>BSBM01000826.1:4345000-5092500 GCA_027924585.1 Larix kaempferi | reverse complement strand
ATATACTGTGACGAGGATATTGAATCAACATCTACAATATAGGGCTACAGGATTTCCTCTTCTTGTAAAGATGGATAAATAAAAGAAGGATGATAATTTTCTGAATATACAAAACAGAAAATGATTCTCTTAACATGAAAAGGGAACAACATGAAATAGTTGATAAAGAAATATGACAGTTCATGAAGCAAACTAATGAACTGATACCCGGATTTGAAATTTAGCCTCTTCATCTTCTGTCAACCGGATTCTCCCTAGTGGAGTCTTTAATCGTGGAATCGCCAGGCAGATGATACAGTCAATTATGTGTCTTCCTTTTGTCTGCCATCAAAAGTCAGAACAATGTCATTCTTCCCATGGAAACTAGCTTCACTTCCGTCCCCGGCAACGGCGCCAATTTGTTATCACTCCAAGAGTCTTTCCCTAACTGTTAAGGGAATGAGCCTAGTAACTTAAATAGATCAATAATGTATGGGAAATAGGATCAAGTCAGATGACTTAATATGCTCACATTCAGTCAAAAACATATGAATCCACTCGAAGACGAAAGGCTTTCTACTATATTGCTCAGAAGGCTTAAATCAAAGGTGTGGAAGCAAGAGGAATGGCTTATTATATCAGTAGAATCACATACACAAGACTGTACATGTGAATGACTAATTACAACAAGCAAAAAACGTTCATAAGTTAAGTTTATCAACGAAGAGATGAGGTGACAGTCATCTATCATTAGAAAAACTAATGCAAACAAGCTTAATACATCGTTGAAGAGATGAGATGACAGTCATCTGTCATCAAATATACATAAAACACTGCATACAAGTTACTCATAAACATAGAAAATATGGAAGATGAAAAACTGAACAAACACAGTGAAAGAAGTTTTATGTGTCAAGATGAATCCATCAATGTCTGAAATAAAGTATGGCTATAAGCCTCCAAAGTTGAATCACAGTCCTCAGACTTTTTTCGCTCCCCATGGCTGACTGTAAACTTTTAGCTTTATAGCTTTTACATAAAAAATCAGATCCGATTAAAAAGGATCGAATAACTAAAGATAGTATGTAATCTTAAACTAACAACAAAATAATAGGAACCGATCCTAAAAAGAAGTCAAACCCTATTCTAATACTAAAACTTTGACAGCTCCTCCTGTGTGCTGGATGATGACTATGCCTTCTAGAATCTTCAATTGACATCTGGAAGCTAATCCTCTCATCCTTCAACCGAAGTGGAAACCAAATTTAACTTTAAAACACCCCTCAAAATCTACAAAAGACATTTATCTTCTGTATTTAAAAGTTGACATTCGCAGCTTGGAAGTCTCTTTAAGTGATCTAGCTGCAAGAAGACCTGATCTAGCATTCTTCCCCTGTCTTTGCTTTCGGTGGCTTGTAGGCCTGAAAAATAGTACAATTAGCTACCGAAAGCAAAGCTTTCGGCAGCTAACAATGCCCTTTTGAATGGTTTTAGCAGCCAAAAGCACAGTTTTCAAACTTGCTTCAAAATTGCAAAATTCAAAAAGCCTTCAATCTTTTACTCTTATGTATCGAGACCATATATCTATGTAGCAATAGTCAAAACAACCTTCTAGTTGCTAACATTTATATGCTCCTTTATCTGATGCATTCCATCTGTGGAAATCTATTACATCCACCTGTAACCTGAACGAAACCAAAAAAAAAAAAAAACAATCTTCAAACAAAATCTTACGCCCTGTTATTTGCATTCTTGTTCGCATGGTGTTTCTTTGCTTGTATCCACAGTGCTCGATACTTGGCATTCTATTTGCAAAAATCCTGGCACTTGATGTATAATGGTGAACATCAAACATCAATGCCTCAACCCTGTAGCCAAAAACAACTCGACACCTGCAATCACTCAACAACAACAACTTATTTGTCTTCTTGACATGTTTGGTGAAACGATACCCTCGATATTTGCAAAGTTGGCACCTGTATCATCGATCTACATTCTTGATGTGTTGATTTGTGGCTGACTCGTTGAATGCATTTTAGGGTATGTCATAATCTATGCTTTGACATATGGAGAACTGGCAGTGAAAATGTCGACATAACAAGAAAATTCCATCTCATGGATTCTTCCTTCTACATAGTTGCTTCTTAGTGGCCAGATGCCATCAATCTCGGCGTTTGTAACCTGTCCACCTGTACATCGCAGCAAACACTTGGAATCCTACGTTTAACTTTATATTATTTTCTTGATGAAATAATCCCTCATGCATGGAGATTCAAAGGCTTAAGACCTTTACATGCGCCAAGGTTTATATTGCTAGTTCAATGAGGTGAATAGGAAAGGAGCTGGGCGCTCAACGCTGGGCTTTGTAACTTGATGTGTGGCTTGACTTATGTGACTCGAAGTTTGGTCAGTGATTTGTCTTGACTCATGGATTGGGCCTGGAGGTTAATACATTGGCAAAAAGACTGAATAAAGCAATAAAGAGAGATAAAAACGCTCTCAAAAGTCCATTACATTTTGGTCGCTAACAGATTCTCTTAAGAAAGCTCTTATTACAGCCCCTTTACTTAGCTTGCCAGACTACACAAGAGATTTTATGTTATATTTGGCTGCTTATGATTCCACTATTGGCATAGTTTTGGTTCAGGAAGACGAAAGTCCCATGAACATGTCATCTATTATATCTGTCGTGATTTGGCTGGACCTGAATTGAAGTATTCCCACATTGTTAAGTTAGTTGTTGTTGTTGTTGTTTTTTCAATTTAGAGACACTGAAATTATATTTTGTTGTGTAATAGCACTGTAGTTGTGGATCTCAATCCATTTCAGTATGTTTTGAGTGGACAAATAATAGGGGGGAAATTCAATAAATGGATTGTGATTTTGCAAGAATTTTACATGGAAAGTATAATCCTCTAAGTCAAAAAAAATTTGTTCTTTGTCGATCTTATTTCGTAGTTCCCTAAAGAACAGTGTGATAACACTAAGCATGACTCATTCCTTGATGAGCACATATCCTTGTTTGATCCTTGGTATGGGGAAATTTTGATATATCTCCAAACTTTGAAGTGTTCTTAGTGTTTTTCACGAGAAGGGTGATGACGCCTCCGGCATAATGCAGAGATTTATCTCATTGTAGGTGATATTGTGTACCATATCATGGTCGATTCAATTTTACGACGTTGCTTAACTCATGAAGAAGCTATTTGTATTGAATGAATCTCATAGTGGAGCCTATGGAGGCCATATTTCTGGTCTGGTGACTGCCCATAAATCCTGCGTGTCATATACTTTTGGTTGGTGATCTTTAAATATTGCATCGAAGCTGTCAAAAGGTGCCATGCTTTCCAAGTATTTATTAGGAAAATGTGCGCTCATCATTCTCTGTTATTTCTCGTCATTACAGTAGGCCCCTTCACTAAGTGGGGGGTTTATTTCATGACATATAACCCAGCTTCGATTGGGGGCCATCAATGTATTATCATAGTTGTTGACTATTTTAAGAAATGGGCAGAGGCTATGACTACTTTTCGTAGTGATGGGGAGACTGTTGCTTATTTTGTATTCAATCAAATTATCATGTGATTTGGGATCCCCTGGGAACTCATCATTGATAATGTTCGACACTTTAAAAATCATATGATGACTGATATGACCACCATGTTGGGGTTCAAGCAAGAACATTCTTCACCTTTTTACCCCCAAGCTAATGGTCAAATCGAGGATGTTAATGATCAGATTATCATGTGATTTGGGATCCCCTGGGAACTCGTCACTGATCATGGTTGACACTTTCAAAATCATATGATGACCAAGTTGACCACCATGTTGGGGTTCAAGCAATAACATTCTTCACCTTTTCACCCCCAAGCTAATGGTCAAATCGAGGATGTTAATAAAACTTTGAAGACCATGCTTCAAAGTATAGTGAACACAAGTAGGACAAATTGTCGTATTATGTTATATCTTGCCTTAGGGGATTATCGAATGATGGTTAAGACTTCCACGATTTTTTCCCCATTTCAACTCATTCACGGAGTTGAGGGAATACTCCATATTTAGTGCAATATCCCTTTGTTAAAGTTAGTAGTTCAGTTATAGCATGAGACCTCACCTTAGAAGAATGCTTAGTTCTCTTAGAACATCTTGTTGAACAACGTCAAGATTCCTCTATGATGAACAAAGCACATAAAAAATGAGCAGAGAGTCAATATGATAATTATGTTCATCCGAGAGTTTTCTCAAAGGGGGATCTTGTGTTTCTTTATGATCTAGATAAAGATCCTCTAGAGACAAGTAAATTTAAGTCTATATGGATCAGCCCCTATATTGTGTCTAAAGTTCTGAAAAAAGGGCACATCTGAGTTAACTGATTACGAGGGGAATAAGATAATTGAGCCTAGAAATGGGCTCTACCTGAATAAGTATTATGCTTAGTTCATGTACTATTTCATGTATATAATTGTAAAATTGTATAGTTTCTTGTTTTGGTGAGACGTTTTATAGGCTCGTTGTTTTTGTTTTCAAATGTCAAATAAGATATTTCTAGGATTCACATATGGTGTTAGTCGCCATACTCGTAACCTCGCTTCAGCTGCATGGGTGATTTACTCTCCCACTAGTCAATTAGTTGTTTCAAGAGGCGCTTCTTTAGGGATAGCAACCAACAACATGGTTCAATACAATGTCGTAATTGAGTTACTTTGAGATGCTCTCAATTGATCGTTTCACAACTTAATGGTGAGTATCGAGTTTGCGACCCTTATTTACTTCATTAGTTTTTAAGAGTATGTTTCCTTGAGTGAAAGTTTATTTACATTCCATATAATCATGTCTCGAGAAACCAAAATTTAATTATTGATGCATATTCTAACTATATCATCGATTGGCACTTGTTTCATTTAGAAACACATAAAATCAACATGTACATAAACATTCATGTTCATAATACAATCTAAATAAAAGCATGTTGGAAAAAAAGGTTTGTCGATATATAGATAGATATATAAGTCTCAAAAATATAAAAAATTTATACATAGGAAAAATGTGGATCTAAACATGCCCAAAAATAGGCTCTACCAGCCTCATGATCATATAGTCATGAACCTCATATGGGTCACCTAAACCCTTACCCCTATGGTAGTACAGAACTAATGTGACCACTTTCCGAAAGTACCGGACCCAAGCTCCTGGTACCCCTTGTTGGCAGGCGGTTTGGTAAGGAAGAATCACAGCATCGCAGATGCTGCGACACGTCAGAAGAGGTCGCGGAAGGTAGAAGAATAGACTATTTTATGTATTTTTGGGTCATTTGTACCATAGTAGGTGGGTTTTTGGGTCATTTGGACCGTGTCAGTTAGATTTTAGGTCAATTGTCCAGGAGTCGGTTAGGAAGTTGTTAGTAAGTGGACAAGCATTGTAAAGGCGGAAGCCTATATATAGACAAGAAGTTGTAGGTCAAGAAGGGAGGAAATAGAGAAAAAGAGAGATAGATCTTGGAGATATGGTTTTTGCGTATGTTATGAGATTTTGTTTTGTCGAGATATTGTATCAAGGTTTTTCTGGAGTAATATGACATGACGGAACTGTTTTGGTGAAATTCCCTATGTATCTTGTGTATTAATGCCTAATGTGATGACCTCTTGCTGCAGTTAACCTTGTAATGTTATATTTGTCTTGTTGCAATGAATGATTCTGTTACAGAATGCTATTGATGTTAATCTTGAATGTATAAGATCTGGTTTAGATACTGTGATAAATGAGTTAAGTAAGCAAATGTCGCAACACCCTCCTTCATTCAGAGGAAACATGGTTTCGTTCACTCTCCCTTGATCGCCTCGGGTGAGACCTCATCTGCTCTGCAGGTGTTGCTGGGTAGGGTCAAACCTGTCTGGGCTGGTGCTCAGGGAGATCGCAGTGGGTTGGTGTCAATAGTGATGAGAACCCCTGTCAACTGGGTTTGAGTCAACAAATGGTTTCATGGAGAAGAAAAAAAAAAGTGGATTGATTGGTGGTCGGATGGTGCACCAACAAGGACGGAATGCGGAAGCAGTGAGGCTTCTACTACAAGTTCGGAGCGGTATGTGACAAGTGGCAGTGTTGCGATTGGGTCACATTAGAAATCATTATGTAGTCGGCACCTTTACCTTTTTGGGAAGATATGATCGTTAGACGAATCAGATTGTGTCAGAAATACGCACATTTGGAATAAGGAATACACCGAGGCAGCATGGCCGACGGCACCTGGAGGGATGGTTTGCCAAGTTGGCATGAGGCATCCATCATGGCAGTATGGCCGAAGGACTGCTTCGCACACTTTTGCACGCAGGGCGATAAGAGGGGGTATGATCGCTCCGCCCACTTCCAATTTTTGAGCAATAGAATTTTATGATTATCCTGGAGCGTGAGCAGGTGGTGCACAGGATTGCCAAGGCAGATGAACGGTTGAATGCGCTGTATAAATATAGGACCCAAGGATAATAGGAGCATAGAGGTTGTTTCAGTTAAGAGAGGTTATGTTCTAAGACACTCAGGCATTTTGCTAAGTTAGGAATTCCAAGGAGGTTGTGGAAATGATCCATTTTATTTCGCATGGTAGCACACCAGGTGCGCTGAGGGCCCGAACCACGAGTGTACATGAGCAGTTAGAGCAAGCTATGCCTTAGACACTCAGGGTTTAAAAGCATGAGGTCTTGTCCGAGATGTCTAGGCAGTTGGAACTGGTTTGAAGTCTCGTGGTCCCTGCAACCACTCAAAAGGAGGGGGTCATCGGCCCCAGGTCCCTGTAACGTAGGCTTACTGGTGTGAAATAGATGTGCCGGAACCGCTGGCCTGTTTTACACCCTGGCATTGCTTGCAAAATTCCTCTCCATCTACAATCGATCTCTCGAGACTGGAGGATGAGTTTGCAAGGTCTGCGACAGTAAGCTAGTGCGATTCCACTTTTGGAAAGAAGTACATGACAGTGAGCAGATGATCCATGTAGCAGAAGGAGCATGACAACACTGCGTGATCCAGACAACAAGAACAGTTGCAGCACTATCGTTTAGTCCTAGTAGAGTGAAGACCACAGAGTTCACCATATCCAATTGATGTGGCTCGAGGGCGAGCCACAAGATTGTGTTGGGGGCCTGTTGGCAGGTGGTTTGGTAAGGAAGAATCACAGCATCGTAGATGTTGTGACACGTCAGAAGAGGTCACGGAAGGCAGAAGAATAGACTATTTTATGTTTTTTGGGGTCGATTATACCGCAATAGGCGGGTTTTTGGATCATTGGACCATATGAAATGTAAATTTGAGTCGATTGTACCACAGTAGGTGGGTTTTTGGTTCATTTGGACCGTGTCAGTTAGATTTTGGGTCAATTGTCCAGGTGTCGGTTAGGAAGTTGTTAGTAAGTGGACAAGCATTGTAAAGGCGGAAGCCTATATATAGATAAGAAGTTGTAGGTTGAGAAGGGAGGCAATAGAGAAAAAGAGAGATAGATCTTGGAGATATGGTTTTTGCGTATGTTATGAGATCTTGTTTTGTCGAGATATTGTATCAGGGTTTTTCTAGAGTAATATGACATGACGGAACTATTTTGGTGAAATTCCCTGTGTATCTTTTGTATTAATGCCTAATGTGATGACTTCTTGCTGCAGTTAACCTTGTAATGTTATATTTGTCTTGTTGCAATGAATGATTCTGTTACATAATTCTATTGATGTTAATCTTGAATGTATAAGATCTTGTTTAGATACTGTGATAAATGAGTTAAGTAATAAAATGCCGCAACACCCTCCTTCATTCAGCGGAAACATGGTTCCGTCCACTCTCCCTTGATCGCCTCGGGTGATACCTCATCTACTCTGCAGGAGTTGCTAGGCAGGGTCAAACCTATCTAGACCGGTGCTCAGGGAGATCGCAGTGGGTTGGTGTCAACAGTGATGAGAACCCGTGTCGACTGGGTTTGAGTCAACACCCCTATTATCTACCTATGCATGCCCTCCGGCATGCCCTCTACCTTGGTTGTTAGTACCCCATCCATGAGACTACTCAAGTTAGTTCGGACATTATCTAATGTCACAGAAGTATCAAGATCATCCCCCTCATGTTCCCTACGTCGAAAGGGGGGGAATCATCTCAAACGAACTGGTCCAATATTTGTCATGAATATAGGGGTATGTTAGTTTCCACCCAAATACAAGTATTTGTTTTCAATCAATAAGAAAAACATGAAAAATAAAATAAGCTTGAAAATGTTAAAATGAAACTTACCAATGGCGCCAAGTGTGCTACCAGGAGGGACTACCATGCCTGCCTCTTGACTGAAGCTAGTCCCATCATAGGGGTAGTCGTCAATAGCAATAATTTGACTCTCCCAACAAGCAAAGTAAGCATCATCAAATGGGGTAGCTACACACCCATATCCAAGTTGTAGCATAATTCTTATCCACCGATTCATGGCATGCACGTGGAGTGCATGAGAGTCCATTGGTACTCATGGGCTCAATATCACCACTCTTTCAAAAAATAAACTGCAAAATATAGTTACAAAACCAAAGTTCTGTAGCTTCCCCTATTTAACACCAAATATTTTGGATTTTAGACATCCCAACAAACATGTGCACTAGTCAAACATAGTGACTTCCATGCATCTCATTGCATAAAAAATATGGACCTTGGATGTTTGGTGGAATGAAGTTGATCCATGGATTCTCCCTATAGTAAGAAGAATTATCTTCATACTAAGGCTCTGTATGTCTAAAATGAGAATCTGTGAGCCACTCTTTTGTGTAGTGGACACACAATACATGGCCATATACTCATCAGTGGACATCCCGCCAACACTTTGATATTTCAAACTGGGTACTTCACCTCGGTGGGACAAACCGGTGATAAAATAGGTATTGTATACCACTATTTTTAGAGGTTGGCCATCCAGTATAAATCGGTAATTATCTACATCCCAATATATCACAAGCATCTCAAGAAGTCTTCGTTGAGACCGCATATTGTGTACTTCTGTTAACAATCAAATTAACACCCCTAGTCATGTGGCGGAAGAAGCACATTTTTACTATGCGCCCGCAACATGAAGACAAAACACAAGTACATTCAGAGACAAATCCTCTCTGATCTAATCACTTCTCCCATAAATGGAAGGATTAGGTGAAGAAATTCGGAACTTAAGAGACCAAGTTCGGTCATTGAACCGCTCATTAAAGGTCCAAACTTAAGCTACACCAATCAAAAAGTGAAGAGAAATGCATTAAAATGCATTAATTGTGCTTAAAGTGGTGCAAAAAGCCTAAAAACTATGGAAAAGTGGGTTGTCGGGTTAATATAATCTAAAAGGAGGAAAATGAGTAATCCCACATTTAGAAGAAAAGCTTAAGGCTCATTTCCCAATGCTATATAAGAAAGGCATGGGAGGAATTGTAGAGTACACAAAGGAAGAGCAAAGGCATGTTGAAAATATTCTGAAGGAGGAGAAGCTCAGTTTCTTCAAAAGCAAGGGTGGAGAAAGGAAAGCTCATAGCAATGGAGGAGGGATTCACACCAAGATCCATGGTAGGAATGTATCTCTTCATTGTTTTAATATGAAATAATTCAATTTTGTTCCATTTGAATGTTTGAATGTTGCTTATCTTGCATGGTTTAGATGTTTAAAGTGGAATTAGATCTTAGTTTTGCTTATCTTAATTGATGAATGAATGTAGATCTGATTAATGACGTGTGATAATCATTTTAATATGCTGACATAGAGGCTCACCACTTCTTAATAAAATATCATGTTTAGAGTAGACACAACCCTACACTAATTGCTGTTATCAGATTGGCGACCATACATTTTGTTGAAATTGCTTGAAGTTTCTTGATTTTTCTTCATTTTTTGTGGTGTTCTTTCTTCATATGTACTCCTTTGTGGCTTAAATATCATTAAAAGAACCTTAGATATATCTTGAGAAGCTTAAAACCAGCCTAACTACACCTCCAATTCATCATATCACCTCAAATTTCACTCAAATCTGAGTTTCTTGCATTTTGAGTTTCTGGAGTTTTGAGCTGGTAGCTCTGCGTGATTTCTTTAAACTCTGCTAAGATTTGAAACTTTGAAGATATTAAAGCTTTGATATCTGCGTTGAAACCAGTAATTATCTGCGTTGAAAATTTAATCTTTGCCTTTAAAAATCTGCATGTTTCCTTCACCCTCTGCCACAATTTGCCTTGAATCATGGGCTTAAACTTTACCCAGATCTTGCAGCACTGCGTGTTTATCTTAAAGAACTGGGTGAAATCTTCTATCTCAGAGTGAATCACCAAAAATATCTCAAAGATTTTAAAATTTTTGAAGCTCCATCTATCAAACTCAGCGTGACTGCAAATTCTGTGTTAATTTGAAAGATCTCAGAGTCAAACATTAGAAGCTCTACGTGGACAATGGAGAAGGCATTTTGGTGGAGGCGGTTAAGATTTTTAAAGACTCTGCCATGAGTTGGATGTGTGAAGCATTGAAATTTTATAAATCTCAGCACTTATTCTTTAAGATCTGCGTAAATGCATCTCACAACTCTTAGTGTTAAAGCTGTGTTCATCTTCTTAAAAGCTTCAACCTCTACATGTTTTAACCTTTTGTGTGTTTATGTATTGGCAAATGCGTTGAACAAGACCTTGTTCTTGCTCTTAACTCTTAACTCTGCGTGGAATAAGAACCCGACCTTGCTCTGGCGAATGCGTTGAACAAGAACCCCGGTCTTTGTGCTAGTAATCCTTTGTCCCCTGCCTGAAAGCTTTAAACTCTGCATGAAAGCCACACACTCTGCGTTGAAGATATGTTTAAAGCGATCTTCAAACTCTCTGCGTGTAAGCTTTTGAATCCTAGCTTTTAAATCTCTATGTATTTTCTGGAACTTGGTAAAGATCTTAAAGCTCTACCCCGTCTTTGGAGTGCCTTTGAAAAAGATTGAAAATTTTTTATTAAGTTGAAGATGTGTTTGGAGTGCCTTTGAAAAAGTTTGAAAAGTTTTACTTAAGTGGGGATATGCGTAGAGTTATATGCCTTTTAAAAAACTTTAAAAAAAAAAATTGGTTATATTTGGATTCAAACCATTGTCTTTAGATTAAAAGGATTTCTAACGTTTTGCAAAAGTTGTGCATAATGGGGTTAAAATCTTTGTCATTTGGTTTAACAAAAATTAGTTAATCTTTCCTTTTGAAAAAGTTTAGAAAAAAATTTGAAAAATTTTGCTTAAATTGGATCAAAGTCTTTTTCATGAACCTTTAAAAGTAATCCAAGTTGCAATTTCTTTTTAAATTTTTCTTTAAATGTGTAATAGATCTTTTTGCTTAAGACCCTATGCACATGCTTCTTGGAAACATTAAACCAAAAACCAATCAAAACCATATTGAAAAGAACCTTCCACACATTTTGCATTTGGAAAACACACTTGGAACACCACATGTTGAGATAGTTTGAGACAATTTCTTTCCAAAAAACAAAAATAAAATTTGATTTAGTTACATTTTGTTGTGGAGTTGGAATTTTTTCATACTTTGCATGCACAATTAGAGAGAGTTGTACCTTTAGAGTTCAGTTTTCTTGAGATATATTGTGTGTGAGGCACCGTATCCTCTTCACTCGCACCGTATGGTGATCTTGTGAATGAGAAAGTGTATCTCGCTTGTAATAGTTTAGGAGTTGATTTTTTCAAATCATCTTATATCGAGTCACCGTATCCTCTTCACTCACACCTTATGGCGACCTTTTGAATGAGAAAGTGGATCTCACTTGTAACAGAGTAGATTTAATTTTCTCGTACACTTTTTCGAGTCACCGTATCCTCTTCACTTGGACTTTATGGCGATCTTGTGAATCAGAAAGTGAATCTCACTTGTAACAGTTTAGAATTTAATTCATAAGCATTCCAAAGGGCTCTACGTATCCTCTTCACTTGGGCCTTATGGTGATCTTGTGAATGAGAAACAAGGATCCCCCGTGTAATAGAATTAGATTCATGTTTACTTGAGATATCCATTTGGGTTACATTGGTCTTTACAAATCAATTATTATCCATATTTCAGAGAAAAAAAAAATTGTGCATGAACATTCGAAATCTACTGGAAATTTTGCATGTATGAAAGAAACTCATGAACCTCTAACTCTTCCTTAATTTAGAATATTCATCGAATTGAAAGGTATAATAGTGAGCATTTTGCATTGTTTGGTTCATTTTCCTGTTTTCGAGTCAAAACACCACCAGTTTCACTTCCACTCCTAAAACTAAGCAAACTACCCTTAAAATTGGCACTTAATCTAAAATTGACAAACTTTTGATTTTCATATCACTAACAAGTTTAGGTTAGTTCCCTAGATTAGGTTTGGAGAGTTAACACTCCTGGCATGCAAAACTTTGAAACTAGCATTGATTAAAGAGAGTAAATCCATTAGTAGCAAAAAATGCTTGTCGGGAAAGTGCTTCTGAAACATGCATCAAGCACGAGGTTAATCTGGATAAGTAAGGGTGGTTCCCCCATCTTGCTTATCTAGTGGGACATGAGCTTATCGAGGGGATTCTATGTTTAGTGACAAGTCCTCGGGGTGACATCACTGTTTCTAGAGTTCCTGGTTATGAGAGTTTTCCTCGACTTACGACTGTTCCGCCTGACCGTCGATTGTGAAGTGGTAACTTTAGTGGCTATTCCTATGATATCACATAGGCTGTTGTGAGTGGGAAACACTTGCAATACTTGGGACAGACTTTGTAACTTTTACTCCTTGGGAGGGTGATTGGTCAAGAACCAACGCTTGCACCCCTGGCGATTAAAGTTTATTGTAACTGTTTCTCATACCTTCGCTGCTAGCAATTGTTTGAGGCTTGAGATCCCTCAACAACTACTAGTTTCGGAAGGCCCTCCAATCCAACTTTTCACTGAACTTCGGTTCTTTGGAAAAGTAGTTTGCTTGCTTGGATCTATAGGATATTTGGTAATGGTTTAAAACCAGTTTTGCTCAAAGATGATTTTAACTGAAGTTGCAGAATAGTATGTTGGTCTCGGTTTCTTTTCGGTTGATATCATAATTTGTTTTGTAAAGAATGTACAACCAATCAATGCAGAACCTTGATTGATACCTTTCCACCTTGGTCATTATCTTTTACATGTTTTATCTGTTTAATTGAGATATGGGGAACAGTTGAAATATTCTTATCTTATGTCTCATTGGCACGGCATATTATAATAACCTAATCAGCTTTATCTGCTCTAGATCCTTTTACAATCACATTGATAATAATTTTCTTAAATAATTATATATTACAAGGAGGGGGGTCTTAATTTTAAGCCATCCCTTTAGGTTCATAGGTGTTTGGTGGAATCACATCTTCACATCAAGCCACCACACTTGGAAGATGACTTTCAGTTTTTGCTGAGAGGTGGAAGATCCTATCACAGGTCGGTCCATTCATGATGCACAAAACACTGGTGAGTAACGCTGTTGTCATGAGGTTAGCAAGCCTTGGCAGTGCCTTGTAGTCTATTATTTGAATAAAATTTGTATTTTTCTTTTATAAGATATTTGTTGTGTATAAGGACAGGGGGATCTTATTACAAGCCATTCCTGCCATGATCATGGGTTTAATTTGGATTGAAGCTATCATCATGTGGTCACCAAGCCACGATAGTTGCCTTCAGTATCACAGTTGAAGGACAAGGGGTCTCTTATCGAGCCAGCTTGATCAGTTTATGGATCAGGCTTGTTAATGGCACTGTTGATATCTGATTACCAAGTCAGGGCAGTGGTCTTGTACCAACAAGGTCTTATGTGCAGCTGTTCATTTTTGTTTAAATCAAGAAGAAAAAGAAAACAAAAAAAGAGAAAAAAAAAGGGAAAAATGTGTATATAGTTAAAAGAACTGTTGTACATAAAAGCGATTAATAAACCAAGGTGATATGTAAATTGGACATCCATGAGCAGTTTTAAGCTAGTCTCACGTTCAACACAAGATGGCGGTCATTGATTACATAATGGTAAAGGATTCCTGTTGTTTCGTAATTCTCCTTATCAGATTTGCATTATTTTTAATATGTTCATCGATGGGAATATATCAATCTTATGTTTTCTGCTTATTGGTTGTCCCCTTTATAAATATTTTCTAAAATTTAAAGTTGGAAAAGGAAACCGACTGATATACTTTCTCTAACTGAAGTTTGTTCACAGAGTAACTGGTTCTTCCCAGCCAGTCTCCATTTGTTGTGGCCACAACAGATCCCATGCTTCAGCTAAGCACGGGAGCCCCAATTTTAAAATAAACACAAAGGTATTTGGGTAGGTGTTCTCGTGAACATGAGGTTTTGAACTTTGTTTATGTGATATTATACCTATACCTTTGTTCTACTTGATTGTCATTTTTTTTTCTTTCAGAAATTTCTAAGTGTTTTTGGTTTGCTGGAAGCCTTAATTTTTAAGCATTTTGTCATTTACTCTTGCCAACCCGAAACCCGACATTCCGACAACCCGAAATGTCGGGTTGAGGGATGCGGGAAAGGTTTTTTTCATTTTTTGACGATTGTTTGCGTTTGCGAAACCCGCTACCCCGCAAGTTTCAGGTTGTGGCTTTCGGGAATCATGAATAAACTTGTGAATTAAGTTCCGAGACCTGATCCCGCGTCCTGCATTGGTTAATTTACGCCATCAATTCCTTTTGATCCAGCGGATGAAATTCCATCGTTCGAACTTACGTTTTAAAGCTTTGTTTTTCATTGTTCTTACGACCATGTTTCTAACTGTAATTATCACCTCATGATCACCTTTGAATATATGTTTGCTTGATTGGATTGGCTTGCAATGACAGGTTTCAGATGCGGCTTTGAATCATGCATGATTCTGTTAAAAGTGTACTTTTGTTATGACCCAATTTAGATTAACACATGCTACGATGTCATTTCATAATAGTTCAGAAGATTGCAGTTTCCAATTCGTATGATTTTAATCATAGCAGTCCATCATATTCAATCATTGTGATTTTCTTTAAATTTTCTTAAACATGGTGACGAGTATGAAGCACTTAGTTCGTCGTCTATATTCATTAGAGAAGTTTGTGTTTTGTTCTGAAAGCTTTCTTTCCGACGATCTGGTGTGAGCAATATGCAGACAGGCTATGAATCCTTTGAAGGATGTTATATGGAAGAAGAACTTCAGCCCTTGCTATTTCAAGAACCTATGTCACCACCCTTTGACGCAAGTGTTCCTGATACTAGCAGTGATAGTGAAGAGGAAGATTTTGAAACTCTGTCAGTTTGCATACCACTCCCTCATAAGAACGAAGAGAAAATCAATGAGCAGCCATGTGATCGAGATGACTCCATTATTCATGATTTTATAATCAATAAAGAACCTGCTACTCCGCCATCTCCTGCGAAGCAAGACCCGTTGTCCGATTTTTCTGGTTTCGAAAATGTTATGGATTAAGAGGAAGATTCTAAGGCGATTCAATAGGAAGATTTGTTGGACCAACTGTTTCCTATTATCGATGGCCCGTAGGCCGTTGTTGAATTCCCCAATTTTGTTACAGAAATTTTCCCAAAATTAGAAAATGACCCTTATTTCAAACTTCATCATAGGCTTGAAGGGAATCATTTGAGCTAAAATTGTTCAGATTATTGTGGCAGGATTTCTTGGATCGATAGCCTGATCTGAACTTTGTAATCCCTATCTTTTGGGAATTTCCATTTGTACTATGTTGTAATTCTTATTTAAGGAGGAATGCCTCTCGATGTTATCGGTTGATAATTTTTGGGTTAGAAATCAACAGGAGACGACTGGAGATACTCTGTCTTAGCAAAGCTTTGTAATTTTGTTTACAGACTTCATTAATACAGTAAAGTAATCCCTTTGAATCATCTCTTGTTTATTGTTCAAATTTCTTTGAGAGTGTCTGATTTTTTACTTCAAATTGTCATCTACAACGTGTGATCTTTTGCAAGCATTAATTTACATAAAGATCTGTGATATTGGTTTCTCTTTATAGTGTTGATGTATATGTAACTTCAGAATGTACTTCACCCATGTATTTCATATATGTATTTTGTATTCCTATAGAGATGTTATTATTCCTCTATACGGAAGTGTCGTCATTAATATTGTAAGTGTCGTAACTTATACTTGATGGCTTATTAGACCACCTTGTTGGGGTCGGCCCTGTATAAGTCATGTGGGTCGAAGGGTTATTAGACCACCCTATTGAGGGTCGGTCATGTGGGTCAAAGGTTTATTAGACCACCAAGTGTGGGGTCAGCCCAGATTAAGTTAACCATGGGTTAAGCTAGACATGTAGGCCTCATTAGTTTATTGGGCAGGACAGAACAAGTATAAATAGAGATCGGGAGATCTCTATTTGATCATTCATTCACACACTTCTCTCATTCAGAAAGTGGCGCACTTATGAGGAGGAGGCTCTGCTGCTAGGAGAAGACTATCTCTTGTATTCTGGTTGTATCATTGCTCTATCTATCTCTAAGGAAGTTATTGGGGTTTTTCACCTTTATGGTTTTCCCCAAATAAACTCTGTGTCTCTTGTGTACTTGCATTATTGTGTCCATGATTGATATGCTGTAGATTTGCTGTACATGTTGTTCTCTCGGTTAAGATCCTAGATCATGTTGAATTAAATTCTGAAAATTTAACATGGTATCAGAGCTAGCCTGAAAGAAGGCATGATATGGCATGTATGACACTTGTTGCACTTACGATGTTAGGGCTTGATATAGCAAAAACCAGTCATCATAGCACTTTCTCTATATATCCATTTTGGAGAAATTTTTGGATCTTAAACTTTTATATGTCGAAGATCAGAGCCCCATGTACCTTGTGTCCAAAGGAAAACCTCTAATTCATTGTACTTTGTGATTTATGATCTATACAATATAGGGTTTCTGCCTCTTCTAGATCTGAGTCAAAAACAGGTGACCTTGGAAAAAAGGTCATAACTTGGGCTAGGAAGCTCCAAATGAAATTTCATAAAATGTGACAGGTAGTAAACAGACTGTACTATCTCAGGAAATGTTTTCAGAGGCCGAAGTTGAACCGGTGACATGTGGCACTCCATACAAGTTAGCTATCCTTTATTATCCCATAAACAGGTCACGTTGCAACACTTGGCATAACTCTCTATCAGAAAATCCAATTGAGTTCAGGCCTATCAGGATGCAAAGATGACAGGTCAGGATACCACTGGAAAAGTTTTCAGACCCTGTAGATCGAAAAGTGCGGCGTTACACTAGAAACAATCAGGTACATATTTCTGTCAAAACAGAATTATTTTTTAGCACCTTCATTCATGGCTTCCAGAATTTAGGGTTTCGGAGAAAGTTGGAATTATTGTAATCAGAGACCATGGCTGAATGCTACTCATCAAAATCAAAATTTAGAGACCAAGATCAGAATTTTTGGTTGGGCAGAAGGCTGGGCTTGATCAGACCCTAGTTCGGGACTTTGATCAAAAAAGTGGAAAATTAGGGCTTCTGTAAAAATGGGAATTTTTGAAATCTGTGACCACAGCTGGAAGCTCCTTAGAAAAATAGAATCTTAGAGCTATAGATCAAACCTTTTGATTGGGCAGAAGAGTGGGCTTCATCAAACCCCAGTTCAGGGTCACGTCTAGTGAATCCGGAAGTTTCAAAGGAAAAATTGAGGAGTGAAACTTTGCAGTTTTCAAATTCTGAATATGCCAGCTTGATCAACTCATCAAGGCGCATATTTATATCATTTTGGAAGTTTGAAATTCAAAGTTTGAATTTTTGGGGTTTCTCTGACAAACCCTAATACAACTCCAAATCCAGTTCCTGCAAATCAAGTGGATTGGTTTAATCCTAGAAGAGGATGGATTAAATGAAGAAGTTCCTGTTTCAGAGGGAGATGAGGCTAAGGCCTTACATAAGAAGATTACAAGCAATCTCGACAGGTATGACTCATCCAGCTATGTCTCGAGATTTGTTCATGATTAAGTTTATGATATGTTTGTTTTCATTTTATTACGGTTAGAACAATTTTGATTTTAGACTTGTCGTATCACCTTAACAAAATTATGAATGCATGCATTAGGGTGTTGACACTTATGATTGTACTAGTGCATTATGGTGTTGTATGAGGTTTATGATGTCCGCTAACATGAAAGGTACACCAAGAAAGACAAATCATGTTCTAGTTCAAGAACATATGATCATGATGACATGAAGACAAAGATTCATCCATTGTCATGGATCACTTAGAAAATCTACTTACGAGGTATGTATAACTTGGTTCTACAATGGATAACTTATGAGACATGCAGGTTACTAGCACAAGTCATTGAAGAGAACCAGAAGACATTATGCGGGTATGTTAGACATAACTAGCTAGCATGCTAATCCAGGTATGTTTTTCCTATATCAAGCTAGAATCCTACCTTGTGTTAGGATCTTATACTGTTGTGTTGTTGATAATGATTATTCATGAAGTCATAGGTTTGAATAGTCATGGTTGTGTGCATATTATGCTTCTTACCATAATTGATGATATGACTAACCAGAAGAATCATGAAGGTATAGGTTTGAGTAATCACGGGTTTAGGCATATTATGTTTCTTACTTTAATTTATGATATGACTAACCATAAGAGTCCTATATAAACCTTGAAATGCTTATTATTTATGTTTGAAATGATCATGACTATACATGCTTAAGATTATTGTGTTTTGATAGTATTAAGAATATACTAATGAATGTATGATTATGTATGAGACATCAATGATAACACAATGATGATACTAATAAGCATGCATAGTGATTAAGGATGGATATAAGTTCAAGGATAAGAAATCCAAGAAGCAAAGATCAATAGGGGGGACACTCTAGTTGTTCCTGCAAGGAAGCAAAGATCAAGAAGGAGCACACTTCAATAGTTTCTGCAGGGATGCAGATATTCAGAGGGAGTTGACCACTTCTCACAATCCACATCAGAATGGAGTTGCAGAAAAGAAGCAAAGACTGCGAGGGAGTCAACCCAACAAACAAACAAAGATAAGTATTTGAATTGTCATTTCTTGCATATTTTATTGTTTAAATAATACTGTTCAATAATGTATATACTGATGTTCCTAGAATTAGGTTGTGTATTATGCATATTAGAATAGTTGCATTGATGAACAGTATACTACTAATATACATGGGTAAGTGGCCTATGGCACTGTACAACATTCCATTGCTACTTATCTAGAATGAAACCTCTTTGCTGACATGTTGGGAGTTGTGCACACTCTTAACAATGTTTTGGTAGAGATTGGAAGGCATCTAGAAAGTTACGGGATATGGATAAATGTTGTATTGAAGCATTGGCTAAGATAATTGCATGATTGTATGACATATTTCTTAATGTGTAAGAATTTGTTCTGAAAACTATGAGTTGTTTTCTAATCATGCAATTTAACTTGTTGTGTAGGAAAGATCGTATACCATCACCTACAAAAGAAGGACTACAACATTTATTTAGCAACAAATTTATCTCTTGACAATATTGAATATATTGAAGTTCCCAGGATCTGGGAAGATTGCCATGATCGAGGAGTACCAGTCGATCATGAAGATGTTTGGGATGCAGTCCCAAGACCTGAAGGGGAGTCTGTAGTGACTTCCAAGAGGATCTACAAGATCAAGCATGCTGCAGGTGGCAGCATAGAGACTTTTGCTCCTGTAGCCAGATATAGTTCCATTAGATCCGTACAATGATGAAGTGGAAGATACACCAGATGGATTTCAAGACAGCTTTCTTGAATGGTGTAGTTGAAGAAGAAGTGTATGTGGAGCAGCCACTTGGTTCTGAGACACATGACAGGGAGTCATATATGTGCAGAACTTGGTATGGTAGACATATTTCTATCCAGTTTGGGCTTTACCAAGAGTAAAGCGGATTCCAACCTTTACTACAAGGTTGAGGAAGGCAATCTAGTGATACTACTTTTGTATGTGGATGACCTATTTGTTACAGGTGAGGATAGATTGATTGCCGACACGCAACGGAAGCTTGCTACCGAGTTAGAGATGAAGAACTTGGGTATGATGCACTACTTTCTTGGAATCTTCCTTGGACAAGGGAAGTATGCAGTAGAGATCCTGAAGAGGTTAGGGATGATGGACTGCGAGGCTATGGCATCAAACCTAAAGCTTCTGTGTGATGCTTCATCTAAATCGGTTGATGTCACTATGTATCGTCAGATGATTGGGTCCTCTATGTATCTGACGAACACAAGACCAGATATCTGCTTTGCAATGAACACACTGAGCCAGTTCCTGATGGATCCGAGGAGTGTTCACCTGGTTGCTGTAAAGCATATTCTGAGGTACCTGAAGGGTACAGTTTATTATGGGCTCAAGTATGATGTGAATCAAAAGTTTAACCTGCAGGGTTATGACTAATTCAGATTGGGCAGGAAATGCTGCAGATAGGAAGAGCACTTATGGGTGCTGCTTCAGTATGGGATTAGGTGTGATCTCTTGGTTTAGCAGGAAGCAGTCCTGCGTAGCACTGGGTACAGCTGAGGCAGAGTATGTTGCAGCCTGTTCAGCTAGTTGTGAGGCAGTATGGCTCCGGAAGCTACTGTCTGAGTTATTTGATCTCCAGTTGGATGCTACTGGTATCTTCTGTGATAACCAAATTTGTGTGAAGCTGTCTGAGAACCCAGTGTTTCACGACAAGTCGAAACACATAGAGATCAAATATCACTATATCAAGGATATGGTGCAGAGAGGAGCAGTGAATCTCATGTATGTTGCGATGGATGAGCAGATTGCAAATGTACTAACGAAGCCACTAGCTAGGGTGAACTTCGAGTACTTCAGGGAGAGGCTTGTTGTTCTTCAAATCAATGACACTTCGAGGAAGAAGTGATGGATACATTTGCAGAAGCCATTCCAAGCATGTTGGAAAGAGGATCCTTCACATGGCTGTGGATGTAAGCGTTGGATGATGAGCATCAGGACGATGCTCCAGTTACTGCTCTGAATATGCATCAGGATGATGCTGGATATGATCAGTTGGATCATTTATATGTATATGTATGTACGCATCAGGTTGATGCTAGATATGATCAGTTGGATAATTTATATGTATATGTATGTACGCATCAAGTTGATGTTGGATATGATCAGTTGGATCATTTATATGTATTTTGTATATGCATCATGTTGGACGCTTGGACCATGTATCTGTATATGTATCAGGTGGATACTGTGTATGATCAGGTAGATCATGTATGCTAATATATATCAGTTAGATACATTGTGTATCTATGTATGTATCAGGTGGATACATTGTATGATCAGGTGGATCATGTATGATGATATGTATCAGGTAGATACTTGGTATGCATCAGGTAGATGCATTGTATGATCAGGATGATCATGGATGATGAGCTTCAGGATGTTGCTCCAGATGACATGCAACAGGATGTTGCAGTGATGATGATCAGGATGATCATGTGTACATTAGGATGATGTATGGTGAGTATCAGGTTGATACTTTGTGGTCGTGGATCAGGTTGTGCAGATGAGCATGTCTGGGAGATCCTATAGGTCGGAGTTGTGTACCCATAACAGCCTGGGATGCTCTTTCGAGACATTGCTCTAGGAGGACATGTAATTGTGCCCTAGGAGATTTCAGGTCGGAGTTGTGTACCTGTAACATCCTGAGATGCTCTTGCGAGGTTTTGTCCTATGGCATGTAATTTGTGCCCTGGGAGATTTCAGGTCGGAGTTGTGTACTTGTAACATCCTGAGATGCTCTTTCGAGGTTTTGCCATGACCACATGTAATTTGTGCCCTAGGGAGATTTCAAGTCGAAGTTGTGTACCCATAACATCCTCAGATGCTCTTGCTAGGTTTTGTGGTGACCACATGTAATTTGTGCCCTGGGGAGATTTCAGGTTGGAGTTGTGTACCCATAACATCCTGAGATGCTCTTCCTAGGTTTTGTGGTGGGGTCACATGTAATAAGTCTTGGAGATCTGGACAGGATGAAAAAGGCCTCAGATGCTCTTTAGGGTTCTTGCTAGGAAAGAGACTCTTTAAAGGTTTTGTGACGCACGTAATAACTCCTGAGGATTTCACAGTATGGCCAGTGATGATGAAGACCTACAGGTGGTGGGCCTACATCCAGTATGAAAAAGGACTGGCTCTGTAGAACTTCCTATGATGAGTAGATTCAGAGATTGATTGAGATAGCAGCAGCAGTGACGAGGATGATGATTTGTTGATGATGATCCAGAGAAGAAGACTTGTACTACGAGATCTGTGTCGAGAAATACCTTCCTAGTTAAGAGGGAGTGTTGATGTATATGTAACTTCAGAATGTATTTCACCCATGTATTTCATATATGTATTTTGTATTCCTATAGAGATGTTATTATTCCTCTATACGGAAGTGTCGTCATTAATATTATAAGTGTCGTAACTTATACTTGATGGGTTATTAGACCACCTTGTTGGGATCGGCCCTGTATAAGTCATGTGGGTCGAAGGGTTATTAGACCACCCTATTGGGGGTCGGCCATGTGGGTCAAAGGGTTATTAGACCACCAAGTGTGGGGTCGGCCCAGATTAAGTTAACCATGGGTTAAGCTAGACATGTAGGCCCCATTAGTTTATTGGGCAGGACAGAACAAGTATAAATAGAGATCGGGAGATCTCTATTTGATCATTCATTCACACACTTCTCTCATTCGGAAAGTGGAGCACTTATGAGGAGGAGGCTCTGCTGCTAGGAGAAGACTATCTCTTGTATTCTGGTTGTATCATTGCTATATCTATCTCTGAGGAAGTTATTGGGGTTTTTCACCTTTATGGTTTTCCCCAAGTAAACTCTGTGTCTCTTGTGTGCTTGCATTATTGTGTCCATGATTGATATGCTATAGATTTGTTGTACATGTTGTTCTCTCAGTTAAGATCCTAGATCAGATTGAAGTAAATTCTGAAAATTTAACATATAGTTGATCTGTGTATGAAAATATTTTATTGAATTTCTATCAATTGAGATATTTTCTTTATCGATTTCTGCAAATGATCAACATTCGATTTAGTCATTGTTATTTTTTCAATTAACAAGGTGATTACAGTTTAATCTCTAACAGGTTTACATACTTAAATTGTTGTCACTTAATTTTTATTAATTGATTATGATCTAAGTGAATAAGTAAATGCATCTTTTAACATTTATGTTGAAGTTGACAAACATACTTATCCCTCTCATATCAAGATTGATCTGCACAACAACAAGAATTTCCTTAGAATAGGTCTAACCTAGAGTAGATCTTATGTCTTAAATAGGTTAAGTTAGAACGTACTAAGTTCTGTACTTTCATTTTTCTTAAGTGGAAAACTGATCTATTGATCAAAACACCAACTCACAGAGTGCCATCAAAGGCCGAATATCCATGGGAGATTTCCATACCAAACAGGCTAGGGATAGAACTACCCTTGTGTAGGGTCTTTCGAATCCTTTTAGTCTAGGTTTTCACCCTCTGTTGGGAGCCTTGGAACCCATTCCAGCACCTTGCAAACACCCTGCATCCCCGAGGCCTCAACAAGACTTTTTGAAGATGAAGAACAGAGTATATAAATCATATTAGAGTCAGAAATACATCATGAGAAGCTCTCCCAATAAGTAAAATATCTCACCCAAAGCGCAATCCCTCAAGGAGTATGAATATGCCATCAAAACTGGAAATGGTTGAGAGAAAGTGTTGCACTAAAAAAAACCATGAGCTGCCCTATAGCTGATAACTGAAAATACAAAATCCATTAAATCTCCATGAAATACCTAAGTGGCCTCTCCAAACACCAACTTGGATGGGAATCTTTCACCCTCGAAATCTGCTAAGGCAAGAAACTAGTCATCCACTAGCTCTCTCTTCACAAATGCAATTTTTCTCAAATGATAAAAATCTCTTCTCTTGGTTTATCCCTGTATTTTACAAACATCCTTAGCCTTCTAAGGTTCCCAAACAATCCATAGACTCAATCCAATTCAAATTAGGGCAAGGGCTCAAGATTTTCCATGTGTCTCACCTTTCCTAGCCTTCCACCTTCCACCAATTCGAGTGGGGGTCTCTTTGGCTTCTCCAACTCCCATGAGCGCCCTCTTGGAGCCTATTTTTGGGGATAACATGTAATAATGGTCATATGTCAGAGATCAGATCTGCAATTTGTCATAGATTTCATAGATGCTCCATCATTGTTGTCATAGGGGCTATGGAATCTAGCCCAAGTGTCCACAAGCTTCCAATTTGACTCTTCCTCTTCCATGGAGGTTACCAATCCATCCTAATTCGACCTAAGATGCTCAATTCCATGTGTATGAATTACCAACTCACCCATGAATTTTCACCTTCTCATGAATTCGAATTGGCAAGAGAGAGATGCCATGTGTCCTTGAAAAATCAAGCTAGTGTGGTCCCACATCCGCCATATGTCTTCAAAACCACTTGCCACCTAGAATTTCTCTTGAATTTCTTTATTCAACCTATTTATTAAATACTTGAACCCTTCTAATGTGTAAACATCATTAATTAGCTTCCTTACTACAATTCCACATGTGCCCATCCAACCTAGGAAAGTAGTAGGATTGATGGGATTGTCTTACTATGCAATTATTTGAATGGGGACATTACAGTCCTCCCCACCCAAGATTGCTTGTCCTCAAGCAATTTCAGATTTGGATGCTAGAAAATCTTCTCCTCTTCCCATGTGGCATCTTCGTTTGGTAATTCCTTCCATTGTACTAAATATTCTTTGATAATTCTACTCCTCAACCTCCTTTCCCATGTCTTCAAAACATTTTTCGGTACAAGTGTGAGCTTCCCTTCATCATCCAAAGGAGGAAGTATTTATGAAGTGATAATTTGCTGACCAAGAGCCTTATTGAGACAAGAAACATGAAATACATTATGGATTTTACTCCCTTCCGGAAGTTCTAATTCATACGCTACTTCTCCAACCTTCCACACTACCTTGTATGGCCCATAGTACCTTGGTTTTAGATTTTTTGCTCCATTCTTTTTTAGAGATGTTTGTTTATATGGATGCAACCTCAAATATACTAAATCATTAACCTGAAAGGTCATTTCTTCTCTATGTCTATCATCATATTGTTTTTGTTTATTTTGAGCAACCTACAAATTGTCTTTCAAAAGCTTTAAAATTTCTTGGCTCTCTTCCACCCAATCTTTAGCCTTTGGGTCTCTACTATCACCAAAGATAATTTCAGCAAATGTAAGTGCATCATAACCATATAATTCTTTGAAAGGATACATCCCTATTTACATATGATAAGTGGTGTTGTAGCAAAACTCACCCAAGTGTAGCTAGTTTGCCCATGCTTTTTGCTGCTCTCCCACATAGTTTCTTAGGTACCCTTACAACCATTGATTCACCCTCTCTATTTTTCCATCAGTTTGTGGATGATAGCTAGTACTTGGGGTCAATTGAGTGCCCACCAATCTAAAAATTTCTTGCCAAAAATCACCCATGAATCTACTATCTCTATCACTAACAATGCTCTTGGGGAGCCCATGCAATCTGAAGATTTCTTTGAAAAACATATCAACCACTTGTGCAGCACTAAAATATGATGTAACCACAAATAAATGAGCAAAAATTTTCAACCTATCCACTACCACATATATGCAATCCTTACCCAAATATTTGGTCAAACCGGTGATGAAGTCCATTGAGATATTGTCCCATTTTTTCTCCGAAATAGGCAATGGTTGCAATAGGCCAAATGGACATGTAATTTCTGATTTGTTTTGCTGACATACTTTACATTCATTCACATATTTCTGAACATCTTCCTTCATTCCCTTCCAAAAAAATGTTTGCCTCAATTTCCTATAAGTTTTGAAGATCCCCGGATGGCCAGCTAGTGGGGAATCATGTGCTTCTTGCAAAATTTTGTACTTGAGTTTTGAATCTTGAACCAAATAAATTATGCCCTTATAATATATCAGCCCATTCAAAATCTTATAGTTATCATCCCCTTTGATTCCATCCAACACATCACAAGCAAATTTGTCTTTGGCATATTCAACTAGTAGCATGTTTTTCCAATCCTTGGCAATGTCCATGAGAGAAAAAGAAGGTCTTCTAGATAAAGCATCTGCTACTATATTATTCTTTCCTTTGACATATTCAACATCAAAATCATAAGCTTGAATCTTTCTTACCCACTTTTGTTGTCTTTCATTTAGATCTTTTTGGGTGAGAAAGTGTCTTAGACTATTGTGGTCAGTTTTCACCACAAATTTGTTTCCCACCAAGTATTGTCTGAATTTGGCCAATGCATGTATAATGGCCAAAATTTCTTTGTCATAGATGGAGTAAATTTTTTCATGAGGCTGCAACTTTCTTCTCTCAAAGGCTATGGGGTGTTGGCCTTGCTTTAGGACGGCCCCTATTCCTCCACCTGAAGCATCACATTCCATAATAAAAGGTTTAGTAAAATCAGGAAGTGCACGTATGGGACAACTACTCATTACCTCTTTCATTTTTTGGAAGGCCTTTTCAGACTCTTCATCCCACTTGAAAGCATCCTTTTTAGTCAAATCAGTGAGTGGAGAAGTCAACTTGGAGAATCCTTTCACAAATTTTCTGTAATAGGTGCATATGCCAATGAAGCCTCTCAATTCGGTAATATTTTTTGGTCATGGCCATTCTAAGATAGCCCTGATTTTTTCCATGTGTACCTTCACTCCTTCTTGCCCAATAATGTTCCCAAGATACAGTAGTTCTTTCATCCCAAATTCACATTTTGATAACTTATCAAATAAGGACTCTTGTTGCAAAAATTTTAACACAATCTCTAATTGCTGCAAATGCTCTTCCCATGTTTTACTGTAAATGAGAATGTCATCAAAGAAAACCAAAACAAACCTTCTTAGTTGCTTTCAAAAGATCCTATGCATGCATGCTTGAAATGTGGCTGGAGCATTAGTTAACCCAAAAGGCATGACAAGAAATTCAAAGTGGCCATAATGACATCGAAAAGCAGTCTTTTGCACATCTTCATCTTTCATTTGAATTTGATGATATCCTGATCTAAGGTCAATTTTGGAGAAATATTTGGCCCCATGTGTCTCATCCATGAGCTCATCAATCCTAGGAATAGGATACCTATTCTTGATAGTATTTTTGTTCAAGGCTCTAAAGTCTATGCATATTCTCAATGTTCCATCTGTTTTCTTCACTAGCACTATTGAAGAAGCATAAGGGCTAGAGCTTGGTCTAATGAGTCCCAACTCTAGGAGTTCTTGGATGGATTTTTCAATCTCATCTCTGAACTTTTTAGGATGTTTATAAGGTGGTATCTAAATGGGTGAAGTACCCTCCTCCAAAACAATTGTTGAGATATTGTAACTTCTAAAAATATTATATTTGTACTTTATTATTTCGAAGATGTTTCATTCCTCCGTGGAGACCCTATTGTATATTCGGAGATGTTTATTCCTCCGAGAGAATGTGGTAACTAGGGTTATTATATCTCCCATGTGGGGTCGGCCCTGAGTTAGTTGTTTAGGGGTTATTAGACTCTCTTAGGAGAGGTCGGCCCAATTAGGGTAAAAAGTCGGTTAGAAGATGAGTATAAGTAGAGGAGGTGTGTTCCTCACTTATCACTTATTCACTCACTTGTGTATTGCACATAAGAGAGAGAGAGAGGTCTGCATAGGAGGAGAAGGAGCTCTTGTTTGGATACTACATCTTTGTATTGGTTGATTATCTGTATTGAGGAAAGCTTTGCTGGGTTTTCTACCCCGTGAGGGTTTCCCAGGGTAAATCTTTGTCTCTCTTGTGATTTTGTTTCTTTCAGTGATATTTCTTGTGAATTTAGGCTAAACTTAACATGGTATCAAAGCTATCCTAAATAGGACATATTTCACAAGGTGAAAATACCTCTCTCTCTCCTCCGGTGAAATTAGGGTTTCTGCAAAAGTTGAAATTTTTGGATTCTGAGAGCATGGTTGAATGCTCCTCCTCAAAATCAAAATTTTGGGCCCTAAGTCGAAATTTTTGAGTGGGTAGAACCCCGAGCTTTGTCAAACCCTAGTTTGACTTTTGGACCAGTAAACCAAAAAAACTGTGAACCTGTGCACCGGTAAACCAGAAAAAGTGTGAACCAGAAAACCAGAAAAGTTGTTGCAGATCCGAAAGTTGTTGGTCAGATTTGAAGGGTGAAAAATTGAAGTTTCCAGAAGTAGAGTACACCAGTCATCTCAATTCAATCAAGCACATCTCCTAGTAAGATCTATTCTACTTTTTGAGAAACTTCAATTTATGTGACCTCCTAGATAACATGGCTCCAAGCACTAAGCTTGAAGACAAGCTAGAGGGTATAGAGAATTTTTTAGCATGGAAATATAAGATTGGTCTCATTCTTGAAGAGAATGATCTTTCCCAATATATCAAAGATGAGGTTCCAGAACCTACGGAAGATGAATCCAAGGAGAAGAATAAGAAGGACTTGATTAGGGAAAATATAATCATTGTTGATTCTATCAAGGACCACTTCATTCCCCAAGTGGCATCCAAGAAGACCCCAAAGGAAATGTATGATTCCCTAGGTAGAATGTATGAAGGGAGTAACATCAACATGAAGATGAACTTGAGATCTCAATTAAAGAGCACCAAGATGAATAAGGGAGAATCTATTCAAGATTACTTCACAAGGGTCTCCCAGTTCAAAGATCAACTAGAAGCCATTGGAGACAAACTTGATGAAGATGAACTAGTCATGACTGCTCTAAATGGTCTCATTAGACCTTGGGACTCATTTATCCAAACCATGTGTGCCAGAAAAGAAAGTATGAAGTTTGATGTGGTATGGGAGGATTGCATTCAAGAAGAAGCTAGAGTAGACAATAGAGAGGCATTGCTCAAAGATGATGATCAAGCATTGGCCACTCATACCAAGAGAAGAAGGATTCAATCAAATTTCAAGAAGAATAGCCACAAGGAGTCTCAACCTCCACAAATATTTTAGAAGAAAAGAGGAACTAATCAAAGGAGAGATTACTCCTCATTCCAATGTTTCACTTGTCACAAATTAGGACACATTGCCAAGGATTGTCCTCTAAAGAAGAAAAAGGGTTTCCACCACAAAATAAATCAAGCACATCTAGTAGAAGATGATAGTGAAGAAGAAGAGGAAGAAAGTCCTCAAAATAAAAGAGCTAAAATAGAAGAAGAAGATGCAGAAGAGTATGTTCTATTCTCTACACTCTCTGGGTCAGTAAAACCTGGAGAAGATACATGGTTCATTGATAGTGGTGCTTCAAAGCACATGAAAGGACAAAAGAAGACTCTCTCAAGACTTGAAGAGAAGACCTCTCCCCAGAAGGTATCTTTAGGAGATGACTATCAATATCCTATCAAGGGAATTGGTGAAGCAAGCTACAAGCTTGATTCAGGAACCCCATTGAAGATGAAGAAAATCTTATATGTACCAGGTTTGAAGAAGAACTTACTTTCTATCTCTGCATTAGATAAGAAAGGTTATAGGGTTGCATTCATAGATGGACAAATACTCATGTGGCCCAAAGGGAAATCAATTGAGGATGCAATTGTTATTGGTGAAGAGGGAGGAGGGCTATACAAAATCAAGGGTCATTCAAAAGTTGCCCTTGTTCATGAAGCCACTAGCCCAAGTGAGCTATGGCATAGGAGGCTTTCTCACATTAACTACAAATCACTACCTCATGTGAGCAAGGTAGTTATAGGACTACCAGATTTGAAGAT
Source organism: Larix kaempferi (assembly GCA_027924585.1). NCBI lineage: Eukaryota > Viridiplantae > Streptophyta > Pinopsida > Pinales > Pinaceae > Larix > Larix kaempferi. The sequence continues at coordinate 5,062,725 of BSBM01000826.1, read as the reverse complement.
TGATCATAAAGGCACATGCAAAGGATGTGCAAAAGGGAAGAATATCAAGAACCCATTTACAAAGAGTGAGACAAAGACTAAAGGTACTTTGGAGTTAATCCATTCATATGTATGTGGACCAATTCCCTCCACATCCTTGAGTGGGTATGAATATTACCTTACATTTATTGATAACTACTCAAGGAAGACTTGGATATATTTCCTAAAAGGAAAATATGAAGTCTTTGGGAAGTTCAAGGAATTCAAAGCCTTGATAGAAAATCACTCAGAAAAGAAGATCAAAATACTTAGGATAGATAATGGTGGAGAATATACTTCAAGAGGGAACTAACCACTCCCTACAATCATCAACAAAATGGTGTTGCAGAGAGAAAGAATAGAACCATTATGGAAGCAGTAAAGATAATGATACATGATCAAAACCTACCTATGTATCTATGGGTTGAAGCAGCCAGGACTGCATTCTATGTGCAGAATAGACTATCTCATAGTGCTCTTGAATTCAAGACCCCAGAAGAAGTGTTCACAGGGAAGAAACCTGAGATAAGCCATCTCAAGGTATTTGGATGCCCAGTATATATTCACATTCCAAAAGAAAAGAGATCTAAGTTGGATCCTTCTGTAAAGAAGGGAATATTTGTTGGATATTGTGAAGCATCCAAAGCATTTAGAATATACATCCTAGGATTCCATCATATAGAAATTAGTAGGGATGTGACATTTGATGAAGAGGCATCTCTCAAGAGATCTAGGAAGTGCCAACATGAATAGGTATATGAGGAAGATGCACCTCCTAGAATTACAGAAGCTGCACCCAACCCTGAAGATGTAACACCTGAATACCATGACATGATAGAACCATGAGAACCCCCTATCATAAACACATCAAGAAAGAGAAAGCTAGCATGGGAAAGAGATATTATACAAGGAGCAGAAAAGTATGGAGCTCCTGAAGGCTCCACTAGAGTGAGCAAGAAACCAAAGTCATTCTCCAGCTATATGGCTTTGATGTGTGATCTTGTAAATCAAGAACCCACTAGTTATGAAGAAGCATCTCATAAGAAAGAGTGGGTAGAGGCAATGACTGAGGAGTACCAGTCAATAATAGAATGATGTTTGGTATATAGTTCCCAAACCAAAGGACAAAAGTGTGGTATCCTCCAAATGGATATAAAAGATAAAGAATGTGTGCAGATGGTAGCATTCAAAAGTATAAGGCAAGGTTTGTGTCCAGAGGATTCTCTCAGAAAGAGGGAATTGACTATGAAGAGACATTTGCACCAGTTGCAAGATACACTTCCATTAGAACCATCATGGCACTTGCATCCATGATGAAGTGGGAATTACACAAGATGGATGTGAAGACAGCTTTCTTGAATGGTGTGATTGAGGAAGAAGTGTATATAGAACAACCACAAGGATTTGAGGTTGAAGATAGGAGAACCCATGTATGCAAACTAAAGAAGGCCTTGTATGGGTTGAAGCAAGCTCCCAGAGCTTGGTATGGAAGAATTGATAGCTTCTTGACAAGCTTGGGATTTACCAAAAGTAAAGCTGATCCTAACCTTTACCTTAAGGTTATGGATGATGAACTTGTTATACTATTGTTGTATTTGGATGATCTCTTTTTGACAAGAAATGAGAAACAAATCATGGCAATCAAGAAGAAGCTGGCTGTAGAATTTTAGATGAAAGATCTCGGATTGATGCATTACTTCCTAGGTCTGGAAGTATGGCAAGGCCCAGAAGGAATCTTTCTCAACCAGGGAAAGTATGCTGTGGAAATCTTGAAAATATTTGATATGTTGGAATGCAAATCCATGGCCACTCCCATGGATTCAAACTTGAAGTTGTTAGGTGATGACTCATCGGAGTTAGTGGATGTGACTCTGTACAGACAAATTATTGGTTCATTGATGTATCTGACAAATACCAGGCCAGATATATGCTTTGCTGTGAACACCTTGAGTCAATACCTAGTAGAACCTAGGCGTGTTCACCTGATAGCTGCAAAGCATGTGAAGAGGTACCTAAAGGGTATGATAGACTTTGGTCTATGTTATCTTGGAGATCATGACTTTACATTGTATGGCTACACAGATGTTAATTGGGCAGGTAGTGTATCAGAAAGGAAGAGCACATCGGGCGGATGTTATTGGCTGGGATCTGCCATGATCTCATGGTTTAGCAGGAAGCATTCTAGTGTGGCTCTCAGCACAGCTGAAGCGGAATATATAGCTGCTTGCTCTGCTAGTTGTGAAGGGATATGGCTTCGAAAGTTGTTATCAGGATTGTTTGACTTAGAGATGGACCCCACTATGATCCTATGTGACAACCAGAGTTGTATCAAGATGACAAAAAATCCAGTGTTCCATGATAAGTCAAAGCACATAGAGATCCGATATTTTTATATACGGGATATGGTGGAGAAAGGAGCTATCAAGCTCGAGTATGTGAGCATTGACGAACAAGTTGCTGATATATTGACCAAACCTCTATCTCGAGTAAAGTTTGAGTATTTTCGAGACAAGCTTGGTGTCGTTCAGAAGGACCCTCCTCGAAAGGGGGAGTGATATGGTCGATGATGATATTTGGATACTGGTATCGATGTGGATACTTGTATCGATGATGAGATTTCCTATATTGACGGTAAGGTCAATGATGAGGATACATGTTTTGATATGAATATGTGTATCGATGATGAGGATACTTGTATCGATGATATGGATACTTGTATCGATGATATGGATACTTGTATCGATGATGAGGATACTTGTGTCGATGATGAGGATACTTGTATCGATGATATGGATACTTGTATCAATGATGAGGATACCTATATCGATGATGAGGTTACCTATTCTGACGATTAGGTCGATGATGAGGTTACCTGTTCCGACGATGAGGTTGATGAAGTGGTACTTAGACTTTGTCTAAGAGAACTAGTGGGATTGCATCATCCCTGGACTTATGTCCTAAAGTGATAGGGATTGATCATCGCATAAGTGGATAAGGATTGCATCGTCCTTGGACTTATGTCCTAAAGTGATAGGGATTGATCATCCCATAAGTGGATCAAGATTGTATCATCCTTGGAATTATGTCCTAAAGTGATAGGGATTGATCATCCCATAAGTGGATCAGGATTTCACCGTCCTTGGACTTATGTCCTAAAGTGATAGGGATTGATCATCCCGTAAGTGGATCAGGATTGCATCATCCTTGGACTTATGTCCTAAAGTGATAGGGATTGATCATCCCGTAAGTGGATCAGGATTGCATCATCCTTGGACTTATGTCCTAAAGTGATAGGGATTGATCATCCCATAAGTGGATCAGGATTGCACCATCCTTGGACTCATGTCCTAAAGTGATAAGGATTGATCATCCTGTAAGTAGATTGGGATTGCATCGTCCCTAGACATGTTGAGATGTCTGAAAGTGATAAGGATTAATCATCATGTAAGTAGATTTGGATTGCATCATCCCTAGACATGTTGAGGTGTCTTAAAGTGATAAGGATTGATCATCCTATAAGTAGATCAGGTTTGCATCGTCCCTAGACATGTTGAGGTGTCTTAAAGTGATAAGGATTGATCATCTTGTAAGTAGATCAGGATTGCATCGTCCCTAGACATGATATGGTGTCTTAAATTGATAGGGATTGATCATCCCGTAAGTGGATCGGGATTGTATCATCCTTGGACTTATGTCCTAAAGAGAGAGGGATTGATCAACCCGTAATTGGATCATGTCTATTGATAGAGAGATCCAGATGATGAGGTTGTTGATCTAGAGATCCAGATGATGTTGTTGATAGAGAGATATAGATTATGATGTTGTTGATCTAGAGATATGTTGATGCCTCGGATATCGTAGCATCAATCAGAAAGGGATTCTCCCCGAGAGACAGTCCCAATTCGACTATCTCCCGTTTGGTGTAGGGAATCCGTCCGGTTAGCGGTTCCGGCAACCGTGGTTTTGGACTTTAAATCCGATTTTACCGGTTATGGCCCGATCCACCTTTCTTTTGGGTTTTATGTGTTTTATATGAGATGCACATGCCTAAATTATACTTAATCTAAATGCAATTGAAACAGATCTAAATCTAGAAACGGGAACACGTCTATCTATCCCTGCAGGGAACACGCTTAAGGGAGGAGCAATCAGCTGTAACAGTTATCGTAATCAAAGAACAGATAGCTATTATTTCTCACAATGAAAGCTACAGCAACATGAAGATCTTGAGAAGGTAGCTTCTCATTCAGCATGGAACGCATCTATTGCTCAGACAACAGAGGGAAACGAAAGAATAAAGAACGCATCTATTGCTCAAAAAACAGAAGAAAGCAAAAATTATTTAATCTATGTAACAAAATAAAGAAACAGATCTAAACGTAACAAAACTGGAATTAAACTCAAAGATCCCTGCAAGGAGCAATTTAAAGTCATGAACAATGAGCCACATGGATTGCCCGGAAGAAAGAGCAGTTAGCTATTCGATCTGGACAAAGAAATCTACAGCAATACATTTCATTGTTCACAAAATAGAGAGAACGCATGCCTAGAGGAGAGCAAAATCATTAATGCAAAGAAATAATTCAGAAGTCAAGAATGATCTCACATTGCAGAATTGCAGTCATTAGAATAGTCCAATATAAAGCAACCCAACATTCCAAGCAAAACGTCCATCTCCCGTGGCTTCTATTAGAGAATTCCTTTTACAGACCCGATACAAGATAGCTCATATCATTTGCCCACAATTTTCATTCCCTGCCAAAAAGTCCTTTCTAATCTTTCCTAGCTTCTATTTATAATTACAAATTTTCCCTCCTGGGCTGACACCTAGCATTCCCCACTTGTCATTCACAGGAATTTCCACTATAATCGACCCCCAAAATGGCCACTTCCTTTACAAAAAAAAATATTTTGACAAAATCAGGGACAGCTGTCCCACGGATTACGCCTTACATATTCAAAATATACATAACAAAAAATTTGCTAAAATCAAAGCGTTCCCTGCTGGGCACGTGTCTGGCTGAAGAGAGTGGCTCACTGAATTCATCTTCTTCATTCCTGTGCGCGAGCTTCTGCTGGCAAAGGGTCGCCCAAGTTGATTGTCACTGGTGCTGCCTGGGCAGAGGCCCTCGGATCCCCTGTTGATGCTGCTCCTAATTGGGAAGGGGAAATTGAACTGGCCGGCTTTTCTGTCATTGCTGGGGAAGAGGCTGCTGGGAGAGAGGCTGCCGGATCCACTGATGTTCCTGCTGCTGCTGCAGCTTTCCTGTCCTCCTCTTCAATGTAGCTGTGCCACACGCCTGTGTCCCTTATGATTACGTTTGCTGCAGCAGGAAACAGGATTTTCTGGGAAGTCACATTCTTCCCGAGCTCTGTTTTAATGCCTTGGACTTCTGCTTCAGCAGCTTGGTGCGCTTCCTTTAGCAGATGGTTGTGAAGCGTTGATGAACCAATGTAATGTTGGAGATCATCCATGGCCAAGACATCAATCCTTCTCACATACTCCATCTGGACGCCTAGCTCTTCTCTTAGTTGAGACAACCGCTGTTCCTTTTCCGGGAAGTCTTCTAGGGTCTGAGGGAAGCTCAATGTGCAGTTGTCATGGACTCCTTTGAGCTTTTGGTACAGGATGTTGATTCTATCTGTTGTCCTCTGCACACTGGCCATCAGCTTATTGGCACAGTTCCGGCCAAACTCCAACAAGGCTATATCTTCATTAAAATCTTCCACGGTCTTAAAAGGAAGATGCGGGGGGAAACCTCCTCTCCCTTCTCTCCACGCCATCTGATTTATGACATTTGCCTTGACACGGGTATTCTTAGCTTTGATCCTGTGGGCTTCCATATTAACCTCTTTTAATCTGGCTGTCATGGCCTTGAGTTTGCAAACCTCGTCAGTGATCAGCTCCTGCGTGTCATTTATTTGTTTCAGAATGCCGCAGGACAGCTCATGAAAGGGAGCCAAGTCTATCGTTTTGCTCTCAGCCTGCTCTAACCGCTCAGCTAATGTTTGCTTGTCTGCTTCTAGCTGAGAGGCCTTTTCCTCCACTCCATTTTTCTCTGCTTCCACAATCATCATTTGAAGTGTTAGCTGGTCCTTTTCCTCCTCCAGCTGGCTGTACTTGTTTGACAGCTCCTTATGTTCGGCATACAAGCAGCTATACTTGTTTACTATCAGGTCTCTTTGGGCTTGTTCATTAGCTACATTTTGTTGCAGCGTGCGTGCTCTTTTCTTTGTCAATATATTTTCTTTGACTATAACCCCTACATTGGCAAATGATGCCTGTGCTGTTGCTATAACTGCGGAGGCCATGGCAATGGGATCCGCATCTGTGTTCTGCATGACAGCGACCTCTCGGTGAGTAACGATGTCATTATGGAAGGGGCTTTTAATCCTCTCTTCTGATTGGAGGACCATTGTTTTTCTTTTCTTATCATAGACAAACTCATTCCATTTGGACACCGTGCGCTTCCCAGATGGAGTGTACGGGACAATTGGTCGGTTTATGATGTCTATGTCTTCTTCCATAGGTGGGGTCCGGACTTCCTGAGCGGGGTCTGCTCCTTCCTTTTGGGTACCAGAGCCACCTGCTTGAGAGGTGTCTACCTCCATGTCTTGTACACCAGACCCACCTGCCTCGGTATCTTCCCTTGTCTTCAATTCTTCCTCCGCCTTCTTCCTTGCTTCAGCTCGCTCAGTCTCTGCTTCTTTCTGCTTTCGGGCTTCTTCAGCCTCTGCTTCTTTCTGCTTTTGGGCTTCTTCAGCCTCTTTCCGCAGTCTTTCATTTTCAGCATCTTGTTGCTTTCTTGCTCCCTCAGCTTCCTTTTGTAACCTTGCCTCTTCTCTTAATCTAAGCTCTTCCTGAGCTCGGGCATCCTTGGCTTCAATCTCCTTTTGCTGGATGGTCTTCTGGGCTTTGGTTGAGCTAGAGCTCGCTCCAGTACTTTGGCGACAGATCCGTAGCTCAGTCATGTTGCTGATGCCTCTGAATGCTTCCTCCTCGGCATCGGGGTAGTGGGAGTATTCGAAGTTAGCATAATTCCCCTTGCAATGCTCGGCCACTTTACCCTTTCTGTCGTTCCTGTGGAAGATGACCTCACCGAAATGGAAGGCCCTCAACTCTTGAACAAATTCGTCGGCAGAGGCCACCCCTGAAAACTTGTAAGCACCTATGCAGAAAGGTAGGGGGGGAAAGGAAGCCTTGTGTAGCTTGTGGAGGAATGCTCCAATCCCATCCAAGAAGAGCTGTCTTACTGCTTCCTTGAGCACCACATAGTCGGTGGCGTACTGCGGCAATATGTATGGGGGCTTAGTCCCTCCGAACATTCTCAGGTAGGTACCTTGTTCTGAAAAGTAAAAGTCCCCATACTCCTCAAGGACTTCCAAAGCATTTTCTGACAGACAGTTTGGTTCTTCCTTGAAGATCTTCTCGTATAGGGGCATGATGAACCCCTCACAGATAAGTTTGTAGCTGGGCTTGTAATTCTGAGCCCACAACATCTTGAATGCGATGTAGACCGGGGCGGTGGCCCTATCCCATGTACACCCCAATTTGGGGAACTCTATCTTGGCCAAGATACAATCTATCAGGTATGAAGACATGAAGAATTCAGCCTTCTTCAAGGCCAGTCCTGGCTTAGCAGCAGCTATCATCGAGGCCAGACTATCCGACAGGATAGTGGCCCAGTCAAACACTGTCCCCTGAAATGCCACATAATGAATGATAGGGACCCACTGAATCTTGTATACTGTGCCATCGGGCATGCCGAAGATTATGCACAGCATTAAAGCGATCAATCTGAAAGGGGCCCTCAGGTTCTGCACGTCATATTCATCATTTCCCTTCTTTCTCAAATGCTTCCCTCCCCTCAATAGCTTCTTGGCCATCTCGACGTTATCCATTCGGCCCAACCATTCGTCAGTCAGAGCTTGTTGGACACGGGGAAATTTGTAGGCCGCCGCAACATACGCGGGTTGAAATGAAGAAATAGCCACTTTCCCGCTGTCATTTATCACTCTCCCTTCAGCATCTGCATGTTGGAGTATCCACCCGATCACTTCAGCACAGGGGAATAGCTCAGGGCGGGTAGCGGCTCTAGTTATGCCTGAGGCTCTGATATTTTGATAGATCAGTGCCTCCTCCAGCAACATATCTGGGATCTCTTGGTCCCTGATCATTCTGTATATGTCATCCCATCTGATTTCTGGAGGGACACCAGTGGTGCACTTGGTGTCCTGGAGCGAGGTTTCAATCTTGGGAGGGGCAGGCTTCTTTTCTGTCATCTTCGCCTTCTTCTTACCGGTTTTCGGCATCTTGATTTATTCCTGATAACATCCATATCAAAGTCATCATTTGAGCAACAAGCTGTAAGGTTTTAGCAGAGAGCAACCTCGTTTTAATATCAATGAGATAAGTCAATGAAGCAAAATATTTAGGAAGCAAAACATTATTTCAACACAAGATACAAATTGAACATTTGAAGTTCTTTAAAAGACGAGTCTGAAATGCTCCTGAGGGGATAAGCTATGTTGCGGAAGCCACTGGTTTTCAGACCGACAGGCGGTTTGCGGGAGCAATTGGCTTCCGGTTCCATCTTGCGGAAGGAGCTATTTTTGTTATGGCTGCGGTTGGAGAGGTTGATGGCGGGGAGACGCGGGTTGACTCGGTGAGGGCCTTGAATGCTATCGTCACGCGCGGCCACTCGCCAAGTCACTACGGGATACTTTAGTCCGAGCGAAGGTGACGGCGCCGGGGATATGCTGACGGGGAGTGCTAGGGAGGCCATGGCTTCAGGTTTCGGCTCGCGTGGCTTAAACGTTCACGGGTTTCGGCTCGCGTGTAGGGGCTGAGGCTTGTGGAAGGGCCCAGGGTTTTAAGTCCGGGTTTACGGCCGGGGACATGGAAATCCCATGGGGCTTCGACAAATTCTCCAGGACGAGGGGCGCGGCCCGGGGTTTTTAAAAAATGGGGCATGGTTAACCGCCCGCACCCACCACCATGAAAATAAAACATTAACGTTTTAACGAAGGTCTATGATGATTCTGTATAGAGAAAACTCCGTTCACTGTATCTGACGGGCAAAACATAGCCCTTGACGGGTGTTTTGCCCATCAAAACCCCACTAAAACCATTGTTTTCCCCAAAAAGACAACTCAGTAGTGAAAAACAAGGTCAAGATCCTACCTGGCACCATGGGGATTGCTTGAGCGAGGTGGCTGCGAGCACGGATGAGCGAGGTGAGCTGGAGCGATTTGCACGGTATCGCACGTCGTTGGCCGATTCAAAAACAATGGTGTATTGGTCGAGCCCCTACCGTATTTTATAAAGAATGGGCACGTGTGAGCCTTTAATTCGGTAGGTGGCGTGGTTAAAACGGGTTTTAAATTCGTCGCGCGTAGCGGTCACGTCAAACGATCTCGGTTTTCGTGCAACCGTCATTCGCGGGGCCAGTTTGCGAAACGTATCCGCCGTTGCGGAAGGGTTCAATGAAAGCTTCCGACGTTTCGGGGCTTATTGTGGAAAGGAAACTCGAAGCCTTCCGCGAGAGACCGCCGCGTAGCGGACGGGTAACGCCAAAGCTTCCGCCCTTTCGGAACGATATAGCGAATGCTCCCGGTATTTTCGGAAGACTTTTGCGAAAGCTTCCGCAAACCAAAATTTCAAAGTCTCGTTGATTTTTCGAGAAGGTTTGGCGAAGGCTCCCGCTAGTTTCGGAAAGCTTTTGGGAATGGCTTCCGCCGTTTCGGAAGCAAAACTTATACTTTTCCGCATATTCACCCGGGATCGTTTCGGAGTCCTTTGCCGAGCGGTTTAAGCGATTGGCTTCCGCCGTTTCGGAAGGGTAGCCCGAAGGCTTCCGCGGTTTCGGGAGCAAAAGGCTGAAGGCTTTCGCCGAAGCTCTCCGAAAAAATTCTAAGTTCTTTCATACTTCGGAAGGAAATCGTGAATCCCTCCGCGGGACTTATCCGAATGGCTTCCGCCGTTTCGGGACGTTTTATTGAATTCCCCCGCCGTTTCGGGAAGGGAACTCCAATTTCTCCGCGGACGGTTGTAAAATGTTCTAAGTGTTTTCCGGGAGACTAAGGCGAATGTGTCCCGCCATTTCGGGAGGAAAGCCGGAACCTTTCCGCGGTTGCGGAAGGTTTGAGTGAAAGGCTTCGCCGTTTCGGGAGCTAAGCCGTTTCGGAGCTTGAACCGTTCCGCAGAAGCAACGATCAAAAAAAATTTCCAAGTCCTTTTTACTTCGGAAGAAATTGATGAATTCCTTTGTGTTATTTCGGCAAGTTTACCCGAATGGCTTCCGCCGTTTCGGGAGACAGAGTCGAATCGTTCCGCCGTTTCGGCATGGTTTCACCAACGGTTTCCGCAGCTTATGGCCATAATCAGAGTCTCTTTTCGGAGAGGTAAAACACGGCGGCTTCCGCCGTTTCGGGTGGTTTTGTTGAATTCCCTACTGTTTCGGGAGAACAACTCGAACCTTTCCGTGGTTGCGGAAGGCTTGAGCGAAAGCTTCCGCCGTTCCGGGTGGTTTTGCCCAATAGCTTCCGCGGATTTCGACAAAGAAAATCTAAGTCCTCCTTTCGGAAAGGTTGGACGTTTGACTCCCGCCGTTTCGGGACAATGTCCGAATTATTCAAAACGTTTGGGAAAAACTAAGTTATCTTTTGGCTCATTGGGGAAAACATGGAAGGATTGTCGGCAAGCTGTTCAGCAGGGAAGTAAAATTTTATGTTGAAAACAGAGCTGACGGCTGGGATGGCTTCTCAAGCAAACTTTCTACAAAAATTACAGGAGGGGCCCCAACATGTACAAAATTTTGGGGAGGGGTGTTGCTGCAACAACAAGATCCAAATGATACTGTTGATCGGGAGATCCAGATGATGATGTTGTTGATCAAGAGATCCAGATGAGATACAGATGATCATGTTGTTGATCGAGAGATCTAGATGATGTTGTTGCTCGAGAGATCTAGATGAGGTCCAAATGATGATGCTGTTGATCGAGAGATATAGATGATGTTGTTGATCGAGAGATTCAGATGATGTTGTTGATCGAGAGATCCAGATGATGCTATTGATCGGAATATCCAGATGTTGATGTTGTAGCTGATCAAGTGTTGCAGAAGATGAAGACTCGGTACTGAAGATGTTGATGTTCCAGTGTTGAATATCTTGAAGATGTTACAGTAACTATTTGAGTTACTGATGAAGAAAGATTCCAATGATTTATAGATGTATCATGTATCATGTAGTTGATGACTCCTTGCTCATGCAGATGTTGTTATAATATCCTTCTCGTTAAGGGGGAGTGTTGAGATATTGTAACTTCTAAGAATATTATATTTGTACTTTATTATTCCGTAGATGTTTCATTCCTCCGTGGATACCCTATTGTATATCCGGAGATGTTTATTCCTCCGAGAGAATGTGGTAACTAGGGTTATTAGATCTCCCATGTGGGGTCGGTCCTGAGTTAGCTGTTTAGTGGTTATTAGACTCTCTTATGAGAGGTCGGCCCAGTTAGGGTAAATATTCAGTTAGAAGATAAGTATAAGTAGAGGAGGTGTCTTCCTCACTTATCACTCATTCACTCACTTGTGTATTGCGCATAGGAGAGAGAGAGATCTGCATGGGAGGAGAAGGAGCTCTTGTTTGGAGACTACATCTTTGTATTGGTTGATTATCTATATTGAGGAAAGCTTTGTTGGGTTTTATACCCCATCAGGGTTTCCCAGGGTAAATATTTTTCTATCTTGTGATTGTGTTTGTTTCAGTGATCTTGCTTGTGAATTTAGGCTAAACTTAACAACAATGTTGTGCTCAACCCCCCTATCTGGTGGTCTACCATGTGGAATATTTCTAAAAACTTTTTCATATTTTTGCAAGAGTCTCTCTATCTCCTTTGGGTGTTCAACAACCTTTATATTTGGCTTGGGAGATGTAATATGACATTCAGCAGCCCATTTTATGTCCCCATGCCTCAATATAGATCTCATACTATTGCAAGTCACTGCTTGATTCGGATAAGTGTGTTGCCCTCTCACAACCCTTAGTACTCCTTTTGAATCTTGGAATTTCATTTCAGGAATTTGATAATTTACTGTATGCTCTCCTATTGAATACATCCATTTCACTCCCCAAACCACATTAGTATCAGCAACATCAACCACATAAAATCTATCAACAAAAGTATAGTTACCTACGGTGACTTGCAGCTTTGGAACCCATGTTTTGCACTGCATTGTGTTGTGACAGGGAATGACAACTGTGAAGCCATCGAATGGCTCAATAGGTATCTTTATTTTCTCCACCATATCTGCATCAATGAAGTTATGGGTGGCTCCTCCACCTACCAAAACTGAATTTCTTTGTCCTAGTATCACACCCTTGCATCGGATAGTATGATAGTGAGGTACTGTTGAAAGTACTGCCATTCTTGCTTTGTCCGGTGAAGGCTTATTTTCTTCTTGTCTTTCCTCTTATACTGCTATCTCATAAGCCTCCTCTTGATCTGAAATATGTCCATCTTCATCCATGCCCCCATCATATCCTTCATTATCATAAAATACTTATATGTATTGAGCCTTTCCTTTAGTACATTTGTGCCCCGGTGTCCATGGTTGAAATCATGTGAAGCACAATTTCTTTTTTCAAAGTTCATCCCTGTTTAGTCCTTCTTTTTTATTCTTTTCAAATGAATCTTTTTGCCAAGGTTTCTTATCATATGTATCCCTTTTCCAAGGTTTCTTTTCAAATTTGAAGTTAGGCTTGGGAGGAAATCTCGTTCTAGGAAGCACATTTTAGAGATCCCTAGTCAAGCTCATTGCATCTTTTAATGTAGTTGGCTTGTGGGATTTGACCAAACCTTTTAAGGGTTCAGCCAAAGCTTTAGTGAATAGAAATACCAACCTTCCCACAAATACATCAGCCACCTTGACTGATAATTTTTGAAATTCCAACATATACTCAGTAGGGGTCCCAGTTTACTTTAATTAAGCTAGTTCCTTGAAAGGCAATTCTGGATCTTTGTGTTCAAATCTCTCTAGTACCCTGTCAACAAATTCTTCATATGTTTTAACCTGGTCATGACCCAAATTTTTCATGCCATGAAACCACCATTCATTGGCATCTCCTTCCAAGTGCAAAATGGCCATTTTTAGTGCATCCACTTCCACCATAGGATTCAGCTGAAAATACACATCTATTTTTTGCACCCAAGTGTTAGCAAAATTTTGAGAGGAACCATCAAAAGTAGGAAGTGACATTTTACCAATAGCACAATTTAATTCTTTGTTTTGGAATAGAGCCCTATTGTCATCCTTCTTTTTTATTTTCTGTGCAGCATCAAGGTATGTACTAAATGGTAGACTTCTCTTACAATCTTCACTCAAATCATTCCATTCGTTTACTATTGTAGTAAGATCCACTTGAATGTCAGGCTCTTCTTTGGGAATAAGAAATTTAGGTGCAGTAGACCTTGTTGTGCTCTGAAATTCATTTTCTCTATTATGGGGTCCTGTGCTTGAGAAAATATGCTCTCCGATAGGCTTATTTTCCTCACCATGAGAACTGTTGTTGCCTCCTACTATTATCCCTTTGCTTCCAAGTTGGCTAACCATCAATTTCAATCCTTTCATCGTGTTTTTACTTATGTCTTTCATACCCATGGAAATTTCTTCAAAATATGGTTTTAAGGCTGCAACAAATTCCTCCTTGTGTCTTAAGTTTTCATCCTCCTCTCTACCCATGGTTTTAACAAAAAAACTCTTCTTCTCCTATTGTTTCTTCCTCAACAAAAACACCTTCAACCTCTGGTTCTAAGGGTGGTGGTATATTTTTTTTACTTCTTGTTAATACCATCAGGTTCCAAGACCATGCTCTGATACCACTTGTAATGACCCATTTTTAAAATTTTATTGAAATGCCCAATTTTCCACTTTTTCCCCAATTTTGGCCTTTAACTAGTTTTGATGTCTAGGTCTCCAAATTAACCCAAATGCTCCCAAATCTTCTGTAAGGTATATGACTGATATTGGAACTTGAATATGAGGTTCAAGGATGATTTATAACCCTCCAAATACTTCTGCAAATGTGTTTAATATTCTGGTCAATGTATGGAATTTAACTAGCAATTTGTGGATCAAATCCCCCCAAGGTAGGTACTGAAAATGGCACTCCAAATGCCTCCAAACCGATTCAAAATTCAGAACAGAGGTAGGGGATGTATGAGGTAAATTAATAGGGTCTCATATTCACCATTAATCAATTATTAGTTATGTTCTAACCTCCTCCCCAATAGCAGCAAAAACCACTAATTCGACCCTTGGGGAAATGGCACCAAATCTCTTCCAAATGCAAATAAAATGAGTAAAATGAATTCAAAGGTTTAAGTGTTGAACATTAAACTTGTAATAATAATTAATGTATGTCCATTCATCATAAATATATCATATAAAAATTCTTTCATTCGAAATCATCAACATTACAATGGTATACATCAATGTAGTGGGGAAATGGTCATTGTTTGTTCATTAATCAACATTTTTACATACAACCACTTGGTATTTCGACCTGAGAATTTATGAAGATGAATAAAAGAGTATATAAATCTTATTACAATCATAAATACATCATTAGAAGCTCTCCCAATGAGTACAATATCTCACCCAAAGCGCAATCCCTCAAGGAATATGAATATGCCATCAAAACTGGAAATGGGTGAGAGAAAGTGTTGCACTAGAAAAAACCACGAGATTCCCTATAGATGATACCTGCAAATACAAAATCCATTAAAGGTCCATGAAATACCTGAGTGGCCTCTCCAAACACCAACTTGGATGGGAATCTTTCACCCTCGAAATTGGCTAAGGCAAGAAACTAGTCATCCACTAGCTCTCTCTTCACAAATGCAATTTTTCTCAAATGATAAAAAGCTCTTCTCTTGGTTTATCCCTGTATTTTAGAAACATACTTAGCCTTCTAAGTTTCCCAAATAATCCATAGACTCAATCCAATTCGAATTAGGGTAAGGGCTCAAGATTTTCCATGTGTCTCACCTTTCCTAGCCTTCCACCTTCCACCAATTCGAGTGGGGGTCTCTTTGGCTTCTCCAACTCCCATGAGCGCCCTCTTGGAGCCTATTTTTGGGGCTGACATGTCATCATGGTCAGATGTCAGAGGTCATATCTGAAATTTTTCATAGATGTCATAGATGCTACATCATTGTTGTCATAGGGGCTAGGGAATCTAGCCCAAGTGTCCACAAGCTTCCAATTTGATTCTTCCTCTTCCATGGAGGTTACCAATCCATCCCAATTCGACCTAAGATGCTCAATTCCATGTGTATGACTTACCAACTCACCCAAGAATGTTCACCTTCTCATGAATTCGAATTGGCAAGAGAGAGATGACATGTGTCCTTGAAAAATCAAGCTAGTGTGGGTCCCACATCCTCCATATGTCTTCAAAACCACTTGCCACCTAGAATTTCTCTTGAGTTTCTTTATTCAACCTATTTATTAAATACTTGGACCCTTATAATGTCTAAACATCATTTATTATCTTCCCTACTACAATTCCACATGTGCCCATCCAACCTAGGAAACTAGTAGGATTGATGGGATTGTCTTACTATGCAATTATTTGAATGGGGACATTACATATTCACAAAGAGAAGAATACACAGACACCCCATATCTATTACAGACAAGAAGGACCGTATGAAATTCAACCAACATTGTAAATCAAGGAATATAGAGATCCCTGAGTAGACTCATGTTGAGTAGGTTCCCAAATTCACTAATTGAATAAAATAAAGAGTTATAATCTCTATTCCAGTCTTGTTGATTATTTTAGTCCATTTTTCCACTGCGTAGATAATTTCTAAATTTTATGAAATTGATAGGATGTTGGTAGTTGTGTACTTTGACATGGAAAGACGGGTTTTGTAGCTGAGAGTTGAGTTGTATCTCTTTGTGACTACATCAAGTGGTATTAGAGCAGCTTTCACCTCTGGGTTGAGAGGACTGGAGGAATAACAGAGCATAGTTTCAACTTTGGAAGAAGGATTAGGATGTTGTAATATCAAACAAAAAAAGCTCTTGGATATTGGTTCGTATGAATGTTCCTATAGAAACATGGTTGTGGATGACCTAATATGAGGTTGTACAGTAGGATTGTTAAAAGACAAGTTGTGGAGGTAGAGCCTGGATTAAGGCTTGTAGTTTCTAATAATATTGAGGACTACAAAACAACTTGGGGAAATACCACACAGAAAGGAATAACTCGAAGACGTCTAAGGAACCAAGAAGTGGAGTACTTGTGTCCATGAGTAGTGGTGAATGTGTCATTTTAGGGGGTGAGCTTGGTGAATGGAAGTTTGTTGGCAAAGAGGTTCTATAGGAGACATAATGAGGGTTTGGTGATTTTGAGTTGCCAAGAATTGTGCCATGAGGATGAAACATCTATGAAATTAATAGAGGTGATTTCTTGATAAAGAGGGAGTAAAGAAAATGATGCAAAAGGAAAAAGATTCCAAATATAGGATATTGCATGTGTTGTGGCAATATGGGAGCAAAGAAAAAAAATGCTAACCAACGTGAAGTTGAGGATAGCAAGGAAATGGAAATAAGAATGATTGTGGAAGCATTATAGAAGACTTCTCATAAGAAGAGGTATGCAGAAGACTGAAAGTATGAAGATTTCTTGATCAAATGCTTAAAAGAACAGTTGAATGTTCTTAAGGGAAAACAGAGAAAGTTGAAGCCTGTGGAAAAGGATTGGGAAGGACAAGTGGAGCCCAAAATGGAAAGGACACATCATGTCATTAATAAAGAAGATATATTTGGCTAGGAAACCTCAAAAGGTTAATGTGTTAGAAAAACAGGATCGCAGAGCAATAACAATAAACAGAAATGCAAATATAATCACACATACACATTACAAGAGAGACACAGATATATCGTGGTTCACCCAACTTGGGCTACGTCCACACTGAATTTGCCAGTCCTTATTATTATTACCGTCCAGCAAGATGAAGGGATACAACCTGCAGCACAACCGCTGCACTTCCTCTTCTCTGTTTTTACAGTCTCTCTCCAGATCTCAAAGATCTTTACAATGCATAAAACTTAATACATCAACCCTAGCCGTATTACAATGTCTTTCTTTTATAAGGGAAATACAATGGGAAAATACCACGGGATACCCAAAATCATGGGCCTGCAAAACAGCTGGCGAAAACAGCCCCAAAAATTTTCTTCGGGGGTGCTGCCCCCGAACCCCCGCCGGGGGACCGCTGGCCCCCAGACACCCCAACCAAGGGGGATGGGCCCCCCTGGAACCCCGTGGGGGGGCGATGCCCCCCCACACCCCCCCGCTAGGGTGAGTGTACAGTCCACCTACATATCATATAGAACTGGGGTACAAACACGGCTGATACAATATCATCTATGAGACTAGAAGATCTGGCTCCACAACCAACATAATGAGGTTGAGAGATATGGTGAAAAACCTAGCTTGAGTTTTTTTGACAAAGAGATGGTGACAGTTGAAAACATTGTGATTGTGTGTCCACCTAAATATAGTAGGGTGATGGCTAAAGATGATGACCTTCAAGTTATGGAAGTTTAGGGTACTACACTTGAATTCACCCACGAAGAACAAAGCACTTGACAAGAACCTTGGAATGGTTCTTGAGGATAAATTGGATTGTTGTTGACAAAGAAGAGAAGAACAATTAGGTGAAATATGGCCCTAAAGAGGAGACTATAGGTGATCGCAAGGATACTAAAGAGGGTGACAGCAGAGATGTGAATAATGGCCAAGAAACTAGTTTTGGAGAGATGGGTGCAAGAAGCATTGAAGCAAAAGAGAAGATTGCATGTGTAGAAAGGATGATTGTTCCCAGAGATGGAAATGCATTGATCGAACAATGATATGTTGAGGTATGTGAAGAAAAATCAATGCAATAGGTACAACAACGAGAAGAAGAGTTAGTGATAGCTTTGACCCATATATAGTGGTAGAGAACAATTATAGGACATAAAGGTCATGACTTAATGTAGCTAAAGGATAGAAGCAATGTTGAATAAGGAAGGCAGTGTGTGTACGTCATCCTTCGACCAAAACCATGAGAGAGAATAGATAAATTCAAGGTTGGTTTTAAAGAATATATCTATATTTAGGTAGTAAGTGTGGATGCAATGTTGGATGGATTTGTGAATCCAATATGTGATGATGGACACAAGTCCTTAATGTTGAATAAAGCTATTGGAATTAGTCTAGACACCATTTGGTGATGGTATGGTCGAAAGAAGGAATGGTAGGTAGAATGGTTCAAAAGAAGGAAACAAAGGAAAGAGATGACCAGTGGAGGTCATATGCAAAATTTGTAGAGGTTTTCATATGGAAAGTATGTTGGCAATGGCATAGGATTCGTGGGAAGACAAAATTTGAAGGAAGAACAGAGCACTAAAGATGCTACAGAGAATAGCATGGGAGGAAGATGCTTGATTGTTTTTATTAGTTATTTTTCATGGTTACGGGTATTGCAAAAATGTACAATGTTAAACCTAAGGAGGAAAGAGTCCAACCAACGCATTGGGCATGGAAGTGTTGAAGAAGAAGTAACATTTGAAGTCCCAACAACATAGGAAATAAAGATAAAGCATTTGTATAAATCACTTGTCGAATACAACAACTTAGCATCAAAAATATGGGTGAAGATAAATGGAGTTCATCAATGTCCGAAAGATGAGCAAAGGATTGAAGAATGGAAGCTTGTTTATCCCAAATTGAAGGACCATGCATCCTTGTGGAGTCATAATTTGGAAAGGAACAAATAAAATGAAGAACGGTGGATTACAATAGAAAAAGAGATAAGGAAGAGAAAATAGTTGACATTCTTACAAGGATGAAGGTTGATGTTTTCCATGGTATAATGGAAGGAGCATACATTAGCACGATGCCAAGGACAAAACACTTGTTTGTTGTAGTGCAGGGATATAGAGAGTCCAACAGTAAGGATAATGCAGATGGCGTTACAGTAGTAAGCATAAAACATGGGATTGTCGTTGATCCTCAATTTGTGTGGGAGGGTGTAAGCATTGTTATAATGCATGAGTGCAAACATATTTTTGAAGCCGTGATGATGGAAGGTTGTGTGGGAGAAGAAGAGCAGGTTGAAGCTATTGTAGAGGGTATGTTTTTGGAAGGATTTCCAAAACCCAAATTTGTAATTGTTAAATATTTTGAAGGTATTGCAACTGGATGGAAGATTGAAGGTGTGAAGGATATTGAATCCTTGAGGATTGTTACCAAATAATCCATGGAGATGGAAGATGCGCATCTTATTTCCAGCATAGAATAATATGTCATGCAAGTGGGGGATAGACTTGATGTCAAGAGTTGTGAAATAAATATGATTTTGATGAAGGTATGTTGCTAGATTGGAGGATGCGTAGCAAAAAGGGAGGTTATTGATGCCACGAGAGGATTGTCTTTGATGATAGAGTGGACCTTATGTTTTGATGAGATGGTATTTAACATGTTGGAATATACAGATAAATGTACAAATAAAGATAAAGGATGTTGTTTGATGCAGGGTGGGATTTAAGTCCATCCTGCTAGATCAAAGCACACAGTGAAGCAACACATGCAATAACAAACACAACAATGGCCAAGAAGTATGGCATTAATAAGATTAATCAATCTTATCTTTACAAAGGAATTACAATGAAATTTTCTTTTTCTTTACAAATAGAGTTGGTTTCTTCTCCCTTCCCCAGCACTAATAGCAGTGATCTCTCCTTCTCCTTCTCTTATATTACCTCCAGAAGCTTCCTATTGCTTCCAGGTGTGGCCAAACTTCATTAAATTCCCATCAGTCCCAATTCAGTTCCTTCGGCCATCTGGTATCCTAAAACAACCATCTTCACTGCACATTAACTTCTCCAACTACCTGCACAGTCACCCTTCCGCGCTCTAATTCTGTCGGTCATCGATCCTCCCGACTTATTTTCTAGACTTCTGGTTTTATCTGTTAGTGGGTATCTACTTCGACCATTTATCCTCTGGCTTTTCTATCATCGACTCATCAGTCAGTATCACGATTCATCTCTCGTCGACTACTCTTTTGTCGCTTGCCTGGAACCGTCAACTATTTCCCAGGAAACCTTATCGATTCGCCTCAACTTTTTCTGTCATGCTTGATGCCCCCGCATCAATCTCCCTAGGTTGAAAAGAACTATGCCCTGGTTTTTCAATTCATCAAACTTCTATTCTGAGATCCAGGTTGCTTATTTGAGGCTTCAGTTCTTCCAACGAACAAGATACTATTTTTCTTCTATCGTCGGGTGCTTCCAACTTCCCTATCGTCGAGTCCTTCCAACTTCTCTTTCGTCGAGTATCTCTTCGACTTGTTATGTCGGTTGGACTTTAAGTTGTTATTTCCAATCGATGTATGGCGTTACTCTGCTTGTCAAACCTCCCTCATACACGTACAAGTCGATGATATTAAACATCGACGAAACGTTCATCTCTTTCGGCAACTCTAGCACATCGACATTATCAGAAATTTTCTTTAAGATCCTGCAAGGACCTATTTTCTTCAGTTTCAACTTATTATATGTTCCTTTAGGGAACCTTTCCTTCCGCAAATGCGCATATACCAAATCTCGTTTTGCAAATGAATGCAATCATTTCTTCTGGTTGTCTCGCAACTTATATGCAGCATTACTTTTCTCAAGTTGCTTCCTCACCTTATCATGCACTTCCTTCATGTGCTTTGCAAATGACTCAGCATCTTCACTTCTTGTCAATTCCGTTGGTAGCTTTGTCAAATCGACTACCCCATGCAGGCTTCTCCCTTGCACTATCTGGAACGGACTCATTCTAGTCGACTGAACATTAGGGGAAATTTGAGGTCTAAAATGGGCCTACTAAGGAAAATAATGAAATAATAGTTAAAATAATACAATAATATTTATTAATTTTGGAGGAAGAAAATTAAAAAAACTACCTTTTTGTTCGTATTTTCAACATATCTCCCTGTGTTTTTATTCAAAATTCGAGCAGGAGCACTCGTTGGATGCAAAATTAAATTCTACATCCAACGAGTACCAACACTTCATACTTTTGACGGACCCCACTTCCCCAAAAACAAGAAATACCTGAAAAAATGTGATGATGATGTCCTGCTTGATAACCACGCCAATCAAAATTAATTGACTAAGCCTGACGGCGTGGCCTTTTTTTGTATTTATAAATTGCTATCTAATATTCTTCTATGTAGAAACTTTTTTTAATTTTCTTTTATTTCTCTAGGTTACAATTTTTGAACTCGTGTCGTACTGGTCCAAAATGTTGATCTTATGAATGATATATGAACCTTTGTGGAATTTTGGTTTGTGACTCAATGTACGTATGTAGTGTGTTTGATGTCTCTTCGATGGTCACCCATCATGGACTACTATATAATTTCAATATTAATTTATGGTATGTATTATCTATACTACGGATTAGCAATCTATCGCTTTAGTCTACTCAGCCATCTCTCCAAGATGGAAGAGTTCATGTGTGACAAAATGAACAGTGGAGTGAAGGTGTATACCATTATTTTACACCAACAAAGTGCCCGATATGAGGCAGTAATCTTGTCTCTCATAAAACTATTTACTAACAACATTTTCATTAAATACAAGCCCACTAAAAAACCTCCATTTCACATTTGAGAAATTGATGATCGTTGGATATCAAGCATCTTAAGGGTGGTGGTAGCAGGCCGGTTGGCCGTTAGATCTCAAGCAGCTTAAGGGTGGCGGGTAGCAGGTCGATTGGTCATTAGATCTCAAGCAGCAGCATCACCACGTTTTTTCAGGTATTTCTTGTTTTTGGGGCATCGGGGTTCATCAAAAGTATATAGTGTGGGAACTTGTTGGATGCAGAATTTAATTCCTCATCCAAGGAGTGCTCTCACTCGAGATTTGAGTAAAAACACAGGGAGATATGTTGAAAATACGAACAAAAAAAAATAGTTTTTTTATGACAAATATCTCAAGTCAACCATTATGGTTGACTCATTTTATTTAAATTCTATTGGTTCTTGGATTCCAACTCATCAAGAAATTATGGCTGTCTCATTTTCTTATATGATGGCTCGTTTTCTTATAAAGCCCAATTTAGACCAAAAATTTCCTCTAATTTTGCCAAGTTGGTGTACTCAAATTCCTACTGCGCCAACTCATTTTCCCACTGCTTCGATTGATCCACAGTTATACATCTTAGGAGATTTCCCAAACTCATGTTAATGACTTTATTCTTCCCATCGTTCTGTGGATGGTATGAAGAGTTGAACTACATCTTGGTATCCAACTTCTTCCACAAATTTCGCCAGAAATGACCCATAAACTTGGTATCTCGATCTGACGTTATGATGTTTGGTAACCCATGAAATCTCACAAATTCCTTACAGAATAGCACAACAATTCTGGTGGCATCACTTGTCTTCCTGCACAGAATAAAATGTGCCATCTTATAAAACTTGTTGACTACCACAAATACGGAGTCGTTACCATGTTGTGTCTTCGGCAACCCTAAAACAAAATCCATACTGATATGTTCCCATGGAACAGTCGGCACTGGAAAAGGTGCATACAGTCTTGTGTTTTGAATTATTCGTGTGGAATGTTGGCATGTTTGACATTGTCGAACCCACTTCTTCACATATGTCTCCAATCCTAGCTAGTAATACTTCTCTTCGACCAATGCTTTGGTCTTGTCGACGCCAAAGTGTCCTGACAGTCATCCACTATGCATCTCATGTATAATATTCTCCCTTAATGATCCATGGGGAATACATAATTGATGTCCCTTAAAAAGGTATCCTTCTTGGATAAAATAATCCAAGTATGGATCTCGGTCGACACTCCATGGTTCCTTCAATGCTTTCCACGCTTCAGCAAAATCCTCATTGGTTTTATATTCTGTCTTCACCGACTCTAACCATGTGGTTTGAACAGTCGCCGTGCTCAATAGCGCAACTCATTGGCTTAATGTGTCGGCTAACTTATTCGACTTATGTCGCAACACAAAGGTGTATCTCTATAGAAACTCCACCCATTTAGTATTCCTTTGCTTCAACTTGGTATAAGTGTTCAGATATCTCAAATCCTGGTGGTCGGTATATAACACAAACTCTTTCGGAAACAGGTAGTTCCTCCATTTCTTTAATGCCTGAATGATGGCATAAAAATCTCAGTCATAGAATGAGTACTTCAGCTTGGCTTCATCCAGCTTCTCACTAAAGAATGTGATCGGTCGACCTTCTTGGCTCAACACTGCTCCAACCGCTACTCCACTAGCGTCGCAATCGATTTGAAATACCTTGTCGAAATCGAGGAGAGCTAGAACTGATATCTTCGTCACCTTCTGCTTCAACTTATTGAATTCTTTTCAGGTGGCTTCTGTCCACTTGAACTCACCCTTCTTCATACACACTGTCAGCGGTGCACATATCCGACTAAAATCCCTAATGAACTTCCGGTAAAAACTGGAAACTCCATACCTCAGTGGCATTCGTCGGTTCTGGCCACTCCAAGATATCCTTGACCTTCTCCAAGTCCATCTTCAAGCCTCAACTCGATATTATGAATCCCAAGTATGCTAACTCCTCTTTCCTGAACGAGCATTTCTGCAGATTTACTAACAACTTTTCTTGACTCGATCTCTTCAGGACTTGTCGAAGATGCGACAAGTGTTCCTCCCTTGTCTTTCTAAAGATTAAAATGTCGTCGAGATATATCACAACAAAATTCCCCAAAAATGGCTTCAAGACTTCGTTCATCAGTCACATGAATCTACTGGGTGCATTGGTCAACCCAAATGGCATAGCTAACCATTCATACAGTCCTTCCTTCGTCTTGAAGGTCGTCTTTCATTCATCACCTTCCCTTATCCTTATCTAGTGATATCCACTTTTCAAGTCGATCTTGGTGAAGTACTTAGCTCTACTCAATCAATCGAGCAAGCCGTCCATTCTTGGCAATGGAAACTTGTACTTGATCGCGATCTTGTTGATGGCACGGGATTCAATGCACATCCCCCATTCTCCTCCTTTTCTTGGTGCCAGTACAGCTAGTACTACACACGGACTTAGACTCTCTCAAATCAAGCCTCTATCCAATAATTCCTGTACCTATCGGTCTAGCTCAGCATTTTCTATCGATGTCATCCTATGCGGTGCCTTATTCGGAAGAATCGATCTTGGGATCAGATCGACCTGATGGGATATGCTTCTTGTTGGTGGCAACCCAGTCGGCATCTCATCGACCAAAATGCCTTTAAATTCTGACAATACCCTTTCGACTTCCGTCGGGACTACTTATGTTGGTACTTTAACACTTAGACCCTTAGGGATGACAGGGATACAATACTACTTCTTCTTTTCCTATTTCAAAAATTCCTTAGTTGAACACATCAACACCTGGCTTCTCCCAATAGTCGTTCTTCTGCCCTCGACTACTCTATTCCTCTGCTAAGGGAGTCATCCGGAATCTCCTATAGTCCTTTTTGACCGTAAAAACATTCTTGTGGCCATCATAGATCATATTATGGTCGTATTTCCATGGTCGGCCTAGCAATAAATGACATGCGTCCATCGGAATCACATCGCATAGCACGTTGCCTTGTAGCCCTCTGATCTTGAAGTTAATTAGACATTTTCATGTCACCGTAACATGGTGACCATTCTGCAACCATGATATTTTATATGGGTTCAGGTGTGGTCATCACTTCAATCCAAACTTGTCGATCACCTCCATCGAGACCAAATTCTCTGTGTTTCCTCCATCGACGATGCTCATACAACAGTTGTCCTGAATCTTCACCTTTGTCTGAAATATGGGCTTCCTCTGTGTCAGTTCCACCTCCTCTTGTCGTACCGACTGCAATGGTGTTCTCTGGACCGTCAAGTTTCGTCCTCCTTCCGATGTAGCTTCGTCGGAACCTCCCCTTCCAGTCAGACCAATTTCGTTGTCCTTGCTTCGACTCCTTGTGTCTGGTCGACCAATGGTATGCAAATTATCTGGGCATTCATATGCCTTGTGTCCTAGTTCTCAACACGTGTAGCAGACTATTTTCTTGGGTTAGTCTCCACGTCTTCCTCCCAATTCTCCACTTCGACCAAACGTGACACGGCCTCTGGGACCATCACCATCCCATCGATGATCAGGTGCATCACCCCGAGTCATTCCTTCTCCTAGTCATTCGTCACAACTTTCCTCCTTTCTTTCCCCACTAGTCTGTCCTCTGGCAATGTCATACTTCTGAATTCAAGTGGTCGGCTTTCCTCATCCCGCCGAAGTCTTACGTGACAACTTCTATTCTACCTTCAGAGCTAGGTGATAGGCTTCTCCGACCGTTCTGAACCTATCCAGGCTCAGTTTATCTTGAATAGTATATTTTGGGCCATTTATGTACCTCATGACTACCTCTTTGCCCTCATCGGTTTTTCTCGACCTAATCGGCAGCCGATAGAATTCCTCAATGAATTCTTGTACAGACAGCTCCTTCTGTCTCAGGTTCTGCAGCTTCCTAAACAAGGAGATCATATAGTCGGTAGGAAGGAACTTATCCTTCATCTTGGTGACCATCCTGTCCCAATTCTTCACCTTTTCTTTTCATTTTCTCACTTTATCAACTTGTACATTGTCCCACCACAATGAGTGATGACCCTTCAATTTCAAGCAAACAACCTTTACCCTTTTGGGGTCCTTTATCTGTTCCATATCAAAGTATTTCTCCATTTCTCTTATCCAATCTATCAACTCTTCAGGGTTTAGGCTCCCTGAGTAGGTTAATACATCCATCTTCGACCTACTCTTCATCTCAAACAACACTTTTAGTAACTTGTCTCCCGGGTCTTCCTCTCTTTCCTCCTTTCTTCATCACTATGGTCAAGGGTTTCAATCGCCAATCCTCTCTTCTGGGCCTCTATCACTGCATCCAACTCGCTCTTCATACTTCTCATGGTCTAGACGCATTCCTCAAACATTTCTCGATCAATTGTGACCCTGCGCCTCCACGCGATTATCGTCCCCTACCACGGACATTCACACCTCTCTGAGCCATTGCTACTCTTCAAGCAACTGAATTTTCAATATCCTTCCTAATCACAACCAGGGTTCCTCATATGCTCTGTAACTCTACCCAACCGTAGTTGGAGTTTCTCTCCTTAATCCAATCGCAACTAGACTCACCACGCAGGATTACTTCCTGCTCTGACACCAACTAATGCAGGGCAGGATTTAAGTCCATCCTACTAGATCAAAGCACACAACACAGCAACACATGAAATAACAAACACAACAATGGCCAATAAGTATGGCATTAATCAGATTAATCAAACTTCTCTTTACAAAGGAATTACAATGAAATTTTATTTTCTTTACAAATAGAGTTGGTTTATTCTCCCTTTCCCCACACTACTAGTAGTGATATCTCCTTCTTCTCTTATATTCCCTCTAGAAGCTCTTATTCCTTCCAGGTGTGGTCAAACTTCATTAAATTCCCATTGGTGCCCGTTCGGTTCATTTGGCCATATGGAATCATGCGCTCTGATTCTACCTACGCTCTGATTCTACCTACGCATTAACTTATCCAACTACCTACACAGTCACCCTTCTGCGCTCTGATTCTCCCGGATGTCAGTCCACCCGACTTCTTTTCTAGACTTTTGTATTTATCTGGTTGTTAGTATCTATTTTGACCGTTTCTCCTCTGCCTTTTCTATCATCGACTCGTCGGTCAGTATCATGACTCATCTCTCGTTGACTACTCTTATGTCGCTTTCCTAGAACCGTTGATTATTTCCCCGACAACCTCGTTGATTCGCCTCGACTTTTTTTGTCGGGATTGATGCCCCTACATCATTGTTCATAAAGGCCTACATCAAAGTGCAATTGAGAGTGACCAGAAGAGTCCTGGAAATGGACAAGGTATGTTCCTAAAACCACAGATAGAAGATGGAGTTAAATCACAGAGCACAATTGATGAAGATATTCATGAATGTGGATCTTTTGCAATGAATATTGTTATTGCAAAACGGCAAAATGAATTGTTGGATTTGGGAACACATTGTGATATAAGTCTAATTTTGATATGGAGCCGATGTACAACATTGACACCTTGATTTTTAAAGACATGCATAATGGATTCCTTGAGGATGATAGTTGTTATGGGACCAAAATAAGTGTTTCGTTTCAAGAGAAGAATGTGGAGGATGAACAGCTAGTGTTGTTTATTATATTACACCGAGAGGATGGGGAGGAAGTATGCCCTATTGGACATGGGGTTTTGCAAGTAGTATTCCCTATTGGGCATGGGTTTTTGCAAGCATTATGCCATGTTGGGCATGCATTTTTGAAGGAGGTAAGCCTTGTTGACCGTGACTTTTTGCAATGTAATACCTGTTGGGTTTGCAAATAGGTTATGGAAAAGGAGGAAGAATAAATGTTGGGGAAATTTTCACAAAACCCTTTGAGCAAGATGTTCAAAGTTTTCTTACCAAGGGTTTCCGATACAGAAGCAACTTTGGTCTCGAGCGATCCGCATCAACCAAAAAAATTTCAATTACGAGCAAGTTGAGTGTAGGATAAATAAGGTGGTTGCAACTTTATGGTTGTTGATCCATGGCGTTGGAACCTTGTTGCAACTCCGCACATCAGAACCGTGTTGCAACTCCTATGTTGGAACTCCATGCTACAACTTTGCGTTACAACTCCTACATTGTGAATCCATGCACCCCATGAAGATTGCATGCCAAGAGGCAGTCACCCATGAAAGAAGACAGAACAAATTTGAAAAGGGTCATGTTGTTGAATCATTGTCACTATCTACCTTCCGACGGATGGGGAAAACAAAATGACGAGAAAGGCATTGGGTTTAAAAGTCAAAACAAAAGACATCAAAGGGGTTCAATTCAAATCAATCCAGATCGTCAAAAAAAGGAAGACAACAAAGGAGAGGATTACTGTTCACAGAGAGAAGAACAAGCAGACACCTCAACTCTAACTCAAACAATGACCATATGAAATTCAACCAACATTGTGAATCAGGAAAGACAAAGGCCCCTAAGCAAACTCATGTTGAGCAAGTTCCCAAATTCATTAATTGAATAAAATAAAGATTTTTAATCTATGTTCCATTCTTGTTGATTGTTTCAATCCATTTTTTCATTGCATAGATAATTTCTAAATTTTATGAAAGCGATAGGATGCTAGTAGTTGTGTACTCTAACAAAGTAGCACGGGTTCTGTAGTTGAGAGTTTGGTTGCAACTCTATGTAATTGCATCACTATTGATCATATTACTCGAAAAAAAGAATTGCATATTTAAAATAAGTGTAAAAATAATAAGTAAAATGAAACTCATTATAATACCAAACAAATTTAACAATGTAGTAAGATTAACTTAATCATTGCATTAAGTAATGCCATATGATGTGATAGAAATATATTGTACAAATATTGAAATTTGAAGTCAATATAAATTAGTAGTAAATTTTAAGAATATCTTAATTTTTATATATGAGAATGAAATTGTTTATATTGAATTCTTATTACTCATCATTTTGACCATGTCAATTCATTAATATTTCATTATGATTAGTATTTTACAAGTGAAACTCCATAACATATGTACTTCCTTTTCAAATGTAAAATCATACATTAAAAAACTAATTTAAAAAATGTGTGATGGCACAATATATGAGTTTTTCCACTTGTTTTGCATGTTCCCTGATATGGTTTCCAAGATCTTCAATTTTGGTTTCTAGAAGAGTAAAATGGGATGAAATTTTCCTTGTGGTGTTCATTAGTCCCTCCAATTGAGGTTGTAGTCACCTCATATTTATCTTGAGATCCTTGATGTCACTGAACACAACCAATCGTTGTTCCCCAATCAATCATTCTCGCTTTGAAGTGACCCCTTTCATAGAGGGCAATCGTTGTTACCCAATTTGGGTTCCCAAGAGGAGAGGGATAATGGGAACCAGGCTTCTCTGCCTCCACTAATTTAAGAGGACTAGTAAGCATAAACCAATGAAGAGTTTTTCCCTCAAGGATTATCTAATTACCATTCACCCTTGCGATCGAAGCTTGGCCTTGTATTGTTGAAACCTTGCATGAAGCAGAAACCCAAAGCTCTGTGCAAATATCTCTTGGCAAAGATATCCCACAAGCGAACAATAAAAAGAGAGACAACTACACAAATCCAACACAATGTGAGTTTGGAATTAAAGGAGGGTAGACTAGAGCTTCCACACTTGAAATAAAGCTCAATCCATGCCTCGCACTCATCTCGTATGTCAGTTGGCAAGCAATATTATTGAGAGCTCGACCCATCATCACTACAAGAGAAAATATATGAAACTCCTCATTTAATGCCCTAGGGGATCCACCTATGATGTGGATGCCCCTTGTTTTTTAAATAAATTCCCCTCTCCAACAAGGTAGCCTTGTTTGCAAGTTTATCAATTGATGCATTATTATGCCTCCAAATGTGCATGATGTTTGTCTCCTTGATCTGCTTCAAAATGGCAATGGTTCTCTTTTGAAGTCTTCCATAAATCACATCTTATTTGAGGCCTTTCCTTGCTTAGCTAATAACCAGTAAGGAAGTTTTTAAGATAAGTGCCTTCTGAATTTCAAGGGATACTATGAATTCCAATCCCGTTAGCAAGGCATACCATTCAGCCTTATTAATTATTGGAAGGTAGGCCCAATCCACATTCATATGATATTACTTCTTTTCTGCCACCTGCCACCTCAAAAATCCAAATATTTTTTTTGCACTCTACAACTAAATGAAAAACTTAAAACAATATAGTAGTCATAAAAAAAACTGAGAATGAATTTTGTCAATTAAACTTTGCTTCTAATAAATATTTTTAGTGGACATTTAATATACCATTAAAGTTATCACACTTCAATTTCAAGATTATCCGTTTAAGAGTGTTGGTAACTTATTTTGGTTTCTTTGGAGATCTATTTCGCTATTTATGTTATTGCACTTTAATATAAGGATTCTGCATTTAGGATTTTGCTGTTAACTTACTTTGGTATCCAAATAGGATTTTGCTGTTAACTTACTTTGGTATCCAAATTAATTCCTTTGCATTTAGGATTTTGCTGTTAACTTACTTTGGTATCCAAATTAATTCCTTTTCCCTTGGCTTTTGTCACTTACACCTTAACCGATCTTTCAGATTTCCTCGTACAAAGGAAGGTAAAAGAATTTAAACTAAAAAAAATGCATATTGTCACAAATGTTTTAATATATTTTGAAAATTATATTTATAACACTTACTTGGCACCCTAAATAATTATGAAAAATAACGCATAGTTTCAGACAAATAAGGTTATCAATACATTGAAAATTAATGAACACTAATGATATTTCAATTTCCAAATCTCAAACATGCAAACATGAAATATCTATGAAATTGAAAAACCTCAACACCATATTCCTTCATTTTTTTTAATATTTTGTTGAATCTTTAAATAGAAAAGATTCACCTACACTTCAGCTCCACAAAAAAGCTATCAATGTATTTTAGAAGCGCTCTCCATTAATAGTTTCAAGGAGATCTTACATCTATACTGTGTTGCTTTTGGTATGGAGATAACTGACAATAAATATACTTTGTACTCATCAAGTTGGATGATTCTTAGAATTCTAAGATAGATAGAATTTTTTTTTTTCTTTTCAAGTAAAATAGCTAGGTTTTACACTAAAACCTAACAATTATGGCAAAGTTGAATGGGATAGCTTCTAACCAGGATTTGTGTTTCTTTCAACTGTAAAAGGTGGCTCTCCAAAGGACATGTTAGTTCTAGTGAAATCTATACTAAAGGCAATTATAGTCTTTTGGCACACTTTAGGCTACAAACCAAAAGGAGTTTTGGATAGGATTAAGAAAAGCTGTTAGAGGCAATTATAATCTTTTGGCACACTTTAGGCTACAAACCAAAAAGAGTTTTGGAAAGGATTAAGAAAAGCTGTTAGAGGCAATTATAGTCTTTTGGCACACTTTAGGCTACAAACCAAAAGGAGTTTTGGAAAGGATTAAGAAAAGCTGTTAGAGGCAATTATAGTCTTTTGGCACACTTTAGGCTACAAACCAAAAGGAGTTTTAGAAAGGATTAAGAAAAGCTGTTTTAATTTTATGGAAAGGAAGTAGTGAGCATAAGCGATCTCACCTAGTCAGGTGGAACCGGATACCCATTTCTAAATTATAACGGGGATGGGGCTCAAATATATACACTTGTTTGGTAAATCCTTAGCTGTAATGTGACACTGGGATTTATTTTCAAAGGACAGTTTTAGGAGGATCATCATACAAGAATACATTGCTCCAAATTTACTGTTGGACTAGGTGAGTATCGGGAGGAAAAGTATTCCAAATGTGTCAAATCAATGGAAAGGCATGACATTAGCCTTCCCAGTGATTGGTACGTACTTGGCATGGAGGGTTGGCAACGGGGTACAAGGGAGGATAAGGGTTGATGCAATCATGGGATGTTGCCAAGGGGTTTTTCTTGCTAAAAACTTGGTTGTATCTTTACAAGAAATGGGGAGGGGAACACTAAATTCGGTTAGTATTCTAACTGAAACCACCCTATGGTCCCAAGGCTGGTTGTCAACTCAAGATCTAGGTTTGAATGAGGAGATACCTTATGGTCCCAAGGCTGGTTGTCAACTCGAGCTCTAGGTTTAAATGAGGAAATGAGTCAAGGATGGGAGGCCTTCCCAACTGAACTGAGATCCCAATGAGCTAGTATGGGCAATGAATAACACTGGGGTGATTACACAACAAAATTGGGTTAATTGGGTTATCTATCTTTGAAACCGCTTGGCACTATTGGGTTAATTGGGTTATCTATCTTTGAAACCGCTTGGCACTATTGAAATCAGATGGTGGTGGTCAAAACTGTGGAAAGTTTTAATGAAATCAGATGATGGGTTATCTATCTTGGCACTATTGAAATCAGATGGTGGTGGTCAAAACTGTGGAAAGTTAATGAAATCAGAAGATGGTCAAAACTGTGAAACGTCAAGGCTCCACCAAAGATATTAATGTGGTTGATCTTGATTAATGGTGTTGACATGGGAAATACTTCAAATGGGAAATACTTCAAAAGATTAATAGTGTTGACATGGAAAATACTTCAAAAGAGGCATAAGAGTGGCCTTGGAAAATGTTCATTGTATAAAGTTGATGCAAATTACTACTCATATTTTTTGTAATGTTTGTTCCCTATGCAAGTCTGGAAGGATTTGGAGACTTCATTTGGTTTTCAGGATTTGTTAAGTAAAGAGACATTGGATTTGAATTTACATTGGATTTGAATTTACATTGGATTTGAATTTACAAGACTCGTTTATAAAAGGAACACTGCAACCCTTTAGGACAATTCCCTTTTAAGTCACTTGGGGAATATGGCTGGCAGACAACTCTAATTTATTTGAAAACAGAACCTATCCCATATTTTCATATTCTGCTCAAGTTCTAGCTATATTTTCAATTTACAAACCATATGTGAATTCAAAGAAGTGGGGGAGCTGTGTGAATTTTTTTAGTGGATAACTGTCATGCTTGGATTTACTTTAACAAGGAATGCAACTTCGGTTTTGTTTTATTTCTATCAAACTCTCATCATCACTTCACTGCAATGGCCAATTTTTTAGTGGATAACTCTATTCTCATCATCACTTCACTGCAATGGCAAATTTTTTAGTGGATAACTCTATTTTCATCATCACTTCACTGCAATGGCCAATTTTTTAGTGGATAACTCTTTATGCTTTAAGTTACTTTAACAGGGACTTGCAATTTGGGTTTTGTTTTATTTCGATCAAATTCTCACTACTTTACTGCAAAGGCAAATATCAAAAAGGGCACAAATAATGTTTAGAAAATTCAAGGCTTTACTTTTCCATATGAAATCTACTCTAAACAAAAGAATGAACAGGATTCAGGTATTTGAGGATTCAACGCTCACTATTAAATGGATGCAGGATCAGTTTCAGGTTTATAACAATGGTAAGCATTTGAAGGATTCAAGGAAGTCTCGGGAGGTATCTTTCATGCATGTCTACGGCACATACTCAAATTAATATGGTGGAAAAGCTGGTGGAAAATCAGATCATTGAAGATAAATTTCAGTAAGGGACATTGGTTTCCTCCAAGTCCACAAATGTTTTGTGTTTTGTGAAACTGACTCCTTAATAAGTGAGCTATGGTGAACTATAATATAAGTCGATTGGACATGACAAACTCAGAGTTACCTTTATGTTGAATAGTAGGCAGTTACCTTTGAATAACTAAGGCAGATCAGTTATATGAATGAACAACCTTTGAATAACTAAGGCAGATCAATTATATGAATGAACAACCTTTGCATACACAGGGAGGTTCCTCTAATTATTGATATATCTTTTCCATATAAACCATCTCAAGCGAATTGGTAGGGCTTTTTCAAGTGCATTCATATATTAGAGTAAGGATTTTTAAAGATTTCTGATTGCCTTGCCAAGGCATTAATTGAAATTTATTCATTTCAATTAATAAAAAATTCCATATCAGCTATTAATTGAATTGGAAGGGTTTCGTTTGTTGCATTCATACATAAAGAGGGGATTTCATCAAACACTAAATTCATACATAATGATAGGTTTCATCTAGTGCATTCTGAACTCTATATACCTCGCAGATATAAAATACATGGGTATTGACATACCTCCTTTGCAAACTAGTATTTAATTTTTCTCACAATATTTAAGTATTGTTGTACCTCCTTAAGTATTGATGTACCTCCT
Organism: Larix kaempferi; assembly: GCA_027924585.1. Lineage (NCBI taxonomy): Eukaryota > Viridiplantae > Streptophyta > Pinopsida > Pinales > Pinaceae > Larix > Larix kaempferi. The sequence goes on along the minus strand of BSBM01000826.1, from coordinate 5,028,831 downwards.
TGATAACTAGGGTTTCTTTATACCATTCCTTTTTGTTAAGTGAATGGTGTCTTTTTATGACATATAACTGACTTCTTTCAGATCCAAAACATATGCCTATTGTCTCTTTGTTAACTAAGTTTTTTCTTTCGTGCAAAGTACATATGTATTAATGCACTTATTTGTTAATCACGGATTTCTAAAGAGCTGGGTTACTTGTTTATTGGCCAGGTGTTGTTTCCTTTCATATAAGATATACATTTGTTGATGTACTCTCTAGGGTTGAAATCTTTCTCAAGGTATATTATCTTTATTGGTAAGGGCTGTTTTTTTCACGAAGCATATTTATTCGTAGTAATGTACTTTGTGAAATTGATTTTCCCATAAGGTGTACAGGCATTGATTTTCCCACAAGGTGTACAGGTATTGATATACTTCTTGGCTTAATAGCCCTGGTGTTGATAAAACATTGAAAAGCATTAAGAAAAATCCCAGTGATTCTCATGCACACAAGATTAGAATTCAACCAAGAATACATATGGTTATATTCTAAAATTTCTAACCAAGAATAAACAGGTAAACTTCGTTAAAACATTGGCCTTCTGATTACGTTAAATCAGACTAAAAATAAACAGGTAAACTTCGTTAAAACATTGGCCTTCTGATTACGTTAAATCAGACTAACTTTCAATCAAAATTGCAGGCTATTAACACAACAGTTTTCATATATCTGCCAACCAACCAAAAATTTATTCCCGCGTGTATTTGCACATTTCTATATTTTTTTCTTTAGTTATAAATTCTCGGTATTCCAGAGATTCCACATGCGTGATTTCTTTGTTCAAGTAAATAGTTTAACTTTCAAGTGCTCGGGAGAAGATGAAACCCATAAAACAAAAGTCTCTACCAGACAATTTTTCGTAAGATGCTATCTTCGGGATTTAACAAGAATTGGTTACCGACACTACCTACTCCATGCGGAAAGCATAGGCATTCTTTAAGGCACTGGACCATCACCAAAGGAAGCTCACTGATATCTTATATGATCCAGCCAAACTTCCAGTCCACTTAACTATCAGAAACTAAATAATTAAAAAGCAAATGATATATAAATACGTCGAAGGAACTAAAAACTACACCAAAAATGCCGTGCAACTATATAGCATCCTTGAAGTAATCAAACCGCAAAATACAAGTAATAAAACTGCCTGTTTCTTAGCAGACTTGAACTCTGTTTCACTAAAGCTGATATATATCATTATGTTACATTTAAACGTGTCCCTTTCAAGAAATAAGTAACGAAACCAAAAGATAAATATAAGAGACAACAGATGTCAACAATTTGAAAAAATAGATGAGAAACAGAACCAACTATAATCATAACACCAAATACCATAAATATTGCTTTATAAGTCGTAATATAAAAAGAACTACAACTACAAAATTTGAACTCTACCAATTGTAACAAGTTTGAACCCATCCTCGACACCAACGGGGAGGACAATACACAACTTGATAAATACCATTAAGAACCACGAGACAAACTCGAATTAAACTGATAGGTGTGCAACCCAAACATATGAAATTTGGAGCAGTCGTCTAGAATCAATGACTCGTGTTCATGAAACAATGATGTTCATCAAACAACGAACATGAGAAGCAGATTCATCAGATAGCTTCAACATTGCAGATAACCCATCCTTTAAAAGGTAGCTGGACTCTGAAACAAGAACAAATACAGAGAACATTAATGATGAACCAGTTGCTCATGCAAAATCAAGTTCTTTGCAAACCAAGCCATGTTTTAAACATTGATGGAATGAATGAAAGTTAGAACCGACTCCAAAAGAAAAAGGCATATTTCAGCACATCTAGCACAAAAGCAGCAAAAGGGAAATGAAAAGGTAAATAAACAGATGAAGAAAAAGCTAATGGAGTCAGCTGAGCATGCTGGATTCAAACAATAGGGAGGATAAAGAGATGAGGTCCTTCTCATTTCCTCACTTGGAGATGCCCCTGTGATCGCATCAAACTCAGATGATGTGCAGAGCAACAAGCAAAGGACAGCCAAAAGAATTATGATAACCCATCATTTCTAATCTTTGTAGTTTTCTCATAAATGAGTTTTAACAAAAAGAATACACTACTATGGTTTAAAGTCTCACGAAGAATACCTCTTTTGCTACTTCTAGTTCCCATTTTGATCATCCGGAACCATAAATCATACAATTTTGCATTTCTTCTGTTAGAGAACTAAAAAACTTGAGCAGGCAAAGATTATCAATATTTCATGTCAAAAACAGATCTCATCCATTATACAAAGATTTCATTGTTCAAAACCTAAGAGAATCTATAACCATTTACTTTTGCTACTTTTAGTTCCCATTTTAATAACTGGGGAGCCATCAAATGTGAGGAAAAAAAATAACCTGTGATAGTAAGTGAACTTGTCCAATATACAAAGATTTCAATTGTTCAAATCTCAGGAAGTCTATACTTTCCTACTTCTACTTCCCATTATGTATGATTTTGCATTGAGAAAAAATCTAAAAAGGTCAGTCAAAACAGAGAGAAGGTTGATGATATTATTTTCATGTCCAAAACATATCCCTAACAGAGGCTTATATATATATATATATATATATATATATATATATATTCTGGCATTCTTGAACTGGCATATAATAATCAAGAAATATAGAAACCCTTAAATACAACACCCAAAAAACACAAATCCTTTTCAATCAGATTTTAAAAACACTGATCTGCACAATAATCTCAGAGCCTTTTGAACAACACTTGTCTCAACCTTAACCTTCACACATAAATCAAAGGCTTTGTTTACTACAAACAGAGAACAATAGGAATGGATAATGTATTTGAAACGAGCCTGGAGGGTTGGAGGGAAAGTGACAAGAAACAGGGCTAGAAGGTTTTGGGATAAGAAAAATGAATCCTCCCATCTGCAAGTGTTATAGAATGAAGCCTCCAATCTGCAAGTATTATAAAATGAATCCTCCAATCTGCAAGTATTATACAAAATTTTAAATTGATTACTAATGTACTAACATTGTATAAAGACAGCAAATTATAACAATAACAGGACAAGATAATGGACTGGTCTCCTAGTCAGGCTTCTGGAGAAAGCCCATAAAGCCCAAGCAACATGAGACAGAATTTAAAGCAACCAGGCAAAATACAAAGCTACATGAAAGCTATGTTAATCGAAACAGGAAAAACACAGTGAATAGATATAGAAATGCAATGAGAATTGTGGCTAGAGAATTTTAGAATAAGAAACACAAATCCTCGCATATACATATACTATACATATTAAATTCATTAGTAATGTACTGATATTGTGTAAAGACAGCAAATTGTAGACGGCAAATTCAAACAGAAACAGGACAAGAAACTGGTCTCCTATTCAACCTTCCAGTAACAGATTCAAAGCCCATAACCCCCAAATCTATGCAAGTTGTGATAGAATTTACACCAACCAAGAGAAAAACAAAGCTAAATGAGTTGAAAGTTACATCACCAGAAACAGAGAAAGGTAAACTGAATTGGGAAAAATATGTTTTGAGAAACAGGATAATAGGGTTTTAGCATAAGAAGCATGAAACCTCCCATCTTCATATATTATATATCTTAGACATATTAGTTCATGTACTGACCTTGTGTAAGGACAGCAGATTTGAAAAGAAAAGAAAAACAGGGCTTCTTGTAACAGATTGAAAGCTAGTAGCCCCAATCTATGCAACTTGGGAAAGACTTTAAACCAACAAATATGAAAAACAGTTACAGGAATTAAGAGCTCTGTTTACTGAAAATATAGAACAGTACATAGGAAATAGGAATGTGATGGGAAACAAAACTTGGAGTTTACAAAAAGAAAGATGAATCCTCCCATCTGAATATCATTATACTTATTGAGTTGACCAGCAATCTACTGACGTAAACAGGACAATCTTGGAAAGATATTCAACAACCTACAGGAAAAAGAGTAAAAGCAATTAAAAGCTGTGCTAGTGTAAACATAAAACGGTACACTGGATTCAAAAAAAGAAATGTGATAAGAAACATGAATTCTCCCATTTGCATATTACTATACTTATTAAGTTGACCAGTAATCTACTGACGTTGTGCAGCAAGTTCGAACATAAACAGGACAATCAACAGGCCTCATAGTCAGGCTTCTGGTAACAGAATTGAAAGCCCACGACCACAAATTTATGCAACTCGGGAAAGAATTTAAACCAGCCAAGAGAAAAACAAATCATCAGCAGGACAACCATTTCATCAATAAAAGGATTAACAACCCAAAAAAAGCTTTAAAATATATTTTTAATTAAATTATGTTTATCCGTTTAAATCGATTAGTATTAAACTAACATAGAGCCAAAACAGGAATGGCAAAAGAAAAAGGTCTCCTGACCAGGAAAGTAAGTAAAGAAAATCGGAACATAAATCTAAAGAATAAGAAACTAGTCTCATTATTAGGTTTCTGGTAACAGATTGAAGTCTCATGACCCCAAATCTATGTAACCTGGGAAAGAATTTTAACCAAGCAAAAGGAAAATCAAAACAACAGGAAGTCAACCATTTCGTACCTAGAATGTTTTTAAGCAGAAACTTCATCTTGATTAGTAATTAATCAACTAACATGTGCCATGGCAGGAACGGGAAAAGAAATTGGAACAGAAACAGGGCAAAAAAACAATATTCTTATCAGGCTTCTGGTAACAGAATAAAAGCCCATAACCTCAAACCTATGCATCTAGTGAAAGAACCTAAAACCAGCCAAAAAGAAAGAAAACTACAGGACAACTTCCATACATAAGACGTTTCACAAAAGAAACAAAAGCTTAAGAACATAATTTAAATCAAAACCTGACTATGCATAAAAAAAATTGATTTTGCAATCTACCAAATGTAGTGCAAAGACAGGAATGGGACAGGAAACAGGTACTCTAGTCATGTTTCTGGTAACACGGATTGAAAGCTCGTAACTCCAAGAGCTATTCAGCTTGGGAAAATAATAAATAGACAACAAAGAGTACAACAAAACTACATGGGCATGATAATAACGAGATTTTTAACAGGAAACAAAATTTAAAAAACCTACTAAACTACATTCCTAGTTCTAAATCCGGGTAAAGAGAACCTATAGAACATGATGATCTCAAAGTAAATTACGAGAAAAGCGAACTTACTCAGCGATTTCGTAAAAATGCTTGCTGGAGAAGCGGAGATCCAAAGTTTCCCATAGGAATATATCCTCCCAAAGGCGAACCATAAGGCCACATATTTACTTGGCCCGATTTCGACGGAGTTACATTTTTGCTATTGTCTGGTGTCTTACAGGTAAGCGTAACCCCATCAAATGTCTTCGTCGGCTCCTCGAGTGCGCTCTTGGCGGACCTCTCGGACTTATAAATGAAGAACGCATAACCCTTGCATTTTCCTGTATCCTTGTCAAACCCTAGCGGCCCCTCTTCAATCTCCCCATACTGTGAGAAAAATTTCAAAAGCTTATCCGAGTCAACTTCTTCCTTCGGCAGTCCCCCCACGTAGATCTTCCGCCCAGCAATTTGCTGAGAATCTTGGGGCGGCGCCCCGATCGACAACTGACAGACTGTCATCCGGTCGTCGATTTTCTTGCTCGGCTCCTTAAGAGCGGCCATTACACCGGCAAACGACTCGAACGTCACGAAGCCAAAGCCTTTGCTCTTGCCGCTACTCCTGTCCATCACGACGTCGGCCTTCTCGATCTCCCCGTAAGCAGAGAAAACGGAGTTCAGGGTTTCAGGCGTTGTTTCCCATCCTAACCCTCGGACGAAAAGTTTTCTCTTGGCCGGGTCTTTCCGCGCAATATCCGCTATATCGTTCGCTATATCTCCATACTTTTTGAGCGCCGACTTCACAATATCTGCGAGCTCGTCTTTGCTGAAAGCTCCCAAGAGCTTCTCAGCGTCTTCTTTGCTGAGAACGTAGTCGGGGTCGGCAGTTTTTCTTTTCTTCGGCTCATTCGACTCGGTTTTGCTTTTCTTCGGCTCATTCGACTCGGTTTCGCTTTTCTTCGGCTCAGTCGACTCGGTTTCGCTTTTCTTTGGCTCATTCGACTCGGATTCGCTTTTCTTCGGCTCAGTCGACTTGGTTTCGCTTTTCTTCGGCTCATTCGACTCGGTTTCGCTTTTCTTTGGCACCTTTGACACTTTCTTCACAATCTTCTTCTTTTTCTTTTTTCCAGAACTTTGTGAGCCATTCCCTTCTGCTTTCTTCGGCTCTTTCGTATCTACGTCTTCTTTCTTCACTTCCTGCTTTTCAATTTCTTTCGGCAGTACTTCCACTGTGATTTTCTCGGTTGCATCTTCGTTTCCTCCTTCGTCCTCGGAAACCAACTTGGCAACCTTCTTGTTATTGGGCTCCTCTGGTGTCTTTTGCTTTCTCTTTTTCGGCACCAGCTTTTTCTGCACCATCTTGGCTGATGAGCTTCTGAGCTCAACAATATGCCTCAAGGGCTCTGTGCTTTCAACACAACACCGCCTGAAGCTCCCTCCCGGAAATGAACACAAACCACACACACTACACTGTAGTACTAACTTCTCTTCATATCATGTATGTATAGCCATTGTTTAGGGTTTCAATAAAGTCTATAGGGTTTTAAGGAGAATCCGGGGTTTTATGGAATGGCTTGAACTAGGGTTTGAATATATGGACTCGAGTACCCTTTTGAAAGAGGTAATTATGGACTTTTACCTTGTACTTTTGGTGCATTAGAGTAACTAGCATAACTAATTAGCGCTAACGCTACAAGTTAAGTGTGAACTCCTTGTTATCCATGTCTTATGTTTTAGCTACCAGCGATTCTTGTTATCCATGTTTGTTATTCATGTTTTATGTCTTAGCTACGCGTTATCTCAAATAAATTGAGATTTTTATATATATTTTTTATAATTGTTTATTTTGAATTTGGAAACTGCCATAAAATAAATCTTAATAATATATTTGTCTCATCTTCCTACGATCTAGGAAGAGGACCCTTCCTCGTCCACCCCAAATTGCATAATAATATAAACACCTATTGGTATAATTATTGGGCATTTACCCAAACATTATTTTGGTTCCATTCACTTGATTATTCATTTTCTATAAATAGTAATTTTTACCAAATACTTTTTATAGGTACGAGATGAGTTAATGGAAATTTTCAAGTTATAATATTTAATATTATTTATGGGGTTGTGAGTTAATTACTAGCATAGATCCATCTTAAACTTGTCAATTGGTTTAGCCTGGGTGGTTGGGAGGAATGATTCTTGCCCTCCCACCCAAGTTAAATTCTTGTAAGACATGTTGCTCTTGTTGAGCCCCAATTTTTTAATTACTTTTTTTTTACTTTTTAATTTTTTAACATCACGTTACATAATGTTACGTGACAACATCTCGCCCAGAATGGGTTGTAGAGCACCTCGCTAACCTAACTGCAATTAGCATAACTCCATCTTAAACCGCATCTATGAAGCATAGACAGGGATCTAATTTCTTGAGGTGTAGATTTTTTCCTTATGTGTAAAAAAATTTAAAATAAAAAAAGTTACACCCTGAGAAATTGGATCCCCCGTTATGCTTCATAGATTCGGGTCTAAGATGGATCTATGATGGTTTTAATTTTTTTTATTTTATTAGCCAACATGTTATTTTTGTGATGTGGGTTATAGTTGTCATGTCAACTTTAACCACGTTACGTGACAACATCTCCTCCACATTGGGTTGTAGAGCACCTTGCTACTCTCCGTTCAACCATTGCGAGGTCACCATGTAAATAGTGTAGGTTCAATTGTTGATCTTGATGGGTGTAAAGCCCTTGTATGTGATTGAAGTTATAGACCTTTTAGAAACCATATTGATGGGTGCAAAGCCCTTGTAGTGTTGGCTCCTTCGTTTTTTGAAAGGCTTATAATTGCGGAAGAAAGCGCGGGTTACAAGGCGGAAGTTGCAGAAGCCTCCAATAGTCGCAATCGTTTAGGGATCGCTCTTGTGGCTATTTGAAGAAGCACAAGGCAAGTGGAGAGAGAGAGCATTGAGGAGGATCGAAGAAGATAGAGATAGAGACTAGATCGATAGACAAGCCACATAAGAACAACAACATATTCTAATCTTTGTCTATTTTGAGTTTTGGGTAATGTAATCAGGCTATGGGTTTTGTAATACATGCAATGTCGTGACGAGTCATTCCGCAAATGATAAGTTGACGTTGTAGAGCCGCAAGAATGTAATGTAACAAGATTTTATCAGTAATACGAATGAAGAATATTACCCCCCGCCTTAAATTTTATGTATATGGAACGTCTTGTATTATGTTTATTGTGTAATGTATACCTTAATGTGCTTGAGGGGAATGTGTCGTGCTAGGATAAATAAGAACCATGTTGCCATATGACAGACATGAATCCTCGTCAACTTATCCCTACAATTAACCCTCCTCATTTTACACAGGTCTTGGTTGTGCTTCGGATGAAGCCTTCTCTTTTGGAGGATTGAAAATGCCAACACACTAGACTACAACGGTACCCTTTGTTGGCCCCTACTCAAGAACCCAATCTTTATTTTTGTGCCAACATATGGTTCTGTTATCGGGACCTGGTTTCTATCAGAACGTTGTTAATTGCATGGATACATAGGTGTCGACAAGCCATATTTAAAATTGGTGGGACAAGAAGTTTGAGGACTTCATAATATAGGAAGTTGAACTATGAGGGTGGGTCACATCGAAACTCAAATAGTACATCCTCTATAGAGGACCACCGTTGGATCAATACGAGATTTTGTGGGTTGAATTCTCTATAGAACTAGCCGAGTGGCTACAAAGACTTGTGGAAGCTCTTGAATATCGCAATCGGCAAAGGAGGCTTGTTCAGTGAACTCGGAGGGACCTAATAGAGTTGAATCGTCTAGATTTTCCAACTAGAGTTGTCAATTTCTAGGTAGAAAAAACTCTCACTAGTGATATTATAGAATTCACGGCAGAAAAATAATCAATTGGTAACCAGAGCCGAAGAAGAGCTCAAAACGGGAGCAAGAGGCATATTACTGTAAGAAGTTCCATTGTGGATTAAGACCTAAATGGTTGAATTCTTATTTTTTCCATTGAACTGGATTAGGATGGAGGAGTAAAACCCTCATGCCATGGGGGAATGGTCCAGGTGATGTTGTTATGTTGTGGAAGGTAGAAAGTACTTGTAATGGAGGGGGGATTTAGTAATGATTATAGGGTTGAGTGAGCAGCAAGAAGATCGACAATATGTGAATAGTGGTGGAAAACATAGATGAGAAAGGTAAAGAAGAGAAGTGTGCAACTAGAAGGAGAGTTGCGGAAATAAGAAAGGAATGAGGAAAGGGAAAGTGAGCTATGCCAGATGAATAAGAGAAAGGAATTGGTTGGTTCATGGCTAAGAGGAAGGGGAGTAGAGGTACAAGACAACATAGTAAGAGGAAGTTGGGGAGAAGGCATGAGTAAGAAGCGGGACTATGAGATTCAGTTGCCAAGTAGCGGATTACCGGATCAATCACTAGAACCAACCCTGGACAAGGTCACAGAACAATCAAAGTTGTCAAGATCCACTGAATATGGAAGTACCCTAGAAAGTGAATTCCTCATTGTCGTGGAAGGAGATACTAGAAGTAACGACAGTATGACACCTTTGACTACCCCTCAGTCACCCTCACATAATTTGGTAACACAATCTCATCATCTTGTTTTACAGTTGCCCTAGTATAGTCAAATGATCATTAGTACAAATAGTTTGCATAATAGTTTGCTAGCAGGTGGAAGTAGTAATAGTTCTCAATGGGCTAGCAATAATATTGTAACTCAACCAGGACCTCAAGGATTTGTGTTAGTGGAATCTTCCACTACTGCAATGGCTGGAATACAAGCAGGAACACCTATGAAATGTCCATAATTTTGGGGAAGAGGAGGAGAATTTGATGTAGAACAATTTTGGTTCCTTTGTGAAGTTATATGGAGCTCTAGAGGGACCTTGAAGGCATCTAAACTAATTGAATTTCAGAACACATTACGTGGAAGAGCCTTACAATGGTATATGAAGTTGATTGAACAACAGAACGCAAATACACCAACCCTTACTCTAGCAGATATAAAATAATTGTCCTTAGATGAATTTTTGCAACCTAAGTTGGAGTAGCAAGGCATCACAGAACTAAGGGAAATTCAAAAGATGCAAGGATAATCTGCCTGGGATTATGCACAACGCTTCAAGGATGTATTAGCTAGACTCCCATTCCCTATACATGATGCTCACCATAAGGAATGATTTATCCAAGGGTTATTACACCTAACAAGAATATCCATGTCGCAACAGGTTGTGAGCTCACCTCAGAGTGCCCTTGAGCGGGCTATGAAGATCAAATCAATGGCTAACTATCCAACCACTACCATGGTAGGGACTTCCTCATCTACCAGAGATTTATCACAAGTACAAAGCCAACTTGCAAGCCTGACTGAAAGACTCCAAGAACTGACTATATCAAAACCAAGTAGACCACAAGTATGGTACAGGGGATGTATGACGAAAGGATATCATGTATCAAAATGTCCTAGAATGAGGGGAGGAGTAATCTTGCCAAGAGGACCATTTAATGGTGCACCAAGTGCAACTATTGTGCAAGTCACCGCAACAAACCCTTTTTATTCAGCAAGCTTGCCAACGTATTCGGGATCCACCAAGCTCTTCTCCAAACGACTATTGTGAGATATGTAAAGCATTTGGTCATTCACGGTGACTCTACCCACTTCTACAAAAGTATTTTGCAATGCTAAATACAATATACTGTGAATTTTGTGAATCCACTTTACATAGTACCGAGAAATGTAGAGCTTTGTATGCATTGAAAAAATGATTATACCTCTCCATAAATTGAGTAGCATACCGACAGCCAAAAAGAGGAGGTGACGGATGACATGAAAGAGGTTTTGGAGTCGGAGGAGGAGGAGGTTGCATCGGCCCACTCTGATGTTACAATTGTAATGAGACTGGACACCGTGATCGATATTGTACCTCACCTAAGAGACCATGGTATGCCTATTGCCATATCAACACCCACATTGTTGAAGAATGCCTAGAGATTATTGCCAAATAGGAAGATCGTGCAAGATGACCAACTAATCTTATCAATTCTGAACCGTGAGAAGATCACAACCTAACAGGTTTTTTTGTTACTCAGGGAGGAGCAAGAACATGGGAATATCAACACAAATCAAATTCATCGATAACACTACAAGGAAAAGACCCTCTAGTGGAGGTTTTTGCTAATGCTCCTCTAAAAAGCGCCCAAATATCCATTTATAGCGGAGTTCAAGCAGAGGCGAGTGAGTGGAGGTTTTAGCGGATGTTTTTATTCGGTGCTTTGATGCATACGAAACGCACTGGTGTGCCTAATGTCAGTACGCATCGGTGCATAATAAAAACATATCACACCACGATCTAAGTCCTCGGTAATTAGAGAGAAAAAAAATTATTTTATATTTCTACAAGCAACAAAGACTGGTGCGTTTAAACTACATTGATGCCTTGGTGCAACCACATAAATGACACACCGATTTCAACAAAAAAATATTGCTCTCCTGTCTCGAAAATATTTTTTTAAATAAAATAAGGAATTACGGCGCGTTTAAATATTTGAACAACAATCAATGCGGTGTGTGTAATTGAAAGCACTGACACAAGGTGGAAATAAAGACAAAATTGAATGGAAATTTTTTTAATATTTTGATATTCACTAACGATGCATTTACCTCACACAAATGCATCGATACATTGTACTAGATACGCATCAGTGTAGGGTAAATTAAAAACAACTATGGGATGAAAAATATGTTTATATCGTTCTATTCCTTAACGATGGGTTGTTATCTTGATAATGCATTGGTGTGTAATGTCATTTAGAACATTGAAGTAGGGTAAACAAAAAAACCTGAGCAAAAAAATGTTTTTATAATTTTATACTTGTGGACAGTGCGATTATATATCATAAACGCACCGGTGCATCTATAATGGAGTGCACTGGAATAGGGTAATATTAAAAAATGCAGGACATAATTTTTATTTATTTTTATATGCATTGTCGGTGCAGTCTTTTTCTATAATGGCACCAGTGCATCCATAATGGAGTGCATTGGATTAGGTTAACATTAAAAGATGTGGGACAGACTTTTTTGATATATATATTTTTTTATATTATTTGTCGGTGTGGTTGTTTGCTCAATTTGCACCTATGAGTCCATAATAGAGTGCACTAGACTAGGGTAACATTAAAAAATGCAGGACACAATTTATTTATTTTTTATATTCATTGCCGGTGCAGTCGTTCTCTCTAACCACATCGGTGCATCTATAACAAAATGCACTGGACTAGGGTAATATTAAAAAATGCGAGACAATTTTTCTATATTTTTTATATTCATTGCCAGTGCGGTTGTTTGCTCAGACCGCACCAGTGCATCCATGATGAAGTGCACCAGACTAATGTAACATTAAAACATGTGGGACACAAAGTTTTTCATTTTTTATATTAATTTCCGGTGTGGCCTTTCCTTATAATTGCACTGGTACGTCATGTTGTCGGGTGCACCGAAATAGGGGAAAAAAATTATCGAATGGAAAAACAATTTTTACCATCCTCTAATGCTTCTGACCACCTAAGCATCAATGCATTCCTTGCCTAGTTAAAATGCCATACCATCGGTGCTCCACGTAGTTGAATTGCTCCCTTCCATTGCTTACTTGGTGACTTTTGAACTTTTCCAAATAGTAGGCAAAATTTGAAATTTCATCTACATCGCAACTATGCCTCCTGACACGCCAATGCCCAGGTAATCTCTTTGTTACCTCCTAATTCAAATTTTTAGCAAATAGAAAATGAAAATTCACCTTAGTTTGTTGTTTTATTTTTAATAAAAAAATATGCACAGTCGGTTCGACCCATTCGGCTCACACTACTACATATGGTGCACCTTATACAATTATAGTGTGCACCAGTAGCGTTGCGTTATCAATGTATTGCACACTGCTTGGTCGGTGCGCTATGCATTTCATAATGCATCGCTAAAAATTAAAAATCGTTTTTCACATAAATGACCTCCCGTGTATTTCACAAACCATAGTGCATCGTTAATGGTGCAGTTAAATATGGGAAAACACCGGTGCTGGTTAACACCAAGAGCATCGTCTAACCGATGCTTTATAAATTTTTAGATGCACCGCCACAATAACTTAAAAAAACATATTTCACTATTATCCACATAACTCGGTGCACAGTTATAAATCGTACGCATTGCCATGTGATTGTGCTTATGTTTAACATATGCACTAGCATGGCTGTTGAAAAATAGTGATTGTCACAAAGAGTTGTGCCAATTACGATGCACTCTAGAAACTTGTGTGCATTATGTGTGGTGCGACCACGTGTTCTTATCGCACCGGTGCTGCATAATTAGGGATACACTGAATATTAATATTTCATAAATAATGGCGGTGCATTTTAGTATCACACATGCACCAGTGCGGTATGTTTTAGAAGTGCATCGTTTAGACATTTTCAAATGAAATTTTGACACCCGATGCGCTAGGATCAACATAATGCATCGTTTATGGTGCTTACGTTTTTTGTAATGCACCGAGTGTACGTGTTGTTTAATTTTGTTTATTTCATTTATGTATTAAGTGCGTCGATAGTATATTAGCGCACAATGTATGTTCATGATGGAAGATTCACATTGTTGTATGGGATACAGATACACCTCTCAAGAGGAATGAGATACAGAAGGTCAAGTACCTTCCCAAAATTGATCTTCACCTTAATCCTCCTCATCATATTAGTGTGGATGAATACAATTTTCAAGAGACATCTCCTTGTGTCCAATGTGTCTACCTAGGACTTTCATGCATGATCATTGATTTGGTTGATACACCTATGACTTAACCTTGTTACACAAGCAAAACATACATCGAGCAATTTGGTAAGCTTGTGTTGGTTTTCTTTGATTAAATTTTGGTTCATGGTAGGATGTTGGAGAAGTACATTCTTGATTTGGAAGCTATGTCATGTACGTGGGTAGAGCAATTATTGCATATCAAATTGTTTGAACATGAAATTGGAAGGATAGAGATATTACATTTTGATCCTGTGACTGAACATGGTAAGGATGATGCACCATGTAAAGGATCCTTTCATTTCATAACACAAGTGGCTGCCCAAGTAAGGAAAGGAGTCTCCTACGGGGATGATAATATTCAAAGAGTTATCAAAATGATAAGAAAATGTTACATCAATGTTCTAAGCTTACCCCACCAGGTTTCGCTCCAGTATGTGTGCTTAAGAGAGATGCTTCAAAAGAAGACATATGAATGGTTATGGGGACAAAACGACATCCCATGAAGTTGCAGCCCTATCAAATATATTATTCAATCAAATTCATGGAGGTGTTATCCATTATACATGTATCGACTAAGAGCAAACAATGCTTAAAAAGGGATAAGTTTGAGGTTGAAATTGACCACATTGGTTCAAGGTCAATCTTGACACTTAAGGAGCTTAATGTATGGCAACAAAAATGGATTGCATGTGAGTCATTGTATGGATTGGAGTATGCAAAATGGTGCACCACATGGTATGAGGTAGAACATATTCAACTTGCTCATCTTTTACACTCTCTACCACTTCAGGAGAAAGAATGGGTAATGAACAAGTATGCAATTTTACTCTGATGTTCGTTCTAATATCTTGGTGCATGATAGTGATGTTTCAGGAAAGATCATTAAGCAACCCTTATGTACAACCCATATCCTATTTCTCATGGGGATAGAAGTTTACACATGCATGATCATTCGTATTCTATTTCCTACAAGAGAAGTTTGGCCTTTTTGCATGCCTTGGTCAAACTCAATCCATGCGATGTGACACAATTTGCAATGGAGTGTTCAAAATCAAGTTCAATAATGAATTTATGGCAAAGGGTGACTGATACAAGTTGTCAAAAGGGTCATCTATGATGGATATGAGATTCAGATAATTTTTTAAAGCGACCTTGCAAAAGTATTGTGGAAAAGGTGTACAGGTTCTTTATCAACCATATCTTCTTTTGCTTGAGGACAAGCAATTTGGTAGGGGAGGACTGTAATGTCCCCATTTTTTATAGCACCAGGGAGAAACCACTAGGCCATTAAACCCCCATGGGTCCTAGTGTAAAATTAATTTATTAGTCAAGGAATTAATTCTAATCTATAGTTACATAGTAAAATTAAATAAAATCATGGTAGAAGAATGGACCACAATTTTGTAATATTTAATATTTCTAATAATTATTTATGATTTGTCCATGGCTTAGGTGGCCCAAGAGAGCGCATAGGATGAAGATAAGGGATATGAGTTGTCTCCTTAGAAAAAGCTGGACATAAAACATCCAAAAGCAGGAAAAGCAAGAAAAGCAATAGAAAAGCAGTGAAGATAGTGTTGGAATATTCTCACCATCATTATATATTTTCATGCTTTGCATGCATGCATACTACATGCATCCAGTCATCAATATGGTAGTCTCCCCAGCACCAAGAGCTTATTTTCAGCCCCCTGGAGCCTTTTTTATCCCTCAGTAGCCCTCTTACCTACCTAGAGCACCTTGTTTTCCTCACCTGGATGACAAATGTGCCCTACTACACCTACTTGGATTCCAACAGTTAGTTCCAACATTGATTGCCTATTTCATTAATTTATTGTTCAGTTTAACTGCCTGTAGCTTCTAGTTGTCTATATCGGAGTGCCACTTGAACTACTGACAGCCTCATGCACCCACCTTGGAGTCTCCTTCCCTTGATTAGTGCCACATGCATCAGTTAGACTCAGTTAGACTCATTTGACTGACATTTGACTATTTGTGACTACTACCACTGATTGGGTGATGTCTCCAATGTTGTCCAAGCCACACATTGAGGATAATTCGAATGACTTTATGTGTATTTGAATTCATTTGATTGTATTGATTTTATATTCGATTTCACAGTGCCAGCTTACAGCTCATGTATGATTATACTGCAGATTTTACCATTTCTGAGTTTATGAGTGAATATTGATTCAATTCTTCTTCTTCTTCTCTGCAATTGCTGAGTGAAATTTGTGATGTTTACTGTAGCCGTGTGATCTATCCTGTAAAATATCACATGGTATCAGAGTTGGAGTCAGCTATTCAAATTGTAGCAGTTGCAGCAATTCATTGAGCAACTGTCTTTCATTGAGCACCAGAAGCCTCTGGATTTCCACAACAGTTCCTAGTGCAATTGTCTTGATTTCACTGGATCAATCCAGTGAGGTCTAGCCAGGTGTGAAGGATCTAGTCACATGTTCTAATTGTCCTAAGCAGCGTTCTCTCGATTTGCAACAAATCTCCATCAACAATTTCATTTTTTTTGCAAGTTTATTCCATCCTTCGAATTCATCTTCAATTCGACTTCAACAGCTACCATGGATCTAAAACTGAACTCCTTCAATTATTTCGAATGGAAAGCCAATATGGACATCTTCATGAATTCCAAAAGTATTTCTAGAGTATTGAATGGGACTGCAGTCGAACCCATTGGTGTAGTTGAGAAATCAAAGTACCTGGATAAACTTGATGAAGTAGTAAGACTACTACTCCTCAGCATTTCCGAAGACTTCCATTTTCATGTCATTGATATTAACACTCCTAAAGAATTTTGGGACAAGCTTGAAACTCTTTTTGGACAGAAAGATGATTTGAAGGGTCACAAGTTGGAAAATGAGCTTATCTCACTGAGCCCTTGAAGTTTCGACTCAATCACTGAGTTTCTTATCAAGTTTAAAAAACTGATTTCACAATTGAAGAGATATGGAATAGAGAAAGAAGAGAAGCAGCTAATCCTAGCCATTCTATCAAAATTAGGCCCTAACTACTGAGTATTTGTCTCTACCTTCCAGACAACGAAGCTATCCATCCCAAAATGGAAGTTTCCCACTCTTGAAGACTTCATCCAATCTCTCACACAAGAGGAGGAGAAGTTGATTCACATGGGAATGATTAAAACCATGATGGATTCAACACTTGTAGCTGCTGAAGTGAAGAGAGAGAATGGAAAAGGCAAGCAAAAAGTTTCAGATAGAAATTCGAATGAGAAGAAGCGGAAGGGGGCTCCCGATCAGTCAGAAGGGGCTTTGAATTCCAAGAAGGGCAAGCAATCTCACAAGGATAAATCCAAATGTACCTATTGCAATAGAGGATTTCATCCTGAGAGCAACTGTATGAAGAAGACAATAGATCTGATGGCTCAGCTACTTGAAAAGAATAACCTTCCAGTACCTGCATGTACTAGGAAGAAAGAAGCTAAACCTTCAAGATCTGACGACAAGGAGAGATTCCATACTCTCATGGCAGGTGCATCAAGAGAGTCCTCCTTCATCATTGATTCAGGAGCATCGATGATATCAAGACACATGTCTTCCTCCAAAGATCTATTTTCTGGTTTCGAATGCATTGTTGGCCCTTCAATCATGTTGGGGAATGATTCTGAGGTATCCTCTAAGGGGATTGGAAGGATCAACCTTGATCATGGGTACTTATCAGATGTGATCTATATTCCTACACTCATTGCCAATCTACTTTTAGTCTACCAGATAACCCATACTGGAGAGCCCAAGACGGTGATCTTCTCTCCAAATGAGGTCGAAATACAAGACATGGTATCAGGATCTACCATTGTAAAAGGTGTTGCAAACCACAAGTCAAAACTATATGAGTTCTCTCACTTTCTACCTCTCTCCAAATAGTCTACTCTTCACACACATGCAAATTAAGAGAGTAGGCTATGGCATGAAATATTTGGGCATCTCAACTACAAGTACTTGCAAGATATGCACACTCAAAAGATGGTTGAAGGTCTACCCAATCTCAAGTTTTCCAAAGGCACCTGTAAAGGCTGCTTGAATGGAAAAGATCCAACAAAGAAGGTTGAGAAAAAGAAGATTCACAGAGAAGAGCGAATGCTAGATCCATATCCACAAGA
The DNA here is from genome assembly GCA_027924585.1 of Larix kaempferi. Classification (NCBI taxonomy): domain Eukaryota; kingdom Viridiplantae; phylum Streptophyta; class Pinopsida; order Pinales; family Pinaceae; genus Larix; species Larix kaempferi. The sequence continues at coordinate 5,010,757 of BSBM01000826.1, read as the reverse complement.
ACCTGAAGATCTAGCACATAATGTTCCAACCCCTATTTCAAAATGGGACACCACTACTATTGCATCCACCAGTGATCTTGTTGGAGTTCCACTACCTTCAAGAACAACCAGATTTGATCTTCTCTCTCACACAGATCCATTTCTTACTGAGAGATGTTTTCTTATGATTGGATCAAATCCAAAGACATTCTTTGAAGCCTCCCAAGATCCAAGATGGGTAGCAGCTATGGATGAAGAGTATCAATCTCTTCAAAGAAATGAGAATTGGGAGCTTGTTTCTCTCCCTCCTGGGAGGAAGCTTGTTGAATGCAAGTGGATATACAAAACAAATATGGACTCAAATGGAGTCATAAGCAAGTATAAGGCTCGATTCGTTCCAAGGGGTTTCTCCAAAGTTCACGGGATTGACTATTCTGAGACATTCGCTCTTGTTGCTAAGATGGATTCCATCCGTCTTTTTCTTGCTCTTGCTGCATCCAAGCACTGGGAAGTGCATCACATGGATGTCAAGAGTGCTTTCCTTCACAGAGATCTAGAGGAGGAGATCTACATGAATCAACCTGAGGGGTATATTGATGATCCTTCACTTGTTTGCAGATTGAGGAAGTCCTTGTATTGTCTCAAGCAAGCTCCCCGAGCTTGGTATGCAAATATGGATTCCTTCTTACTGTCACAAGATTTTCAGAGGTGCAAATCAGATTCGAATGTCTACATGAGACATGATGGTAAATCCCTACTCCTTATTGTTCTTTATGCTGATGATTTGTTGATTACTGGGAGCAATTATTCATGCATTAGATCTATCAAAACAGATTTGCACAACTCCTTCTCGATGTTAGATTTGGGACTGCTAAAGCAGTTGCTTGGTCTTGAAGTCACTCAGAGTGATTCAAGAATTAGAGTTGCACAGTCCAAATATGCATCAGATCTACTTGACAGGTTTCATATGAGCGAATGCAAGCCAACAACATTTCCTTTTCTTTTAGGGATCATCCTTGAGGATGGTTCTTCTACACCTTTGGTGGATAGTACTTTGTATCGGCATTTGATTGGGAGTCTTTTGTTTCTTACACATACTTGACCTGATCTATCCTATGCAGTCAGTGCTGTCTCCAGATACATGCAGGAGCCTCATGAGCTTCACTGGAAGGTAGCAAAGATGATCTTGCATTATGTGCAAGGGACGAAGACACATGGTCTTCACTATGCAGCTGGGTCTCCTTTGAACCTAGTTGGGTATACAGACTCTGATTGGGCTGGAGATAGCTCAGATCATAATTCTACATCTAGTTTTGTTTTCATGATTGGATCTGGACCTATATGTTGGTCGAGCAAAAATAAGTCTGCTTTAGTTGAGGCCGAGTATAGAGGTGCAGTGAATGCAACCACACAGTTCATCTGGTTGCGGGGCATCTTGTCAGAGTTTGGGATTCGATTCAGTACTCCAATGACAACCCATAACAGTATTGGTTTTTGTGTGAAGCGGTCTGGACTGTGAAACAAATCACTGATGACAATGCTAAGAAAGGACAGTTAGCCACGACTCTGTGAGGTCGTGCATTAGATTGGTTCATGAAGTTTGTTTTAGTCCCTACGGGGGCCCCAGAGAAGTCACTGGATGAGATTCGAGATGGGCTGATTGCTGAATTTAGACAGCCTAAGTCGGAGGCCCAGTATATTATTGAACTGAAGGAAATTAAGCAGCATCCCAATGAGACGGTATGGGATTTTGACCAGTGATTCAAGACACTGATGGAAAAGGTTAGTTTCGATATGAGCGCTGTCCAACATAAAGAATGGTTCATTGTGGCACTGCTACCCCACATTCGGATGCCGCTGATGCAACAAAACATTTCGACGCCTAGCGAAGCTCTAGAGATTGCAATGCGATTGGAAGCGTCACCGATTGGAGATAATGCAGCCGGGATGTCGCAGATACAGACACATCTTGCCAACCTGACTATACAGTTACAAGATTTGAAGAAGAACAAGGAACATCGTGATGACATATGGTGTACGCGATGCCGAAGAGAAGGGCATATGAAGGATAATTGTCCGGATTCCCATAATTACTTGGTTTCAGGTGCGCCAAACCTATTGAATGGCAGTAGTATGCCGTGGTGTCTCATTTGTCAAGTGTTTGGGCATGGTCATGATAATTGCCCGTATATGCAGAAAATGGTCACAACCCCGCGAAATCTTTACTGCACATTCTGCAAGTCGGTGGGTCACGATGACAAGGATTGCTGTGCATATGGGTTGCTACAAGAGAGGATGTGTGATGCATTCTACGTCAAGGATGATCAGCGCTCGGTGCAACAACCATAACTGCAACCGTAGGTAGCCCAGCCATTACCGCAGCCGCAGATGCAGTTTGCACCACTTCAACAACAACCGCAGCAGTTCATGCCGCAATACACCCTGATGCAGATGACTCTCCCACAGCCACAATACGTACAACAACCATAGTATGCACCACAAGGGCAAGGGATTCCACCAGCACCAATGCAGCAACAATACCAGCAGCCGGGCGGCTATCGGGGAGGATACAGGGGTGGACGCGGTGGTGGATTTGGTCGTGGAGGAGGAAGCCGAGGTGGTCGTGGACCTATTTAATGTTACCACTATGCGGTAAGGGGGCATTATCAGCGTGACTACCCACTGCTATAGAATCAGTGTACGTTTTGTTTCGGTAATGATCATACAGTCGAGAATTGTCCATAGTTGATTGCAAGATGGCAGGCTGGGAACACTCCGCAGCTACAGAACCCAGTACAGCAATCAGTACAGAACCCGGTGCGGCAACCAGTGCAGAATCAGCCCCTGCGACCACCGCCGAATGCTAATCCGAACGTAAATCAACCAGGGAACCTGCAGCAGAACTAGACATAAGGTGCCAATATTGCGACTATTTCTACAGAACCGCGACCACAAGATGCTTCAGTGGATGTTGTCACTTGTGGAGGTAAGACGACTAGGGAAGATGGTTTGCGACCACTCATTCACTTGTCTGGTCAGAAGATGGTAAATTTCAACATTGATGCGGAGCGGGAGACATTCCTGGAGGCACGTCGCACTTTGGAGAAAGATCGCGGTAAGGATGTTGTTTGCGATATGCCACCTGTCTTTGATGCCACATCAGACGTCGATCGACCACCACCAGGGATATTGCAGAAGTTCCTTGAAAGTTGTCTGTCATTGGCATGAGACCCAGCTTCCCTGGTTGAGATTGAGGGATGGTTACAGCGATTTTCGAAAGGACGGTAGGAGTCGACAGTAAACTCTTTGCAGCGACGGAAGACTGGCAAGGAAATGCGAATGAATATTCAGATTGGTGACTATGATGTTGACTCTGTGATTCTTGACCTTGGTTCGGATGGTAACATCTTGACCAAGCATGCGTGGCAGAAGATGGGGAGTCTCCCATTGAGATGGTCTCCTGTGCAGCTCCGGTTGGCTAATCATGCGAAGGTAACCCCAATTAGGCAAGTTCCGCGGCTCATGATTGATATTGAGGGCATGAAGACTTATGCTAATTTTGATGTTATCGAAGTGGTTGAGGGAGGAAGCTCTTATCCAACACTCTTGGGGATCGAATGGGCTAACGACAGTGGAGCTGTAATCAACTTTAAGAAGCGCATGATGACTTTTGAGAATCACGATTTCAGAGTTATCGCCCCTTTGGATCTGGATGTAGGACGCCGATACGTGGAGCCTGTAAAAGATGGCGATCCCGCTAGATGGGACCATGCCTTCAACATTTCTGAAGATTACATTCATCCTACCACCTACGGTGAGTTGGAGTGGCGCATTGAGAGTTTTGCGTCCTCTGATTCTAATGATGCCTTAGAACATTGGCAGAATCGAATGCATGAAGTATCAATCCGGAAATGTGGTTTACTTACGCAATCTTTATGTCGTGTTGCAACCGAAACGATCACATTGCCTATCTATGAGGGGTTGCCTAGCCTAAACACCTTTGTAGCAGAATTTGAAGACCGCGTTCCAGAACCACAGCGATTGCTGGCTTTGGAGGAAGCATTGAAGGCTACTCCAGCACGTTGGTGGGCGACACATAAGAAATTCATTAAAGATTGGTCAGAGTGTCGAAGGTTGATGATGGTTCGGTTCGACGATACTGAGGTTTATCACATTGGCAAGTATGATGGTCGGACTGATCCCAGTGACCATGTGATGGAGTGCCAACGATTGTGGGTAGCGTGACCCAGAGATGAGTGGGTTCATGCTTTTGTCCATACTTTGGAGGAGATACCGCGCTCGTGGTACACTGCAGCCGAGTTGCGCCGTGACATTACAACATGGGGGGAGTTGACGATCTGTTTCACTCATACCTTCACGTTTGTGGATGCTAACCCTGATGTCCATAATGCCTTGCAGCTCATCTGCGACGTGATATTTCAGGTTGTTCTCGTGGCCTGCCCTGTCAACCCGCACACCCACAGTCAGATGCAGTCTCTCATTGAGTGCTTCAACATTAGTAGTGGCCCGGACGACGATGATGATCCCCGGAATGTTAACATTCCCAAATCTGAAGGAAGTCATGATATAGTCCCACCTGTTGCGCCAAATCATCCATTCAGTCAACCATTGCAGCTTTGCAAGACGAATATCGGCACTGAAGCTACTCCCAAGTTTGCTAATGTTGGGGATTATTGGGATGATGAGATGATGAGTAAGGTTACTAAGTTACTACATGAATTTCAAGACATGTTTCCCACAAAGTTTTCCGAAATGAAGGGAATCCTAGGTGATTTAGGAGAGATGAGGATTCCATTGAAACTAGATGCGAAGCCAGTTCGACAGCGACCTTATCGACTAAATCCGCGACATAAAGAAAAGGTCAAGGCGAAACTTGATCGAATGCTGGATGCTGGTATTATCGAACCTGTGGAAGAGTCAGAATGGATCAGTCCTATGGTGGTACAGGACAAGAAAACAGGCGAAGTGCGCATTTGTGTCGATTTATGGAAGTTGAACGATGCCTGCTTGCATGACCCTTTTCCGACCCCGTTTACTGATGAAGTACTTGAAGGAGTGGGTGGCCAGGAGATGTACTCTTTCACTGATGGATTCTCTGGCTACCATCAGATTCGCATTGCCAAGGAAGATCACCATAAGACAACTTTTGTTACTGAATGGGGTTGCTTTCAGTACACGGTCATGCTGTTTGGTTTGAAGAATGCACCTGCGATATTTTCCCGGGTCGTTGTTGCCGCATTCAAAGATTTTATTCAGAAGTTTCTGCAGGTATAAATGGATGATTGGACCGATTATGGATTGATTCGTGATCATTTGGCCAATCTACGGTTAATGCTTGAGCGATGCCGACAACACCAGATATCGCTGAACTTGAAGAAATGTATTTTCTGCACACCGTTTGGGATATTGTTGGGTCATATTGTGTGTAAGCAGGGATTGCCGGTTGATCCAGCCAAAATTGCGCTTATTTTGGGGTTGCAACCACCGACCACCGTTAAGCAGTTGCGCTCGACCTTGGGTCACACAGGATATTATCGCAAGTTCATTAGGGGGTATGCTGCGATTACTGCCCCTATGGAAAAATTGCTAAAGAAGGATGCGGCATTCCAGTGGAATCCGGAATGTCGGGAAAGTTTCGAAACGCTCAAAGCGAAGATGGCGTCGGCCCCAATCTTGGTCTTTCTGGATTGGAGTAAGGAATTCCATGTCCATGTTGATGCTTCATCGGTTGCACTAGGGGTTGTATTGGCTCAACCAGGAGAAGGTGACATTGATCATCCCATTGCTTTTGCCAGTCGGAACCTGTCTTTTGCAGAACGCAATTACACTACCACAGAACACGAAGGTCTAGCCATGGTTTACGCGCTATAGAAATTCAGGCATTATTTGTTGGGTGGCCATTTTAAAATGTTTACTGATCATTCTGCATTGAAATACTTGGTCAATAAGCCTGTGTTGGGGGGGAATATATGTAGATGGCTACTTTTGTTTCAGGAGTTTGATTTCGAAGTCATTGTGAAACTGGGGTGGTTGAATGCTGGACCAGATCATTTGTCACGGATTGATATAGCGGAGGAATCGACTAATATTGAAGACGGGTTGTCGGATGGCCAGTTGTTGCACGTTGTTGCTGCTGATCAGTATTTTGATGACATTCTTCAGTTTTTCATGACCGACACCGCGCCCGATGACTTTACTACTACTCAGAAGAAGCAATTGGTCATCAAGGTTGCTGACTTTCAACTGATCACGGGAGAGTTGTATAAATTGGGTGCCGATGAGATATTACGCAGATGTGTCTTGCCGCATGAGCAAGCGCAGATATTGGCTGAGGCCCATGGTGGAGTAGCAGGAGGACATTATGGTGGCCGGGCAACTGCACGAAAAGTACTGCATGCAGGGCTTTAGTGGCCCACATTATATAATGATGCGACAGACTACACGCGGTCTTGTCATGTTTGTCAACGTACTGGCAAGCCATCCAGACGTGATGAGATGCCGCTGCTACCTCAAGTAACATTACAACCGTTCGAAAAATGGGCAGTGGATTTTGTAGGATCGATACATCCACCAGGGAAACACATAGGTGCGCGGTATATTATCATGGTGACGGAATACTTGACCTAATGGGCTGAGGCAGCACCTGTAGTGGATTGCTCCGCTGCAATGGCTGCTCGATTTTTGTTTGACCACATTATCACTCATTTCGGCTGCCCCAAGATATTACTGAGTGATCAAGGCAGCCATTTTCTTAATCGCATTGTCAGCGCATTAACGGAAGAATTACAGATACAGCATAAGAAGAGTACACCCTATCACCCACAGGCGAATGGAATGGTGGAGGCGTTTAACAAGGTATTGGAGCATGCGTTGACAAAGATGTGTAATGCAAACCGCAACGACTGGGATTTGAAAATTCCAGCGGTATTATGGGCCTATCGCACCACATGTAAAAGGTTGACTGGTCAAACACCTTTCAAGCTGGTATATGGGAAGGAAGCAATTATGCCTATGGAGTACATTGTTCCAAGTCTCCGAATTGCGGCTGTTACGAGCATGGATGATGTTGCAGCATTAGACAAACATCTAGCACAATTGGTGGAGCTTGAAGAGGATCGATTTATCGCTGGGTTTCACCAAGGGGTTGAGAAGGACCGCCAGAAGGCATGGCATGATCGCCACATCAAAAAAAAATAGTTTCAGCAAGGTGACTTAGTGTTACTATACGACAGTAAGTTTATGAAACATCTAGGCAAGTTGCAGATGCATTGGTTGGGTCCCTACCGCATCAATAGTATTACTTCAGGAGGAGTGGTTCAGTTGTAGTGATTGGATGGGGGGATGCTCCCCAAGCTGGTAAATGGTCACAGGTTGAAGTCCTATCGCACGGGCTTGGAGCAGTGCGATGTATGAGTTGCATTGGTGAAAAAAAATAAAAAAAATGATGATGATTGTTGCAAGTTGCTTGGTGGCAGATGGCGCACCAATAGCAGAAGGTATGTGCAAGCGGAAGAGGCTTGTGCCGTCAGGTTAGCGTAGTCAGAGACTCATGACAGTATTGCACTCAGGCTCGACAATAGATTTTGCACGACGGTTTTGGGAGAGTACGGCAACGTGATGTGATTACTAGCCACCATCTCGACACATGATTGCACCTGACCGATTTGGCTGGGTTCACACATGACGACGGCATGTTTTGCACATGGCACGCTCGGCCGGGACGAGCAGTGGGGTTGTTCACGTGGTGGCACATGGGAGATTTGTTGGCAGCATGGTCGCCCCCCTCCACTGTGACAGTCGGCCGGCTCATACACACAGATGAGAGGTACCGGGGCATCATTCCCCCCATTGTGACCTAGGAGGGTCCGACTATAAGTAACCGAGGAAGTTGGTAGTTCACCATATAGAAGTTGTTCCGACATAGAGTGGTTATGCTGGTTAATCAATTTGGGAGTTGAGTTGTGAGGAATTCCAAGGAGGCTGTGGAAATGCTTCACTTTGTTTCCCGTGGAAGCACCCCAAGGGCCCTGCGAGCCCGCATGACGAGTGTCCCTAAGCGCCTTGATATGGTCAGTGCACTTCCCCTATGTATGCCCAGGAGACTGCGGTACGCATCGACAGTGAGATGGACCCCTAGCCGGTCGCGCATGATTCAGTATGCAGTAGTTGTTCGAAGAGTTGTGCTATTTTTTATCAGAATGCTGGTTGGGGCGGTAGCTCCCTGACTTCAGTAGAAGATGGGCGCAAGCGCGAAATAGATGTGCCAGAGTCATCCGCCGTTCTCACCCCTTGGTACTGTTCGTCCTCTTTTCTTTTCAGTCTGCACTATTCCATGCGACTGGAGGATGAGTTCGCGATGTACCTCACAGCGAGTCGGGGGTTGCCTACTCTCGTGTAGGGCTTACAGAATTGGTGTAGGGCTTACAGAATTGGTAGCCGAGGATCTGTACAGCCAAAGGAAGGAGACAACATTGCGTGATCCAGACAACAAGAACAGATGCAGTTGATGTGGCTCGAGGGCGAGCCACAAGATTGTGTTGGGGGCTTGTTGGCAGGCGGTTTGATGAGGAAAGATCGCGGTATTGCTGACGCCGCAACACGTTGGATGAAGGCGCGAAAGGAGTATTTTGTGCCAAAGGATACCGTAGTTGGCAGGTTTTGGGTCACTTAGACCATGTATTTTGTAATATTGAGTCAAGTATACCGCAGTTGGTGGGTTTTGGGTCATTTATTTTGTAATATCGAGTCAATTGTATCGCGGTATGTTGTTTTTTGGGTCATTAGACCAAGTCAGTTAGTCGATTGTCCATAGTGTAGGTTAGGAAAGTGGACAAGTATTGTAATTAGTGGAAGCCTATAAATAGATGAGAATTGTAAGTGTTAAGAGAGAAGTCGATGGAGAGAAGATAGAAAAGGAGCTGTATGCGGAGATTGACAGAAAGATAATGCGGGGAGTTGCGCAGAGATTTATGTACTGCTTTTGGTTTGCCACGGTAATATAAGGATGATGACTTGGTGCAATCTGTGTGTAATGTTGCTCGATACTTATGTTATTGTCTTGTCTTAATGCAATTATCCGTTTCTGTCACTATGATGTGAATGCCGCAATAATATGTTATAGATATCTGTTTACTGTAATGTTAAATGCTGCAACTTCATGATGAATATTTAGAATTGTTGTTGGTATCATACTGCCGCAACTCGCCTCCTCCCTCAGCGGAAACATGGTTCTGTCTGCTCTTCCTGGATGCCTCGGGTGAGACCTCATCCACTCTACGAGTGTTGCTGGGTGGGCTCAAACCTGCCCGGGCCGGTGTCCAGGGAGACTGCGGTATGTGTCGACAGTTGGTGAACCCCCGTCGACTGTGAGGTTGCGATTTGGTCAACAAAGATGACTCTCATGTTGAATGATAAATAGGAATAATATATTTGATGATGGATATAAAATTACAATAAGATGGCCTTTATAGGGCTTGAGGAAGTATAGTGAAGGGTTACGCCCTTTCACTAGTAACCTAGTAAACTATTAATTTATAAATAATAATATTAACTAAATATTCACAGCATTTCCTTCCCCTTAGGCAAGCTTTGTCCTCAAAGCTTGAGTATTTTCCTAACGTCATTTTTTTATTCTGACTCTATGTCGCACTGATGACTTGAGAGGTGTGATTTTGATTACGACCATTGCTTCCTTTTGTTTCTTTTGCTTCAGAATCTGTATTAAATCTATATTTGGTGAAGTTTCGTTCATGTTTTTACCGCTTGCTTGGTTGTTACTTTTAACTATTTTTGTTCTTGATTGAACAGACTCGATCAACTTTCCCATGATAACTATTTTCATATTGTTATTCCGATTAACCTTATAGTTGTTCTTATTGATGTTCTTTATAGCGGTCCTTATGATTACATCTTCTCTTCGTGTGTTTATGTTTGTGACATTCTTGTTGACGTATTGATCTTCATTACTGCCCTTTTCTTTAGTCTTTATCAAAAGTTCCTTTGTATTTTCTTCCTTTGTGCATACAGCTGCATAATTGGCTTGCTTCTTGCTACAATTTTGATCAAGATCCATACTCTCTTCTTGGTTGACATAATAGTTTTTTGTATCTTCCTCTTTATCATTTTTATGTTCTTTAACTTGTTTTTCTTCTGGGCTTTGAAAATCATATTTAGATTTAGTTTCGGAGTCCTTGTCTTCAGAGGCCTTCGGGTTGCTTTGTTGGCTTATTTTATTGAAGGTGTCGTCAATAGCTTTTTGAATAGCTTTTACAACTGATTGTTCCATCCGATCAAACATTTCTTCCATTTTCCTATGAAATTGATTGGAGATCTTATCCAATTCTTCCCACATTGACTTCATGGCTAATTGTAAAAGTTTTTAAGAGAGAATCAATAATAGATTAATAATAGATGATAATAATAATTATTATTTTAAAAATAATAATATTATTATACACATATATAGTTTTCAATAGTTTTTTTTAATATAATAATAATAAAAATTATTATAATATTTTTTTGAAATCCCGTGGAGGGAATTAGGGTTTCAAGCCCTATCGTGAGGAGGGAGTATGTGGATGAAGAATGACGTGGAAGATATGGAGGGGTGATGGGAATGGATGAGGGAAAATGGAAGGATATGGAGGCGTTGGAAGAGGCGAACGATGGGAATGGATGAGGGCGAATGGAAGGAGATGGCGAGGGCACGCAGGGAGAGGAACGGGGATGCAGCAGGAGAGAAGGAGGTGGCAGGAGGGAAGAGGAAGAGTGGGAGCTGCAGATGGGGGAGGCAGAAGGATTGCGCGGGGAGGAAGGAGGTGCGCGGGGTTAAGGAGGTGCGGTAGATGAGGCTGGGCATGAGGTAAGGCATGGATGTGGGGGTGTTAGATGCGCAGAGGGAGGAATGGAGGTTTTGAACATGCGTGGCAGGAGGGAGGACAAAGGATGGTAGGAGTAGGGAAGGAGAGAGGTGCAGTAGCGTGGCGCAGGGTGTGAGGTGGAGGTGTGATGGAGGATGAAAAAGGGGCAACGACGGGGGTGTAGCATTGTAACGTACCCACCCATCTATCCAAGGCAAGGAAGGGAACGTGAAGCCAATCTCTAGGGATTTCACATAATCTCAGCCAAATTCATTAGAATCATATGAATAGAACAAGAGTGTGTAGATGCAAATCAAGCAAGTATGCACAATGGAATTAAAACTCATCCACACACAATTCATGCTCATCCAACATATCAAAATAATCATCAAATTAAACATTGCAGAAGTAAATACACATCAGATACTTATCTTCCTTTTGCAATTGTCCCAAGCAACTAGCTATGTCGCTGCAATGTTCCACCCAACTGTAGGCTCTTCGACGACATATACTCAGTCCGTCCGAAGGCCACCCCCGAGATGGGCATGATTCTTACAAGGAAAATGGGACATTTAGCTCATACACAGCCAATTACGTATTTCATTTGAGCCAAGCCAATCCATAGCTAGGTTTATCAGGCTACATCAGAACCCTGGATGCTTGCACTCAAGCTCAAGCCAAAACAATGGAGACCCATAACCCATACCCCAACATACTCTTTTCTCACACAACAAGCACAATCATTGGGCAGGGATACACATTTAACAATGGGATTTACAACAGGATGGTCATGGGTTTTCCCCAATTCGTTTCTAGCCAAAAACGGATTATGGGATGGGGAAAAATATTCACAGGGAGGAAAATGAATTCTCTCCCAACTAACTAAGCATTCAACAGTCAAACGGTCTCTATGGAACCCAAATTCGACTCCCCTTATTCCCCACTGGTATACAACACAAAAATGCCCTTCTCCCAGCTGAGAATGAAGGAAAACACCCAATTTCGATGGGGAAAAACGCCCAGGTAGCTCCAAACTCGTGAGGGAGGAAGACTGCTTGATGGATAATGGCTTGGGGAGAAATTCATGGTTCTTTTCTTTCCCAAGAAGAAAAATGAAATTTCCCATGCAAGGTGGCTTGCCCATACCCGAATTTGGACAGCCATACCTCTCATTCCCCAAGGCATTAACTACCTCAACCAACTCTTGGGAGAAATCAATGATTGGGCATAAAAGCAACATGGGTAGTTGAGGGTTTGATGGGTTCTCTCATTGACACTTGACTTGACTTGACTGGCTCCAAGGGTTTGAATGTTTTCCCTCCCAATTCCTTGTAAAATCATGCCCCCATCTCTTGTTGCATTGCATAGCTAGTTGTGGGTATTTGATTAAAATGCATATTTACATGATGTTTGAAATTCCAATGTGCCTGGCTAGCACGCAAACCATATGCATCAATAAATCGATGGCGGGGCCTTGGCCTTGAGATCCTCACCATGATTTCATAACAATATTACATCATTTACAATTTTAATGCCATGGGGTCAAACTAGGGACGTTACAAGCATGGAGGATGCAACAGGAGGGTGCTGCGAGGGATAGGGAGAGGAGTGTATCAGGGAAATGGAGGGTGGGGGAATTGATGCGTGCAGGGAAGTGTGGAGGAGTGAGGGCAGGTGTGAGGTGGTGCGAGCAGGAACAGAGGTGTGAAGGGAATGGCGGAGATGCAAATGGTGGGGAAAAGGGAGGATGCGGAGGGAGCTGGGCTGTGAGAAAAGGAAGAGAGTAGAGAGGAGATAGTGTAGAAACGCGCAGGAATGGGGTGAGTGATGCAATGGAATGGAGGAATGAGTCGAGTCCGAGCTCACCTGAGGAGGAGAAAGTTCGCTCCGAGTGTGAGCCGAATCCGAGCTCAGATGGAGGAGCGTTCCGCTCTGATACCAATGTAATATCCATAGTTGGATATTCTCAATAAACTCGGAATGAACCCATAATTTCTAAAATAACCCACATATCCGTAGATATAAAAACGATATATAAATTTATAGATTGATAAGATGATTTTACAATGAGGATGTAGTCGCATATATAGGGCTTATATGGTGACTACTCACCAAGGGTTATGTCTCTTAGTTAATATAATTAACATTATGTTTTATTTTATTATTTATATTATTATATATATTATTCATATTATTTTAATATTTATATTTGTTACATTGCCTCTCTCTTAGAAAGGCTTTGTCCTCAAAGCCTTATAATGTTGTTGAATCGTTCCTTGTGACGTTGTAGCTGACGAAACATATCGATACGAACTTCTAAGTGTAAAGCATAACTTCCGATATGTTGATGGATCAATCCAGCCAAAATTGATTTGTTGTTGACTGTTGGGATTCTCTATTGATTTGTCGTCAGGAGCTTTGAGCACATTAGTACCATTATCTTTCGACAATTCCCACTTTTTAGGATACTGGTTTATATGGTTGGGGTGTCGATAGGGAGTTATTGTTGTTTGTTTTTTTACCAGATTGTCTTCTTTCTGAATTGTGACAAGGACTGAATTTGTATTTGTTTTTTTTTTTCTCAACGTAGATTTTTGAGTCCAAGGACTTTGATGTCCTCTTTTGAATTTGCTCCAACTTATTGTCTAACGAGTCTTTTTCTTTTTTAAGATTTCGGGTCATTTCTTCTTGTGCTTTCTTATGATCTTTAAGCTTTTGAATTTGATCAATTAGATCTTGCTTGTGCATCTTGAGGTGACCATTCTTGTCAATGTTTTCTAATAGTTTCTTTTGAAGATCTCGATTCTCCTCTTCTAGATTTTGATTCCATTGTGCTTTATCCTTCGTCTTTTTTATTTGAAGAAGCAATTTCTGATTATGATATCTTAAATGAGATATCTCTTCTTCTTTATCTGTGACAATCTTTTCAACTTCTTCCTGCTTCTTTTGTTCTGACTTCTGATTACCCTGTTAAATCATCTTTGATATATCCTTGAAGTCTTCAGATGTTGGAGCTTCTAAATCTGACTTTATTGTAATATCTTGAAATGTGATTCTCTTCTACTTATAGGAAAAAGTAAGAAACTTATTTTCAGCATTTAAAATGAAGGTTCGCAATGTTTTAATCCAAGGTAACCCCAAAACTATGTCACCATCAAAACTCCATAAGGAACTAACAGTGAATTGAGAAATGACCATATAATCTCCGACATTCAATTCTAATCCACTTATTTGAAATTGCTTCATGTTCCAAAGGTCGATCCTTTCACTTATATTTGATTCAGGAATCACTAAATGGTTAGCAAATTCAACACTAATATAATTATTTCTTTCACTAGGGGCAATAAAAATGGTGACATCCTTCCTTGCAAGTGTCCCTTTAACTCTAAATAGTATTGAGACATTCATCAGTGAGGTGCTAGGAAACCTTCCCTTCTTTTCAACATTAAAACCCATCTTTTTGAGTTTTCTTTGAAATTTATTCAATATCTCCTTCTTTTTTATAATAAACAATATTCAATATGATTCTTATTCTAATATTATTTTCCCCTTAAATATATGTAAAATGGTGTAGATTGGGTGGTTGGGAGGAATGATTGTTACCTTCCCCACCTAGGTTCAAATCTCACTTTTGTTGTTGTTGGAGAATAAAACCAAAACCACTTATTAAGAAACCACGTGTGGTTTCACTTCTTTTTACTACTTTTCTTTTTCTTAGGACAAGATCCTATTTTTTAGCAAAACTTTACTTTTACTTTCTTTTTTTTTCCTTTTTACTTCTTCTCACTTCTTCTTTTTTATTTCTATATTCTCTTTTCTTTTTATTTATTTTACTTCTTTTTTACTTGTCTTTCTTTTCTTCTTTTTATTTTCTTTTACTTTTTCCTTTTTCTTTCTTTCTCTTTTTCCTTTTTTACTTCTTTGGGCCAAGGGCCTAGTTTTTTGGATAAAAGTCCTAGATTGGTGGCTACAACCTGGCTCTGATACCAAATGCAGCAACCGTATCCGGTTGGACTGTTAATAGTCGAATTCGACTCTCATGTTGAATGATAAACATGAATAATATATTTGATGATGGATATAAAATTACAATAAGATGGCTTTTATAGGGCTTGAGGAAGCACAGTGAAGGGTTACGCCCTTTCACTAGTAACCTAATAAACTATTAATTTATAATTAATAATATTAATTAAATATTCACAGCATGGATGCTTTTTATGATCAGTTGGATCATGTATATGTATATGCATCAGGTGGATGCTTTGTATGATCAGTTCGATTATGTATGATGACATGCATCAGGACGATGCAGTGACCATGATCAGGATGATCATGTGTGATGAGTATCAGGACGATGCTCTGGATGGCATGCATCTGGATGATGTAATGATGATGATCAGGATGATCATGTGTGATGAGTATCAGGACGATGCTTTGGATGACATGCATCAGGACGATGCAGTGACAATGATCAAGATGATCATGTGTGATGAGTATTAGGATGATACTTTGGATGATATGCATCAGGACGATGCTATGATGATGATCAGGATGATCATGTACATCAGGATGATGTATGGTGAGTATCAGTTTGATACTATGTGGTCGTGGACTGGGTGTGCAGATAAGCATATAATAGCGCCCTGGGAGATTTGCAGATACTCTTTCGAGGTTTTTCCTATGGAATATAATAGCACCCTAGGATATCTGGCAAATGCTCTTTCGAGGCTTTACTTGGGAGGACATATAATAGCGCCCTGGGAGATTTGAAGATACTCTTTCGAGGTTTTTCCTATGGCATATAATAGCGGCCTGTGATATCTGGCAAATGCTCTTTCGAGGTTTTGTCCTATGGCATATAATAGCGCCCTAGGATATCCGATAGGTTGAGCAGTATGCTCGTAATCAGTCTTGGGATGCTCTTTCGAGGTTTTTCCATGACCACATGTAATATCACCCTGGGAGATCCGATAGGTTGAGCAGTATGCTTGTAATCAGTCCTGGGATGCTCTTTCGAGGTTTTGTGGTGACCACATGTAATAGCGCCCTGGGAGATCCGATAGGTTGAGCAGTATGCTCATAATCAGTCATGGGATACTCTTTCAAGGTTTTGTGGTGGGGTCACATGTAATAGCGCCCTGGGAGATCTTGTCGGTCATGCTTAGGCACATAAAGGATCTTGGGATACTCTTTCGAGGTTTTGTGACGCACGTAATAAGTCCTGAGGATTCCATAGTATGGCCAGTGTTGATGAAGACCTATAGGTGGTGGGCCTACATCCAGCATGAAAAAGGGCTGGCTCTGTAGAACTTCTTATGACGAGAAGAATTCAGAGATAGCCCAGTGATCGAGATGTCGAGTATAGCAGCAGTGATGATGATGATGCTCTGTGATCCAGTGATGATGATCCAGCTCCAGAATTGAAGACTTGCGCCAATATGTATTGATGACCTGTGTCTAGAGAATACCTTCCTAGTTAAGAGGGAGTGTTGATGTATTTGTAACTTCGGAATATATTCACTTGTATATTACATTTGTACTTTATTGTATATCCAACAGAGATGTATTTTTCCTCTGATTGGAAGTGTCGTCATTTGTATTTGCAAGTGTTGCAAGTTACATTGTAAGTGTCGTCATTTGTATTGATGGGTTATTAGACCACCAATGTGGGTTCGGCCCTAGTTAGGTCATGTGGTTGGGTTATTAGGCTTCATTGAGAAGTCGGCCCCAGTGATTTATTGGCAGGTCAAGTCAGTGTATAAATAGAGAGGTTGTGTCTCTCATTTGATTCATTCACTCACTTCTCAAGCTTGCATAGCTAAGAGAGAAAGTGGCGCACATGTGGAGGAGGAGGAGCATCTGCTAGAGACATCTTATTGGGTTTGATCCTTGTGATCTTGTATTGGGGCTTATTCTATCTCTGAGGAAGTTACAGGGTTTTTCACCTTCTTGGTTTTCCCCGGTGAAACTCTATGTCTCTTATGTGATTGTTATTGTGTCTATGATTGATATGCTGTAGATATGCTGCACATGTTATTCTCTTAGATATCCTAATGATAATGGAATGAAATTATCGAAAAATTAACACAGCTCTGATACCAACTGACGCAATTTCGATCCCGACAAGGTGCCTCTTGCTTAACAATACACACAACAACACAAGTGCTCACATAGATTGGATGTGAACTGGATACTAGAAGCTGGCTTCTATTAAACTGAATCAAATTACAATGTCTAAATACAAAGCAAATGAACTAGTCGGTCTTATCCTCTTACAATATACAGAACTAAAAATATGTTTCTAAGTGTGTTCTCAGTTGTGTGTGATCTTCTCCCTCTCTCGGTTCTCTGTTGAATGATGAGCAATGGATCAGATCCCCTTCCTTTGTTCCTCCGCACTGGTCTTCTACTCTACTCTGTTGCTACTCTTCCCGAGGCTCACTCCATTCCCTGAGATACTCTTCCTCTATCTGCCGAATCCTCCAGATCCTGCAGACCTGCAGTTTTCAGCGCCCTCTGGTCGTGCTGCACAACCTATGCCCGTGGTGACATTTTTCATGATCCCAACCACCTTCATAACTTCTCATAACTTCCTTAGAAACCTCGAACGACTACCAATTACGTCACCTTGACTTCTGCACTTCTCTGACTCTGCTACAGTTGTCGGTCCCATCTATGAACTCGACCATACTGCACTTCGTCATCCATCGACTTCACTTGTCGGCTTTGCTTAGTCTATATGGCTTAGTCATTCCGCCCCTTCCTCCACGCTTGGATTTTTCCACAACTCGTCGGTGTTTCTGTTCGACAACATGTCAAACTTCGACACCTCCGCTCCGATCCTATCATCTGTCGACATCATACTTGTCGACTCTCGGCCTTTAACTCCTATCAACCACATATCGACAGCTTCCTGCTCAACTACTCGGCTTCGACATCCAATATTCCTTTCGCACTAGTGGTCTTCGACAATCCCCCTAGTCGACTTCTTCTGTCGATCAACTTCAATTGTTTCGCCTAGGCCCCGATGCTCCTGCATCATAATTTTATCATCTCTAATGCAAAACTGGACCTCAATGAGTCCCTCCAACCAAGTATGGAACTCATCATGTTCCATGTGCAAACCATCACATAGACTCGTACCTCTGCTAGCAAATTGACATAGGTGGCAATCCAATATCTTCAAAGCATCATCCAAAAACCATAGATGCCCATGCAATATTTCAAAAGAAATGTATGATGTGTCATTCGAATCTCCCCTGATGCAGATAGAAAACTCACCCTTGGGGGTGCTTAGCTCCAATATGTATCCATCCACCCAATCAATGGATGAACAAACACTCCAACTGAATGCAATATTATGCATGTTGGAGACATTAGTTAGATGTCTCTGTTGCTGCTCATCAAGCTAGAAAGAAAATGGTGCACTTGTCAGGCCACATGGATTTACCTTGAAGTCGTCAATGGAATATGTGGGAGCCTCCTTCTCATCATGTGTCACCCATGGGAAAAATCCTTTTATCCAAACTTCATCCCTGTGTGTGTTGGATTCCATATGTATGTGGGGTGAAGGAAAATGAGCCAACTCTTGGAAGAAATTATCCATCAATCTTATGGTTGGTTCAATTGAGATGAATTCATGCGCCTTCTCCAAAAATATGCAACTTTCTCCATGAGGCAACTTATAATCTTTCTGACAATGGATAGGTGCTTGGCCTTCATCTTGCTTAGCTCCAAACTCTCCAAGCTCATGCACATCATATTTTTCTCCATGTTCCCAATGCACACAAGTACCAATAATCAAAACACCGTGGTTCCAATGACAAGGGTGAGGGTCCCATGTCCAATCACCAAAAGGGTAGGCATCATCAACATTCCATGGATGCCCATGTTGCTCACCGAAGGTGTACAATGTATAGAAGGACTCTCCATTGTTGCAAGCAGAAATATTACACATGTGTCTTTTCTCCCAAATAGGAAAAGAAGAGACACTCCAACACAATGGTCCAAAGGGAAAGCAAGATGCTTCCTCGTGTGAAAATTTCCAATGGCTCAACTCTCTGCCACAAGTCAAAGGATTCCTACAACCATCTTGTGTCCCACTTAATGAAGTCAATTGGTAACCACCTGCATCTTTATGTGGTGTGGCATCAAATGTAGGGATGATATTCCTCTGCAACTGTTGGGTAGGGAATGGTGCTGCCATTAAATCAACTAAAGTGAATGTGGGATCCTTCTGCTCCTTTTCAGGCACCATCAAAAAGAAATTCTTGACCCAAACCTCATCCTCAAATGCCATGGAAGAAGTATAACTGTTTGATGTGGGATCATGGACAAAAATATCCTCTCTGCAAACTTCATCCACCAAACTAATGGATGCATAAACTCCATCACATGTTGGTCCATCACAGGTTGTTCCATCACACATGAGCTCTTATGATTTCGTAGTTGAGGAATGACTTACTCCAGGAAGAAGCTCAATTTCGCTCTGGGAAACTGTATGTGCTTGGAACTTTTCCTCTGCATCTAAAATTTCCTCAGGCACATGCATTTCATCATGCACCTCGTGAACCACCATCTCATGAGGTTCTTCCATAGAAATCCGAATAAAAATAGCCATAAGAGACTAGCTGAATGGTATGAGTGATCTTTTCAACTTTTGGTTAAGTTGCTCTATCTGGATGTTGGATTCTAAGAGGGCACTTTGGGTGCTTCTCAAATAACCTTGGGTGATAATCAGTTCATCATTGAGCTTGCAGATATTTTCATCATCCTTCAAGGATGTTCCATTCAACATATGCACAAGCTCATGCAAATAATTTCCATTAGAAATAATATCTGAAAATTTACCTTGGATTATAGACATTGCTCTCTGAATCTTAATTTCCATGGCTTCAAGGGAAGATTAATCTTCCAATGAAGCAACTATCCAACAAGAATGTGACACTGAAACATGTGTGTCATGGAGAATGTGTAAGGAATCCTTGATACTTATTTCATTCATCTTGAGTGGCATTTCAAAAGGGGAAGGTTGAGAATCAACATATTTATCATCTACCCATGGATCAACCTCTAGAAGCTCAGGTGGTGATATTGAGATTAATCTTGTGACTTCCTCCTCGACTGCAAGGATTTCATCTTCTTCAGTATTAGGGGAACTTATACTTTCAACCACCTCATCAAGAGGTATCTCTATGTCACCCACATAGATAGATGGACATCCATCAGAATATGTCTCCTCAAAACTTAGGCACCCATGAGTAGGTACCTCTTCACAGCATCCATCAGTAGGTGCTTCTTCGAAATTTGAGAAACTGTTAGTAGATGCCTATTCTTGGAACCAATTAGTAGCTACTCTCTGCTCCATACCTTGATCCTTGTTGATACTTACCAGAACTAGTGATGGCTTCTTCATTCTTACCTCCTTTGGAATATTTGCTTAAAGAAAACCCAAACAATCTCATGATGCTAGAAGATGCAGTTCGATTATTTTTGCTTCCTTCCTCTTTACTCACGGAGGTAGAACAACTTGGTTTCTCCATGGGTGTTTTGCTACTCTTTACTGAGTCCAAATATCCATCCTTGATCTCAAATCCAAATATACAGTAAAAATAATCTCTGAAATAAATGGCCTTACCAATCTCTTTCCCCAAGGCTGGATACTCCTGGTAGTGGTGGGGCAAGTTTTCAATTGCAAATATCATTTTTGTCAAATCTTTCTCAGGTTTGGCCATCAATGGTTCAAACCATTGGTCTCTGTACATATGGTCACAAATGTAACCATCCTCATATCTGGGTATTCCTCCATCAATATAAATAATTTATTCTTCCTCATACAACTCAAAGCCTTCATCTTCCATGATTGTAACTAGTTCCACAGCTGCAACTTGAAGATAGTTCTGAGATATTTTTCCACTGAGAGTTACTTTCCACAGGATGAGCCAAGGAAAGTGCTCTGATACCACTATAATATCCCTAATATTATATCAAAAATATTATCTCAATTGAGAATTTAAAACTTTAATTAACACCAGAATTGACTTATACCAAAACTAGTTGAAAAATTAGTTGCAGAAAAAAGTAGTCTTGGACACAATTGGATTTCCCCCCAGGTTTAGGACTTGGTAAGGTTTAGGATCTGAAAAATGTATGGGTGTATGTGAATCATCAAGGGTATCAGGTTCAGGGCCAACTTCTGATTCCTATGCAAAATGTATTGGGACCATTTACATTTCCACAACAGTGGTGACTGATGTCTACTTTGAGGTTTCTTGAGCACTCTATTAAATGAAAACTAAAATAAGTGCTTACACCTGAATGTAATCAAGTGGAATATATCAGTCATTAATGTCTTAATCAGGTGTCAGAAAATTTATTCTGAGAATGTGGAAGGTTCTGGTTGTGTTTGGGAGCAAATGAGGTAAGGGCACTATGTTGGACTGCTCCACTAGTAAATTTCCAAGTTCACCCAAACTGGCTGAGAGGCCTTTGAAATATCATGGAAAGTGATGTAGGGTGTTCATTTATGTATTAATAATGTCATACAACCATCATAACTGAAATTGGACTCATAGAATGACTTTTAATACCAAAAACTGGAAAACTAGTTAAAATTAAGTGCTCAGAGAGCTAGTCTTAAAAGAGCTTAATCTAATAGCCTATCAGGATTCCAAATTTCTGTCCTGAAGTATAATATGGCTCATAAATTATTATAACAACATCTGCAAATCGAATTTAAGAACACTAGGCACCAAATATGAGTATTTTAAACTCAGACTTGTCAGAAAGCCTACAATACATATGATTATTACAATAATGAGAGTGTAAGACTGTGAAGAGTAGAAGAAGAGAGGAATGGTTCACTTGGTTCTACAATAATTATGTATAAAGAGAATATGTCTTATCATGTAAGGTGCAGCAATATTCTGGACCTAATCAGGGTGCGTTAGTTTGACTGGATCTTCTTCCTTCGAGTGAATCCTCCTCAATAACTCACTCCAATTGCATTGGCACTGATGGACTCTTTGGATGCTTGAATTATCCAATGGTAGGTTGATATTATTTAATGGTAGAATGTTACTGGCATATATATCAAACTCCAATAGCTTTGGATCTGATCATGGGAAGACTAGAACATGAATTGCAATGGGGTTCATCTCCCAAGCACTGGTTGGCTAGGGCGCATCTCCTTTCCTTGGTAAGCTAAAGTGTTCACACAAAAATTCAATAATCATCAAAAGTTGTAAAAATTAGTTGCTTGGATTCTTTTATAAACTTTATGATGACCTGCTGAGCAAGTTGATGTGCTTGGTGACCTGTGAAAGCCCTTCCAAATTTGCCCTCCTTGAGTGGATAGGATTTCCTACTTTTCCTCTCTTACAGCTTTTCATCCTTTTAGAAACTGCACCGTCCTTGACTTGAGATGTTTCCTGCTTTTTAAAATAGTTTCTTGCTTTGTAAACTGGCTTCTAATTTGGAAATTGCACCCTTTGGGATGTTTCTTGATTTGTTAACTGACCTGCTTTTGGAAACTGGCCCTCCCTTGGATTTTTTTTATGTTTCCAATTTTTTGCTTTTGGGAACTTCTTACACCTTTCATGCTTTTCATCTTTTGTTATTTTCTTGCCTCCAGTTCCATTTTAGAAACCTTATCCTCATGAGGGCACCCTCTTGGCCCACTTGCTCAAAATTTAGGAGTAATTATTTATAAAATAATTAAAATTAATAAAATTATTGTTTATACTAGACTTAGGATAATTTTTATTCTAAGCATACAAAAATGAAATAAATTTTTCTCCTTAGGGGTTATTTTGTCCCCTTTTCCCATGGGAAATTAAATGAACCAATATTGGGGACATGACAGTCCTCCCCTCCCAATCTTGCTTGTCCTGGAGCAGGAAACCAACTCCAACTCTAACCAAAATTCCACCATGTTTCTGCTGCACCACTTTGATTATAGTTATTCTACCAATGACTAATTCCTTTTCAACAAAATTTTCAACCCAACTAAAAAAACTGATAAGAATGCCTGGATCCCACCATTTGTGCTACATGAATCTCGGTGTCATGGTTACTTGTGGAAAACTATCATTCCAAATAATTATAGAGTATCACTGTCTTAGCTGCATCATTCCAAACATCAATATCGGCATGAAGAATATATCATCATGGGGGATGTCTAGATCACTCCACCATACTAGAAGTTTATTATCTCTAATGGAAAACTAGATCTCAATGAGTCCCTCCAACCAAGTATGGAACTCATCATGTTCCATGTGCAAACCATCACACAAAATCGTACATCTGCCAACAAATTGACATAGGTGGAAATCCCATGTCTTCAAAGCATCATCCAAAAACCATAAATGCCCATGCAATATTTCAAAAGAAATGTATGATGTGTCATTCGACTCTCCCCTGATGTAGATAGAAAAATCACCCTTGGGGGTTCTTAGGTCTAGTATGTATCCATACACCCAATCATGGGTGAACAAACACTCCAATTGAATGCAATATTATGCATGTTGGAGACATTAGATAGATGTCTCTGCTGCTGCTCATCAAGCTGGAAATAAAATGGTGCACTTGTCAGGTCACATGGCTTGACCTTGAAGTCGTCAATGGAATATGTGGGAACCTCCTGCTCCTCATGTGGCACCCATAGGAAAAATCCTTTTATCCAAAATTCATCCTTATGTGTGTTGGATTCCATATGTATGTGGGGTGAAGGAAAGTGAGCTAACTCTTGGAAGCAATTATCCATCAATCTTGTGGTTGGTTCAACTGAGATGAATTCATGCACCTTCTCCAAAAATATGCAACTTTCTCCATGAGGCAACTTATAATTTTTTTTACAATGGATAAGTGCTTGTCCTTCATCTTGCTTAGCTCCAAACTCTCCAAGATCATGCACATCATATTTTACTCCATGTGCACAATGCACACAAGTACCAAGAATCAAAACATTGTGGTTCCAATGACAAGGGTGAGGGTCCCATGTCCAATCACCAAAAGGGTAGGCATCATCAACATTCCATGGATTCCCATGCTACTCACCGAATGTGTACAATGTGTCAAAGGAATCTCCATTGTTGCAAGCAGAAATATTACTCATGTGTCTTTTCTCCGAAATAGGAAAAGAAGAGACACTCCAACCCAATGGTCCAAAGGGAAAGCAAGATGCTTCCCCATGTGAAAATTTCCAATGTCTCAACTCTCTACCACGAGTCAAAGGATGCCTGCAACCATCTTGTGTCCCACTTAATGAAGTCAACTGGGAACCACCTGCATCTTTATGTGGTGTGGCATCAAATGTAGGCATGAAATTCCTCTACAACTGTTGGGTAGGGAATGGTGCTTCCATTAAATCAACTGAAGTGAATGTGGGAGCCTTATGCTCCTTTTCAGGAACCATCAAATATAAATTATTGACCCAAACCTCATCCTCAAATGTCATGGAATAAGTAGAAGGGTCTTATGTGGGATCATGGATCAAAATCTCCTCACTGCAAACTTCATCCACCAAACTAATGGATGCATCAACTCCATCACACATGATCTCTTCTTATTCCTTAGTGGAGGAATGAATTACTCCGGGAAGAAGCTCAATTTCTCTCTAGGAAACTGTATGTGCTTGGAACTTTTCCTCTGCATCTAAAATTTCCTCAAGCACATGCATTTCATCATGCACCTCATGAACCACCATCTCATGAGGTTCTTCCATAGAATTCCGAATACAACCAACCATAAGAGACTGGATGACTGGTATGAGTCATGTTTGCAAATTTTGATGAAGTTGCTGTATCTGGATCCTGGATTCTAAGAGGTAACTTTGGGTGCTTCTCAAAGAACCTTGGGTGATCATCAGTTCATCATTGAGTTTGCATATCTTTTCATCATCCTTCAAGGATGCTCCATGCAACATATGCACAAGCTCATGTAAATAATTTCTGACATAAAGCATATCTGGAAATTTACCTTGGATTGTAGACATTGCTCTATGAATTTTTTCCATGGCTTCAGGGAAATATGAATCTTCCAATGAAGCAACTATCCAACAAGACTGTGACACTAAAACATGTGTGTCATGGAGAATGTGTAAGGAATCCTTGATACTTATTTAATTCATCTTGATTGGCCTTTCAAAAGGGGAAGGTTGAGAATCAACCTCTTTATAATTTACCCATGGATCAACCTCTTGAAGCTCAGGTGGTGATATTGAGATTGATCATGTGACTTATTCCTCGACTGCAAGGATTTCATCTTCTTCAGTATTAGGGGAAATTATACTTTCATCAACCTCATCAAGAGGTATCTCTATGTCACCCACATAGAGAGATGGACATCCATCAGAAGATGTCTCCTCAAAACTTAGGCACCCATCAGTAGGTACCTCTTCACAGCATCCATCAGTAGATGCTTCATCGGAATTGGAGCAACTATTAGTAGATGCCTCTTCTTGGCACCGATTAGTAGCTACTCTTTTATCCATACCTTGTTGATCCTTACCAGAACTGGTGATGGCTTCTTCATGCTTACCTCCTTTGGAAGATCAGCTTGAAGAAAACTCAAACAATCTCATGATGCTAGAAGATGCAGTTTGATTATTTTTCCTTGCTTCTTCTTTACTCACGGAGGTAGAACAACTCGGTTTCTCCATGGCTGTTTTTTTGCTCTTTATTTAGTTCAAATCTCCATCGTTGATCTCAAATCCAAATATATAGTAAAAATAATCTCTAAAATAAGTGGCCTTACCAATATCTTTCTCCAAGGCTAGATACTCCTGGTAGTGGTGGGGCAAGTTTTCAATTGCAAATATCATTTCTATCAAATCTTTCTTAGGTTTGGCCATCGATGGTTCAACCCACTGGTCTATGCACATATGGTCACAAATGTAACCATCCTCATATATGGGTAATCCTCCATCAATATAAATAATTTCTTCTTCCTCATACAACTCAAAGCCTTCATCTTCCATGACTCTAACTAGTTCCACAGCTGCAACTTGAAGATAGTTCTGAGATATTTTTCCACTAAGATTTACTTTCCACAGGATGATCCAAGGAAAGTGCTTTGATACCACTATAATATCGCTAATATTATATCAAAAATATTATCTCAATTGAGAATTTAAAACTTTAATTAACACCATAATTGACTTATACCAAAACTAGTTGCAGAAAAAGCAATCTTGGACACAATTGGATTTCCCCCCAAATTTATGTCCTTAAGTATAATATGGTTAATACATTATTATAAAAATAGCTTCAAATCGAATTTAAGAACACTGGGCACCAAATATAAGTGTTTTAAACTCAAACTTGTCAGAAAGCCTCAAATACATAGGATTATTACAATAATGAGAGTGTAAGACTATGAAGAATAGAAGAAGAGAGGAATGGTTCACTTGGTTCTGCAATAATGATGATTAAAGAGCATAGGTATTCCCATGTAAGGTTCAACAATATTATGGATCTGATCAGGGCGCATTAGCTTGACTTGATCTTGTTCCTCCAGGTGAATCCTCCTCAATAACTCACTCCAATTGCATTGGCAATGATGGACTCTCTGTATGCTTGAATTATCCAATGGTAGGTTGATATTATTCAATGGTATATTGTTACTGGCATGTATATCAAACTCCAATAGCTCTGGATCTGATAATGGGAAAACTGGAACATGAATTGCATTGGGGTTCATCTCCCAAGCACTGGTTGGCTAGGGCGCATCTCCTTGCCTTGGTAAGCTAAAGTGCTCACACACAAATTCAATAATCATCAAAAGTTGTGAAAAGTAGTTTCTTGGATTCTTGTATAAACTTCCCGATGACCTGTTGAGCAAGTTGATGTGCTTGGTGACTTGTGAGAGCCCTTCCAAATTCTCTCTCCTTGAGTGAATAGCCTTTCCTACTTTTCCTCTCTTACAACTTTTCATTCTTTTAGAAATTGTGCCCTCCTTGACTTGAGATGTTTCCTTCTTTGTAAAATAGTTTCTTGCTTTGTAAACTGGCCTCTAATTTGGAAACTGCAACCTTTGAGATGTTTCTTGATTTGTTAACTAACCTGCTTTTGGAAACTGGCCCTCCCTTGGCTTTTATGGATGTTTCCAATTTTTTGCTTTTGGAAAATTCTTACACATTTCCTGCTTTTCATCTCTTGCTATTTTCTTGCCTCCAATTCCATTTTAGCAACCTTATCCTCATGAGGGCGCTCTCTTGGCCCACTTGCTCAAAATTTAGGAGTAATTATTTATAAAAATAATTAAAATTAATAAAATTATTGTTTATACTAGACTTATGATCACTTTTATTTTGAGCATACAAAAATGAAATAAATTTATCTCCTTAGGGGTTATTTTTTCCCCTTTACCCATGGGAACTTAAGTGAACCAAAATTGGGGACATGAAAACGAGACTTGGACTAGTGAGAGGGGTGACTTCTAGGTGAATTCGAATGGCCCCAAATGCTTCCTAATTTCTATTTTGGGAGTATGGGTGGACTCTAATACCTCTTATTTAACTATGTGGACCTTTATATCATAGTTTAGATACCCAGAAAACAAGTCAGTACCTTAAAACATAAAACTAGTCAAAATTACTCTACCATAGTGCAACAGTGAAAACTGAGATTTCCAAATAACTTTCAATGGTCATGAATTCTGCAATAATATTCATAAATGAGGCCAACAACATGCCATTTATCAACATCAAGCTTTATCATACTTTAATATATGATGATAACAGTGCATTGGAGCCCTAACTTACAGAATGCCCATTATCTTGCACATAGGAGAAGGAAAATGCTAGAAATAGATGCAAATAGAAGAAAGTGAAGAATGATTCTTGTTATTACTGTAAATGGAAGTGCGGGTGCATCAAAATGAATACTCTTTCAGCATCATATTATAGGATATATATATATATATATATATAGAATTAGATTCTCAGGAAATAAGAGAAGAGGAATTGCCAATTCTACTCCAATACAAGGAATCCTCTACATAAAAATTCGACTCCCTTGGGGGAATCTCAGCTTCAGACCTGGAATTGAAATTCATAGGTTTATCCAAAAACTGCTGCAGGACCTCGATGACCAAATAAATTCATAGGTACAACCACAACGTCTTCCAATTGTGCTACACTCAACCACACCACCCACAATTGGAGACTAGCTACTGAAAAATTCACATCAACTGACTTCTACAAACTCTAACTCCAAACACCAACCAACTATACGGTAGCTCAAATCAGACCTATGAAAATACATTATTTGTTGCACATGAAGCTCAATGAAAAGGATTGGATGTCCTCTTCCTCAAACTCCAACATAAATATTTCTCAATCTCTTAGTTGGACCAATGAATGCAAAGGGGCACATCACCCAATGCTGGCAAGGGTCACACCACCCAAGCCTCTGAGATGCACAGAGCTCTCAAGAAAAATTCTCAAAGTGAAAAGATATGTGAATGGGTGTGTGCATCACTCTTTTATTAACCTTGGTTAGGTTTTATGCCTGCCTTTTAGGACTTGCCATCAATGCAATTCGAACCATGGGTGCATGGATGCTTGCTTTGGCAATTTGCTTTTACTTTGGACCCACTTTCCTTCATGAATTCACCCTCCTTGGCTAAAATTAGCCTATGGAGCTTTCCTAAGGATTTTAGCTTGATTTCCTTCTTTTACTAATGTTCCTTGAGCCCTACCTCTAAAAATAAGGAAACTCCTTTCTGTGATATTTTACAGGATAGATCACATAGCTAGAGTAAACCTCACAAATCTCACTCAAGAATTGCAGAGAATAAGAAGAATAATTGAATCAATATTCACTCATAAACTAAGAAATGGTAAAATCTGCAGTATAATCATACATCAGTTGTAAGTTGGCACTATGAAACTGAATACAAAATCAATACAATCAAATGAATTCAAATACACCTAAGGTCATTCGAATTCTCCTCAATGTGTGGCTTGGACAACATTGGATACATCACCCAATCAGTGGTAGTAGTCACAAATAATCAAATGTCAGTCAAATGAGTCTAATTGATTCTAACTGATGCACGTGGCACTAATCAACGGAAGGAGACTCCAAGGTGGGTTGATGAGGCTGTCAGTAGGTCAAGTGGCACTCCGATATAGACAACTAGAAGCTACAAGCAGTTAAACTGAGCAATAAATGCATGAACTGGGCAATCAATGTTGGAGCTGACTATTGGAATCCAAGTAGGTGTATTTGGCGCATTTGTCATCTAGGCGAGGAAAAAAAGGTGCACTAAGTAGGTAGGAGGGCTACTGAGGGCTCCTCGGATGTAATGCATGTGTATCTCAATATGTTTGGTTCTCTGTCTCAGAACCGGATCTGTGGAGATCTTGATAGCACACTGATTGTCACAATAGATGACTGTTGCACTTCCATGGAACAACGGTAGCTTAGCATTATCGCCCGCCATCTTGGGCTTCCTTCCTCCTGTCGCTGTGCTACTACTACCAATTAACTTCTGCGGTGTCGACGTACTCGGCGGTGTCGAAGTAGTGTTTCTTGCTGGCTAATAGTTAGTGAGAGGAGGTGTGGGTACGTTGGTACTGGGGTTTGGTCATGCCTCTATCCTGGGCGTAGCCTGGTCGTCCCTATCAGGACTGTGAGGTCGCTTCGTCCCGTGTGGTCTTCCTTCACGGTTTTGCGGTTCGATCGCAGCAGGACCTTCTCCCGTCCTCTGCCTCTTCTCCTGTCGAAACCTCGCTCCTCCGTAAGACCACTTTCTTCCTCGACTTCTCTCACAGTCTCCTCATGGTCTACACCCATCTACCCCTTTACCATTCCATGTACCATTCCCCAGAAGTCGCGGTATCCACGACCTCCGCCCACCAGGATGTCTACTGATCAAGGTGCATTTTTAATATACCCTTTTCGCAGATTAACATCTTACTCGACAGTTGGAGCGATAGAAAAAACCTTCCCCTTGATCCTTGGAAGAAATATCTTTCGGCTTCGCTATAGGATTTCTTCGTATCGACCGCAAATTCAGTGATATATCCTTCCAAGATGCTATCAAGCCAAACTTCGACAGCCCGCGATGCCTTATTATCAACTTCCTGTAATTCCTGAATCAATTCCGGGGTCCAAGCCATCGGTTCACCACCCTGGAAATTCTTCTTCTGAAAGGTCAGCTTCGACAACCATTCATACAGAATAACCAGGAATTCACAAAAAAACCATTCATGCGGACCGTCGTGAATATATCTTTCCACCCAGTGATCTACCGTCAGTCGCGTATTCTGACTTTCTTCTTCAGCAAACTCCTCCAACTTCTGATCGAACCATTTTTGTATCTCCGGCTTCGTCGGGTGCCACAACATGGCCTCCTTCTACTCTGCACATGGTCCCGACAACGAAACCATTTGTTGACCAAATCGCGACCTCACAGTCGACAGAGGTTCACCAACTGTTGACACATACCGCAGTCTCCCTGGGCACCGGCCCGGGCAGGTTTGAGCCCACCCAGCAACACCCACAGAGCGGATGAGGTCTCACCTGAGGCGTCTAGGAAGAGCAGACGAAACCATGTTTCCACCGAGGGAGGAGGTGAGTTGCGGCAGTATGATACCAACAACAATTCTAAATATTCATCATGAAGTTGCAGCATTTAACATTACAGTAAACAGATATCTATAACATATTATTGCGGCATCCACATCATAGCGACAGAAACGGATAATTGCATTAAGACAAGACAATAACATAAGTATTGAGCAACATTACACATAGATTGCACCAAATCATCATCCTTATATTACTGTGGCAAACCAAAAGCAGTACATAAATCTTTGCGCAACTCCCTGCATTATCTTTCTGTCAATCTCCGCATACAGCTCCTTTTCTATCTTCTCTCCATCGACTTCTCTCTTAACACTTACAATTCTCATCTATTTATAGGCTTCCACCAATTACAATACTTGTCCACTTTCTTAATCGACAATATGGAAAATCGACTAACTGACTTGGTCTAATGACCCAAAAACCCACATACGACGGTACAATTGACTCAATATTACAAAATACATGACCCAAAACCCACCAACTGCGGTATACTTGACTCAATATTACAAAATACATGGTCCAAGTGACCCAAAACCCGCCAATTGCGGTATCCTTTGGTACAAAATACTCCTTTCACGCCTTCATCCAACGTGTCGCGGCGTCAGCAGTACCGCGATCTTTCCTCATCAAACCGCCTGCCAACAGTATTTGACTATTAACAGTCCAACCGGATACGATTGTTTCAATCCACTTGATGCATATACATATACATGATCCAACTGATCATACAAAGCATCCAACTGATGCATATCCAAATACATGATCCAATTGATCATACAAAAGCATCCAACTGATGCACATACAAAGCAGTAACTGGAGCATCGTCTTGATGCTCATCACACAATGCTTACATCCACAGCCATGGGAAGGATCCTCCTATCACCATGCTTGGAATGGCTCCTGCAAATGTGTCCCATCACTTCTTCCTCTGAAGTACTCAAACTTCACTCTGGCTAGTGGTTTAGTCAATACATCTGCAACCTGCTCATCCGTCGCAACATACAGGAGCTTCACTGCTCCTCTCTGCACCATATCCTTGATATAGTGATGTTTGATCTCGATGTGCTTCGACCTGTCATGGAACACCGGGTTCTCTGACAACTTCACACAACTCTGGTTGTCACAAAAGATACCAGTAGTATCCAACGGGAGATAAAATAACTCAAATAGTATCTTCCTAAGCCATACTGTCTCACAACTAGCTGAACAAGCTGCGGCATACTCTTCTTTGAATGTACTCAGTGCTACGCAGGATTGCTTCCTGCTAAACCAAGAGATCACACTTGATCCCATACTGAAGCAGCACCCAGAAGTGCTCTTCCTATCTGCAGCACTGCCTACCCAATTTGAATCAACATAACCCTCAAGGTTAAACTTTTGATTCGCATCATACTTGAGCCCATAATCAATTGTACCCTTTAGGTACCTCAGAATATGCTTTATAGCAACTAGGTGAACACCTCTGGGATCCGTCAGGAATTGGCTCAATGTGTTCACCGCAAAGAAAATATATGGTCTCGTGTTTGTTAGGTACATCAAGGACCCAATCATCTGACGATACACCGTGACATCAACCGGCTCAGATGAAGCATCAAACAAAAGCTTCAGGTTCAATGCCATAGGTGTGGCCATGGCCTTGCAGTCCATCATCCCGAACCTCTTCAGGATCTCTACTGCATACTTCCCTTGTCCAAGGAATATCCCATCTGCACTCTGCCACACCTCCATGCCTAGAAAGTAATGCATCATTCCCAAGTCCTTCATCTCGAACTCGACAGTAAGCTTCCTCTTGGTTTCGGCAATCAACCCATCCTCACCTGTAACAAATAGGTCATCCACATACAGTAGTAGTATCACAGGATTGCCTTCCTCAACCTTGTAGTAAAAGTTGGAATCCACTTTACTTTTAGTAAAGCTCAAACTGGATAGAAAACTGTCCATCCTACCATACCAAGTCCTAGGAGCTTGCTTCAAGCCATACAAGGATTTCTTCAACCTGCACACATATGACTCCCTGTCATATGTCTCAAAACCGAGTGCCTGCTCCACATATACTTCCTCTTCGACTACACCATTCAAGAAAGTTATCTTGACATCCATCTGGTGTATCTTCCACTTCATCACTGCAGCCATAGCAAGTACTGTTATGATGGAAGTGTATCTGGCTACAGGAGCAAAAGTCTCTTCATAGTCTATTCCCTCTTTCTGGGAGAAGCCATGAGCTACAAACCTCGCCTTGTATTTCTCTATGCTACCATCTGCAGCTTGCTTGATCTTATAGATCCACTTGGAAGTTACAACAGACTTCCCTTCAGGTCTTGGGACCACATCCCAAACATCATTCTTGATGATCGACTGGTACTCCTCGACCATGGCATCCTTCCATTCTTTCTTTTCCGCTGCTTCTTCATAACTAGAAGGTTCTTTGTTCATAATATCACAGAGTAAGGCAACATAATTGGTATGTGATCTAGTCCTCTTCCTTTCTCTGTGTTCTTCTTCTGGAATGCCATACCTTTCTGCATATTGAATGAGCTCTCTAGCCCATGCAGGTTTCCTCTTGTGAGAGTTCTTCTCATGGGGTGGATCTATAGGTTCTTGTGGATCTACAATTTCACGATTTTCTTCTGGAATTGCTTCATTCATAGTGGTGTCTTGAAATCTGGTTACCTTTGGTTCTTCACGGTCTTCAACATGTGTCTTCCTCGATTTGATGTATGCTGAGTCTTCATCAAATGTTACATCCCTGCTGATGTCAATTTTCTTGAACCATGGAAAGTATATTCTGTAAGCCTTCGAGCTTTCACTGTAATCCACAAAGATGCCCTTCTTTCCTGAAGGATCTAGCTTTTGTTAGCCTTATGGCTTACATTAGCAATCACATAAGTTAAATGTCACATTATTGTATTTATTATTTGGGATAATAGTCATTTATCCTAGATAAGTCTCTAAATGATTTGGAGAAGATTTCCTAGCCTAGTCACCATGATAGGTGTTAGGATCTAGAGAATATCTCTCACTGAGGTGGCATAATTGAGAGTACTATATATTGGTACTCTTTGAATGAATAAGGTGTTAGAGTTTTACCATTTTATGTGTGTATTGTCTTTCATTTGGTATCGAAGCTTTTTAGTTCTTAAGGGCCTGATTACTGGTGAGATTCCATGATAGTTTTCCATGGAAGGAGAGATGAAAATATTGAGTAGGAGTCTCAGAAGTTACGTCAAGGTTTCATTAAGTTGTTGGTGAGACGTGAACTAGTTTGAAGACCGATACCACACAGAACGAGGAGTTACGCTGCAATCTGTTTCATGACAGTGAATACAATGTGGAAGGGAGCCACTGCCTCTACAGTTTTGGAAAGATCGCCATCTTTCTGCGATATGCCAAGTCTAAAATCGTGATCAGCCACTATCTGCAAATTTCATCAGCGATCTACTAGCAATTCATCCACCAACCAATGATCAGCAATTCATCAGCGATCAACAAGCAGCATGTGATCTACCAAATCTGGCAAACATTGATAAACAATCTGTCTATTTGGTCTGCGTTTTTGAGTTCTGAGTAAAAAAATTGACGTATTTGCAGCGATCTACCGAAATCCATTGATCTGGTATTTATAAGCCTGCGATCTGAGCATGACAACATCTGCGATCTTCATGTCTATATTAGCGATCCCCCCAAGCCTGTGATTTCATTTCTTCGATCATGAAATCGGTGAATGATCCGTGAAGATTGCAATATCCGTGAAGAACTCCGCCATAGTAAAAGCCTCGAAGGAAGTGAAAAGCTGTGAAACGAAGTGCACTTCACAAAGGTTAAAAGCAAAAGCATTTAAAAATTCTTTTTAAGAAAAGAGATGACGTCATATCCCATGTTTTTTAATTGAGTGGAAAGGTAAAATTAATTATTGAGAATAATTTTCTTTTCACGTCATATTAAAAGAGACATAAAAAGGTTTTTGCCGAAAACATTTTGAGCATGGGTGCATGAAATGATTATTTCATGATTTATGGTTTTATGAATTATGGTTAAGGATGTGGGGCTTGGCATATGACAGGTATGGTAAATACATAAGGGTAAAGTGGAAACATGTATGTAAAGAGGGCAATGGATGTATGTAAAGAGGGCAATGAATGGTGTTAGGTGATTTTTTAAAAATAAAAATAAAAATTGACAAAAGCAAAAGACAAAGAATCCATTTGTAAAAAAGGTTATAAAAGCTTTGTAAAAGTGAAATTCATTGTAAAGACAAATTTGAAATCCTTGACCTGTTCTGAAATTTGAATAAGGGGGTCTGTTGAGGCCTCGGTTGTGCAGGTTAGATGCAAAGGTGTTGGAATGGTTCCAAGGCTCCCAATAGAGGAAGAAAACCCAAGTTGAAAGGCTTCGAAAGACCTTGCACAAGGGCAGTTCTATCCCCAACCTGTTTGGTATGGTAATCCCCCACGGATATTCGGCCTCCGCTGGCACTCTAAGAGTTGGTGGATTTGACCAATTAGGTCAGTTTTCCAATCAAGGAAAACTAGGGTGTAAAAATTGGTAAAACTAAGCTAACCTAACCTATTTCAGAAGAGGAAACTAATTTAAGTTATCCCTATTCTAAAAGAAAGCTTGATATTGTGCAAATCAGTCTTGAAATGTGATGAACAAGTAATTGAACACTTTAAACAGAAATGTCTTTGTAAGTAACTTGTTGACTTAAATTATTATCAGTTAATGAAAATTAAATGACAATCTTTCAAGTGTTTAAGCTTGTCCAAGATCTGATCTGTAATCACTCTGCTAATTGAAAAATTAACATTTGATTATATATATTTGCATCGAATCATTTGGAGAAATATGAAATGAAAGTATTTGAATTGAATAAACTCAATGAAATACTTAGAAACATAGACCAATCATATGGAGAAACCAATATAACAGATCTGTGCATTAATAAATGTTTGGCAAAAGATCAGATGCATAACAGATGACAATTTGAAGCATGAATCAGAAATTCTCAAAGAAACTTCAGGAATAATAGAAGATAGATCAAAGATAAATTTACTGTATTAAAAGAGGTCTTGTACAGAAATTACAAAAAATCTCTGCTAAACAGAGTATCTCCAGTCTTGTCTCCTACTGACTTGTAACTCCAAAATTACCAACCCCTAACTACGAGAGGTCCTCCTCTTTAAATATGAAATTACAACAAAAAAGAAAGATAGAGATTTCCCAAAATAGGGATTACAAAATCGGATCAAACTATAGACCCAAGAAATCCTGCCATTTTTCATTTTACATGATTTCTGTCACCTCTCAAAACGATTTTCTAAAGATTCGTCCTTTAATCAAAGAGATCTTCATAGCACAACAAAAATTCAATCCCAAATTGCTGACTATTGGCAACAGGTGGTTTGGCTTGCGGAAAATCTGCCGTGGGAACTTCCAGATCAGGAACTATATTCTCAAAAATGGAAAAATCCATTAAAGGATCTACTTTAGAAGAAGTCGGCAGGACATCAGGTTCTTGGTTGATTATAAAATATCGTATAACATCATCGTCACGGTCAACTAGTTCCTCGGGAACTTTCTTCTCTTTCTTATCAGGGAATTGCATGCAGATAGACAGAGCCTCAGAATCTTCTTCACCGATATCACTACTTAAATTAGGAACACCTGCATCAAAATGTGGTGACATAGGTTCTTGATATAGTAAGGGATAGAGTTCTTCATCTTTAAAACGGGCATTGGGAGATTCATTACTTGTCTGCATATTGCCTCTATTAGATACGTTCAGAAGAAGGCTTACAAGATTATCACACGAAAATTTTCCCCTTATAGAATGCAAGGGACGAACTAAAAGTTTCATGTTTGTTGCCAATTTAAGGCCAACCGATAAGATGAGAATAATTGGGCAGGATGAGTGGTAATGATTCAAATTATACGACCAATTCATTGAAATTATCCAAACTGTAATGAAATGAGCGAAGACATGCATCAGTTGGATCTAAAACCATGTGAGAGTATGCAACCAACCGAAGCTCGCACGACTTGAACTGCTTTCAAAAGCTCATTATTACAAGTATTTTCACATTAGCGATCATAACTTCAGATTTGTAACCAAAATGGAAATTATGGCTAGAAAGCTGACTGCGAAATGACTCAAACAGGAGCTTTAATACACAGGCTAATAACCCTTTTGCACGTATCAAATCGGATCCGGGTGACCTGATTTAATAGAATAACCGGACCAACCTTTCAGACCGAAACAAGTGGAATGATATGGAATCTTAAGGAGTCAAAACAATGGCAAAAGGATGTCAAATACAAAACTAGAACTAACGAACACAAGGTGCAATAATGGCAACAATCCAACCTAGAGTAACTGAAAACCAGTAATAACATCCTTTAACATGAATTCCTGCAATGAAATAATAGCGCGATGAAACAACCTTTCAAAAATAGAAAGACCCTTATTTATTACATTTGCGAGATTAAAACGCAATCGTGGGATCAAAATGAATGGATGGTTGAGATGAACCGAAGCGGGATGCGGAGTCGGGTTCATATTTTATTTTGAAAGTTTATTTTAGAATCTCGAAAGCCGAAACCCGAAAGTGTCGGGTTGTGGGTTTCGAGATTGCAATAAAACAAAAGTGCAAAAGAATTCCCGAAAGTCGAAACCCAAAAGTGTCGGGTTACGGGTTTCGGGAATGGAAAAATCGCAATCGAAAAACTTTTCTCGAAAGCCACAACCCGAAAGTGTCGGGTTGCGGGTTTCGGGACACAAAACAAAATCAACGTTTAAAAGAAATTCCCAAAAGCCAAAATCCATAATTGCGGGGTTTCGAGATAAAATTTCCCAAAATTATTCACAAAGAAAAACTCGCAACCTGCAACTGTCGGGTTGCGGGTTTTGGGATGACGAAAATCATAAGTCACAAAATAAAATCCCGCAACCTGCAACTGTCGGGTTGCGGGTTTCGGGTTTCCTAAACTCCACAACAAACAAACAAATCCCGCAACCTACAACTGTCGGGTTGCGGGTTTCGGGTTGATGGAAGCAAATGATAAAATACTCAAAAATTGAAGCTTCCTGCAAGCCCAAAACACTTAGAGATTTTTAGATCAAAAGGAAAACACACAGGACAAAAGTATGGGTAAAGGATCTTAGGGATAAAAAACCAAAACCTCATTATTTACAAGAAAATTCACCCAACTACCTTTGTGTTTATTAGGAATGGGGCTCCCGTGCTTAAACTAAGCATGGGATCTGTTGTGGCCCCAACAAGGCCTAAAGTTCTTATTTTAATGCTTGTAACCTAGACCAAAATTTGAATAAGGAGATTTTAGGTACACTTTGAGTTTGTATGTGATGGTGATTGTGGTATGTTTGTCACATGATACTTACATATGCTTGAAGATAGTAATATGTGTCTAGTTTTTGACACTTAACCTTCATCACATTTGATATGCAATTCAAGGTAATCAAAGTACTTGTTAAAGTCTTGCAAACACAAACATCAAGTTTCATCATTCAAGCATATGTGATTAAGCACCTGCAATGCACAATCAAGTAATCAAGGAGTCAACGCGTCAGCAATAAATTCAAAGTTGAAGATCAATTCATATTTGAAATCAACATTCTGTGTATCCATGCAAATAGTCTTTTTTGTAAGTTTAGAGTCACAATCAAATGTAACTTACAAATAATCCTTTTTTGTAAGTTTACTTGTCTTTTTTGAAATCAAATTAAGTTGAATTTGTAATTGAGTGCATTTTCAGTTGAAATCGACACTCTTAAAATATTTAAAAATCATATTTTGGGTGCATTTTTGGTTGAACCCGACACCCTAAAATTGTCATAAAATCTGAAGAGAATGTGACATATATATGCAAGTGTGAAAGTGTCAAGTACAAGTGAGCGTGAAAACAAGCAAGCGAGCGTGAAGCTCAAGTGTTTTTCAAATGGAGCGAAGTCGAGAATTGTTAGAGTTATTGAATACTCTAATAATCACTGCTGGAGACAATACATTGATACTCAACAAATCAATTCTTCAATCAGTGGTAACTTGTTTGCAAGTGTTGCAAGCAAAAGTTCAACTTCTTCAAGCACAATCACAACTACTCAATGATGAAATATGCAATCTAAAAAATCAGGAATCAATGAAGCAATCTGAATAAGTCCTTCTTCATCACAACCTTCTATTTGATGATGAAGATGATGATTGTGATCAACATTCAGTGAAGAATCAATTCAGTGAGTCAACTTCAGAGAAAAATGAAGATGAAGATGAAGGTATTCATGAACCTACAGTTCATGCGTTTTCTTTTGAGTTCAATGAAGAAAACATTTCAAAGATTCAACAACATGCAGAAAATCAAATGATGTCAAAGCAACAGCTTCGAAATGATCTTTCCAAGCCCATCAT
The DNA here is from genome assembly GCA_027924585.1 of Larix kaempferi. Taxonomy (NCBI): domain Eukaryota; kingdom Viridiplantae; phylum Streptophyta; class Pinopsida; order Pinales; family Pinaceae; genus Larix; species Larix kaempferi. The sequence goes on along the minus strand of BSBM01000826.1, from coordinate 4,971,886 downwards.
CAGACCTTGGGAAGAAATCAGAAATAACAAACAAAGAAAAGGACTTGGATATGAAAAAGATGTGACTTTTCATATTCCAGACTACCCCAAACCAATTCAGTTTGTGAGTGGAGGATTCATAAATGAAGAATCCAATTAAAAAGTCCATGAAGAAGATAATCAACAAGCTGATGAAAATCACATGGAGGAAATTCCTGAATGCCAACATTGTCATCGAGTTGGTCATTTGGAGACAAATTGTTTTGATCTCCATCCTTGTCAACATTGTGGCAAGAAGAATCATGCATCAGAAAAATGTTCCAAGAGAAACAAGCCTATAAGATTAAAGATTCACTATGGGTGGATCAATACTTGGTAATGGACATCAACACCAAGAAGTTATATCAATCTTACCGAAAAGTACAATCTCGAGTAAAGACTCATCTTGTAGCACATAGTCTTTTTTTGTACCTGATAGAATATAGCTCCAGTGGTCCTCTTATGGCGTAGCTTTTTAAACATGGCCCTCACGGGATGAGATAACATGTGGATGTTTCCACATGCCCACTTTGAGTTGAAATCTATATGGTACTCACTTTCATCTTAAGGGGGGGGTACATTTACAAAATACTCATTCTTTTTAAAGGGGGGGTAGATATGGTACAATGATGAAATGGTTAAGGGTAAACCACATGAAAACCCATAGCTTCTCACCTTTCAGCTGACAAAGGGGGGAATATTGATAATGGTTGTCATTATTCAAGTTTCAACAAAAATAGTCTGTAGATGGCAGAATCCAAATAACAAAATGGGAAACAACAATAGTCTGTAGATGGCAGACTCCAAATGTAAAAAAGGAAACAATAGTTTGCAGGTGGCAAACTCCAAAATTGCAGATGAAGAACTATAGTTTGCAGATAGCAAACTCAAAATAGTATGTAGACGGCATACTAATGAAATCAATAGTCTATGGATGGTAGACTCAAATACATGATGAATTTAGATGTTAATTGATGCATAACAATGTTGATGACTCATTTCAGAAAGCACTTCATTGATCGTAGCATGGTGGCTTACCAGAGAAGACTTCTTCTAGTGTCTTGTTGTCAAGTATCTTGTGAGGTGTTTTGTTCTGTACATATACAGTTGTCCTAGCTGATTCTTCCCATAGATGCATAAGCAAATCTTGGTCATGAAGCATTGCCCATGCTGCTTCCATGATAGTTCTATTCTTCCTTTCTGCAACTCCATTTTGTTGTGGATTGTGGGGAGCAATCAAATCCCTCTTAATCCTTGAATCACTGCATAGCTTCTTGAAATCACCTGAAGTGAATTCTCCGCCATTGTCAGATCTGAAGGTCTTGATATTCTTATCTGTTTGATTTTCTATCAAGGCTTTGAATTCCTTGAACTTATCAAACACTTCATCTTTATTCTTCAAGAAATAAACCCAAGTCTTCCTAGAGAAATCATCAATGAAAGAAACATAGTATACATACCCACTCAGAGAACTAGATGACATTGGACCGCATACATCAGAGTGGATAATCTCCAAGATTCCTTTTGCTTTGCTTTCATTGCTTGGAAATTCCTTCTTTGTGTTCTTTCCTTTTGCACATCCTCTGAAAACACCTTCATGCTTTGACTGAATTTCAGGAAGACCTTCTACAACTTTGCTTGCAATTGGTAGTGCTCTATAATGCACATGTGCAAGCCTTCTATGCCAAAGTTCACTTGGCTCCATCGATTCATGTACCATGGCATGTTCAGGTTGTCCCTTTAATTTGTACAATCCTCCCTCTTGCTCTCCAATCACTACTGCATCATCTATGGTCTTACCCTTCGGTCACATGAGTACTTGGCCATCCACAAATGCAACTCTAACCCCTTTTGCATCCAAAGATGATATGGATAGGAGATTCTTCTTGAGCCCAGGTACATATAGAACATCTTTCATCTTCAAAGACTTCCCAGAGTCTAGTTTGTAGGAGGCTTCACCACTTCCTTTGATAGGATACTGATAGTCATCCCCAAGTTCACTTTATGAGGTGACTCATGTTCAGATAGATCTACAAAGGATTCTTTAAACCCAGTCATGTGTTTGGAAGCCCCACTATCAATAAGCCAATCATCACATCCATGAGAGATAGTACCTGTGAGAGCAGAGATTAGAACATATTCATCTGCACTTGATGAGTCATCACTTTATGCTCTAGTCTTCTTCTTGGGAGGTTCATCATCCTCAGCAGCATGAGCATGATATCTCTTCTTGCTGCCCTTCTTCTTTTTATTGAAGTTGTTGTCATTGTTATTTTTGTTCTTAGGACAATCTGAGGCAAAGCGTCCCTTCTCATTGCATGTAAAACATCTCAGATCTTTCTTATCTCTATGATAATGGTGGTGTGAAGATCTCTTGTTATGAGATGGCTCCCTCCTGAACTTACTCTTCTTGGTATGTGCTATGAGAGCTTGATCTTCATTTCCCATCTTTTCTTCTCGGGTTACAAGCCTAGCTTCTTCTTGTGAACATTCCTCCCATAGTCTACTGAAAGAGATCAATTTCCTTCTTACATAGATTCCTTGGATGAAGGAGTCCCATGACCTAGGTAGGCCATTCAATGTGGTCATTACAATTTCACCATTCTCCACTACTTCATCCACAGCTTCAAGTTGTTCCTTGATTTGAGAGACTTTAGAAAAATAGGATTGAATGGTCTCTCCATTATGAAGCTTTACCCCTTTCAATTGGTTCCGTAGAGTCATCTTCCAATTAATGTTCTTTCCTTCAAACAACTTGGTCAAGGAGTCAAACATCTCCTTAGGTGTCTTTAGGGAAGACACATGAGGTATGAGATGGTCTTTGATAGAATCAACAATGATTCTCTTAGCCTTGACCAGGTTCTTCTTGTGTAAGGCTTTAGACTCTTCTCCCTCTGGGACAGGAACCTCTTCACTTATGTAAGTGTCCAACTCATTCTCTTCTAGGATTAACCCAATCCTATACTTCCAGGCTCATAATTTATCATCCCCTTCAAGCTTATCCTCAAGCTTGGTGTGGTGAGACATCTTAAAGAGTACTTCAAATGGAAATATAAAATATTTAGGTCTTACCACTTGATTTGCTGAAAACTGGATCTGGAGCTGGATTAGGGTTTGTCAGAGAAACCCTAAAAATTCAAAATTTGAATTTCAAACTTCTGAAAGGATAGAAAGATGTGCCTTGCTGAGCTAGTCAAGTTGGTATACTTAGAATTTGAAATCTGCAAATTTTCACCCCTCAAAATTGCTTTTGAAATTTTTGAATTCACTCGACAGGACCCCAAACTAGGGTTTGATTTTCTCAGAGCTTCACCCAACCAAAAAGTTTGATACAAAGCTCTAAACTTTGATTTTTCAGAGGAGCTTCCAGCCATGGTCTCATATTTCAGAAATTCCAATTTTAGCAGAAATCCTAATGTTTAGGTCAAAAATTGAAAATGCTCAGAATTGAATTCTATCTCGACAGAAAGATGCGCCCTTGCTAGGAGAGTCAATCTAGTCTCCTGCCTTTGATGATCTGTGGAGAGAAACCCAAATATTAAGAATCCCTAGCTTCCGCAGCTGCACAGTGCCTTCTTCTTAGGTCAGCTCTGATACCATGTTAATTTTTCGATAATTTCATTCCATTATCATTAGGATCTCTAGGAGAATAACATGTACAACATATCTACAACATATCAATCATAGACACAATAACAATCACACAAGAGACACAGAGTTTCACCGGGGAAAACCAAGAAGGTGAAAAACCCCGCAACTTCCTCAGAGATAGAATAAGCCCCAATACAAGATCACAAGGATAAAACCCAATACGATGTCTCTAGCATATGCTCCTCCTCCTCCACATGTGCGCCACTTTCTCTCTTAGCTACGCGAGCTTGAGAAGTGAGTGAATGAATCAAATGAGAGATACAACCTCTCTATTTATACACTGACTTGACCTGCCAATAAATCACTGGGGCCGACTTCTCAATGAAGCCTAATAACCCAACCACATGACTTAACTAGGGCCGACCCCACACTGGTGGTCTAATAACCCATCAATACAAATGACGACACTTACAATGTAACTTGCGACACTTGCAAATACAAATGACGACACTTCTAATCAGAGGAATAATACATATCTATTGGATATACAATAAAGTACAAATGTAATATACACGTGAATATCTTCCGAAGTTACAAATACATCAACAAGTTGGAAAGAATCCAGTGTTGAGCAGACGAACCCTGTGAGAAGGAAGAATCTGTGAAGGTGTGAACAACTCCAGCTATGGTTGGGTAGAGTTGTGCACAAGTTGTGAAAGTTCGGTTGCAATTGGACGAGTGGGAGTTTTAGCCGCGGTTGAAAATGGCTCACAGAGGCGTTAATGTCTGAGGATGAAGAGCGCATGGAGCAGGAATCACAGTTGATCGTGAAATGTTCGACGAATGTATGCGAACAATGCGAAGTTTGACCAGTGAAGTCACAACGATCAAAGAAATCCAAAGGCGTGGATGCATTTCCGATGCACTTGACCACATCAACGAGGAAGTCGAAGAAGTGGAAGCATGGGAAGAAGTAGTTGAGGAACTAGGAGATAAACTCATCAAGCTTCTGATGAATATGAGAGGTCGGACAAAGATGGATGTATGTACCTACTCAGGAATTCTGGATCCAGAAGACTTGATAGACTGGTTTAGAGAGATGGAGAAATACTTCGACATAGAGCAGATTGAGGATCCTAAACGGGTTAAAACTGCATTTCTGAGGTTGAAGGGTCATGCCTCATTGTGGTGGGACAATGTGCAGGCTGACAGAGTCAAGAAAGGCAAGGAAAATATCAAGTCTTGGGACATGATGGTTTCCAAGCTAAAAGGGAAGTTCTTTCCTGGCGACTATGTGATTTCCTTTTTCCGGAAGTTGCAAAACTGTCGATAGAAAGAGATGACAGTGAAGGAACACACAGAAGAGTTCTATAGACTGGCGATTCGGTTGGGACAAACCGATGAAGGAGAAGAAGTTGTTGCGAGATATGTGAACGACTTGAATTATGCCATATAGGACGATTTGATCCTGTCGAGGTTCAGAGCGGTCGGTGAAGCCTATCAACTAGCTATGAAGGCAGAAGAAAAACTGTCGAGGAAAGACGCATCGACCAGAGGGAGGATGACTGGTCGAGGTGCAAAGACTATTTCCATGAAGGGACAAAGTAGCGAAACCAGGAGAGAAGTCATTGAAGACAAACAACCTGTGGAAGGGACATCGACTAAAGAGAAAGTGCAAGAAAATCGACGAGATGGTAGAGAGACCCGTAGTCGGGGTGTGTATGGTCGAAGTGGTCCATCCGATAGAAAAGGAGCTGACAGACTCGCTGTAGTCTGTTATAAGTGTCGATGAGTTGGACAAAAGGCATATGAGTTCCCGAAGAACCTACACGCGGTGGATGAGTCGAAACCCAGATGTCGAAGAGATGAGCAAGTTGATGAGAGGGAGAAGTTGACATTCGATAATAGTGAGGATGGGAAAAGAAAAGGTCGAACCATGACAGCCAAAAGAACATTGGTTTAGGACGACTGACGCGACAAGAAAGAGTCAGCACAACGAAAGGCTATTTTTCAGACCATAGTGATGATCGGCGACAAGTATTGCAAGACCATAGTCGATGGTGGCAGTACAAAGAATCTTGTGTCGATGGAGGTCATCGACAAGTTTGGTTTGATATGTCGAGAACACCCACACCCATACAAGATATCTTGGTTGCAGAAAGGACATCATGTCAAGGTAACCAGACAGTGCCTGATAAAATTTAAGGTTGGAAAACTTGAAGACAATGAACCGTACGATATAATCCCAATGGACGCATGTCATCTGTTGTTAGGGAGGCCATGGAAATATGATCTATGATGGTCGAGCCAACATAGTCACAGTGTGTAAAAATGGCACGCAGGAGGACCCTGAAGCCAAAGCAGGAGGACCAAGTCAACTGCAAGCAGGGCGAAAGTAACTATTGGGAGAAGCGAGTGCTGATGTGCTTAGCGAAGGAATTCCTGGCAGAGGAGGAGAAATAGTCGGTATGTTTCTCCATCATTCTAAAGGGACCATGTGTCGAGAGGTCGACAATCGAGAGAATTCCATTCGAAGTCGAAGAGATGCTTGACGAGTTCAAGAGCATAGTAGTCAACAACCCACCGACGGGATTGCCACCGACAAGAAGCATATCCCATCAGATCGACTTGATTCCAGGATCGAGTTTGCCAAACAAGGCACTGTATAGAATGACTCCGGCAGAGGGTCAGAAACTCAATCGACAAGTCCAAGAGTTGTTGGATAGAGGATTGATCAGAGAGAGTCTAATCCCATACGCGGTACCAGCAGTATTAGCATTGAAGAAGGGTGGAGAATGGAGGATGTGTACAGACTCTAGAGCTATCAACAAGATCATGATCAAGTAAAAATTTCCATTGCCCAGGATGGATGATTTGATGGATTGTTTGAGTGGAGCGAGATACTTCACCTATATCGACCTGAAAAGTGGTTGTCACTAGATCAGGGTTAGAGAAGGAGATGAATGGAAAACAACCTTCAAGACGAAGGAAGGACTGTATGAGTGGTTAGTCATACTATTCAGATTGACTAATGCACCCAGTATGTTCATGCGGTTGATGAACGAGGTACTGAAACCATTATTGGGAAATTTCGTCGTAGTGTACCTCGACGACATCTTAATATTTAGCCGAACCAAAGTCAAACATTTGGAGCATATTTGACAAGTGTGTTGTTGTATATGTAACTTTAGAATGTATTTCACTTATATATTTATTGTACTCCTATAGATATGTATTATTCCTCTATATGGAAGCGTCGTCATTTGTATTGACAAGTGTCGCAAGTGTGTTAACTTGCCGATGGGTTATTAGACCACCTTGTAAGGGGTCTCCCCGATATAATGTAATATGAAGTTATTGTACCTAGCTAGACAAGTCAGCCCCATAAGGTTATTGGGCAAACATGACAAGTATAAATAGAGATCGGGAGATCTCTATTTGGATCACTTCAGAACTCACACTTCCTTCCCTTGGAAAGTGGCGCACATGTGAGGAGGAGGATCAGCTGCTAAGAAGAGTCTATCTCTTGTACTTTGGTTGTGCTATTGCTCTATCTATCTCTGAGGAAGTTGTGGGGTTTTTCACCTTAAGGTTTTCCCCATGGAAACTCTGTGTGTCTATTGTCTCTCATGCTTTTGCTTCTTGTGATGATTGACATGCTTGTTATGATTGATATGCATTGATATACTGTATATGTTATTCTCTCAGTAAAGATCCTAGAGTATTGTGAATTAATGCTCAAAATTTAACATGGTATCAGAGCTAACCCGAGAAGAAGACATTGTGCAGTGACAGAAACTAGGGTTTCTTGTTTATTGGGTTTCTCTCCACAGATTTTGGAAAAGAAGTATAGTAGATTGACTCTACTCATCAAGGAGAATCTATCTGTCCAATTAGAATTCAATTCTGAGCACTTTCAGTTTTGGCCCAAAAAATTAGGGTTTCCTCACAAATAGGAATTTCTGAAATCTGAAGACATAGCTGGAAGCTCCTTGGAAAATCAAAGTTTAGAGCTTTGGATCAAGATTTTTGGCTGGATAAATCTCCGAGAAACTCAAACCCTAATTCAGGGTCCTCCCCAGTGAACCCGGAAAGACTAAAAGGAATTTCTGAAGGGTGAAGCTTTGCAGATCTCAAATTCTGAATACACCAAGCTGCTCAGCTCATCAAGGCACATATTTCTATCCTTTCAGAAAGTTGAAATTCACATTTTGAATTTTTAGGGTTTCTCTGACAAGCCCTAATCCAGGACCAGATCCAATTTTCAGCAAATCAAGTGGTAAGACCTAAATCTTTTCTATTTCCATTTAAAGTACTCTTTAAGATGTCTCACCACACCAAGCTTGAGGATAAACTTGAAGGGGCTGATAACTTCCGAGCTTGGAAGTATAGGATTGGGTTAATCCTGGAAGAGAATGAGTTGGACTCTTACATAAAAGAAGAGATCCCTATCCCAGAGGATGAAGAGGCTAAGATATTGCATAAGAAGAACTTGGTCAAGGCAAAGAGAATCATTGATGATTCTATTAAAGACCATCTCATTCCACATGTGTCATCCCTAAAGACACCCAAGGCTATGTTTGATTCCTTGAGCAAGCTATTTGAAGGGAAGAACATAAATCGGAAGATGACTCTGCGGAATCAATTGAAAGGGGTCAAGATGTCGAATGGAGAGACCATTCAATCTTATTTCTCCAAAGTCTCTCAGATCAAGGAACAACTTGAAGCTATAGATGAAATGGTGGAGAATGGTGAAATTGTTATGACCACTTTGAATGGCCTACCCAGGTCATGGGACTCCTTTATCCAAGGGATTTGTGTAAGAAAGAAATTGATCTCCTTCAGTAGACTGTGGGAGGAATGTTCTCAAGAAGAAGCAAGGCTTGTGGCACGAGAAGAAAAGATGGGGAATGAAGATCAAGCTCTCACAGCACACACCAAGAAAGGCAAGTTCAAGAGGGAGCCATCCCATCACAAGAAGAAATCTTCTCATCCATATCACAAAGAAAAGAAAGACCTCAGGTGCTTCAATTGTAATGAGAAATGACACTTTGCCTCATAATGTCCCAAGAAAAGGAAAGAAGATACCAACAAATTCAACAAGAAGAAGAAGAACAACAAAACAAGATATCATGCTCATACTGCTGAGGATGATGAACCTCCCAGGAAGAAAGCTAGAACAGAAAGTGATGATGACTCATCAAGCGAAGAAGAGTATGTTCTAATCTCTGCTCTCATAGGTACTATCTCTCATGGTTGTAATGATTGGCTTATTGACAGTGGTGCTTCCAAACACATGATTGGGTTTAAAGAATCTTTTGTAAATCTATCTAAACATGAATCACCCCATAAAGTGAAACTTGGGGATGACTATCAGTACCCTATCAAAGGAAGTGGTGAAGCCTCCTACAACCTAGATTCTGGAAAGTCCTTGAAGATGAAAGAAGTTCTCTATGTACCTGGACTCAAGAAAAATTTACTCTCCATATCCGCATTGGATGCAAAAGGTATGAGGGTTGCATTTGTGGATGGCCAAGTTCTAATGTGGCTAGAGGGAAAGACCATAGATGATGCAGTGGTGATTGGAGAGCAAGAGGGAGGATTGTACAAATTGAAGGGACAACCTGAACATGCCATGGTGCATGATTCCATGGATCCAAGTGAACTTTGGCATAGAAGACTTGCACATATGCACTACAGAGCATTACCAATTGCAAGTAAAACTGTAGAGGGTCTTCCTGAAATCAAGACCAAGCATGAAGGTGTTTGCAAAGGATGTGCAAAAGGAAAGAACATAAAGAAGGCATTTCCAAGTAGTGAAAGCAAGGAAAAAAGTATCTTGGAAATTATCCTCTCCGATGTATGTGGTCTAATGTCATCCAGTTCTCTGAGTGGGTATGTTTACTATGTCTCTTTCATTGATGACTTCTCCAAGAAGACTTGGCTTTACTTCTTGAAGAACAAAGATGAAGTGTTTGATAAGTTCAAGGAATTCAAAACCTTGATGGAGAACCAAACTGATAAGAAAATCAAGACTTTCAGATCCGAAAATGGTGGAGAATTCACTTCAGGTGACTTCAAGAAACTATGCAGTGATTTAGGGATTAAGAGGGAGTTGACTGCTCCTTACAATCCACAATAGAATGGAGTTGCAGAAAGAAAGAACAGAACAATCATGGAAGCAGCAAGGGCAATGCTGCATGACCAGGATCTACCTGTGCATCTATGGGTAGAAGCAACTAGGATAGCTGTATATGTGCAGAACAAAACACCCCATAAGATATTGGACAACAAGACACCAGAAGAGGTCTTCTTTGGTAAGAAACCTGAAGTCAACCATCTCAGAATATTTGGTTATCCAGTATATACTCATGTGCCAAAGGAAAAGAGGACTAAGCTAGATCCTTTAGGAAAGAAGGGTGTCTTTGTGGGTTACAGTGAAAGCTCGAAGGCTTACAGAATATACTTTCCAGGGTTCAAGAAAATTGATATCAGCAGGGATGTAACATTTGATGAAAATTCATCATTCATCAAATCAAGGAAGACACTTGTTGAAGTTTATGAAGAACCTAAGGAAACTAGATTTCAAGACACTACCATGACTGAAGCAATTCCAGATGTTGATCGTGAAATTGAAGATCCGCAACAACCTATAGATCCACCCCATGATAATAACTCTCACAAGAGAAAACCTGCATGGGCTAGAGAGCTCATTCAAGATGCAAAAAGATATGACATTCCAGAAGAAGAACACATAGCAAAGAAGAGAACCAGATCACATACTAGCTATGTTGCTTTACACTTTGATATCATGAACAAAGAACCTTCCAGTTATGAAGAAGTAGCGGAAAAGAAAGAATGGAAGGATGCCATGGTTGAAGAATACCAATCAATAATGAATAATGATGTTTGGGATGTTGTCCCAAGACCTGAAGAGAAGTCTGTTGTGACTTCCAAATGGATCTACAAGATCAAGCATGCTGTAGATGGCAGCATAGATAAATACAAGGCAAGATTCATAGCTCGTGGCTTCTCTCAGAAAGAGGGAATAGATTATGAAGAAACTTTTGCTCCTGTAGCCAGGTACACTTCCATTAGATCAGTACTTGCCCTGGCTGCAGCGATGAAATGGAAGATACATTAGATGGATGTGAAGACTGCTTTCTTGAATGGTGTAGTTGAAGAGGAAGTGTATGTGGAGCAAACACTAGGTTTTGAAACACATGATAGGGAGTCATATGTGTGCAGATTGAAGAAAGCCTTGTATGGCTTGAAGCAAGCTCCTAGAACTTGGTATGGTAGGATGGACAGTTTCCTATCTAGTTTGGGCTTTACCAAGAGTAAAGTGGATTCCAACCTTTACTACAAGGTTGAGGAAGGAAATCCTGTGATACTACTCCTACATGTGGATGACCTATTTGTAACAGGAGATGATAGATTGATTGCCGATACAAAGAGGAAGCTTGCTGCCGAGTTTGATATCAAGAACTTGGGGATGATGCACTATTTTCTAGGTATGGAGGTGTGGTCGAGTGCAGATGGGATCTTCCTTGGACAAGGGAAGTATGCAGTAGATATCCTGAAGAGGTTTGGGATGATGGACTGTAAGGCCATGGCCACACCTATGGCATCGAACCTGAAGCTTCTGTTTGATGCTTCATCTGATCCGGTTGATGTCTCTATGTATCGTCAGATGATTGGGTCCTTGTTGTACCTGACGAATACGAGACTAGATATTTGCTTTGCGGTGAACACATTGAGCCAGTTCCTGACGGATCCGAGGAGTGTTCACCTAGTTGATGTAAAGCATATTCCGAGGTACCTGAAGGGTACAGTTGATTATGGGCTCAAGTATGAAGTGAATCAAAAGTTTAACCTGCAGGGTTATGTTGATTCAGATTGGGCAGGCAGTGCTGCAGATAGGAAGAGCACATCTGGGTGCTGCTTCAGTATGGGATCAGGTGTGATCTCTTGGTTTAGAAGGAAGCAATCTTGCGTAGCACTGAGTACAGCCGAAGCAGAGTATGTTGAAGCATGTTCGACTAGTTGTGAGGCAGTATGGCTCCAGAAGCTACTATCTGAGTTATTTGAACTCTCCCTGGAGACTACTGGTATCTTTTGTGACAACCAGAGTTGTGTGAACCTGTCTGAGAACTCGGTGTTCCACGACAGGTCGAAGCACATTGAGATCGAATATCACTATATCAGGGATATGGTGCAGAGAGGAGCAGTGAAACTCCTGTATGTTGCGATGGATGAGCAGATTGTAGATGTACTGACGAAACCATTAGCCAGAGTGAAGTTCGAGTACTTCAAAGAGAGGCTTGGTGTTCTTCAGATCGACGACACTTCGAGGAAGAAGTGATGGAGACATTTGCAGAAGCCATTCAAAGCATGTTGGAAGGAGGATCCTTCACATGGCTGTGGATGTAAGCGCTAGATGATGAGCATCAGGACGATGCTCCAGTTACTGCTCTATATATGCATCAGGACGATGCTGGATATGATCAGTTGGATCATCTATATGTATATGTATGTATGCTGGATATGATCAGTTGGATCATTTATATGTATATGTATGTACGCATCATGTTGGATGATGGATATAATCAGTTGGATAATTTATATGTATATGTATGTACGCATCATGTTGGATGCTGGATATGATCAGCCAGATCATTTATATGTATTTGTATATGCATCATGTTGGATGCTTGGACCATGTATCTGTATATGTATCAAGTGGATGCTGTGTATGATCAAGTAGATCATGTATGTTGATATATATCAGGTGGATACATTGTGGGGATCATGTATCTATGTATGTATCGGGTGGATACATTGTATGATTAGGTGGATCATGTATGGTGATATGTATCAGGTAAATACTTGGTATGCATCAGGTGGATGCATTGTATGATCATGATGATGAGCTTCAGGACGTTGCTCCAGATGATATGTATCAGGACGGTACAGTGATGATGATCAGTATGATCATGAGCATCAAAATGATGCTTCGTGCGATGATGATCAGTTAGATCATGAGTATCAGGTTGATACTTGGAGGTCAGAGATGATATGTGGCAGGTTGTGCAAATAGCATGTAATCAGTCCTCAGAAATCTGATAGGTTGAGCTGTGTGCTCATAATCAGTCCTGGGATGAGGTATTGCTATGTAGTATGTAATCAGTCCTCAGAAATCTGATAGGTTGAGCCGTGTGCTCGTAATCAGTCCTGGGATGAGGTATTACTACAGAGACATGTAATCAGTCCTGGAGATCCGATAGGTTGAGCTGTGTGCTCGTAATAAGTCCTGGGATACTCTTTAGAGATCTTGCCGGTCGTGCTGTGACACATAAATTTTCCTGGGATGCTCTTTAAAGGTATTGTCTATTCACATGTAATCAGTCCTGGAGATCCGAGAGGTTGAGCTGTGTGCTCGTAATAAGTCCTGGGATGCTCTTTAGAGATCTTGTCGGTCGTGCTGTGGCACATAAATGTTCCTGGGATGCTCTTTAAAGGTATTGTGAAGGGGATGCATCTAATCAGTCCTGGGAGATCTTGCAGGTCATGCTTGGGCACATAAATGTTCCTGGGATGCTCTTGTCAGGTATTGCATCAGCACATAAAATTAGTCCTGAGAGACCACCTCTATCAGACCGTTCGCACAGATGATGAAGACCTACAGGTAGTGGGCCTACATCCAGTATGAAAAGGACTGGCTTTGTAGAACTTCCTATGACGAGTAGATTCAAAGATTAGTTGAGATAGCAGCAGCAGTGATGATGACGATGAGGATGATGCATCGATGATGATGATCCAGAGAAGAAGACTTGTGCTAGCAGATCTGTGTCGAGAAATACCTTCCTAGTTAAGAGGGAGTGTTGATGTATATGTAACTTCGGAATGTATTTCACTTATATATTTATTGTACTCCTATAGAGATGTATTATTCCTCTATATGGAAGTGTCGTCATTTGTATTGACAAGTGTCGCAAGTATGTTAACTTGTCGATGGGCTATTAGACCACCTTGTAAGGGGTCACCCCGATATAATGTAATATGAAGTTATTGTACCTAGCTAGACAAGTCGGCCCCATAAGGTTATTGGGAAAACAGGACAAATATAAATAGAGATCGGGAGATCTCTATTTGGATCACTTCAAAACTCACACTTCCTTCACTCGGAAAGTGGCCCACATGTGAGGAGGAGGATCAGCTACTAAGAAGAGTCTATCTCTTGTACTTTGGTTGTGCTATTGCTCTATCTATCTCTGAGGAATTTGTGGAGTTTTTCACCTTAGGTTTTTTCCCACGGAAACTCTGTGTGTCTATTGTCTCTCATGATTTTGCTTCTTGTGATGATTGACATGCTTGTTATGATTGATATGCATTGATATACTGTATATGTTATTCTCTTAGTAAAGATCCTAGAGTATTGTGAATTAATGCTCAAAATTTAACAAAGTGTTGCGAAAAATGCAGGAAGAGAAGGTGATGGTGAACCTGCAGAAATGATTCTTCATGAAGGAAGAGCTGGTGTACTTGGGATTTGTAATCTCGGGTAAAGGGTTAGTGATGGACCCAGAGAAGGTAAAGGATATATTGAAGTGGCCATAACCGACAAGCACAATAGTAGTGTGGAGTTTCCATGGAATTGCCAGTTTCTACAGGAAGTTCATCAGAGGATTCAGTTGGATATGTGCACCTTTGATAGAGTGCATGAAGAAAGGGGAGTTTAAGTGGACAGAAGCTTCCTAGAAAGATTTCGACAAGTTGAAGCAGAAAGTGACTGAGAGCCCAGTGTTAGTGCTCCTAGATTTCGATAAAGTTTTCCAAGTCGATTGTGTTGATGTATATGTAACTTCAGAATGTATTTCATATATATTTATTGTACCCTTATAAGAGATGTGTTATTCCTCTATAAGGAAGTGTCGTCATGTGTATTGACAAGTGTCGCAAGTGTGTATACTTGCTGATGGGTTATTAGACCACCATGTGTGGGGTCGGCCCTAAAATATATATATTATATTGTTGATGTCATTAGGTCACTGGGAAAACAAGTTAAGTATAAATAGAGATCAGGAGATCTCTATTTGGATCATTCGGAAACTCACACTTCTCTCACTCAGAAAGTGGCGCACTAGTGAGGAGGAGGATCATCTACTACTAGGAGACTATCTCTGTGTATTTTGGTTGTACTTTATTTGATCCATTGCTTTCTCTATCTCTGAGGAAGTTGTGGGGTTTTTCACCTTAGGGTTTTCCCCACAGAAACTCTGTGTGTCTTGTCTCTCATGCTTTTTATTCTTATGATGCTTGTCATGCTTGTTATGAATGATATGCATTGATATACTGTACATGTTATTCTCTCAGTAAAGATCCTAGAGTATTGTGAATTAATGCTCAAAATTTAACATGGAGTCAGAGCTAACCTGAGAAGAAGACATTGTGCAATGAAAACTAGGGTTTCTTGTTTATTGGGTTTCTCTCCACAGATTTTGGAAAAGCAGTATAGTAGATTGACTCTACTCATCAAGGAGAATCTATCTGTCCAATCAGAATTCAATTATGAGCATTTTCAGATTTGGCCCTAAACATTAGGGTTTCCTAAAAAATAGGAATTTTTGGAATCTGAAGACATAGCTGGAAGCTCCTTGCAAAAATCGAAGTTTAGAGCTTTGGATCGAGGTTTTTGGTTGGGTAGATCTTTGGGAAACTCAAACCCTAATTCAAGGTCCTCCTCAGTGAATCCGGGAAGACAAAAATGCAGTTTTGAAGGGTGTAGCTTTGCAGATCTCAAATTATGAATACACCAGGTTGATTAGCTCATCAAGGCGCATCTTTCTATCCTTTTAAAAAGTTGAAATTCACATTTTGAATTTTTAGGGTTTTTTTCGACAAACCCTAATCCGAGACCAGATCCAGTTTTCAACAATTCAAGTGGTAAGACCTAAATCTTTTCTATTTCCATTTGAAGTACTCATTAAGATGTCTCACCACACCAAGCTTGAGGATAAGCTTGAAGGGGCTGATAACTTCCGAGCCTGGAAGTATAGGATTGGTTTAATCCTGGAAGAGAATGAGTTGGACTCATATGTAAAAGAAGACATCCCTATCCAAGAGGATGAAGAGGCTAAAATATTGCATAAGAAGAACTTGGTCAAGGCAAAGAGAATCATTGCTGATTCTATCAAAGACCATCTCATACCACATGTGTCATCTCTGAAGACACCCAAGGAGATGTTTGACTCTTTGACCAAGCTATTTGAAGGGAAGAACATAAATCAGAAGATGACCCCGCGGAATCAATTGAAAGGGGTCAGGATGTTGAATGGAGAGACCATTCAATCTTACTTCTCCAAGGTCTCTTAGATCAAGGAACAAATTGAAGCTGTGGATGAAGTAGTGGACAATGGTGAAGTTGTTATCACCACTCTAAATGGCCTACCTAGATCATGGGACTCCTTTATTCAAGGAATCTGTGCAAGAAAGAAATTGATCTCTTTCAATAAACTGTGGGAGGAATGCTCTCAAGAAGAAGCCAGGATTTTAGCTCGAGAAGAGAAAATGGGAGGTGAAGATCAAGCTCTCGTAGCTCACACCAAAAGAAGCAAGCCCAATAAGGAGCACTTTCACTACAAGAAGTCCACTCACTATCACCAAAAGAATAAGAAGGATCTAAGGTGCTTCACATGCAATGAGAAGGGTCACTTTGCTTCAGATTGTCCCAAGAACAAAAGGGATAACAACAACAACTCCAGCAAGAAGAAGAAGGGCAGCAAAAGAAAGTTCCATGCTCATGCTGCCGAGGATGATGAACCTCCAAAGAAGAAGGCTAGGGTAGAAAGTGATGATAGTGATGATGACTCATCAAGTGAAGAAGAGTATGTTCTAATCTCTGCTCTCACAGGTACTATCTCCCATGGTTGTAATGATTGGTTAATTGATAGCAGGGCTTCCAAACACATGACTGGGTTTAAGGAATCTTTTGTAAACCTATCTGAACATGAATCACCCCATAAGGTAAAACTTGGGGATGATTATCAATACCCAATCAAAGGAAGTGGTGAAGCCTCCTACAACCTAGATTCTGGAAAATCTTTGAAGATGAAAGAAGTCCTTTATGTACCTGGGCTCAAGAAGAATCGTCTCTCCATCTCTGCATTGGATGCAAAAGGCATAAGGGTTGCATTTGTGGATGGCCAAGTCCTAATGTGGCCAAAGGGAAAAACATTCGATGATGCAATAGTGATTGGAGAGCAAGAGGGAGGTTTGTATAAATTGAAGGGACAACCTGAACATGCCATGGTACATGAATCCATGGAGCCAAGTGAACTTTGGAATAGAAGACTCGCACATATGCAGTACAGGGAATTACCAATTGCAAGTAAGGCTGTAGAACGTCTTCCTGAAATCAAGACCAAGCATGAAGGTGTTTGCAAAGGATGTGCAAAAGGAAAGAACATTAAGAAGGCATTTCCAAGCAGTGAAAGAAAGGCAAAATATATCTTGGAAATCATCCACTTAGATGTATGCGGTCCTATGTCATCCAGTTATCTGAGTGGGTATGTTTACTATGTCTCTTTTATTGATGACTTCTCTAGGAAGTGGGTTCTACTTCTTCAAGAACAAAGATGAGGTGTTTGATAAGTTCAAGGAATTCAAAACCTTGATGGAGAATCAAACTGACAAGAAGATCAAAGCATTCAGATCCGACAATGGTGGAGAATTCACCTCAGGTGACTTCAAGAAGCTTTGCAGTGATTCAGGGATTAAGAGGGAGTTGACTGCTCCTTATAATCCACAACAGAATGGAGTTGCAGAAAGAAAGAACAGAACAATCATGGAAGCAGCAAGGGCAATGCTGCATGACGAGGATCTACCTATGCATCTATGGGCCGAAGCAGCTAGAACAACTGTATATGTGCAGAACAGAACACCCCACAAGATATTGGACAACAAGACACAGAAGAGGTCTTCTATGGTAAGAAACCTGTAGTTAGCCATCTCAGAATATTTGGTTGTCCAGTATACACTCATGTCCCAAAGGAAAAGAGGACCAAGCTAGATCCTTCAGGAAAGAAGGGTATCTTTGTGGGTTACAGTGAAAGCTCGAAGGCTTACAGAATATACTTTCCAGGGTTCAAGAAGATTGATGTCAGCAGGGATGTGACATTTGATGAAAACTCAGCATTCATCAAATCAAGAAAGACACCTGTTGAAGTTTATGAAGAACCTAAGGAAACTAGATTTCAAGACACTACCATGACTGAAGCAATTCCAGATGTTGATCGTGAAATTGAATATCCGCAACAACCTGTAGATCCATCCCGTGAGAATAACTCTCACAAGAGGAAACCTGCATGGGCTAGAGAGCTCATTCAAGATGCAGAAAGATTTGGCATTCCAGAAGAAGAACACAGAGCAAAGAAGAGAACCAGATCACATACCAGCTATGTTGCTTTACTCTATGACATTATGAACAAAGAACCTTCCAGTTATGAAGAAGCAACAGAAAAGAAAGAATGGAAGGATGCCATGGTCGAGGAATACCAATCAATAATGAAGAATGATGTTTGGGATGTTGTCCCAAGACCTAAAGGGAAGTCTGTTGTGACTTCCAAGTGGATCTACAAGATCAAGCATACTGTAGATGGTAGCATAGAGAAATACAAGGCAAGATTCGTAGCTCGTGGCTTCTCTCAGAAAGAGGGAATATATTATGAAGAAACTTTTGCTCCTACAGCCAGGTACACTTCCATCAGAATAGTACTAGCCCTGGCTGCAGCGATGAAATGGAAGATACACCAGATGGATGTCAAGACTGCTTTCTTGAATGGTGTAGTTGAAGAGGAAGTGTACGTGGAGCAGCCACTCGGTTTTGAAATACATGACAAGGAGTCATATGTATGCAGATTGAAGAAAGCCTTGTATGGATTGAAGCAAGCTCCCAGAACTTGGTACAGTAGGATGGATAGTTTCCTATCTAGTTTGGGCTTTACCAAGAGTAAAGCGGATTCCAACCTTTACTACAAGGTTGAGGAAGGGAATCCTGTGATTCTACTCCTGTATGTGGATGACTTATTTGTAATAGGAGATGACAGATTAATTGCAAATACTAAGAGGAAGCTTGCTGCTGAGTTCGATATGAAAGACTTGGGAATGTTGCACTATTTCCTAGGTATGGAGGTGTGGCAGAGTGCAGATGGGATCTTCCTTGGTCAAGGGAAGTACACAGTAGATATCTTGAAGAGATTCAGGATGATGGATTGTAAGGCCATGGCCACACCTATGGCATCGAACCTGAAGCTTCTATGTGATGCTTCATCTGAGCCAGTTGATATCTCTATGTATCGTCAGATGATTGGGTCCTTGATGTACCTGACGAACACGAGACCATATATTTGCTTTGTTGTGAACACATTGAGTCAGTTCCTGACAGATCCGAGGAGTGTTTACCTGATTGCTGTAAAGCATATTCTGAGGTACTTGAAGGGTACAGTTGATTATGGGCTCAAGTATGAAGCGAATCAAAAGTTTAACCTGGAGGGTTATGTTGATTCAGATTGGGCAGGCAGTGCTGCAGATAGGAAGAGCACATATGGGTGCTGCTTCAATATGGGATCAGGTGTGATCTCTTGGTTTAGCAGGAAGTAGTCATGCGTAGCACTGAGTACAGCTGAGGCAGAGTATGTTGTAGCCTGTTCAGCTAGTTGTGAGGCAGTATGGCTCCGGAAGCTGCCGTCTGAGTTATTTGATCTCCTGCTGGAGGCTACTGGTATCTTTTGTGACAACCAGAGTTGTGTGAAGCTGTCTGAGAACCCAGTGTTTCACGACAGGTCGAAACACATAGAGATCAAATATCACTATATCAGGGATATGGTGCAGAAAGGAGCAGTGAAGCTCCTGTATGTTGCGACAGACGAGCATATTGCAGATGTACTGACGAAACCACTAGCCAGAGTGAAGTTCGAATACTTCAGGGAGAGGCTTGGTGTTCTTCATATCGACGACACTTCGAGGAAGAAGTGATGGACACATTTGCGGAAGCCATTCCAAGCATGTTGGAAGGAGGATCCTTCACATGGCTGTGGATGTAAGCGCTGGATGATGAGCATCAGGATGATGTTCTAGTTTCTGCTCTGTATGATCAGTTGGATCATTTACATTTGTGTATGTATGCATCATGTTGATGCTGGATATGATCAGTTGGATCATTTATATGTTTATATATGTACACATCATGTTGGATGCTGGATATGATCAGTTGGATCATTTGTATGTATTTTGTATATGCATCATGTAGGATTCTTGGACCATGTATTTGTATTTGTATCAGGTGGATACATTGTATGATCAGGTAGATCATGTATGTTGATATGTATCAGATGGATCATATATTTGTTTGTATCAGGTGGATCATGTATGATGATATGTATTAGGTAGATACTTGGTATGCATCAGGTGGATGCAGTGCATGATCAAGATGATGATAGATGACGAGCTTCAGGATGTTTCTCCAGATGACATGCAACAGGATGTTGCAGTGATGATGATCAGGATGATCATGTGTACATCGGGATGATGTATGATGAGTATCAGGATGATACTTTGTGGCCATGGATTAGGTTGTGCAGATGAGCATGTCTGGAAGATCCTATAGGTCGGAGTTGTGTACCTGTAACAGACTGGGATGCTCTTTCGAGACATTGCTCTGGGAGGACATGTAATTTGTGCCCTGGGAGATTTCAGGTCGGACTTGTATACCCGTAACATCCTGAGATGCTCTTTCGAGGTTTTTCCATGACCACATGTAATTTGTGCCTTGGGGAGATTTCAAGTCAGAGTTGTGTACCCGTAACATCCTGAGATGCTCTTGCTAGGTTTTGTGGCTACCACATGTAATTTGTGCCCTGGGGAGATTTCAGGTCGGATTTGTGTACCCTTAACATCCTGAAATGATCTTGCTAGGTTTTGTGGTGGGGTCACATGTAATAAGTCTTGGAGATATTGACAGGATGAAAAAGGCCTCAGATGCTCTTTAGGGTTCTTGCTAGGCAAGAGACTCTTTAAAGGTTTTGTGACACACGTAATAAGTCTTGAGGATTCCACAGTATGGCTAGTGGTGACGAAGACCTGCAGGTGGTGGGCCTAAATCCAGTATGAAAAATGACTGGCTCTGTAGAACTTCCTATGACGAGTAGATTCAGAGATTGGTTGAGATAGCAGCAGCAGTGACGATGACGATGATTCGAGGTTGATGCATCGATGATGATGATCCATAGAAGAAGACTTGTGCTAGCAGATCTGTGTAGAGAAATACCTTCCTAGTTAAGAGGGAGTGTTGATGTATATGTAACTTCAGAATGTATTTCATCTATGTATTTCATATATATTTATTGTACCCTTATAAGAGATGTGTTATTCCTCTATAAGGAAGTGTTGTCATGTGTATTGACAAGTGTCGCAAGTGTGTATACTTGCCGATGGGTTATTAGACCACCATGTGTGGGTCGGCCCTGAAATATATATATATATTATATTGTTGATGTACCTAGCTAGACAAGTCAGCCCCATTAGGTCACTGGGCAAACAGGTTAAGTATAAATAGAGATCGGGAGATCTCTATTTGGATCATTCAGAAACTCACACTTCTCTCACTCAGAAAGTGGCACACTAGTAAGGAGGAGGATCATCTGCTACTAGGAGACTATCTCTATGTATTTTGGTTGAGCGATTTCTCTCTCTATCTCTGAGGAAGTTGTGGGGTTTTTCACCTTAGGGTTTTTCCCACAGAAACTCTGTGTCTATTGTCTCTCATGCTTTTGATTCTTATGATGCATGTCATGCTTGTTATGATTGATATGCATTGATATACTGTACATGTTATTCTCTCATTAAAGATCCTAGAGTATTGTGAATTAATGCTCAAAATTTAAAAGATTGTGACGCAAGTGGAATGGCAATTGGAGCAGTGCTGAGCCAGGAGGGCCGACCAATTGCATTCTTCAGCGAGAAGTGGGATGATGCGAAGCGAAAATATTTGGCCTATGACTAGGAGTTCTATGCTATTGTCCAGGCATTGAAGAAGTGGAGGCATTATTTGTTGCCCAAGGAATTTGTGTTGTACACAGATCACCAAGCACTGAGGTACTTGAATACTCAGTTGAAGTTGAATCACTGGCACATGAAGTGGGTTGAATTCCTGCAAGGATATACCTTCATGTTGCGACATAAGTCGGGCAAGTTGAACAAGGTTGCTGACGCACTAAGTCGAAGAGTTGCATTGCTAAACACGATGACAGTTCAGACAATGGGGATAGAGTCGGTGAAGACAGAGTATGAGACCGACAAGGATTTTGCGAAAGCATGGAAGGCTAGTAGTGAATCATGGAGTGTTAACAGAACACCATACTTGGATTATTTCATCCAAGAGGGACACCTATTCAAGGGACAACAGTTGTGTATTCCCAGAGGGTCCGTAAGAGAGAACCTGATCTGAGAACTGCATAGTGGTGAATTAGCGGGTCATTTTGGCATCGACAAGACCAAGGCATTGGTTGAAGAAAAGTATTATTGGCCAGGAATGACGACAGATGTCGGTAAGTGGTTACGACAGTGTCGAGTTTTCCAGTTGGAAAAAGGAAGAAGTTAGAATACGGGGTTGTATACACCATTACCAGTTCCAAATATCCCATGGGAGCACCTAAGCATGGATTTTGTGCTAGGATTTCCAAAGACACAGCAGGGAAGCAACTCAATCTTTGTTGTAGTTGACAGATTTTCAAAGATGGAACACTTTATTCCGTGTCAGAAGATAAGTGACGCCACAAGAATTGCTGTACTATTATTCAAGGAGATAGTTAGATTGCATGGGTTACCGAAGAGTATAACGTCGGACAGAGATACCAAGTTTATGGGTCATTTCTGGAGAACCCTCTGGAAGAAACTGGACACGAAGTTGCAGTTTAGCTCGGCATATCATCCGCAGACACATGGATAGACCGAGGTGGTAAACATAAGTTTGGGAAACCTTCTAAGGTGTTTGACGGCCGACCGACCCAAGTAGTGGGAGAACGTGTTGGTGCAAACAGAGTTCGCGTATAACAATTCTGTGAATCGGTCGATAGGTTTGAGCCCATTCCAGATTGTTTAGGGAAGAATCCCACATGGAGTGCTGGACTTGGTCGAGATATACCCAGAAATCAGGAAAAGCAAGGATGCAAAATCATTCGTAGAGCATATTAAAGAAGTGCATGAAGATGTGTGCAAGAGCATTGAAAAGATCAACGCGACATACAAGTTGAGAGCCGATAGGAATAAGAGGCTACAGTCGTTCAACAAAGGAGACTTAGTCTATGCGCACTTGAGGAAAGAGAGATTTCTGACAGGAACATATAACAAACTGAAGCTGAAGAAGATTGGACCATGTAAGATTCCAAAGAATATTTCGGACAATGCTTATGTGTTGGAGCTGCCGGAAGAATTGAACATATCTCCTACGTTCAATGTCTTAGATTTGTACAAATTTGAAGAAGGTTCAACCAGTAGCAGCGTAGAAGTGTCGAACATCGACTGGATGGTGCAAATTCCAGATCGACACAAAGAGGAAATCGCTGAAGTATTGGAGGAATGCGAAGTCAGGCGCACGCGAAATTCGTGGAAGAAGGAGTACTTAGTCCGATGGAAAGATGACGAGTTGCAGGAGGCGACATGAATTTTCGAAGAAGAATTCAGGAGACTGACGGAGCAGTCGAGTTCTTTTTCACCTGGGGAGTCTGATGAAGGAGCATCGGGGCCTAGAAAAAATAGTCGAAGTTGATCGACAGAAGAAGTCGACCGGGGGGGGATTGCCGATGACCATTGGTGTGAAAGGAATATTGGTTTTCGAAGCCAAGTAGTCGAGCAGGAAGCTGTCGATATGCGGTCGACAGGAGTTAAAGGTCGAGAGTTGACAAGTATGATGTCGACAAACGACAGGATCATAGTGGAGGTGTCGAAGGTCGACATGTTGTCGAACAGCAGCACCGACGAGTTGCGGCGAAAGCTAAGCATGGAGGAAGGGGTGGACTCGCAAATCCGTAGAGACTAAGCAAAGCTGACAAGTGAGGTCGATGGATGATGAAGTGCAGTATGGTTGAGGTCAGAGATGGGGCCGACAATTGTAGCAGAGTCAGAGAAGTGCAGAAGTCAAGGCGACATACTTGGTAGCCATTTGGGGTTGCTAAGGAAGTTATAAGCAGTTATGAAGGTGATTGGGATCATGACAGATGTCACCATGGGCATAGGTTGTGCGGCACAGCCAGAGGGTGCTGAAAACTGCAGGTCTGTAGGATCTGGAGGATTTGACGGACAGAGGAAGAGTGTCTCGAGGAATGGAGTGAGCCTCGCGAAGAGCAACAATAGAGCAAAGTAGAAGACTAGTGCGGAGGCATAGAGGAAGGGGATCCGATCCATTGCTCATCGTTCAACAGAGAAACATGAGAGGGAGAAGATCGCACAACCAAGAACACACTTAGAAACAAATTTTTAGTTATGTATATTGTAACAGGCTAAGGTTGACTAGTTCATTTTCTTTGTATTTAGACATTGTAATTTGATTCCATTTAATAGAAGCCAACTTCTGGCATCCAGTTCACATCCAGTCTATGTGAGCACTTGTGTTGTTGTGTGTATTGTTAAGCAAGAGGGCCCTTGTCGAGAACGACCTTGCGCCAACTTCTAGTATGGTGGAGTGATCTAGACATCTTCCATGATGATATATTCTTCATGTTGATCTTGATGTTTGGAAGGATGCAGCTGAGACAGTGGGACCATGGAATTCTTTGGAATGATATTTTTCCACAAGTAACCATGCCACTCGGATACATGCAACACAAACAGTGGGAAACTGACATTCTTCTCAGTTGTTTTAGTTGGGTTGAAAATTTTGTTGAATAAGAATGAGTCATTGGTAGAATAACTATAATCAAAGTGGTGCAGCAGAAACATGGTGGAATTTTGGTTAGAGTTGGAGTTGGTTTCTTGCTTGAGGACAAGCAAGATTGGGAGGGGAGGACTGTCATGTCACCAATTTTGGTTCATTTAAGTTCCCATGGGTAAAGGGGACAAAATAACCCCTAAGGAGATAAATTTATTTCATTTTTGTATGCTTAAAATAAAAATTATCCTAAGTCTAGTATAAACAATAATTATATTAATTTTAATTATTTTTATAAATAATTACTCCTAAATTTTGAGCAAGTGGGCCAAGAGGGCGCCCTCATGAGGATAAGGTTGCTAAAATGGATCTGGAGGAAAGAAAATAGCAAAATATGAAAAGCAATAAAGGTATAAGAAGTTACCAAAAGCAGAAAATTGGAAACATCTAGAAAAACCAAGGGAGGGCCAGTTTCCAAAAGCAGGTTAGTTAACAAATCATGAAAAATCCCAAAGGGTACAGTTTCCAAATTAGAGGCTAGTTTACAAAGTAGGAAACTATTTTACAAAGCAGGAAACATCTCAAGTCAAGGAGGGCGCAGTTTCGAAAAGGATGAAAAGCTGTAAGAGAGGAAAAGTAGGAAAGCCTATCCACTCAAGGAGGGTGAATTTGGAAGGGCTCTCACAGGTCACCAAGCACATCAAATTGCTCAACAGGTCATAAGGAAGTTTATAAAAGAATCCAAGCAACTACTTTTCACAACTTTTGATGATTATTGAATTTGTGTGTGAGCACTTTAGCTT
This sequence comes from Larix kaempferi, assembly GCA_027924585.1. Lineage (NCBI taxonomy): Eukaryota > Viridiplantae > Streptophyta > Pinopsida > Pinales > Pinaceae > Larix > Larix kaempferi. The sequence continues at coordinate 4,946,551 of BSBM01000826.1, read as the reverse complement.
ACCAAGGCAAGGAGATGCACCCTAGCCAACCAATGCTTGGGAGATGAACCCCAATGCAATTCATGTTCCAGTTTTCCCATGATCAAATCCATAGATATTGGAGTTTGATATACATGAACGTAACAATATACCATTGAAGAATATCAAGGATAATTCAAGCATCCAGAGAGTCCATTAGTGCCAATGCAATTGGAGTAAGTTATTGAGGAGGATTCACCCGGAGGAAGAAGATCCAGTCAAGCTAATGCGCCCTGATTAGATCCAGAATCTTGCTAAAGAAGACCTCTACTATTTACTCATCATTATTGTAGAACCAAGTGAACCATTCCTCTCTTCTTCTACTCTTCACAGTCTTACACTCTCATTATTGTAATAATCCTATGTATTGGAGGCTTTCTGACAAGTATGAGTTTAAAATACTTATATTTGGTGCCCAGTGTTCTTAAATTCTATTTGAATATGTTGTTATAATAATGTATGAACCATATTATACTTCAGGACAGAAATTTGGAATCCCGAGAGGCTGTTAGATTAAGCTCTTTCAAGACTAGCTCTCTGAGCACTTAATTTTAACTAGTTTTCTAGTTTTTGGTATTAAAAGTCATTCTATGAGTCCAATTTCAGTTCTGATGGTTGTATGACATTATTAATACATAAATGAACACCCTACATCACTTTCCTTGATATTTCAAATGCCTCTCATCTAGTTTGAATGAACTTGGAAATTTACTAGTGGAGTAGTCCAACATAGCGCCCTTACCTCATTTGCTCCCAAACACAACCATAACCTCCCAAATTCTCGGAAGAAAATTTCCAACACCTGATTAAGACATTAATGAAAGATATATTCCACTTGGTTACATTCAGGTGTAATCACTGAGTTTAGTTGGCATATACTGGAGTGCCCAGGAAGCCTCATAGTAGACATCAATCACCACTGTTGTTGAAATGTAAATGGCCCCAGTACGTTGTGCATAGGACTCATAAGTTGGCCCTGAACCTGATACCCTTGCTGCTGCACATCCACCCATACACTTTGTAGATCCTAAACCTTACCAAGTCCTAACCCTGGGGGGAAATCCAATTGTGTCCAAGACTACTTTTTCAACTAGTTTTGGTATAAGTCAATTCTAGTGTTACTTAAAGTTTTAAATTCTGAATTGAGATAATATCTTTGATATAAGATTAGGGATATTACACTCGCCTTTTGCAACTAGTTGTAATTTTACTGTTAGATATTAATTGCACAATCACTTTGAGTTTATATCAGGTTGGGGACAACCAATTTAACCTACCTAAGGTCATATTACTTCCAACATTGCACCAGAAGCCTTGGGTTTCCACAGAAGTCCTCCAGGAATGTGCATTGATACTTTGGCTCTGCTAAAGAAATCTTCCCAGGCGTGAAGCACCCATAAATGTGCAATTGTCGAAGTATTGACCTCGATTCCACCTTATTTGCATCCTGTTAGCATGTTTAATCCATCCTCATTGAGCCCAAGTTGTCAGTATTGTGTATAATCCATCCTCACTGAGCTCAAGTTGCCAGTCTTGTGTCAAATCCATCTCTGGTGAGTCCAAGTTTATAAAATTTTGAGTTAGTATGCCTAATAGGGGGTTGGGTACATTACAAAATGATTAAGAGAGAGGGAGTGTGGGGTTGAGGCCATGGGAAACAAAAGAGAATGGTGAAGTGGATACCTTGGTAAAAAAGGCAAGGCATGAGTGCTAGGTTAGCTGGAAGTAATCCCTAAGGCACAGAGTCATGGTTTGGAGATAAAAAGGGAGTCCATGGATTGGTGCCAAGGGTTTATGAAAAGGTAAAGGAAGTGAGGTTGTTCAAACATGGAGGGAAGGTTTCTTTTAAACAAATAATCAAGCATCCATTTTCAAAAACAAAATTTATCCCTAAATCTTTAACAATCTCATCTTTACCAAAGCGAAAAAACATTTTTAATTATGGACAAAAATCAAGGAAAGGGATTTGTTTATACTCTTACGAATTGAGAGAGAGACCACTTGACCCTGCTCTAATAATCCTTAAACTGCATGGAAGAAATTTGATTGGTCCTTTGCATGCCAGGTGGCAGTCCAATAACATAGTCACAATTAGAGGTTTCTCCCCCATGAGCAATGTGGGGGTGAACAAATGACTTGGTGGAATGGCCTCTTTTCCTTTTTATATTCTCCCTTTACTTCTATTTGTTCATTCGCAGGATATCAATTCTATTTGGTACATTTTCCTACTTGTATATGTGACTTACAATCTATATTCGCATTGGTTGTTCCCTTCATTGGTGTTACAACATTTACCTTGGCATCGTGTTGTCTCTCTTATCAACGATTTAAAACTTATCTATGCACTTTGATGTTTCTTTAATTGGCGAGTTAAGTTTTATTCTAGCACTTTATTGTCTCCTTTATCAACGAGCTAAAAATTATCCCCATGGTTCGTTGTATCTTTTATCAACGAGTTAAATTTCTTTACATCATTGATTTAAAATTTAACTCAACAAAAAGCTATTGCCTTCTTCGGTGTTTTAAAATTTATCCTAGTGATTTCCGTCGTTGGATTAAAACTATTTTGGTGCAAGTTACCTTGTCTCTTGTATTGGTGAGTTAAAACTTATCTTTGCACTTTGTGTCTCTTGTATCAATGAGTTAAAACTTATCTCCATGCTTCACATCGCCAACTTAAAATATAACTTACAAAATTTCTATGTATCGGTGGCATAAAATTTATCTTAGCACCTTGTATCACCGAAATAAATTTTAACTCAGCGCATTGCATCAACGCATTAAAAACGAACTCAATGATGTTTAAATGGGTGGCCTAAAACTTAAACTAGAGCTATGCTTTGGGTCTTTCCTCTCCTTATGCATTAAGTGTGATTGATTGAGACTTAGTGATAATTTTAAGGGTATTGAAAATCATATGAAGATGTAGTGACTAATATCAGTTTTTATGAAGGGTGCCATCAACCATAAGTAGCTTAAAAGTCAACACACTACTTCATCATCTGAAAAACAAAACTTGGTTCAAGACACCAAAGAATTCATTCATTTAAAAATCCATGACCAAAATCTTACTAAGCTAACGGGGTTTAACAACAAACATGAAAGGAGGGATCCCCTTTTCCCAACTAGACTGTGATAAATCAATGTTTGAGAATTGGGAATAAGGGGAGGGTAGTTGTAGGTGCAACAACTAGTGCCACATTGGTAGAAACCATGAATCTCTTAATAACATTTTTTTGTTATGTACTCATAACGTTTGAGGCCCTATTGTGTCACAAACCCTCCCATCTATCAACGCAAGGAAGGGAACATGATACCCAATCATCCGAGCGTTTATAAGACTTAGCCCATTCCAACATTCATGATTGTATAAATATAATCAATTGGCATTATTTATATAATGCATATGTGTGCAGATGCAAATCAAGCAAACATGCACAGCGGAATAAACATCATCCACACACATTTCACATGCAGTCAGCATATTAAAAATAAACCATCCATTAATTAAAACGGTGCAGACGAAAATACACATAAACAAATTTACTTATCTCGCTGCAATGTTGTCCCAAGAAACTAGCTATGTCGCTGCAACATTCCACCCAACCGTAGGTCTCTACCCAGCCTGTAGTATTTCAGCACTCAGAGACCACCCTCGAGCTGGGAATGATATCTACAAGGAAAAGGGGACTCTCAAGCTCAGCACAGCCCAAAGCCATGGATACCCATCTCAACCCCAACATTCATTTACACACAACCACTCAAAACTGGTCATGGACACACATTTCAGCAATGGGATTCACAGAATACGGTCTATGGGTCTTTCCCAAATCGTTGCACACCCAAAAACGGATTATGGGAAGAGAGAATCATCCCCAGGGAAGAAAACCAATTTTTCTCACAGATGTATGAGCATACAGTGGGCCAAAACAACCTCTATAAAACCCCCAAATCATTTCCCCTTCTTCCCCACTGTTAGCCACAACAAAAACGCCCTTCCCAGCTATGAAAAAGAAGGATAACACAGGAAATCCATGGAGAAAAACGCCCAGGCAGCTCCAAACTCGTGAGAGAGCAAAACTGATGGTTGAATAATGGCTTGGGGGCAATTTCGTGGCTCTTTTCTTGCCCAAGAAGCCAAACACAAAATTCTAGGAAGGGTACCTTGCCCATACTCGAATTTGGACAGCCATACCTCTCCATTCCCCAAGGCATTAACTACCTCAACCAAATCTTGGGAGAAATGAATGATTGTTCACAAAAGTCAACATGGGTAGTTGAGGGTTCATGTGTTCTCTCATTGACACTTGGCTTGACTTGATTGGCTCAAGGGTTTGAATCTTTCCCTCCCAATTCCTTGTAAATATCATTCCCCCATCTCTTGTTGCATTGCATAGCTAGTCGTGGGCATTTATATTAAAATTCATATTTACAATTCCCATGGTTCTCTAGCACATGGGCAACATAATATCCATTACTTGCCTCTTCAAGGTCGAGTGTTCACTAGCGGGGCCTTGGCCTTGAGCTCCACGCTAGGAACCATACATAAGATGCATACAATATTTACATTATAGCCCAAAATATTATAAGGGTAAAAATGGGGATATTACATTCCCCTCCCCCTTGGAATAACACCGTCCTCGGTGTTCCATAACTTGGGAATACATACACACTTTATATATGTCCAAAATTCACAAAATGTGGCAGGTATGTCCTACATTTCATTGATTGGAGATGTCAAGGTGAGGTTCTTTAACCTCTGCACATTGCTCTTGCTGGCTGTCGCGTTTCTTTATACCCCTCGCTGGAAATTCACGGAGGAGGTGACTTCCTCCACATCCCCAACATTCTATTGGAGATGGCTGCCTCTGTTTTCCTTTGTCAGCATTCTTGCTCTCTTCTAGCCTTGGGCGTTTCTTGATGGGGTGATTGGATGAATGTTTCATCATTGGTCCACTCTCCTTTCCCTTACTGATTGCTCCCATAATACTTTTTACCTTTTTTTGCAGACAAGTAGAGTCCTGCAAAACCTTGTGGTTCATCGCATTCTGCTGCTTCTGTAGCTTGAGCATCTCTCCAAGGTTTTCTTGGGTCTTGGAAATTGTTTGAAGAAGACTTTTAGCTAAGTCCAATAGCCCTTGGTCTGCGGCCATGGTCAATGTGCACAACTTTCCTCACTTGCTTCCTAGTACCACTTGTTTGTTTTTGTAACGATTGCAACCAATTGCGTTCAATTTCTCACCTGTGAAATTCATTATTGCAATTCTTTGTTAGGCCAAGCATAACAAAAACATTAAAATTAGTCAATTAATTTCCCAATTGACATGGGACGTCCATGCTTTATTCATGAGACTTCCACACTTTTCATGCTTGCCCAACATACATATGAACTCATTCATGTTTATCCTTTCACAGGGAATTAGATTTTTCAGCATTCACAATTTATTTTAAGCAAATAAACACAATAGACTTTCAGTCATGACATGCATTCCACAAATTTCTGTTTCTAAGATGCATCAGTCAAAAGGAAAGAGAAGAGTAAGAGTTTCCCCCTCTTATTCTTGTTCCAATCCGGAGCCACTCCATCACTGTGGTTCTATGCTCCTTAGCCTCTTTCACTTTAATGTGAATGCCTGGCTTTCCCTTTCTTGGCTATGACACTTCGTGTCTAAGGTCTGTCCTAGGATTTTCTCCATCAGAGAATCTCCTCCCCATGGTTTTTCTACAGAACCTTTGGCTGCTAGGACTCGCCCACACATATCCACTAGCACCATTCTTATCATTGCTGCTCATACTGAGCTTTCTAGGACAGTCACGTGTCCAAATGCATCCCTAGGATGCCTTCAAGGCTTCTTGCTTTCCTGCAAAGACCAAAGTTTCCAACAAAGAAACAACAGTGTATCAGCCTGGCTGTCATAAGACTTGTTCATGAAATTTTCATTATACAAAATTGAATGAAAATCAAATACTTATCTATATTGGGCAGTTCCTTGCTACTCCACAGGTTTCCTTCTCTGCTTTACAATCCTTGGATCACCTGTGGGGTGGATGTTTAATGCCCAACCAGTACACCTTCACGTCGACTGGGTTTACCAAGCATTTGTGGTGCCCAACCAGTCCCATACCTGGTTGGCCCTCTCCATTTCCGAGCCAACACATTCGTCTAGGTCATCGACCAATGGAAGGAAACTGCGCCACCGACCATTATAGGTCAAAGCTCTACTACAGAGCCATAGGTATATAACAGCCTTTCACTAATACCTCCACAACAGCCAAGTAAATAATGCCAAACCAGTGCACTGAATGGGTTGATTAGGCATGCAACAACCCTTCACAATACCTCCACAACACCCACAACATCCAAGTAAATAATGTCAAACCAGTGCACCGATTGGGTTTAGTAGGCATGCAACAACCCTTCACAACAACCTTCACAACACCCACAACATCCAAGTAAATAATGCCAAACCAGTGCACTGATTGGGTTTATTAGGAATGCAACAATCCTTCACAATACCTCCACGAAACCCACAACATCCATGTAAATAATGCCAAACCAGTGCACCGACTGGGTTTAGAAGGCATGGAACAACCCTTTACAACAACCTTCACAACACCCACAACATCCAAGTAAATAATGCCAAACCATTGCACTGATTGGGTTGATTAGGCATGCAACAATCCTTCATAACAACCTTCCATTATGCTTCTTCTGTGTGCATCCCCAGATTGCATCTGTTTTAGACGAAAACACAAGATGGATAAGCAAACTCATCAGTATTGCTACTCTAAAATTGAAGCATAATTCATAACATTCACTATCAAGTATTGAAACACTAGGAATGCATCCATTCCCTTAGGGTGTAGTCAATATTGAAAACCCTATCATAACCCAACACCCGAAAGGTGTGCACCCCTTTCCGATGTGAGCCATGTAGGCCCTTATCACACTCCAGCAACCTGAAATAATATAAATAATATGGAACATGCTCTACATATTAAATCTAATAACCAGAAATGTATATCTTTAGTCAGGGTTATAGAATACTTATCCGCTTTACATATGTATCTTTTCCTCATTGCGAAGAATGGGGGATCCCTTCTCTGAGTCAACGTTCCTTCGGTTTTTCACCCCAATATTTTCACGTTCCATAACCCACACATGCCTTCTTGGCATAATTTCACCATCTCGCTCACATGGGTCTCCAACATGTAGTGCAGCTGGGATATTATCAAAATTTACTATGGCGTTTCACCCGAAACCCATTTCCAAAGCATGGGGTCCTTCCCATGAAGTTTGGCTTCTACAGACCATCACACAAGGTCTCCCTGCAATGTGTCTTCCTGGCACACTTATCAAATAGCCAAACAATCAACAGCATTTAACAATAAAATTCAAATGTGATTTTCTCATAGCCAATCCATGGCATCAAGAATTAAATTCAATCATGAATTTGCAATTTTGTTTACTACAGAAATTGACTTGCTTAGTCATGAGGTTATTCTCATATTGCTTGTCCCTTGCAAGTGGCACCCAACTTCCCATTAGGGTTTTACGCTTTCTACTATAAAATGAACGTCCACTTGCAACACGTCCTCCTGACACAGTTCTATGCAAGCCAACGGTGATTAGCAATTATAAGCAAATTCTCAAATCTGAAATCTACAAGTCCAAAATCGACAACATGTTCTATACATAAACTATTTTTACCCCCATGAGACCCTTCTCATGAGGTTTGGATCTTGCACATGGTAGATTCCAATCTTCATCATGGACTTACCCACATTGCCATGCCCAAAACAATCTACCTGAAATCTGAAACTTCAATCAGCCAAAAACTCTGTAAGTCTTTATGCATATAATATTTCATTGCTGCAATAGTCATTGAAGTGATCTCAGAATTATAACACTTGATAACTCAAACATCCTTAGCTATTAACATTTGAAATACAATGAAATATATATATATATATATATATACATATGCATCATTATCATAATAAAATTGCAAGACTCAGTCACATCATTTATGCAATTCAATGAAGCTTTAGATACGCGTTACTTCATAGCCATATCATTTTATGCAACTCTGTCCTTTTAACAGAGCACCCTTGGTAGCCCATCAACATGTCTACCTTCTTCATGCAATTATTCTCCTGCATTCACAATATCTAATAAAATGGTCTCATAATTAACAATAGTTCACCATTTCATTCTACTATCTAACTGCATTGAGACACATATATGTCACAACCATGCATTCACACAATGCATCTCACATTCACAACATTTGCATAATATTTTAATAGGCATCCACTAAATGCATAACCCCTCAATACAACCCTACATTAATTCATGAATATTACGTATTCCAGCATATTATGGCCTAACCGTGACTATCTCACAGAGCATTCACTACAACAGGCCCATAAGTCATCACTTGCTTTGGCATGATATAATTTCATATGAATGCATTGAGGTTTCTAAGAAACTATAGGGTGTAATGCTCCTTGCCTTCACTTACCCACACCTGACCATACTTGGTAGGATTATATTCACATTCAGGCACTCAGTCTCACATGCAAACAATTCAACATAGTTTAAACATAGTTGAAGGGATCTCACCAAATCCTCTTTCAACCTTCATGCAATTAAGCACAGTTAACCCTTACCTGCATGGTTGTTATTAACATCGCTTGATGTTACCTGATCAGTTGGACTCTTACCAAGGCTTCATAGTTCTTTTTTTACCCTCATGACCATAGATTTTTTTTGCCCCAACCTTTCTTCATAAGGTTGTTGGTCATGTGCAACAACATCATCCACATCTTTAGCCATGCTTTGGTTAACTTTGGTCCTACAATCAATGAGGACACCATTAATTATTAGCAACCACAATCATTATCTTGAGTGGCTCTTTGCATATGTAAAACCTCACTATTTTACCAATGTGTAATATCATATACACGCAAAAATATTTTTACATGCATGGTGCAATGTTTATTAATATTCCATCTAGTGCATATTCACTTCATCTATCTAATCTCTTGCATGTTCAGTCATGCTTCTATGGTCTGATTCATACAACCATTAATTGGCATCAAGCATAGACGATACCATTAATGGGCCACTGCATGTGTAACTTCACTACCTTTACCCCTATGCAACATCATGCTCATGCATAATCAATTTACATGCACTATGCAATGATTCTCTAATCATGCACACTAATTCATATTTTAAATCTGTTATTCTCTTGCATTTTAGCATTCCTATGCCATAATTTATATGAACGACCACTTCAGAATTATAAATACAATATCAAGAGGGTAGTGGAGGAATTCTCCCTTTCAATTCTCCATTGTAGCATGGAATTTCCTCTTCCACATCATAGCTGATCCAATTTCATGGGCTCTCTACGATGCACACAAACAATTGTTAGCTATGATCTTCCCACAAAGTAGAAATTCAATATATGTATGCATGTGTATAACATTCATTCTTGATACTTTCCAAGCATACAATTATCATGTTATAAACATAAATAGTTTAAGGTGAGAGATTTCCCTTTCATCCTCCATAGTGGATATTACAACCAATTTCCCTTGCTGAGAATTCGACACCCCCCTTTATGCAACTCATGGAGCACATTCCAAGCATAGAGAATGCCTTTCACACTTTCAACGACTGTCTCAGTGAAAAGCTGCTGCATTTTCCCCGTTTGGCGGACTTATCGAGCTCTCTTCCGACCGTGTCGCAGATATTAAGGTTAAAATTGCCATGGTTGGCACGGATCTTAACGTTAAAATTGCCATGGGTGGCGCGGCTCTTAACGTTAATTTTGCCACTGCGCATGCCACAGATGTAACCCTAATTTTTCCGCCACGCATCGCAAACTCAACATAAATTTCGCCGCCGCGTCACACAAATTATGCTTAACTTTGCCGCCGCGCGTCGCAAAATTATTCTTAACTTCATCGCTGCGTGCCACAAAATTATTCTTAACTTCTCCGCCGCGCGTCGCAAAATTATTCTTAACTTTGCCGCCGCGCGTCGCAAAATTGTTCTTAACTTCGCCGCTGTGCGTCGCAAAATTATTCTTAACTTCGCCGCTGCGCGTTGCAAAATTATTCTTAACTTCGCCGCTGCGCGTCGCAAAATTATTCTTAACTTCGCCGCCTCGCGTCGCAGAAAGTTAGCGTAACTCCCGCCGCCGCATCGCAAAGTTAATCTTAATCTTCACCGCGCGTGCGCAGAAAGTTAGCGTAACTCCTGCTACCGCGTCGCAAAGTTAACTTTAACTTCGCCGCGCACGCGCAGAAAGTTAGCGTAACTTCCTTCGCCGCAACCCTTAGGCGAAATTCCAAAACACTTAGAAAAATTTAAAATTTTTCCTTCTTCTTTCTGTGATGATCATTGCTCAACAGGAAGCATAATTAGAGATCATACTTTGCATATAATAGAACAATAAAAAGATGTAATAAATTGCATCTCTTCATGTCAAAATACAACAACAGAATAATATACAGATAGCAAGGGGTTGCGCCTCCTTTCTCTCCTCCATGGAGGCAAACAACAAATACAAAAGCAAATTGCTACTGCATTAGAAACAATGTAAAGCAAGCATTCAACCTGAAAAAGGGAATTTTCCCTCCTTCCTCATTTTCATAAGTTGAAATCAATGCAAGCAGTTTTGAAATAATTCCCAAAACAGTCATGGGAATGATTTCCCATCCTAAACAAATAGAAGCCATGAGATCTTCAGGTTTCTTTAATGCATTTTAATTCCAAATACTAAATACATATACACACAATAATTTATATCTCTATGAAAGGCCCAACAGCTGCAGTGTTGAACCATAAGCTCTGATACCAATCTGTCACAAACCCTCCCATCTATCAATGTAAGGAAGGGAACATGATACCCAATAATCTAGGCGTTTATAAGACTTAGCCCATTCCAACATTCATGATTGTATACATATAATCAATTGGCATTATTTATATAATTCATATGTGTGCGGATGCAAATCAAGCAAACATGCACAGCGGAATAAACATCATCCACACACATTTCACATGCAATTATCATATTAAAAATCAACCATCCATTAATTAAAATAGTGTAGAAGAAAATACACATAAACAAATTTACTTATCTCACTACAATGCTGTCTCAAGCAACTAGCTATGTCGCTGCAATGTTCCACCCAACCGTAGGTTTCTGCCCAGCCTGTAGTATTTCAGCACTCAGAGACCACCCCCGAGCTGGGAATGATATCTACAAGGAAAAGGGGACTCTCAAGCTCAGCACAGCCCAAAACCATGGATACCCATCTCAACCCCAACATTCATTTACACACAACCACTCAAAACCGGGCATGGATACACATTTTAGCAACGGGATTCACAGAATACAGTCTATGGGTCTTTCCCAAATCGTTGCACACCCAAAAACGGATTCTGGGAAGAGAGAATCATCCCCAGGGAAAAAAACCAATTTTTCCCACAGATGTATGAGCATACAGTGGGCCAAAACAGCCTCTATAAAACCCCAAATCGTTTCCCCTTCTTCCCCACTGTTAGCCACAACAAAAGCGCCCTTCCCAGCTATGAAAAAGAAGGATAACACAGGAAATCCATGGAGAAAAACGCCCAAGCAGCTCCAAACTTGTGAGAGAGCAAAAACTGATGGTTGAATAATGGCTTGGGGGCAATTTCGTGGCTCTTTTCTTGCCCAAGAATCCAAACATGAAATTCTAGGAAGGGTGGCTTGCCCATACTCGAATTTGGACAGCCATACCTCTCCATTCCCCAAGGCATTAACTAGCTCAACCAAATCTTGGGAGAAATGAATGATTGTTCACAAAAGTCAACATGGGTAGTTGAGGGTTCATGGGTTCTCTCATTGACACTTGGCTTGACTTGATTGGCTCAAGGGTTTGAATCTTTCCCTCCCAATTCCTTGTAAATATCATTCCCCCATCTCTTGTTGCATTGCATAGCTAGTTGTGGGCATTTATATTAAAATTCATATTTACAATTCCCATGGTTCTCTAGCACATGGGCAACATAACATCCATTACTTGCATGTTCAAGGTCGAGTGTTCACTAGCGGGGCCTTGGCCTTGAGCTCCACGCTAGGAACCATACATAAGATGCATACAATATTTACATTATAGCCCAAAATATTGTAAGGGTAAAAATGGGGGTATTACATATTGGTTCCATCTCATTAGTCCCACCAAAAAAAATGATAAAATCACCATGAACATTTGCTAGTTAACACTTCAAGACTAGTTTACATGTATGAAATTTTCTCAAATTTCTACCTTTATTGAGAGAGAAACATGATTTATTAGAGCGTGTTGATCTAAGGACGCAAAGAGTAAATATTTAAAAGATCACCCGATCATGTCCTCATGGAATTTATCCACTGCCATTGAACATCCATAGCTCCAATGGAGATGCCTCAATATCATAGTCCTTGCTCCATTATCAGCGAGTGTCAATAACCCCAACAAAGATACTTGCATGATCTAAATTTCATTTCTCTCCCACTGCTTAATGCTTTTGCACGATTTGTTTTATTATTATTTATTTTTAGAGATATACAAGATTGAGGAATCAACAAATTTTATAAGCATGAGGGGATGATATGTGTTATTGATAACTGATCTTAGGTGTCCAAGTTGCTTATATGAATAATTGTGTACTAGTAACACTTGTCTTTGATAGTCATGCTACAATCTTAGTTGAGGCATTAGTTAAATTTTGTTGTGTGGTGAGCCCTAAAGAGAACTAACAAATGACCAAATTTCTAAGTATTGAACACTCATAACAAATTGCAAGACTGAGACTATGTTCCTCACCCAAATGAAATCACTAGCATTTGCTTGAGATTGATGTACATTTTATGGACTCACCGTGAGTCTTTTGAATATTTCAAGGTAATAAATTCATAATTTATCTAGGTGCACTTTGAGTGTTAGTACCAAGGTCAATCTAAAAAAGAAAATTCAGAGATGGCAAACTAGGAGCAGGGAAATCAAAAGGAAAAGCTTACATAAAATGAATCCTAATCTAAATATAATTATTGCAATCAAACAAATAAAAACAACTGAAATGAAAGTGAGGCTTTATTTATGTACAAGACTAATTGCCTCGACATGGCTAAGTGAAGTATCATTTCAATACTTGACCATTGACTGGTAGAGGGTCTATTTTTCCTTCTAGGGTTTGGAGTTTGTATGTGCCAATGCCAAGCTTCTCAACAATCAGATAAGGACCATGCCCCAATTGTTGGAACTTAGTGTGTTTCCCCCTTTTTTTCATGTTGCTTGTCCCACTTTAGGACTAGATCACCCACCTTAGTCATTTCTATTCAAGGACTCCATTTCTTCTTACATGGTCCTTCTCCAGAGTTTACCCTATGTCGAGTCAATCACTTCCTTTACCAACTCGGTATCACCTTCTATGGTATATAACACAAAAGCAAAGAGAAATCCAGTCGGGTGGACTATACCTTTTTGGTTGTTTCCTTTCTTGAACATACCTACTGACATCCAGATTTTGATGTTCCACCTTTTCATCATATTTAGTCATCTCACCTAAATCTCGACTTTCCTCATTCATTTCAAACTCTTGCTTTTCTGGTTTTTCTCTTTTAACCTCTTCATCTGTGGAAGTACCTTCGACTTATCTGAAGATCACATCTCTACTATAAAATTCCTTCATCATGACTAGGTTCCACATATTTCTTTGACTTGTTATCAAGTTTGGTTCTTTTCTCCTTTGGGATACGTATACAAGATTCACACCCAAAAACTGTGAGATGTGTAAGAGATGGATTTTTACCAACCCATGCCTCATATGGAGTCTTATGGACTAGATCCGTTGATGAAAACCTACTCACTGGGTAAAATGCCGAGTCAACTTCCTCTGCCCATAATTCTTATGCAACTTCTGCACTACTGAGCATACTCCTCGCTTTCTACATCAACATTTTATTTATTCTTTTAGCATTTCCATTCTATTGAGGCATGTATGGAGTTGTGTTTTGTTGAGCTATACCATGCTATCTACAGAAATAGTCAAATGCCTTTCCATAGAATTCTCCTTTGTTATCAGTTCTCATTACCTTGATTTTTTTTCCAGCCTAATTCTCCACAAGAGATTTGAACTCTTGAAACTTCTCAAAAACCTCAGTTTTCTTCCTCAAAAAATACAACCATGTCATTCCGGAGAATCATCTAGAAAAGAAACACAATATTAAGTTAGTTCTAGTGAAGGGACCAACACGGGTCTAGATACATCACTATGTATCAACTCTAGTATTTCCTTATCCCCACTAGCACCATATCAGAACCTTACGTGACTCTATTTACCATAAATACAATGTTCACAAAAGTCGACTTTTAGAACATTCAGGGAGACCTTCGACCATACCTTTATTGTGCATGGTATGAAGACCTTTCTCACTTATATGTCCCATCCATTGATTCCACAGAATGGTCAAGTCAACTAGACAAGAATATATGTCATTGGACTCAAGAATTACCACATTAACACTTTCGTCAATGTATGTTCTCCCCAATAGCTTGTACAAATTTCTAGTCCAAACTCCTCTCATTAGTATCATCGCTCCTCTCACCATATTGCATGTATATTTCTCAAATATAGGTTACACACCTGTATTCCCCATATTACTTTTTGAGATTAGGTTTCAAGTCAAACCCAAAATATGGAGCACTTGTAGAAGTGTTCTTATTCTTCCATATTTCAACTTCAGTCAAACTTTATCTCATTTGACTATCCTGTTCGGTGAGTCATCTCCCAATAGAACATCACCACCATCAAAATAGTATCATACTTAGAGAACCACTCTCTACGAGGTGTCATATGCTATGACGCACCAAACTCGATCAACTAAGAGTCACGTTTCAATTGTGTACTTGTGGAGGCCAAATACACATCACCTTTTTCTTCTTGAGAAAGGTTTCAATCAATCAACTGACTTCCTTAGACCCTTTTCCTTTCTCAACTTACATTTCCTTCTATAATTCTCGAATTTACCGCATCGCCAATGTGTTTTCATATCTGGACTAGGGGATTTGGTCTTAGATCTACCCCTCAACTTCAATATTCTACTGGAGGTTTGTCCTTTTCCTCTGTCTACTATTTGACCTCTTATTGTTAAGGCCTCGTGGGTCAAATCTTCCATGTTCTTTCATCTCATTTTTTTTTACAACATAGATGAGTCCACATCGTCGATCTTAAATGTGGTATTATTGCTTCCAATAGCCATGATCAGGCTATCCCTGAAATTTGGCAAAGAACACAAGATATTGATACATTTTTTCTCCTCAGTGATTTTAATATCCACAGAAAACAATTGACTGATCACAGTGTTGAACACATTCATGTTGTCTATAACCGAGTCACCTTCACCCATCCTCAGAAGATATAGCTTCTTCCAAAGAAACAACTTGTTAACCAGAGATTTCCACTAGTGCAAGTTCCCCAACTTTTCCCATAACTTCTTTATAGTGTCTTCTTCTCAGATTTTCAACAATACAAAATATGCTAAACAAAGTTGGATTGTACTCCTTGCCTTTCTGTCGATCTTTTTCCAGCCTTCCTCTGACACACCGGTCGGAGTCATTCTTGGGTCGACTACACCCATTATTCTCGATCCAGAAGGAGATCCTCCATTTTAAGCTTCCAAAGCTCAAAATTTCACCCACTAAACTTTTCAATTGTTATCCTTGACATGTTATCCATTCTAACTATAAATCAATGTTTTCGGAAATCTCCCATTGCAATAGATATTCACCAGATCTAGGACCAAGCCAAACCATCAACAATAAAGGCATCCCCCTGCAGCCAAATACAACTCTGATACCAATTGTTGGTTATAATACCGATTACAATAGGTTTGCAAATTGATTCATATAGTTAAACATAATTAAATATAAGATAATGGAACACAACACATCTACACATTACACAAAAATCACCTTGCAAACCCCTCTCCTAGGGGAAAACCAACAAACCAATGAGCTTCCCACTCATTTATTAATAAAAAAATAAAAAAATAGGTGTTTACAACTACGATTTGATATACCACAAATCACACTTCATTACATCATGTCACGATACACTACACAACTATTACATCTTATTTATAGATGTAATAAATCCAACTACTCATTAATGACAATCCATAACTTCTTAACCACTTTAAGTTATTTTGTTATAGTCGACTTGATTGGGTCAACCTTGGTCAATTGCTCGTTTTTCTTTGGTCATTCCATCGATCATTCGTTTTCCTTTGACCAAACAAATATTTCGGTCGATCTGTTGACTAGACTTCCGCCATCTATCACCTCCGAGTCCAGTCGACTATCGACTCTGTCAGTTGGTTTACTTGCAAATAATATAACATTCCCAACAAGGATGTACTTGTGCTGACTTGAGGAATTAGGAATGATTTCGTTGCTAATATCTAATCCCCATTGATCAAAAGGTTCTTCAGTGGTAACTGGTTGAAGCATAAGAGAGTGCATCCTTAATTAAAGTAAGCCAATAATAACTAGCTTTCATAATTTTATGTGTTGTAGTTTTGCCTACAAAATTACCTCTAGCCAACCAATCATGTAATCCTTCTAACACTTTGCTTGCATAATCATTTTCAAGGCATCTTAATAATACCCCATCATAATTCTTCCTGAAAAGGATACCATTTATCAATTAATATTAGGTGGATTTGATCCTGAGGGCTCTTATTTATTTTGCGTTCGTATGCTTAGGTGCATTACCATGTTTGAGGTATTGTTGAAGGTCATGGTACCAAGAATCCATTATAGAAAGGACATGTTGGATGTCTTGAATATAAAGTGAAATCTTGTTATCTCAGCCTTCTTCACTTTCTTCTGTAGGATCTAAGGCTTCAATAAACAACTTGCATAAGCCTCTCCCTTTAACTATTGTGGCTAGTTTGAAACCAAGGTCATACTCCTGCATTATAACAACCTAACTTCCTCTTATTTTACCCAACTCTTTCTGAACGAAGAGTGACCTTACTACGGGGTGTGGGACAATCACCTTAGTGTGATTCTTTAATATATAGGGTATAAACTATTTGACTGCCATAAAAACAATGAACACTTAATGTTTATCAATGGTTGGGTAATTTAGTTCAACCCCTTGTAATCTAGTGCTCACAAATGATCAATTAGAGCAAATTTGTGTCTAAAATGTGCCTCCTAAGTAAAATATTAAAAAAATCCATGTCACACTAAGAATATGACATGTTACAATAAGTTATAGGTGTTATCTAGTGAAGGTTAACCTATATCGTCTCATGAGTGATAGATAGCAAAACATATTGGGTTAGTGTAGAGATAAGAGGTGAGAGTTAAAAATAATAATGAAAGGCAACAAGAGATGGAGGCATGATTTTACAAGGAATTGGGAGGGAAAACATTCAAACCCTTGAGCTTTCAAGCCAAGTGTCAATGAGAGAACCCATTAAACACTCAACTACCCATGTTGACTTTTGTACCCAATAATTCATTTCTCCCAAGAGTTGGTTGAGGTAGTTAATGCCATGGGGAATGAGAGGTATGGCTATTCAAAATTCGAGCATGGACAACCACCCTGCATGGAAAAATGTGTTTGGCTTCCTTGGCAAGAAAAGAGCCATGAATTTGCCTCCCAAGCCATAACCCATCAAGCAATTTTGCCTCTCTCACGTTTTTGGGATTGATGGGCGTTTTTCCTCCATGTTTTTCCTATGTCTTCCTGGTTTTCAGTGGAAAAAGAGGGCGTTTTCGTGTTGCAGAGTGGTTGGGGAGTATGGGAGCTTGATTTGGGGTTTCATTGGGGCCGTTTTGGTCATTTAGATGCCCAAAATTCCCATGGAAAATCGGGTTGGTTCCCTGTGGACGATTTTCTCACCCCCAATCCGTTTTTTGGTGTGCCCACATTTTTGGGAAAACCTATGGCCATTGTATTTGCAAATCCCATTGTTGAAAATGGGTATCCATGCCCAGTTGGAGTTGCTATGTGTAAAAGAAGGTTGGGGATGAGATGAGTTTCTATTGCTTTGGCTGTGAATGAGCTGGAATGTTTCATTTTTCTTGTAAGAATCATGCCCAGATCGGGGGTGGCAGTTGTGTTGAGAGATCTATGAACACAACTGGCCTATGGTTGGGTGGAACGTTGCAGCAACATAGCTAGTTGTTTGGGGGAAATTGCACAAATGAAGATAAGTGTTCTCTATGTGCATTTTACTTCTGCAATGTTTTAATTTGATGTTTATTATTGATATGTTGAATGCATATGAAAGATGTGTGTGGGTGATGTTCTTATTCCGATGTGCATATATGTTTGATTTGCATCTGAACACATTAATTTTATGGCTATGAGTCTAATGAATGGGCTGAGTTTTTGTGAAAGCCCTGTAGATTGGCATCATGTTCCCTTACCGGAGTTAGATCCGCGGGAGGGGACATTACAGTGATACCATTCTGTAACGCACCCTCCCATCTAGCCAATTCCTGGAAGGGAACATGATGCCAAATTTTGGGCTTTCACATAATCTCAGCCCAAGTCATTAGCTTCATGCAATTAAAAACAGAGTGTGCAGATGCAAATTAAGCAAGCACAGCGTAATTAAAACTCGTCCACACACACATTTCATATGCATACAGCATATCCAAAAACAGTCATCAATTCAAACATTGCAGAAGTAAATGCATGGACAGATAAACACTTATCTTATGGTGAAATGGCCCCAAACAACTAGCTATGTCACTGCAACGTTCCACCCAACCATAGGTTAGTTGTGTTCATCAATTCTCTCAACACAACTGCCACCCCCGAGATGGGCATGATTCTTACAAGGAAAAGGGGACATTCGAGCTCATGCACAGCCAAAGCAATAGAAACCCATCTCAACCCCAATATTCTTTCACACACAACAACTCAACTGGGCATGGATACACATTTTTAGCAATGGGATTTACAAACACGATGGCCATGGATTTTCTCAAAATGCGGGCACACCAAAAACAGACTGTGAGAGAGGGCAATTCGACCACATGGAGAGAAACGATTTATCCCACAGATTGTGGGCATTCCAATATCCAAAACAACCCCCAGGAAACCCCCAAATCGATCCGTTCTCTTCCCCATTGGTAACCAAAGCAAAAACGCCCTTCTCCCAGATGAGAAATAAGGAAAAACAAAAAAAAACATGGCTGGAAAACGCCCAGGAAGCCCCAAACTCGTGGGAGAGCAAAATTGGTTGATGGGTAATGGCTTGGGGAGCAATTCATGGCTGTTTTCTTGCCCAAGAAGCAAAACACGTTTTTCATGGAGGGTGGTTTGCCCATACTCGAATTTGAATAGCCATACCTCCCCATTCCCCAAGGCATTAACTACTTCACCCAACTCTTGGGAGAAATGAATGATTGGGTACAAAAGTCAACATGGGTAGTTGAGGGTTTGATGGATTCTCTCATTGACACTTGGCTTGACCTGATTGACTCAAGGGTTTGAATGTTTTACCTCCCAATTCCTTATAAAATCATGCCCCATCTCTTGTTGCATTGCATAGCTAGTTGTTGGTATTTTATTAAAATGCATATTTACAATTCCAATGTGCCTAACTAGCACGTAAACCATATGCATCAATAAATCGATGGCGGGGCTTTGGCCTTGAGCTCCTCACCATGATTTTATAACAATATTACATTATTTACATTTTAATACAATGGGGTCAAAATTGGGATATTACAATCCCCTCCCCCTTGGAATAACACCGTCCTCGGTGTTCCAAACACTTAGGAATATATACCCACTTTACACATGTCTCAAAATTCACAAAATGTGGCAGGTCTGTCCTGCGTTCATCTCTTTACTTTGATATTTCAGGATCAAGTCTTTTGGATTCCACAAGCTGCTCCTGCTGGTTTGATCTTCCAGTTCTGCAGGTGGGCATCGCTCCACAGCAATCCCTTCCATTTATTTATCTTCCAGCTGATCTACAAGTATGGAATTTCATGGATTCCATCATCCTTGTTGTCCTAGAAACTATTTTGAGGAATATTTTTAGCCAAAACAATTAGCTTTTGGTCTGCTGCCATGATCAGTGTGCACATCTGGCTCTCACTTTTGTCACTAGCAATCATTTGGCTAGAGACAACGACTTTCAATTTCTCACCTGTGAGATTCATCATGGAAATTCCTGCTAGGACAAGCATAATACAATATTAAAATTAGTCAATTATTTTCTCAATTGACATGGAAAGTCCATTCTTTACTCATGAGACTTCCACACTTTTCATGCTTTCCCAACATACACATGAACTCATCCATGTTCATACTTTCACATGGAAATAGCTATTTCAGCATTCACAATTCATTTCAAGCAATTAAACACAATATATTTTTAACCATGACATGCACTCAACAATATTTTGTTTCTAAGATGCATTAGTCAAAAGGGAAAGAGGAGAGTAAGAGTTTCCCCCTCTTAGTCTTGTTCCAATCCAGAGCCACACCGCAACTCTAGTTTTCGTGCTCCTTAAGCTCTTTCACTTCAATGTGAATGCTTGACTTGCCCTTTCTTGGCTATGAGACTTAGTGTCTAAGGTCTGTCTAAGGATTTTCAACCAGAGAACCTTTCCCCATTGTTTCTTACAGAACCTTTTGCTGCTAGGACCCACACATATCCACTAGTACCATATTTCATTACTGATCATACTGAACTCTTTAGGATGGTCACATGTCCACATGCATCCTCCAGATGCTTTCTTAGTCCTTGCTTCCAATAATAACTACGCTCAAACATTGAATCAATTCACATGTTCAGTTTATTCCCATAGGGTTTATTTCTAAACAAGAATTTAAGAAATCATAAACAATTCATATACACATATATATTCATAAGCAAGAAGCTGCAAGATAACCAAATACTTATCTGTATGGGATGTCTTCACTTTATTCCATAAGATCCTTATTTGCTTTACAAGCCTTGGATTTCCCGTGGACACAATAATGAATGTTGGGCCAGCACGCAGGCTACTCCACAACCATTCGAATAGGCAATGCCAAGCCAGTACGTCGACTGGGTTTATCAATCATCTCATTTAGCAATATGCTAGTCCAGTGTTCTGACTGCTTTTATTAATTAATTAAAGAATGTTTGGCCAGCATGCCAACTGCTCCACAACATCAAGGGTTTAGTGCCCCCACCAACTACTCTATGAATTTATCAAGCATTTATAGCGCCCAACCAGTTACTCTCTGGATTTACTAAGAATTTATAACACCTGACTAGTTACTCTCTGGATTTACTAAGAATTTATAGCGCTTGACCAGTTACTCTCTGGTTTAACCAAGAATTATGGTTCTTTTAGGGCCCTTGCTTTCCTGCAATGACCAAGGTTTCCAAAAAAGAAACAATAGTGTATCAGCTTAGCTTTTAGAAGACTTATACCTGAAATCTTCATTATTCCCAACAAGAAAATAAATGAAAATGAATACTTATCTGTATTGTGCATTTTCCTTGCTACTCCATAGGTTTCCTTCTCTACTTTACAAGCCTTGGATCACCTGTGGGGTGGATGCTTGGCTAGCAGACATGTTGCTCCGCAACATCATCTGAATAGGCAATGCCAAGCCAGTACGCTGACTGGGTTTATCAGGCATCCCAAAAATAAATATGCTAAGCCAGTACGCCGACTGAGTTTATTAAGCATTTCAAAAATCAGTATGCTAAGCCAGTACGCCGACTGGGTTTATCAAGTATACAATGACCATTTCCAAGCTAGTTCTCCGACTGGGTTTGTCAGGAAATAACACCCTTCACCAATACCTCCACAACATGCAAATAGCCAATGCCAAGCTAGTACACTAACTGGGTTTGTTAGGCATCCAACAACCATTCACCACAATGCCAAGCCAATACATCGATTAGGTTTATCAGGCATACAATAACCATTCACCACAATATCCACACAACCAATGCCAAGCCAGTACACCGACTGGGTTGATCAGGCATACAACAACCATTCACCACAATATCCACACAACCAATGCCAAGCTAGTACACCGACTGGGTTTATCAGGCAATAAGAACAACATAATATGATTATGTGGCTCCTTCTCTTATGCAACCAGTGGTTCCCTACAGGAACTCCATATGTGACTCACTTGACTGTAGGCTAGCATGGCCCCACAATACCCTACTCACACTACACAAGGATGATGCCCCTTTCATGTTACACAGCTCCTCGGGCCTATCCATCTCTTCTAGTGTCCTTTAGTGTGAGCGTAGAAAGGTTACCACTTCACATACAGTCCTCTCGAGCACCCTTTCTTAACTTTTCCTCTTACGTGCAACACCAGATTGCATCTATGTAATATGATAGCATAAGAAGGATAAGCATGATCATCAGTATTGCTGCTCAAAATTGTAATCATATTTCATAACATTCACTATCAAGTATTGAAACACCAGGAATGCATCCATTCCCCTAGGGTGTAGTCAATATTGACAACCCTAACATAACCCATCACCCGAAAGGTATGCATCCCTTTCTGATGTGAGTCATGTAGGCCCTAATCGTACTCAAGCAGTCTGAAATAATATTGAAATAATAAAACATGATCTGCATATTGAATATGATAGCTAGACATGTATATTCTTAGTTAGGGTTACATAATACTCATTCGTTTCACGGATGTATCTTTTCTTCATTTGCAAAGAATGGGAGCTCCCTTCTCTGAGTCAACAGTCCTTCGGTTTGCCACCCAAATCCTTTCACGTTCCATAACCCACACATGCCTTCTGGGCATAACTTTACTGTCTCACTCACATGCTTTACCAACATGTAGTTCGGTTGAGACATTATCAATATGGCGTTTCACCCGAAACCCATTTCCAAAGCATGGGATTCTTCCCATCTAGATTGGCTTCTGTAGGCCATCACACATGGTCTTCCTGCAATGTGTCATCCTGACACACTTATCAAATAGCCAAACAGTCAGTAACATTTAGCAATAAGCTTCAAATCTAATTGTTCCATAACCAATCAATGTCATTAATAATTAAATTCAATATGAATTTGCAACTCTGTCTACTACAGAAATTGATTTGCTTAGTAATGAGGCTATCCTCATATTGTTTGGCCCTCGTAAGTGGTATAAATCTATCCATTATGGTTTCACCCTTGCTACCATATATGAACATCCACCTACAACATGTCCTTCTGACACAATCTTATATAAGCCAAACAGTCATTAGCAATTATTAGCAAAATTTTGAATTTGAAATTCACAAATCTATTTCATGCATTAGTTAAATTCCACAACCATGAGAACCTTCTCATAACCTTTGGCCTCTATACATGGTAGATCCCGGTCTTTACTGTGGACTTATCCTCATTTCCATACGTAAGACTTTTCTACCTAAAATCTGAAACTTCAATAAGCCAAACACGTTGTGAGTATCTTATGCATATAATCCTTTCATTGCTACAATAGTCACTGAGGTGATCTTAGAATTATAACACTCAATAATTCAAACACCTTCAGCTGTTAACATTTGAAATGCAATGAAATATATATATATATATATATATATATATATATATATATATATATATATATCATAATAGAATTGCAAGACACGGGTACATTCTTTATGCAATTTAAATAAACTGTAAATACTCATTTCTTCACAGCCATATCATTTTTATGCAACTCTGTCCTTCCAACAGAGCACTCTGGTAGCCCATCAACATGTCTACCTTCTTCATGCAATCATTCTCCTGCATTCATAGCAGCTCATGAAATGGTCTCAGTACTAACAATAGTTCACCATTTCAGCTATCATCTAATTGCATTGAAATATATATATCACAACCATGCATTCACACAATGCATCTCAACATGTGCACCTGCACATATGCATGCACATTCACAACATTTACATAATATTTTGATGTACATTCACTTAATGCATAACCTCTCAATGCAACCTTGCATTAATCCATGCATACTATGTACTCATTCCTATTATGGCCTAACCATGACTGCCACTCATAGCATGCACTACCACAACAGGACCATAAGTCCTCACTTGATTTGGTTGTTAAACTCACAACCGACATACTCAAATAGCATGATATAATCTCATATGAATGCATTGAGATTTCTAAGCAATTATAGGGTGTAAGGATCATTGCCTTCACTTACCCACATCTCTACTTGGTAGGTTGACATTCACATTCAGGCACTCAATACCACATGCAAATCAATCAACATAGTTTAAACATAGTTGAAGGAATCTCACCAAATCCTCTTTCAACATTCATGCAATTAAGCACAGTTAACCCTTACCTGCATGGCTGTTATTAACATCGCTTGATGTTACCTGATCAGTTGGCCTCTTACCAAGGCTACTCAGTCCTTTTTCCAACATCATGATCACAGATTTGTTGCACCATCCTCTCTTCATAAGGTTGTTGGTATCGTGCAATAACGCCATCAACTTCTTTAGCCATGCTTTGATTGTATTTTGTCCTACAACCAATGCAGACACAACCAATTGTTAGCAACCACCATAATTATTTCAAGTGGCTCATTGCATATGTAAAACCTCACTATTTTACCAATATGCAATATCATATATATATGCACAACCATATTCACATGCACTATGCAATGTTTGTTAATATGCCATTTGGTGCATATTCATTTCATCTATGTAATATCTTTGCATTTTCAACATTCCTATGCCATAGTTTACATGCATGACAATTTCATAATTATAAATACGATAGCAAAATAGGGGTTAAGGAATTCTCCCTTTCCAATCCCTCATCGTAGTATGGAATCCCTCTTCCATATCATAGTTGGTCCTATTTCCTTCCAGTCATGCAATTTTGGAAATTGCCCATATTGACAACAATTTTTTTTGTCAAAACAACAACTAGCACTCTTCTGTACCAAATATCTATGATATATGTGAACCTTATTCAAACTTTGGTCATGCATCCATGTTCTCCTCTGGACAAGCTTTCCAACGCCTATCCCCGTGCGCCATTCCGATCCAGGACATGGAATTTACATTCTTCCCAAAATGCAAACTTTGCCCAAATTTCTGCACATTTACACGGCTGCAATTTTATTCTGGAAGGCCAACTTCAGCTGCTTGAAGAAGTAAATTTAGGAAGAATCATGAAAAATTATCTACCGGGCGAAGGTATTCCATATAACAAGGAACTCAGCAACCTTTAGATCCCTGTTCTGATGCACCAATCAACTTCTGTAAAATTCAGGGTTTGGCTACTTTTAACTTTTCATTTTTTCCCCAAAATCTCAAAATTTGGCAAAAAATGGCTATCTCCCAATCTATGCATTTCTGGGAAATATTCGTATAACGAAAAATGTCCGTATTAATGAGAAGATGAAATGTCTAGTTCAGTAAAATTTTTGATTCCCACATCTAGGGTCACTTTTATTGTCCACAAGCTTTTCAAAATCCCAAAAAAGTGGCTCGGAATAGTGCTTTTTGGCCTTCTGGTTCACCCCGACTCCACATCCTTTGGAGTTCGGCTCCAAGATTCCAAACTTAACACTGTGCCTGCTCCATGGCCGTGCCATATCAATTTCATCTCAAACCGACCTTCCGTCAAGCCTCGGGACACTGTCTTACAAAAGTCACTATGAGGGGATTGTGATATCCCGAGTTTGACCCCATTGCATTAAAATGTAAATGATGTAATATTGTTATAAAATCGTGGTGAGGAGCTCAAGGCCAAGGCCCCGCCACCGATTTATTGATGCATATGGTTTACGTGCTAGCCATGCACATTGGAATTGTAAATATGCATTTTAATAAAATATCCACAACTAGCTATGCAATGCAACAAGAGATAGAGGCATGATTTTACAAGGAATTGGGAGGGAAAACATTCAAACCCTTGAGCCAATCAAGTCAAGCCAAGTGTCAATGAGAGAACCCATGAAACCCTCAACTACCCATGTTGACTTTTGTACCCAATTATTCATTTCTCCCAAAAAGTTGGTTGAGGTAGTTAATGCCTTGGGGAATGAGAGGTATGGCTATCCAAAATTCGAGTATGGGCAACTACCTTGCATGGAAAAACGTGTTTGGCTTCCTTGGCAAGAAAAGAGCCATGAATTTGCATCCCAAGCCATAACCCATCAAGTAGTTTTGCCTCTCTCACGTTTTTGGGACTGCTGGGCGTTTTTCCTCCATGTTTTTCCTGTGTCTTCCTAGTTTTTAATGGAAAAAGAGGGCGTTTTTGTGTTGCAGAGTGGTTGGGGAGTATGGGAGCTTGATTTGGGGTTTCATTGGGGCCGTTTTGGCCATTTAGATGCCCAAAATGCCCATGGAAAATCGGGTTGGTTCCCTGTGGACAATTTTCTCACCCCCAATCCGTTTTTGGTGTGCCCACGTTTTTGGGAAAACCTATGGCCATTGTATTTGCAAATCCCATTGCTGAAAATGGGTATCCATGCCCAGTTGGAGTTGCTATGTGTAAAAGAAGGTTGGGGATGAGATGAGTTTCTATTGCTTGGCTGTGAATGAGCTGGAATGTTCCATTTTCCTTGTAAGAATCATGCCCAGCTCGGGGGTGGCAGTTGTGTTGAGAGATCTATGAACACAACTGGCCTATGGTTGGGTGGAACGTTGCAACAACGTAACTAGTTGTTTGGGGGCAATTGCACAAATGAAGATAAGTGTTCTCTATGTGCATTTTACTTCTGCAATGTTTTAATTTGATGTTTATTATTGATATGTTGAATGCATATGAAATATGTGTGTGGGTGATGTTCTTATTCTGCTGTGCATATATGTTTGATTTGCATCTGCACACATTAATTTTATGGCTATGAGTCTAATGAATGGGCCGAGTTTTTGTGAAAGCCCCGTAGATTGACATCATGTTCCCTTACCGGAGTTGGATTTGCGAGAGGGGACATTATAGTGTGGTATCAGAGCTGCTGGTTGCAGCATTGGGGCCTTTATGGGCTACCTAGCACAATTGCAGAGGTAAGTATGCCTCCTGTCCAACACTAAACTGTTTTTGAAAATTTGAAAAAAAATTGAAATTTTTTCTAAGTGTTGGAAATTTTGCTTAAGTCTCTGTCAGCGATTTTAACCATAACCGTTGCGCCAAGGTCAGCGAAAATTTGGTTAAAAGTTGCGCCGAAGTGGTCACGAAGAAAAGACTCTGTCGCAAATTTTAATGTTAAATTTTGTGACGCGTGCAGCGAAATTAAGGCTAATTTATGCGACGTGGGCGGCGAAATTAAGTTAAAAGTTACGACGGAGGCTTGCACGTGGTGGCAATTTTAGGCTTAAAAGTTGCGACGGAGGCTTGCGCGCAGCGACAATTTTAGGCTTAAAACCTGCGACAGTCGGCGGCGACACTGGCAAAACAGCGGCAACTTTAAGGTTAAAACTTGTGACGCGGTTAGCAATTTTAACCTTAAAATTTGCGACGTGGTTGCAACAGCGGAGGCTTGCGGGCGGCGAAGATAAGGCCAGAAACAGGCGCAAAAATTAGGGTTAAAACCCGCGACGGTCGGCGACGACACTGGCGAAATGGCGGGAACTTTAAGGTTAAAAACTGCGATGTGGGCGGCAACTTTAAGGTTAAAACCTGCGATGCGGCAATAGTTTTAGAGTTAAATCCAGCGCCAAGGTCGGCGATTTTAAGGATTAATCCAGCGATGGTCGCAGAGGTAAAAAAATAAGAAAAAAAATGTAGAGTATAGAGCCAGAAACTTGACTTTTGGATAGAAGGAGCAATCGGGCTCAGAATGGGATGATTTATGTGGAGCTCAGAGGCCATTAACAAAGGCCATGAAAGAACCAGAGAGGGTCCCAAACCCAGTGTGCTCCAATTTGACAGAAAATGGAGAATAGTGACTTTTGTAAGATGGTGTCCCGAGGCTTGACGAAAGGTCGGATTGAGCTGAAATTGATATGGCGCGGCCATGGAGCAGGCACAGTGTTAAGTTTGGAATCTTGGAGCCGAAATCCAAATGATGTGGAGTCAGGGTGAACCAAAAGGCCAAAAAGCACTGTTCCGGGCCACTTTTTCAGGATTTTGAAAAGCTTGTGGACAGTAAAAGTGACCCTAGATGTTGGAATAATTTTTTTTACTGAACTAGACATTTCATCTTCTCATTAATATGGACAGTTTCCATTAGACGAAGATTTCCCAGAAATGCATAGTTTGGGAGATAGCCATTTTTGGCAAAACTTTGAGATTTTGGGGAAAAAGTGAAAAGTAGCCAAACCCCGAATTTTATAGAAGTTGACTGGTGCATCAGAATAGGGATCTGAAGGTTGCTGAGTGTTCCTTGTTATATGGGCTACCTTCGTCCGGTAGATACGTTTTCATGATTCTTCCTAAATTCTGCTTCTACAAGTAGCCGAAGTTGGCCTTTCAAAATAAATTGCAGCTTGTAAAAGTGCATAAATTTGGGCAAAATTTGCATTTTTGGAAGAGTATAAATTCCATGTCCTGGATCGGAATGGAGCACGGGGATAGGCGTTGGAAATATTATCCGGAGGAGAACAAGGATGCATGACCAGAATTTGAATGAGGTCCACATATATCATAGATATTTGGTACAGAAGAGTGCCAGTGGCTGTTTTAACAAAAAAAAATTGTTAGTATATTGACAATTTCTAGAATTGCATGACTAGAAAGAAATCAGACCAACTATGATATGGAAAGGGGATTCCATATTACGATGAAGGATTGGAAAGGGAGAATTCCTTAAACCCTGTTTTGCTATCGTATTTATAATTATGAAATTGTCATCCATATAAACTATGGAATAAGAATGTTAAAAATGCAAAAGATTACATAGATGAATATGCACTAGATGACAAATCAATAAACATTGCACAGTGCATGTGAAAATGTTTTGCGTGTATATGATATTGCATATTGGTAAAATAGTGAGGTTTTACATATGCAATGAGCCACTTAAGATAATGATTGTGGTTTCTAATAATCAGTTGTGTTCGCATTGGTTATAGGACCAAAGGCAACTGAAGCATGGCTAAAGAAGTTGATGACGTGGTTGCACATGACCAACGAACTTATGAAGAAAGGATGGTGCAAAAAATCCATGATCATGATGTTAGCAAAATGACTGAGTAGCCTTGGTAAGAGTCCAACTGATCAGTAACATCAAACAATGTTAATAACAACCATGCAGGTAATGGTTAATTGTGCTTAATTGCATGAATGTTGAAAGATGATTTGGTGAGATACCTTCACTATGTTTAAACTATGTTGAATTGTTTGCATGTGGTATTGAGTGCCCGAATGGGAACGTTAACCTACCGAGTATGGTGAGGTGTGGGTAGGTGTAGGCAATGATCCTTACACCCTATAATTGCTTAGAAATCTCAATGCATTCATATTAAATTATATCATGCCATTTGTGTATGTTGGTTGTGAGTTTAACAACCAAAGCACATGATGACTTATGGTCCTATGGTAGTGTATGCCATATGAGACAAGCATGGTTAGGCCATAATATGTTGGAATGCGTAGTATTTTTGGATTAATGCAAGGTTGCATTGATGGGTTATGCATTAAGTAAATGTACATCAAAATATTATGTAAATGTTGTGGATGTGCATGCATATGTGCGGGTGCACATGTTGAGATGCGTTGTGTGAATGCATGGTTGTGATATATATATATATATATATATATATATATATATTTCAATGCAATTAGATGATAGATGAAATGGTGAACTATTGTTAGTACTGATACTATTCCATGAGCTTCTGTGAATGCAGGATAATGATTGCATGAAGAAGGTAGACATGTGATGGGCTACCAGAGTGCTCTGTCGGAAGGACAGAATTGCATGGAATGTGAAGTAATGAGTATTTACAGTTTATTTAAATTGCATGGATAATGTGACTGTGTCTTGCAATTTTATTGTGACAATGATGCATATATAGGAATGTATATATTTCATTGCATTTCAAATGTTAACAGTTGAAGGTGTTTGAATTATTGAGTGTTATAATTCTGAGATCACTTCAGTGACTATTGTGGCAATGAAAGGATTATATGCATAGATACTCACAACGTGTTGGGTTGATTGAAGTTTCAGTTTTCAGGCAGAAAAGTCTTACGTATGGCAATGAGGATAAGTCCATAGTAAAGACTGGGATCTACCATGTGCAGAAGCCAAAGGCTGTGAGAAGGTTGTCATGGTTGTAAAGTATGCATGAAACAAATCTGAAAATTTTATGGTTTAAATTTATGAGAATAATCTCATGATTGCAAATCTAATTTCTGTAGGAAAACAAATTTGTAGATTTCAGATTTGAGAATTTGCTTATAATTGCTAATCATTGTTTGGCTTATATAAATTGTGTTAGGAGGACATGTTGTAGGTGGATGTTCATGTATGGTAGCAAGTGTAAAACCATAATGGACAGAGTGATACTACTTACGAGAGCTAAACAATATGAGGATGGCCTCATGGTTAAGCAAATCAATTTTTGTAGGAGACAGAGTTGCAAATTCATATTGAATTTAATTATTAAAGACATTGATTGGTTATGGAACAATCATATTTGAAGTTTATTGTTAAATGTTGCTGATTGTTTGGCTATTTGATAAGTGTGCCAGGATGACACATTGCAGGAAGACCATGTATGATGGCCTGCAGAATCCAAACTAGATGGGAAGGATCTCATGCTTTGGAAATGGGTTTCGAGTAAAACGCCATTGTGAATTTTGATAATACCTCAGCTGCACTGCATGTGAGTGAGATGGTAAAACTATGCCAAGAAGGCATGTGTGGGTTATGAAATGTGAAAAGATTGGGGTGGAAAACCGAAGGACTGATGACTCAGAGAAGGGAGCCCCCATTTTTCGCAAATGAAGAAAAGATACATCCGTGAAACAAATGAGTATTCAGTAACCCTAACTAAGAATATACATGTCTGGTTATTAGATTTAATATGCAGAGCATGTTTTATTATTTCATTATTATTCCAGATTGCTTGAGTATGACTAAGGCCTACATGGCTCACATCAGAAATGGATGCATACCTTTCAGGTGATGGGTTATGTTAGGGTTTTCAATATTGACTACACCCTAAGGGAATGGACGCATTACTGGTGTTTCAATACTTGATAGTGAATGTTATGAAATATGATTACAATTTTAGAGAAACAATACTAATGAGCCTGCTTATCCTTCTTGTGCTATCAGCTTACACAGATGCACTATGGTGTTGCACATAAGAGGCAAAGTTAAGAAGGGTGCTCAAGAGGACTATATGGGTAGTGGTAACCTTTCTACGCCCACACTGAAGGACACTACAAGAGATGGATGGGCCCGAGGAGCTGTGTAACAGGAAAAGGGGCATCGTCCTTGTGTAGTATGAGTAGGGTATTGTGGGGCCATGCTAGCTTGCAGTCAAGTAAGTAACCTATGGAATTCCTAGAGGGAACCACTGGTTTGCATAAGAGAAGGATCCACGTAATCATATTGTGTGGTTCTTATTGCCTGATAAACCCAAAAGGTGTACTGGCTTGGCAATGGTCGTTGCATGCCTGATAAACCCAGTTGGTGTACTGGTTTGGCATTGGTTGTTTGCATGTTGTGGAGGTATTTTGTTTACATGTTGTGGAGGTATTGGCGAATGGTGTTATTTTCTGACAAGCCCAGTCGGAGAAATGGCTTGGAAATGATCATTGTATGCTTGATAAACCCAGTCGGCGTACTGGCTTAGCATACTGATTTTTGAAATGCTTGATAAACCTAGTCGGCGTACTGGCTTAGCATACTGATTTTTGAAATGCTTGATAAACCCAGTCGGCGTATTGGCTTAGCATACTGATTTTTGAAATGCTTGATAAACCCAGTCGGCGTTCTGTCTTAGCATACTGATTTTTGAAATGCTTCATAAACCCAGTCGACGTACTAGCTTAGCATACTGATTTTTGAAATGCTTGATAAACCCAGTCGGCGTACTGGCTTAGCATCCTGATTTTTGGGGATGCCTAGTAAACCCAGTCGGTGTACTGGCTTGGCATTGCCTATTCGGATGATGTGTGGAATAGCATGTGTGCTGGCCAAGCATCCACCCCACAGGTGATCCAAGGCTTGTAAAGCAGAGAAAGAAACCTATGGAGTAGCAAGGAAATGCACAATACATATAAGTATTCATTTTCATTTATTTCTTGCTTGGAATAATGAAGATTTCAGGTATAAGTTTTCTAACAGCTAAGCTGATACATTGTCGTTTCTTTGTTGGAAAACTTGGTCATTGCAGGAAGCACGCACCCTGAAAGAACTATAAATTCTTAGTAAACTAGAGAGTAACTGGTTGTGCACTATAAATTTTTAGTAAAACCATAGAGTAACTGGTTGTGCATTATAAATTCTTGGTAAATATAGAGAGTAATTGATGCTCGATAAATTCAGAGAATAGTTGGTGGGGGCATTAACCACTTGATGTTGTGGAGCAGCCGGCGTGCTGGCCAAACATTATTTAATCAATTAATAAAACCAGTCGAAGCACTAGCTTCGCATATTGCTAAATGAGATGATTGATGAAACCTAGTCGACGTACTAGCTGGGTATTGCCTATTCGAATGGTTGTGGAGTAGCCTGCGTGTTGGCCCAACATTCATTATTGCATCCACGGGTAATCCAAGGCTTATAAAGCGAAGAAGGAGCCTGTGGAATAAAGTGAAGACATCCAATGCAGATAAGTATTTGGTTACATCGCAGCTTCTTGCTTATAAAATACATGTGTATATGATTTGTTTATGATTTCTTAAACTTTTGTTTGGAGACAAACCCTATGGAAATAAACTAAACATATGAATTGAATCAATGTTTGAGTGTAGGTATTGCTGGAAGCAAGGACTATGAAAGCATCTGGAGGATGCATGTAGACATGTGACTGTCCTAAAGAGGTCAGTATGAGCAGTAATGAAAGATGGTGCTAGTGGACATGTGTGGGTCATAGCAGACAAAGGTCCTGTAGGCAACAATGGGAAGGACTCCCACATTGAAAATCCTTAGACATACCTTAGACACTAAGTGTCATAGCCAAGAAAGGGCAAGTCAAGAATTCACATTGAAGTGAAAGAGGTTAAGGAGAATGAAACCACAGTGATGGTGTGGCTCCAGATTGGAACAAGACTAAGAGGGGGAAACTCTTACTCTTCTCTTTCATTTTTTTATTGATGCATTTCAGAAACAAAGGATTGTTGAATGCATGTTGTGACTGGAAGTTGATTGTGTTTATTGCTTGAAATGAATTGTGAATGCTGAAATAGTTATTTCCCTGTGAAAGGATGAATATGAACGAGTTCATGTGTATGTTGGGAAAGCATGAAATGTCTGGAAGTCTCATGGGTAAAGCATGGATGTTCCATGTCACTTGAGCAATTAATTGACTAATTTTAATATTGTGTTATGCTTGTCCTGACAGGAATTGCCATGATAAATCTCACAGGTGAGATAGTGAAAGCCATTTGTTTTGGCTAAAAATATTCCTCAAGTAGTTTCCAGGACAACAAGAAAGATGGCAGCCACGAAAATTCCAGACTTGTAGATCAGCTGGAAGGTGAATAAAAGGAAGGGATTGCTATGGAGCGATGCCCGCTTGCAGAGCTGGAAGATCAAAGCCAGTAGGAGCAGCTTGAGGAAGCAAAGGGACTTGATCCTAAAAGTTCAAATTCAAGAGATGAATGCAGGACAGACCTGCCACCATTTGCGAATTCTGAGGCATGTGTAAAGTGGGTATTATTCCTAAATGTTGGAATGCCAAGGGCGGTGTTATTCCAAGGGGGAGGGGATTGTGATATCCCGAGTTTGACCCCATTGCATTAAAATGTAAATGATGTAATATTGTTAGAAAATCGTGGTGAGGAGCTCAAGGCCAAGGCCCCACCACCGATTTATTGATGCATATGGTTTACGTGCTAGCCATGCACATTGGAATTGTAAATATGCATTTTAATAAAATACCCACAACTAGCTATGCAATGCAACAAGAGATAGGGGCATGATTTTACAAGGAATTAGGAGGGAAAACATTCAAATCCTTGAGCCAATCAAGTCAAGCCAAGTGTCAATGAGAGAACCCATGAAACCCTCAACTACCCATGTTGACTTTTGTACCCAATCATTCATTTCTCCCAAAAAGTTGGTTGAGGTAGTTAATGCCTTGGGGAATGAGAGGTATGGCTGTCCAAAATTTGAGTATGGGAAACCAACCTGCATGGAAAAATGTGTTTGGATTCTTTGGCAAAAAAAGAGCCATGAATTTGCCTCCCAAGCCATAACCCATCAAACAGTTTTGCCTCTCTCACGTTTTTGGGACTGCTGGGCGTTTTTCCTCCATGTTTTTCCTGTGTCTTCCTGGTTTTCAGTGGAAAACGAGGGAATTTTTGTGTTGCAAAGTGGTTGGGGAGTATGGGAGCTTGATTTGGGGTTTCATTGGGGCCGTTTTGCCCATTTAGATGCTCAAAATTCCCATGGAAAATCGGGTTGGTTCCCTGTGGATGATTTTCTCACCCCCAATCCGTTTTTGGTGTGCCCATGTTTTTGGGAAAACCTATGGCCATTGTATTTGCAAATCCCATTGCTGAAAATGGGTATCCATGCCCAGTTGGAGTTGCTGTGTGTAAAAGAAGGTTGGGGATGAGATGGGTTTCTATTGCTTTAGCTGTGAATGAGTTGGAATGTTCCCTTTTCCTTGTAAGAATCATGCCCAAATCGGGGGTGGCAGTTGTGTTGAGAGATCTATGAACACAACTAGCCTATGGTTGGGTGGAACGTTGTAGCAACATAGCTAGTTGTTTGGGGGCAATTGCACAAATGAAGATAAGTGTTCTCTTTGTGCATTTTGCTTCTGCAATGTTTTAATTTGATGTTTATTATTGATACGTTGAATGCATATGAAATATGTGTGTGGGTGATGTTCTTATTCTGCTGTGCATATATGTTTGATTTGCATCTGCACACATTAATTTTATGGCTATGAATCTAATGAATGGGTTGAGCTTTTGTGAAAGCCCTGTAAATTGGCATCATGTTCCCTTACCAGAGTTGGATCCGCGGGAGGGGACATTACAGGTTTAGATTCATGTGCATACACAATAAATGATGTAATAGTAAATCTTTTAAATTTATGTTATAATTTATTTATAATAATTTATAATTGATTAAATATATTAATATTTTTACATTTAATAATAAATTTAAAATTCATAAAATAATTAAAATTAAATAATAATAAAATTTTATTTTTTTACAATGGGTGGACAATTTCTAAAACACCGTGGGTGGAAAGGATTTGCCATCTCTGACATGATACTATGAGCATTGAAGATGAAAGTCACTTTCTCTTAGAGTAACCTGCGTACACTCATATTAGATCACAGTTTCATAATCTTTGCTACAATAAAAACCTTCGTAACCTTCTAATATGTCAAAACTATGGCAACCTAGGAATGCTTCTTTCTAAGATTTTTGAGCATAGGAATAAAATTTTACGGCAATCCAAATAATTCTTTTTTTCTTAATGTCCGATAGACCAAGTTGGTCTCAGTGGACATCAACCACCACCACCATCTAATTTAAAATTTGTAGTTATATTAATAATTTATCATTATATATAATAGTGATATCCGATATATTAGGCGTGTGTTATATAATATATAGTGTGGATTAAAAAAAATAATGAAACATATATATT
Source organism: Larix kaempferi (assembly GCA_027924585.1). Taxonomy (NCBI): domain Eukaryota; kingdom Viridiplantae; phylum Streptophyta; class Pinopsida; order Pinales; family Pinaceae; genus Larix; species Larix kaempferi. Next base: position 4,910,708 of record BSBM01000826.1, on the reverse strand, counting down.
ATATATAATATTAGTCCTTAGTATGTTTTTTAGGTACATATTATATTATGTATGTCACGTGTTAGTTGTTAGGAATATATTAGATATATAATTTGAGGAGTGGCATCCAGGATGATCGCAATATCCATTTCATAGGTCAACGTTTTGAACCTAGATCAAGGTACATCTTCAAGACAATGAGCCGAGTTGAGGAGTAGCAGATCATGATTTATTAATATGTTTAACAACACATTTATGAGAAAACTAGGAATTTAAAAATTTCAACTATATAACTACAAAGAATCCCAACACTAAAATCATAATGAGAAAATATAAGGAAGCCTATATTATATTTAAAATCCATAAACCCTAAAAAGATAAAAGGAACAAAACCTAAAATGAAGAATGGCTTCATTGTTGGTTCAATATGATTGGTAAATGACTACTCATGGTTAAGGACAATGAAGAGGACATAATGGAGGTGTGAAGGGCCCCATGTCTCCACTAGCACAGTTTTCCCTGCATCAAGCAATTCTTTTATCAATAAAATATAAAAGATGAAATGTTTATTTCATGCATTTTTTAATGTAAAGTCACGTCAATGTAATGTATCTCATAGAAAATGAAGAAAAAAAATGGAAGGAACTTGAATACTTGGGGGAAGCTGAGGGGTTGGGGACGCTTGACCTTCCAACTAGCCCCCCAATCCAACCACTACAAGGAAAATGCCTTGTAGTGGAGGTTTTTAGTGTTACAAGATTGGTCAAAATTCTCAAAAAAACCTTCACTACAATCTTCACAAATGGTACCAAATGTCTTAGCACAGGTTTTTACGGAAATGTATTATAACTAAAAAAAACTTGGCTGGTCAAACAAACGCACCGGTGTGATCAAATGAAAAATGCACCGGTGCATTTAAAAGCAACATATGCACTAGCATGCACAAAAAATTGAAACCATTATAAGCATCAGTGTTTGATAAGGCATATAGCACCGGTGCAAACCAAAATTATTAAAAGAACTGATGCTTTATAACATTATATGCACCGATGCATTGTACCAAAAATAACATCGGTGCTTACAAACTTTCAAAATGTACCGATGCAATATACCAAAAATATCACCAATTCTTACTAACTATTGAAAACACATCAGTGCAAGCTAACTATTACAAAGAATCGATGCGATAAGTGAAGGAAAATGCATCGGTAAAGTTGATTGAGATGTTGACTGCCGCAATATTTTTTTAAATTTAACGGTGTGGTTAATATAGAGTAGTACACCAGGGTGTAATAATACAAAACACATTGGGGCAAGCAACGAGTATTATGTTGCACTTAGCCTCTGTTGTTTTCAATGCATCGATGCTACATTTTCTAAAACACACCAGTACTACATGCTCTCAAACACACCAGTGCGATTGAAATGATTGAAAGCACCAGAGATTATTTTATGTTTGGTGAGAAGTGACTACTGACATCGCACTATAATATCTATATTTTATTTTTATTTTGTTTAATTCCATTATTCATTAAAAATTGAAATATTTTTTTATAGTAGTATTCATTTGAATTTTAATTATTGCGTTTGGATACGATGTTTGGATTAATTTGTTATATCATAAATTTTTGCATCTATTGTAATATTTAATCATCCATATATTTAATTAGAGATGTAACATTTCACAACGACATTGGAGAATGCAATATAATAAAAAACTTTATTTTATTATATATCAATAAGAGGCCCTTTTTCATACAGAATGGGACAACATAAACTTCACAATAATCAAAATGTCAACATGCATGTAAGTGTTACACTTATTGGTAACCCATTATCTTTCAATTGGGACACTATGTCTAATACATTATACAAAATGTCTGATTTTCACAAACAATTATTTCAAAATATACAACATATTGCATGAACATTCAAAATATATGGATAATCATTCTTTGCTAGAACTGTTGTTAGTGCTCAAGTGACTTGCATGCCTTGGGTTATTTGATCGAACATTTTGTTGATTTCTTCGATTGTTTTCCTCTTCTTCAACTTCCATCTACAAACATAAAAATAAAGTGTAATGGGTGTATCTACATTGGTGAGAATAATGAAAATTAAAATAGATAATATACATGAATGTAAATTGAAAAGTGATGTATCATAGAAATAATTGAGTCATGAATGATACACATTCTTTCGAAACCAAATATCATGCCTTCTCTCAACAACTCTTCTGTTGGCTCCATTCCATTCTTTGTTTCATGCAAGTTTTATACCTCATAATAAATCATAGATTTAATATAAAGGATTTTTGTTGTTATATCGTTTATAAAATGAGAGAAGTAAACAACATAGATACTTACAAATTCCACAATTAATTTTTGATACGCCAACATGTACTCACAACCCATACTTAACCCAATGTCAATAAATTCTTCTGATGGCTCTTATTTGTATGTTAACACTTGTTTGAATACATCCAAGGATGACTGGTGAAAATAAAATAAAATATAAAGATGACAACCAATATGAAATCGTAAGCTATTATAAGGTTTCATTGACCATTGCTCTGGAAACCCCTCTTGTAGTTTAGATATAACTTGATTCTTGGACTCATTGGATTGATTCTATACTTTGAGTGGAAAGTACGTCTATATGTTCTTTCCACTATATCCCTCATAGTTCTATAGAAGTTCCCCCCATTTCATTAACTTCTAGCACCACTCCGGATGAACTAAGCACCAATTCATCATCATTTACATCTTCCATAATTTATTTTTTCTTATGATGACAATCCATTTTGTTGCTATCAATCCCCGCATAACATTCAACATATGTGAATTAGATTTTTTGAAACATATTACCAGATATTCTTAACTACAAGATTACTCAAAATTGAAGAAAAAAATTCATATTGATTTCTTTTTGATTCACATGATTAATCCTTCTACAACTTTTCCATCAAGGTTTTACGCTCTTCTGCACATAGATTGCAAAGAATATTATCAATATCCCTCATTTTTTGGTTCTGCATGTCACACATTAACAAATACACATTAGTTAAATTTACAAATGATTCAAACATATTAATTTGATATAGAAATCCCAAAAAACTTGCCTTCTTCGTGACTTTGGATGTGCTCCCATCATGTCAAATAGAATTGTTGTTCATTGAATACTTATCATGCATTTTCTACCAATAAACAACCTGGGCCATTAAATATAGAAATTATTAAGTATATTATACAAAAAAATTACATATATTAAAAAAAAAAACAGTTTACCATTTCGATGCGTTTCAATCTATGAAACACATCAGTGCTTCTTATACAAGATCGTACTAGTGCACCATACTTGAACACACCATTGACCACAACAAAATAAAATAGTAATATACACATTTATCGATTTATTTATTTATTATAAATCATCAAGAATCAAAACAACGTGCTTTCATAATTAACACACCATTAGCACAAGTCAAACACACCAACAAATGCATAAGCATTTTTCTAACAAAAAACAGGCTAGACATTACCAGTGCGCTATTACTATAGACGCACTGGTGTGTTTAATCAACTTGAACGCACCGAAAAAAGCTTAAGTGTTTTAAAAAAACCTGCCAGTGCCAAATGGGTTTCAAATTTGACCCAAGAAGTGGTCCCATCGTACACAATGACTTATATATAAAACTACAAACCCATTAAATATAAAATCCCTAAAAATAAATATTCTAATTGTGAAACAATAAAAGGATTTAAACCATAATATAAAATTTTGCAGCCACATAAAATGAAAGGAAGCAAGAAGAAAATATAGATAGAAAAATAAATTAAGCATACATTGTGATAAATAGTAATAATTTTCATACTTGAAATTTCTACTATGCAGGGTTTTGTTTGATTCAACATACCTTACAAATTTCGATCTTCAGAATAATATAGTTTCTCCAAATTCCTCCCTAATAAATCTCTCTTCCAAAACTCTCTCCTCGAAATTTCGGTAAAGTAATGAAATAGTGATTATTTTTCTTAATACCTTATAGAATTAGTTTTTTAAATTGGAATTCCTACTTATTTTCCAATTTATGGGAAAATAATTCATGCGACTTTTTATTTTCGATTTTTCGGACATCGGTGTGCTATTTATAGAGAAGCACTAGTGCGTCATAACATGAAACACACTGAGAATATATATTTAAAAAAAAAAAATGGAATAGTGGTGTACCATAAAGACATGAATGCCTCAGAACACTATGTTTTCCATGATTCATCGTATTGGCATATAATAACAAATTTAAAAAAATCACACCTCGTTTCATAAAAAAATTATGACTGCATCGATGCACCTTTATATATTGAATGCGCGATGTTGACAACATTGAAAATTGCATAGATAACTATCCACTATAAAATATAACATATATTTTTGTTTTGCGAGTTTTTTTGCAAATGTTCCAGAACGATGCGTATGTGGTTTAGTAACACCGGTGCATCTATTTACATAGGACGCACCAGTATGGTTATTTTTATTATGGCACACCCGTTTAATTAAAAAAAAATATTGTAATATTTTATTCCTTATTTAGGAATCCCAAAATATATATTATTCCATATTAAAAAATCTCAAACATTGAAATCGTGATTCACTCTCAAGAGAAACATGAGAGATAATGAGAGACCGATGGAACTGTGGGCCATGGGTGTTATTTTTTTTTAAATAAATGGGATGCTATTCCGACTTCTAACACTAAGAAAATCATTCATAATGGCCGTGGTATTTAATGGTAACTACCATTTCTAGGATATGGAATTTCCCTTGATTCGTGCTCCTTTCCAGCTGAATGGATCTTTGTGGTAATTTGATATTTCATCATAGTGGTTGAATACACACACACACACCCAGGGGGGGGGGAGATTTGTTGTTTCATAAATATACTTTAGCAACAGTGAGGAAATACTTTGAGTTAAACTTTGATATTCCAACATAAACCTAAATACATTTATTGCTAAGTTAAGTTTGTGGTAGGTCTCTAGGCGACACACAATATTAGCGATAATAAAGTGTAAAAAATAGAAAAAATAATTGTAAAGTAATCCTTCATGTCAAACAATATTTGGGAATAATATAATTATTCTTGAAAACAAATCCAAACATGGGATATGCCACATAGTTCCACCCATCATTTCCTTTATATGGGAAGGAGCCTTCTTTTCCTTAGAGCTATTGAAGGTTGTTGAGGGGATTTGCCATTTTGTTTTTGATGCTATGGGAGCCTCTCTTTGTTCTCATTACTCGACAAACATGATGTTGGGGCCTACCTTAATGTTGAAATATTGTAACTTCTAAGAATATTCCATTTGAACTTTATCTGGAGATGTTTCATTCCTCCACCGAGACTTTATTGTATATCCGAAGATGTTTATTCCTCTGTCGGAATGTGGTAACTTGGGTTATTAGACTTCCCTAGTGGGGTTGTTCCAAAGTCAGTTGTAATGGGGTGCTTAAGTCCCCTAGTGGGGTTGACCCAATCAGCATTATGTTAAGTGGTTAAGTTGGGGCCGACCTAGTTAGGGTTAAAAGTCAAGTGAGGTAAAGTATACATAGAGGATGTGTGATCCTCATTTAACACACATACTCACTTGTGAAACTTGCATAGGAGAGAGAGAGATCTGCAAAGGAGGAGAAGGAGCTCATGTTTGGGGATTACATCTTTGTATTTTTTGGTCATCTATATTGAAGAAGCTTTGCTTGGTTTTCTACCCCATGAGGGTTTCCAGGATAAATTGTGTCTCTTGTGTTTTTGCTGTGCTTGTTGTTCTTTCAGTGATCCTGTATATGCCATTGTTGTGAAATATAATGGAATATTGATCTTATCTATCTTAGCATATTGAATCTTAACATGGTATCAGAGCTAACCCGAAGGAATGCAATGAATGGCACTTACCACACTTGTCTCACTTGCAACAATTTGAAAGTTAGGGTTTTGTATAGCAAACCCTTGTCATCGTGGAACTTTCGCTATAAATCCATTTTGGAGAAGGTTCAGGATGTGAAAATTGGACAGGCCGAAGATGAAATTTTCCTGTACCTTTTGTCTGAAGTTCAGCCTCATATTTGTTGTACTTTCTGAGATATGATCCGTACAAGTTAGGGTTTCTGCCTCTTCTAGAATGCAGTCCTAAAAAGGTGACCTAAGGAAAAAGGTCATATATCAGGATTGGAAGCTCCAAATGGAATTCCATAAAACTTTTAAGTTAGGGCACAGACTGTAGTTTCACAGGTCCAATTTTCAGAGGCTAAGGTTGAAACAGTGACATGTGGCACTCCGTACAAGTTATCTATGTTGTTTCATCCCTTAAACAAGTCATGTTTGGAAACTGAGCATATCTCTTTGATGGAGAATCCAATAAAGCTCAAAACTTTGGGATTGGAAAGATGACAGGTCAGTATACTACAGGCTGAAGTTTCAAACCCTGCAGATCCGAAATTTTAGAGATACACCAGAAACAATACAGAACATCTGAAATGGCTCAACGGAGGAAATCTAAGAAGAGGAAGAAGAAGCTCTCTGTTAGGAACCCGTGTCAACCCTTCTCTTTACTTTGTTAGTATATTGTTGTTGGACGCATATGCTTTGTAAGTTGTCCTGTAGTATTTGTTTATCCATAGTTTATATTAGCCCATGGTATTGACCCATAGTATTGGACGCATATGCTTTGTAAGTCATCCCGTAGTATTATATGTCCCATGGTTTTGACTCATAGTATTGGGCATAGACTTAGTATATAAGTGTGTGTTGAGGTCATTGAAGGCATCATGAAGTTAATTGTATTGAGCTTTCTCAAAGGAGGTTTCCCCCTCGAAGTGGACCGTGATCAATATAAAAGTGATTCTGAGTTCTATTATTTCTGATATCTTGTGTATTGCATTAATTAATTATTGCAAGTCCTTCACATTTGGTATCAGAGCACTTTCTTGGGCTCATTGGGTGGAATTTATGCCAATTTTTTTTTCGCATCTATTGCAGCTTTGGATTTGGGAATAATCCCTATCCGCTTAACTATGGGAAGTACTTGGGCATAAGCCCTAAAACTCATTGTGAGGAGTACCACAGGAACCCCAAAGTAGCTGGCCCATTGAGAGGACCTACCAGCGAAAAGGGCAACGACCCCTACCTGATTGATTAGTTCCCACCCGTGAGGTAAACCAAGAGCTGTCGTTTGTGGCAAAGCGGTTATCAGTTTTACCTGAGCCATGGAGTGAGGGGTACTGCCCAAATACGCAAGTCATCAGATAACATTGGTGGCCGAGTGAAACACCTGAACTGTTAGGAAGCCGTACATACCTGGGGTCCATATCTATTTGCAGTTGAACTATTGCCGATCACTTCTGCTCCAGATCCAGCTGTTTCAGATCTATTCTGAAATTCGTTCCAGATCTAGTCATCGTTTCAGATCCAAACGTTTTCGATCCCTTCCGCGCCGTTGCAGATCCATCTGTTGTGGATCCCTTCCGCGCCGCTATTGCCGATCCATTTCTGGAAAAAAAAAAAAAAAACTGTTTTTCATCCATATCTCCCTTGTTTCAACTCTATTTTCCCTGAAACTTCACTGACATTCCTGCAATCCCATTCTGCATATTTCATTCCTGAAGACCCTATCCCAAATTCCACTTCCCAAGACCAGAAATCCCACATTTGTCTATTTTTAGGGTTTGTCATAACTTCTTCAATTTTCACCCGATTGCCTTCAAATTTTACCATAGAGTTCCCGCTTCTGAAATCCCCATTTTTTGCTTCCCTGTCCCTCAGTAAGTGTCGAAAACCTAGTCAAACCCCAATTACCCCTCCGAGTTTTTCCCAAATCCAAATTTCCCCTTACTAAATAAGCTTGTGTTTGTGTTTTTCTATCCATCCCCCCCCCCCCCAAAAAAAAAAAAATTACTTGTTATGGTTGTCACTCGCACAGGAGCCAACACCATGGAGGAAGCACTTGCAGCCATCCAAACCAAACTCCAAGATCTGGATGAAAAATTTCTTAGCCTCCATCTTTAGCATTCAACCATGAACAATAACCGATAGCCAAAATCTTTTGCATCCATCAGGTTCTCTTCTTCCAACAATTTTCATGGGCCGAAGCTTGATTTTCCTCGCTTCAATGGTATTGATCCGACTAGATGGATATACTGAGTAGAACAATATTTCAGTTTGCATAATACTTTAGATGTCCAGAAAGTTCCACTTGCATCCTTTCATTTGGAACAAGAAGCCCTTCAATGGTACCGTTGGTACATCAAAGCTCATCCCAAGCCAAATTGGACAGATTTTTTCCAACTCCTTTTGTCATGATTTGGTCCTAGTGCTTTTGACAACTTCACAGGAGCACTCACTAAACTTCACCAAACTGGCACAGTGAGAGAGTATCAGACGGAATTTGAGAAACTAGCTAATCACATAGAAGGATTGTCTGATGAATTGTACGGGAGTTGTTTTATCAGTGGTCTCAAGTATGAAATCCGCTCAAAGGTCAAAATGTTTTGTCCCAACACAATGATGGAAGTCCTAGGTTTGGCTAAGCTGGCCGAGGACAAGATCGCAGCTCAACAACGCTCCAAACCCACCTTTGTTCCCTTTAGAAATATGGGTTCCCAACGACCTCCCATCACGCCTGCTCCTCGACCAACTCCTATCAAGCATTTGTCTGAAACAGAGATGCAGGCACGCCGAGAAAAAGGGCTTTGTTATAATTGTGATGAGAAATTCACTCAGGGACATAGATGTGTTCAACAAAAGCTCTATCTCTTGGATGTGGATTCTTCGCTTGCCTCTGAACTTGGTGAAGAAGCTCTAGATACAGTAGATGACCAGGTTGACATTTAGCACCCGCCTGTTGACACCCCATCTCAAGACGACCCACCCGATATCTCTCTCCATGCTGTAACCAGTGTGACCACCCCACAAACAATGCAGGTCAGGGGATACTTCAAGAAGCTCCCTCTTATCATACTCATTGATTCTGGTAGCACTCATAACTTCATTGACCCTCAAATTGCCAAACATGCTGATTGTTTTGTCCATCCTTGCTCCCACTTTGAAGTCATGGTTGCTAATGGGGGCACCTTACCTTGCAAGGGGAAGTGTCACAATGTGCGTATCTCTATGGAAGATTATAACCTGTGCTCTAACATGTTTGCCTTGTCCTTAGGCGGATGTGATGTGGTTTTGGGCGTTCAATGGTTACGCACCCTTGGCCCCATCTTAAGGGATTTTGCTGAACTTTGGATGTAGTTTTCAGTCAATGGGGCACAACACAGGTTTATGGGCTTACAACCAGGGTCTCTCTGCCTCATCAGTTCACATCGCTTGGAAAAAATCCTTAAGAAGAATTCACATGGTGTCATTGCTCAGCTCCATTACATTCAGATGCACCCATCAACAGTCTCCACTACTTCCTTGGATAGATATGCAAGTGCCTTTGCTGAACCAATGAGCTTACTGCCTTTAAGAGACCTTTCTGGTAAGAATTTAGCCGCATCTACCTCTCAGCAGGAAATGATGGCTATTTTGCATGCAGTACAGAAGTGGCAGCCATACCTATTAGGGAATTATTTCTGCATCAAGATTGATCTCTAGGGTCTGGAAAATTTTCTGGAACAATGGGTCTCCTCCCCAACACACCTAAAATGGGTTATCCAACTCATCGGTTATCCCTATGCGATCAGTTACAATAAGGGTAAGGACAATATGGTGGCAGATGCACCTTCTTGCACAATTGATGACCCAGTTTCTCTTACAGCTATTTCTTTGCTTGTTCCAAATTGGTTGCAATATGTTCAATAGGGTTATCTCTTCTATGAACTCCATGCTTCTTCATCAGCAGGGCACTCTGGGTTCTTCAAAATGTATGACCGGGAACAATGTAACTTCTTTTGGCAGGGACTGAAAATGACAATTCAACAGATGGTGGCTGACTGTGATACTTTCCAGGTCAACAAGGGTGAAAAGGCAATCCTTTCGGGACTGCTCAAACCCTTGCCCATCCCTACACAGATTTGGCCAACTATTTCTATGGATTTCTTAGAAGCGCTCTGGTGGTACAATACCACATCTACAAGGACACCATATGAAGCAGTCTATGGACAGACACCGCCAGTTCTTCTTCCATACACCCTTAGCAGCTCCCCAGTTCAGGCAATTGACTCGGTTCTTCGAAACCGCGATCAAATTCTTCTCATTCTGCAGGACAATCTTCACATGGCCAGAATTCAACTGCAACAACAAGCCGATCAACACCATTCTGAGCGCACTTTTCATGCAGCTGATATGGTTCTTCGTCTATAGCCTTCCAAGCAATCCTCCCTGAAACTGCAAAGGCGTCAGTGGCCTAAAATGCAACCCGAGGATGCTACCAGGGAACCACTCATTCAGATTCTGCATCAATTTCCCTAACCAAAGCTTTGAGGACAAAGCTTTTTCTAAGGGAGAGGGGATGTTAGGAACCCGTGTCAACCCTTCTCTTTACTTTGTTAGTATATTGTTGTTGGACGCATATGTTTTGTAAGTCGTCCCGTAGTATTTGTTTATGCATATTTTATATTAGCCCATAGTATTGACCCATAGTATTGGACGCATATGCTTTGTAAGTCGTCCCGTAGTATTATATGTCCCATGGTTTTGACTCATAGTATTGGGCATAGACTTAGTATATAAGTGTGTGTTAAGGTCATTGAAGGCATCGTGAAGTTAATTGTATTGAGCTTGCTCAAAGGAGGTTGCCCCCTCGAAGTGGCCCGTGATCAATATAAAAGTGATTCTGAGTTCTATTATTTCTGATATCTCGTGTATTGCATTAATTTATTATTGCAGGTCCTTCACACTCTCACTTAGGGTTTTAAATTTTTAGGTATAGAAGGACCTGATACAATGTTGGAGACACCTGATGCAACATTGGAAACTTTGATGATGGATTTGGAATTCATTCATCATAGACATTAATCCTCCATCAAAATGTTGTGGGAGGAAGGAGATTGAAGATTAGGGTTTCCAAGTAAGAAGAAACCCTAGCAAAGTTGGGAGAATCATAGGGCAGTAATGAAGGAGGTTTAAATGGCACTGATATTCTATCATCCTAGCACCATGAAAATATATAATATATTTACAAGTGATCTACCTTGGATGGTTAGGGTTTTACCCTTATAGAGAATACTACTTGACAGGTATGACTTGAGAAGATACAGGTATGTTTTGAAATATGTTTCACGATTAAGTTCATAATATGTTTGTCTTCATATTATTGAGGTTAGTACAATCATGATTGATTTTAGATTGTCTGATCACCTTAGTAAAAGTATGAATGCATGTGAATGATAGAAGACATTCATTTATTAGGGTTATGACACTTATGGTTGTACTAATGCACTTGTTGTGTTGTATGGGGATGATGTTGTCTGCTAACATGAAAGGTACATCAAGAAAGACAAATCAAGTTCTATGACCTTGATGACATGAAGACAAAGACTTATCCATAGTCTTTGATCACATAGAAGTTCTACTTACGAGGTATGTATGATTTTGTTCTACTTTGTTTAACTTATGAGGTATGCAGGTTACTATTACAAGGTCTCTAAATCATTGAAGAGAACAAAGAAGATATTGTTTGGGTATGTTAGACATAACCAAGCATGATAATCCAGGTATGTTTTCCTATATCAAGTTAGAATCCTACTTTGTGTTAGGATCTTAGGTAAGTATACTTGTGTATGAAATGATCATGACCATACATGCTTAAGATTATTTAGAATCATAATGTTTTGATAGTATTAAGATTATACTAATGTATGAGATTCCGAGGAAAGACACGATGATGAAACTAGTACACACTTAAGCATGCATAGTGGTACATAATGAATAGAAGTTCAAAGATATATAATGATGCTATCATAAAGGGAAAATATAGATCAAGCGGGAGGAAACCACACCAACATAAAAGATAAATATTTGAGTTGTTATTTGAATCTCTGAATAGTTAATGATATTGCTCGTAATAGTTGTATGCATATTTGTATTCCTAGAATATATCATGCATAGTGTAAGCATTCATATAGCATTGAACAATATAATACTAATATGCATATGATGGGTAAGTTGGACAAACATTCCATTGTTGCTTATCTAGAATCAAACCTCTTTGTTGACACACTGAGGGTTGTGCACACTCTTGATAGTATGTTCTAGTAGATATGGAAGGGATCTAGATAGCCACGGTATGCATACATGATATGGAAAAGTGTTGTGCCAAAGTATTGGTCAAGATAGTTGCATAACTATGTGAATCATATCAGTATGCATAATAGGTTGTCATGTTAACGTGATTTGATTATTATGAAGTATTACTAATCATGTAATTAACTTTGATTTGTAGGAAAGATCATGTGCTATGATCTACAAAAGAAGGATGATGAACACCGAACAAGTGATGGATGTTCAACAAGAAGACTTACAAATCAAACATACTATAGAAGAATCATGGCTAGAGGATTCTCTTAGAAAGAGGGAGAGAATCATGACGATATGTTTGCTCCAAGTGGATAGACAAGACCGTTCTCTTAATGGTGTAATTGAAGAAAGCTCTGTATGGGTACCCAAGATTGATAGTCATTTGATGAGCCTAATGATCACCATGGGTGATGCGGATTTCAACCTTTGCTACAAGGTTGAAGATGGTTTCTATATACAGATGACATTCTTCTCTTAGATGGATGCAAGAAGGAACTCACCTTAGAGTTCGAATGATCTTGAGACTCATATCAGTAGACCCATCTGACGAGATATGGCACAGATAGATATGTAGAAGATCACTCAATGATATGCAGAAGATCACTCAATGCAGAGTGTGAATGATGTTCAGTCACAGAATTGATAGCTTCTTGACAAGCTTGGGCTTTACCAAAAGTAAAGTTGATCCTAACCTTTACCTTAAGGTTATGGATGATGAACATGTTATGTTATTATTGTATGTGGATGATCTCTTTTTGACAGGGAATGAGAAACAGATCATGGAAAGCAAGAAGAAGCTAGCTACATAATTTGAGATGAAAGATCTCGGATTGATGCATTACTTCCTAGGTCTGGAATTATGGAAAGGCCCCGAAGGAATATTTCTCAACCAGGGAAAGTATGCTGTGGAAATCTTAAAAAGATTTCATATGTTGGAATGTAAAGCCATGGCCACTCCCATGGATTCCAACTTGAAGCTGCTAGCTGATGACTCATCAGATTTAGTGGATGTGACTCTGTACAGACAAATTATTGGGTCATTGATGTATCTGACGAAACCAGGCTAGATATATGCTTTGCTATGAACACCTTGAGTCAGTATCTAGTGGAACCTAGGCATGTTCACCTGATAGTTTCAAAGTATGTGATGAAGTACCTAAAGGGTATGATAGACTTTGGTCTATGTTATCTTGGAGATCATGACTTCAGATTGTATGGCTACACAGATGCTGATTGGGAAGGAAATGTATCAGACAGGAAGAGCACATCGAGCGGATGTTATTGTCTGGGATCTGCCATGATCTCATGGTTTAGCAAGAAGCAGTCTAGTGTGGCTCTCAGTACAGCTGAAGCGGAATATATAGTTGCTAGTTGTGAAGCGATATGGCTTTATAAGTTGTTATCAGGATTGTTTGAATTAGAGATGGACCCCACTATGATCTTGTGTGACAACCAGAGTTGTATCAAGATGACAGAGAATCCAGTGTTCCATGATAAGTCAAAGCACATAGAGATCCGACATTTTTATATATGGGATATGGTGTAGAAAGGAGCTGTCAAGCTTGAGTATGTGAGCACCGACGAACAAGTTACTGATATATTGACTAAACCTCTGTCTCGAGTAAAGTTTGAGTATTTCTGAGACAAGCTTGGTGTCATTCAAAAGTACCCTCCTCGAAAGGGGGAGTGATATGGTCGATGATGATATATGGATACAGGTATCGATGTGGATACCTGTATTGATGAGGATACTTGTATCAATGATGAGGATACCTGTATTGATAATGTGGATACTTGTATCGATGATGAGGACACTTGTATCGATGATGAGGTTACCTGTTCCGACGATGAGGTCGAGGATGAGGTTACCTGTTTCGACGATGAGTTCAATGTATGGTCCTTAGAATTTTTCTTAGTGGACGAGGGGGATTGTATCATCCCCAGACTTCGGTCCCTGAATTGATCCGTAGACATATGTATCCGAGAAATGGTCCCTAGTGGACGAGGGGGATTGTATCATCCCTGGAATTCAGTCCTTGAATTGATACGTAGACATATGTCTTTGAGAAATGGTCCTTAGTGGATGAGGGGGATTGTATCATCCCTGGACTTCGGTCCATGAATTGATCCATAGAGAGATGTATCTGAAAAGTGGTCCTTAGACTTAGTGTAAGTTGATGAGTTGATGTATCATCCCTGAACGCAAGTCCTAAAGGAATCCGTAGACTCTTGTCTTCAAGAAAGATGTTGGTGAATGATGTAATGTGCGCTCCTGGACTGCTTAGCATAGCAGTGGGTGATAATTTACAAAACCTGTAATGATGTAATGTTCGTTCTTGGACTGCTCAGTGTAGCAGTAGGTGATCATTAACGGGTTGTAAATCCTAGATTTGATCTAGGTCACACCCTAGTTGAAATAGTACTAGCTCTTTGGTTTACTGGAATGATGTAATGTGCGCTCCTCAACTGCTCAGTGTAGTAGTAGGTGATCATTTGTAGGCAATGTAATGATGTAATGTTTTCTCTTGGACTGCTCAGTGCAGCAGCAGGTGATCATTCACAGGTTGTAAAATCCTAGATTTAATCTAGGTCACATCCAGTATGAAAAAGGATTGACACTGTGGTTGGGATTGCTGCGTCCCTAGACATGATATGGTGACTTAAAATGATAGGGATTGATCATCCTGTAAGTAGATAAGGATTGTATCATCCTTGGACTTATGTCCTAAAGTGATAGGGATTGATCATCCCGTAATTGGATCATGTGTGTTGCAGATTATGATGTTGTTGATCAAGAGATCCAGATGATGAGGCTGTTGATCAGAAGATCCAGATGTTTATGTTATTGATTGGGAGATCCAGATGATGAGGTTGTTGATCGAGAGATCAAAATGATGCTATTGATCAAGAGATCCAGATGATGATGTTGATCAGGATATCTAGACGATGAGGCTGTTGATCGGGAGATCTAGATGATGATGTTGTTGATCGAGAGATCTAGATGATGTTGTTGATCGGAAGATCCAGACGATGAGGCTGTTGATCAAGAGATCCAGATGATGATGTTGATTGGAAGATCCAGACGATGATGCTATTGTAGTTGATCAAGTGCTACAGAAGATGAAGACTCAGTACTGATGATGTTGATGTTCCAATATTGATAATGTTCCAGTAACTGTTTGAGTTACTAATGATGATTGAAGAAATATTCCAATGATTTATAGATGTATGATGTATGATGTATCATGTAGTTGATGACTCCTTGCTCCTGCAGATGTTGTTAGAATATCCTTCTCGTTAAGGGAGAGTGTTGAAATATTGTAACTTCTAAGAATATTCCATTTGTACTTTATCCAGAGATGTTTCATTCCTCTGTCGGGACTTTATTGTATATCCGGAGATGTTTATTCCTCCGTCAAAATGTGGTAACTTGGGTTATTAGAATTCCCTAGTGGGTTCGGCCCAGAGTTAGTTGTAATGGGGTGTTTAAGTACCCTAGTGGGGTCGGCCCAGTCAGCATTATGTTGAGTGGTTAAGTTGGGGCCGACCTAGTTAGGGTTAAAAGTCAGGTGAGGTAAAGTATAAATAGAGGATGTGTGATCCTCATTTAACACACATACTCACTTGTGAAACTCGCATAGGAGAGAGGGAGATCTGCAAAGGAGGAGAAGGAGCTCATGTTTGGGGATTACATCTTTGTATTTTTTGGTCATCTATATTGGGGAAGCTTTGCTGGGTTTTCTACCCCATGAGGGTTTCCTAGGATAAATTGTGTCTCTTGTGTTTTTGTTGTGCTTGTTGTTCTTTCAGTGATCTTGTATATGCTATTGTTGTGAAATCTAATGGAATATTGATTTTATCTATCTTAGCATATTGAATCTTAACACTTAAAAGCTCTAGAAGTAGAGAGAGTGGGTCAAGAAGATAGTAGGAGGCTCCCTACTCATGGTGCATGGCACCCACCCTAGAACTCCAACAACTAATACAAATTAACCACTTCCATATTAGTAGGTTGGACATGAATAATAATATTAAAATTCATTATCCCATATCAACATTTTGGACATGAACAATAATATGCAAACGAAAGTTTGCACAAATCAAAGAACCATCATATCGAGACAAACTTGCAAGATTAAGTTATTGTTGAATAATATTTCATACCCTCTTTTTGCTAGTGATATTATTTAATCATGATTTGTGTCCCTAGTGGCCAATAACTAGTTGATTAGATTGCAAATTATCATTGATGTTAATCATGTTTATTGTTTGTTGTAATTTAGACTTCTCTCATTTGAATAACAAGGCGGATTTCATGAATATATTATATTTAGACACTTATGCTTTGCATTAGTGTGGTATTTGAAGCATAAGAGTTTCTTTTCTTATTTTTCAAATGAGATTTTTTATTGGAAGTTTCTCATGGAAGTTAGCTTGAGTTTGTTTCTTTCTACCATTGTTTCTCTTTCCTTTGGTTTAACTAATTCACTTTTTATTCACCATGGCTTTTTGTTAGTTCATTCATTACTTACTAGGTATTACATGAAATCAATAAAGCATTGACAACGCTCATTAGAAAGAATTGTTTAATGGTATGTTCACCAAATATATATTGTTATTTATGAAAATAACATTAAATAGAAAGCACGCACTTGTGAATCTTAATATTAGTCATATGTTTAGTAATTAAGTATGAATATGAAATTGAAATTGTTAAGAAAGAAAAACCTTGAAACCAATACTTCAAACTATGACACTAATATGTTGATCTATCATACTATGGATATTAAAGCTTGTTAATTAAATTGTGTTAATAAATACGAAAATATAGAGGCAATTTAAATTCATATATTGTAAGAATTATCCCCGAAATATGAAGTTAGTTACACCCTATCAAAATTGTGGAAATAGACTTAAAAATAAAACCATGGTATAAGTATTAAATCATACTTAAACTTGGAATTTATGTATGCATGTAGAATCCATTTATGGTTAAATCAAGATGAATAAATGTGTCAATTTAGGAATAGTTCTCACAAGATCAAATGTATAATAGTTGCATCACTTCTATTTCATATATTATTCATATGATTAATTATGATTTTCTTTAATTACATGTAACATTAAGATACATTAAATGTAAATTATAAGTTCACGATAAACTATCATAAACAAATATTTGTTATAGGGGAATGAAATGCATTGTATTATTAAAATAATTTTTAAAATTAATTAATTTCAATACAATTAGGATATAATTACATGATGTAAAATATTTCTGACCTATTATATTTTATAATATAGGTTCACATTTTTTTTTACATTTATTGTAACAATATGATAGTAATTGCATTGTAAGGAAGAAGATATTATTGATGTTTTTTAATAAACACCTCTCTTAATTTTTCAAAATAAATATGCATGATGTTTTTCCACAATTTAAAATGCATGATGTTTATACACAATATTAAATTGGAGGAATTTTTTTTTTGATAGTGCACATCTAACATACACATCTAATATCACCTAACATCATCTAAGATAAACATCTAGTAATTACATCTAAAAAACATTAACATCATCTAACGTATCATAATCATCATTTTCACCACATAAACATAAACATACCATCCTAATCATTTTCACCACCTAACAAACGTAAACATAAACATCATCATACAATCATAAACATAAACATAAACATAAACATACACATAAACATAAACATGAACTTAAAATAGCCATTAGCATTAGCATACATTGATCTCCTGAAGACCTTCAAGAGGCCATTTAGAAGCCTTGAGCACTGTTTAGGGATGCACCACCAGCTGGACTTACCCTGGTGATAGTTGCCACCTCTGAACTAATGGATATACTGAGGATACCCCACTCGTTATGGAGGGCTCAGGGGGAACAGCGTTGGTACAGCCCAACTCCAGGTTATGGGGCTTCTGAAGGGTCCTATAGGGCCTTCAGGCTGGCACAGCGTCATCTGGAGAAACCAACCTATGCATGCATTAATTTATGGTGCCTCCCACCATCATAAACATTACCTTACATCATCTAACATATACATCTACTAGATTTAAACATCGTCTAACACACAAATATTATAATAACATCTAACAAAACACAAGTTTCATTATGTAACATAACCATCACACACATCTAACAAACATCATCTAACCTAACAAGATGAAGGATCTTATGGAGGAGGAGGAGATGGATGATATGTCAAAGCTGATGGAGGAAGTGGAGGTGGATGATATTTTGGAGCTAATGGAGGAGGAGGTGGAGGAGGAGAAGGTGGATGAGATTTCTAGGTTACACCATCTTGAAAATCAGAAGGAGTTGATGGAGGAGGAGGTGGATGAGATTTCAGAGTTGATGGAGGAGGAGGATCTCTACCCTCATCAGATGAGGAATGGTCATCCCTTCTAATAGCTAACAGGATGGATGGACTGACAATATATTGCACCAAGTTCCTCATATCACAAGGAACCATCCTCCATATATCTATGAGGTCAGAGTGTCGCATAATGTCGTGCACTACAGGTTGAACCCCCTACTATGCCAACAATGCTGACAACTTCTCTTCCACATCCTCTCGATACCTATCATTAGGTTTGTGTCAGAGGCTAGGTATGCCAATTGTGGCACCTTGATATCCTACATATCCTCATCATCTTGGATGGGAGGAGGCGGCTCCTCCCCATCGAATGTGCCAACATATGCAAAACATATAGTAAACAACAATATATAGATAATTTCATTAAACAATTTAATATAACAATTTAGAATATATTTAATTTGAATTAAGTATAAACAAAATAAAATGCAAGTAGATTAATTTAAACATAACGATAATATTAGCTCTCTCATCTGGTGGCTCATCCTCGGTGAATAAGATGTTGTGGCACACTCTCCAGTCCAATCCCATGTATGGATATGGTACAATGTCTAATGCATGGTCATCCTCACTGGCTAACATCTTGAGCACCTCTAGTGTGATCCTAGATGGGAACTCAGGCTGCCCCCTCTTGGGAATAATTTTCCTCCACATGTGCATATGCACCTACTTCATCGGCCTAAGAGAGCGTCACTCAAATGATGGATTGGTGGATGGAAACCTCTCAAAAATAGACAAAAAATCTTTGAACCAAAAGAGAAATTGACCCTCCCATCAATATGTGCATGGAATTGACCCAAAGCAAAAAAAAACTACTAAAAAAAATGGCAGACCACCTAATGCATCTAGGTATCTGTAATAAAGAATCAACATAATACAATAGAGGGAAACTAATGTGCTTCCCAACCATGGTGGAGTGTTCCACTACCATAGGAAAAAGAGAGAGGCACCTAACCTCCTCTCCACCGAAAGAAAAAATCTTTAGCTGTCCCTTGTGCACCTGAAAATCAACAGGATCGATTATGTGGTCATTAATATATATCTAAGAGTAAGCTAGCTGAATCTCTATTGCAGCACCAACTGTTACACCAAATAAATGGGGAAAATCCTCTCCTCTCCTAGATAACCCAGTGATGAAATAAATTTCCTCCTCAGTGAGATGGAACCACTAATCGGGACCAACACAAAATGTTTTCCTCGATGATCCTAGAGTCACATAAACTACACCAACAATGATGAGTCCCCCTTGAGGGATGTACCCTCATTATAGAAATTTAGGAGGATGAAAACCATTAATAAGTCTCGGGTGTTAACGCCTAAATTTCACACACATGTGACATTTTGGTTAATATTGCAGTAAGGAGTCATCGACATATAGCATGCAGCCCATAGAAGACATCCTCATAAGATCTAGAAAGCAACATGAGTCCAAAAATTCCCAATGATAGTAAAAAACAGAAGCATCACACTTGCACTTATGATAGACCATGCTACAACGCATATTATCAGTTTTGTCACCGCACTACACTAGCATGGATTTTCCTTTGAAATCTGCATGACTGTAAAAAATGGCAGGACCACAACCACCTGTGGCGCATTGAAGGCTCATCAAGGCTCCATCACCTCCAAGTATTCAAATTTGGTCTCCCTATGTACGTGGGTTCATTGAATTCCCCCTCATTGTGTACTTTGGATCCAAATCATGGAGTTAATGAGTCCACATTTGGATCTTGTTGTTTCTTGGCCACTTCTTGGCCTATAAAAGGAGGCCATGGGCATGGATCTAGTAAGGAGTAATTAGATCAAGGTTATGTTGCTGGAATTGTGTTGGAACTTCTTCCACCTTTTCCCATACCTCCAAGCATTCCTAAAGCTCCCTTGCCACCTTCCTCCAAGGGGCAAGTGTTTCTCCCATTGCTCCCTCTCAATTTATTTAGCATTTAGTGTGGATAAAAAATACCTCTCTCAGGGAGATTGTTGGCTTCCCTTTGAATCCCAAACCTCCTAGGTGAAACTTCTTGTAACAAGATTTACCATTGGGAAATCTAAATTGGTTCTTGTGTTTTCTCTTTGTTGTGGTTTGCATCCTCTCACCCCTCTTTGTTTTATTTCAAGTTATTTCAAGATTTTTACTTTTATTTTTATTTGGTTCACCAACAAGGGCTTGTATGATCAATTTTGAGTCAACCACATTTTCTTTTTGTACTACAAAACTGGGCCTTGTTGACAACCTCATAGGCTTAACCTCCAAAGTGGCTGAGGGCCGCACTCCTCTTGTAATGTCCCCAATTAAATAATTTTTAGATAAATAATTAAGTTGGCATATCCAGATGGTGTGGAGGAAGACTATGTTAGTTGTAATTTCTTCTCGACGTTTCGAGCCACAAAGTAGGGCTCATCATCAGGAGAGAGTCTCGAGGTTAAATTAGGTACGGAAGATAGCATTAATAAGTGTGAGATTATATTTAATTAAGTTTTTAAATTAAATATAATCTCACACTTAATTAATGCTATCTTCCGTACCTAATTTAACCTCGAGACTCTCTCCTGATGATGAGCCCTACTTTGCGGCTCAAAACGTCAAGAAGAAATTACAACTAACGCAGTCTTCCTCCCCACCATCTTCATCTTTCACTGCGTGATCATGAATAGCTTGGCATATCCAATTCCTAAGGTTTATGTGGGAAAATTAAAATATTAATATTTAACCCCGTGGCCTATAGTTTCTCATGGAAATTCAAAATTCAAAATTGATGGTGGAAAATAGGCCAATAAATTATGGAAAAATAATTAATTGCTCCAAAATGAAGTGGCATGGGGTCGTAGTTCGTGTTGGGGGCGCATAAGTGGATGTGTGGGGTCTACATGAGGGAATATTCCTCTTTTACACATGGCACCATCCTCAAATTCGAATTTGGAAGGATAAGTAACTCCCATGGGGAAGGGGAAGAGTCACAGGGCTATTTTTAGTCAATGACAGATTCTATGAGAACCTATGACATATATGACAAATTATGACAAGAATCAGGTCCTATTAAATATAATGACAACTTATGACAACCTATGACATGTTGCAAGTCCTAAATTTAGCAGAGGGCACTAGAGGAGAAGGGTAGGCCCACATGCTAATGCAACTTCCTCAAAATCAAGCTAAGCCTCTCAAATTTGAATTTCCAAGGTAGATGGAGTTATTGTCTGGCCAAATAACATTATAGCGGAATTAAATGGATCCCAATGTTTCATTCTCCCATAAAAATAACATTTATTAATATTTTATTAAATATTTGTGAGAGAATTCTAGAATGAGGAGGAAATGCTCCATGAAGATTTATAAAAGGGATGAAGACACAAGAGAAAGAGATTTTGGATAATTGTTTTTTTTTTCACTCTTGGAGATCTTATCTTGTCCATTGCATGGTGGGTGTTTACCTTCCCTGCCATTGATCTAGTTTTGGTGGTGAAAGATTCCACCCAAGCTAGTAGAGAGGAGGAGATCATCCATATCTTTTCATTGTGCTTCATTGCAACTGATTATTGAGGGGAGAAATCACTTTCATATTTATATACAGAGATTTATTGCAGGTTATATGTTCATATACAATATTGGCTTTGAATTCCTATCATTTGGAGTTTCTTTCTATTGATTTAGAGCTTGGACCGGTGTTGGTGGGACGAAATGGAGGTTTTGGTTTCGATACTTATGAGAATTTATGGGATGTAAGAACTATTACATTGTATTCCTAGAATCATTTTTAGTGGGAAAAAACTTTTGTTTCAGTCAAAAGGGTTTCCGTATGCCCAAGATATCAACATTTTACTAAATCTACTTTATTCGGCATATCTTCTAGTGGAGAGGCACACCACTACTTTCTATATCTATATTTCTTGGATTTAGATCTTCTGTAAGAGCCATTTATTGTTGCAATAAGTATATTTACTGTCTCCATACATTCATAATAAATATTTACAGAAATTTTCATCATATGGTGTTCAATGTTCAAGCTTATGGGTGATTTATGTGCAAATCTGCTAGTATGGTCAAGCAATCTTAAGACAATGTGTATTAAATTTTCATATCATCTCCATAAAGTATGTTGTTAAGTTATTTTTGTTGATTTGGGAGTTTCATGGGTGAATTGGATATACGTTGGAAGACTTGGGATGATTGGGAAGTGTTTGGGTCAAGTTGAAAAACTAGTATTCCAATGTGGGGGAAATCGAGCTAGTTTCTCACTTGTCTTGAGAGGGTGCATTTCATACTTCTTTGGAAGTTATATGGAGTCTATAAGTGGGTCATATAGTTTCATTTGAGTCTATTTGAGTCCATTAAATTTATATTGTGAGAATTTGATTTAATTTGGTAGTGTTTTGGAAGAGTTGGAAACCTCGTGTTTAGTGTGGCCAAAATTGAACTAGTGTTCCTAGTTTCTTTACCAGCTTCCAATTTATATCAGATTTGATTTGGGACACACATCAGAGGAATATAAATTTTTTTATGATCTTCACACCTTTAATGGACATCATAAATATACCTACACTCCACTGTTGTTGAACGAGAGCATCTCATAAGCCTTCATAAGCCACTGTTTGGAAAAAAATTGAAAATCAACATAATTAAAGTTGGAACCTTAGAGATAATATTCCTAATTTTTTATTGGGAACATTACACCTCTTGTGCATATTTTTTCACAAAATTGGGTCTAAACAGTAATGGGGCAAGGGTACAAATCCCTTTCCCTCTCTCTGGAATCCTAGTCACACATGAAGTTGTACTGGTTAACCCTTGTGAAGAACTTGCAACAATTAATTAATGAAAATACACGAGATAGTAGTAATAATAGAACTTAGGATCACTTTTATTGATCACAGGTCACTTCGAGGGGGCAACCCCCTTTGAGCAAGCTCAATACAAATAAATTCACGGTACCTTCATTGGTCTCAACACAAACTTACATACTAAGTATAGGCACCAATACCATGGGTCAATACCATGTGTCAATAAAAACCATGGGCCAATACAAACCATGGATCAACAATTACTACGGGACGACTTACAAAGCATATGCGCCCAACAAATAAGACAAACTATGGATCAACAAATACTATAGGACGACTTACAATGCATATGTGTCCAACAACAATATACTAACAAAGTAAATAGAAGGGCTGACATGGGTTCCTAACATCCCCTCTCCCTTAGAAAAGCTTTGTCCTCAAAGCTTTAGATGTGGAAATTGATGTAGAATCTGAAGGAGTGGTTCCCCTGTAGCATCCCCGGGTTGCATTCCGGGCCACATACGCCTTTTGAGTTGTAGGGAGGGTTGCTTGGAAGGTTGTAGATGAAGAAGAACCATATCAGCTGGGTGAAAAGTGTGCTCAGAACAGTGCTGATCGGCTTGTTGTTTCAGTCAAATTCTTGGCATGTGAAGATTGTCCTGCAGAATGAGAAGAATTTGATCGCGGTGTTGAAGAACTGAGTCAATTTCTTGAACTGGGGAGCTGCTGAGGGTGTATGGAAGAAGAACTGGCGGTGCATGTCCATAGATTGCTTCATATGGTGTCCTTTTAGATGTGGTATTGTACCATTGAAGCGCTTCTAGGAAATCCATAGAAATAGTTGTCCAAATATCTGTAGGGATGGGAAAGGGTTCGAGCAGTCCTGAAAGGAGTGTCGTTTCACCCTTGTTGACCTGGAAAGTATCACAGTCAACCACCATTTAATGAATTGTCGTGTTCAGTCCCTGCCAAAAGAAGTTACATTGTTCCTAGTCATACATTTTTAGGAACTCAGAGTGCCTTGCTGATGAAGACGCATGAAGTTCATAGAAGAGATAGCTCTGTTGAACAGATTGCAACCAATTTGGAACAAGCAGAGAAATAGCTGTAAGAGAAACTGGTTCATTTGCGAGAAGGAACATCTGCCACCATATTGTCCTTACCCTTCTTGTAAGTGATCGCATAGGCATAACCCATGAGTTGGATAACCCATTTCAGGTGTGCTAGGGAGGAGACCCATTATTCCAGGAAATTTTCTAGACTCTGCAGACTAGTCTTGATACAGAAATAATTCCCTAATAGGTATGGCTGCCACTTCTGTACTACATGCAAAATAGCCATCATTTCCTGCTGAGATGTAGATGCGGCTAAATTCTTACTGGAAAGGTCTCTTGAAGGCGACAAGCCCACTAGTTCAGCAAGGACACCTGCATATCTATCCAAGGAAGTAGGGCAGACCATTGATGGGTGCATCTGAATGGAATGGAGTTGAGCGATGATACCATGTGAATTATTCTTAAGGATCCTTTCCAGGCGATGTGAACTGATGATGTAGAGAGACCCTTGTTGTAATCCCTTAAATTTGTGTTGTTTCCCATTGACTGAAAACTACATCCAAAGTTCAACAAAATCCCATAAGATGGGGCCAAGTGTGCGTAACCATTGAATGCCCAAAACCACATCACATCCGCCTAGGGAAAAGGAAAACATGCCAGAGCGAAGGTTATAATCTTCCAGAGAGATACTCACATTGTGACACTTCCCCTTGCAAGGTAAGGTACCCCATTGGCAACCATGACTTCAAAGTTGGAGCAAGGATGGACAAAACAATCAGCATGTTTGGCGATCCGAGGGTCATTGAAGTTATGAGTGCTACCATAATCAATGAGTATTGTAAGAGGAAGATTCTTGAAGTAACCCCTGATCCGCATTGTTTGGGGGGTGGTGACGCTGAATAAAGCATGGAGAGATATCTCTGGTTGTTCATCCTGAGATGGGGGGTCAATAGGATGCTCCTGAATGTCAACCTGGTCATCCATTGTATCTGGAGCTTCTTCACCAATTTTAGAGGCAGGTGGAGAATCCATATCCAAGAGATAGAGATTTTGTTGAACACATCTATGTACCTGAGTGAATTTCTCATCACAATTATAACAAAGCCCTTTTTCTTTGCATGCGTGCATCTCTGTTTCAGACAAATGCTTGATAGGAGTTGGTCGAGGAGCTGGCGGGATGGGAGGTCGTTGAGAACCCATATTTCGGAAGGGAACAAAAGTAGGTTTGGAGTACTGTTGGGCTACAATATTGTCTTCTTCCAACTTAGCCAACCCTAGGAATTCTATTATTGTGTTGGGACAAAACATTTTAACCTTTGACCGGACTTCATCCTTAAGACCACTCATAAAACAACTCTTGTAGAATTCATCAGACAATCCTTCTGTGTGATTGGCTAGTTTCTCAAATTATGTCTGATACTCTCTCACAGTGCCACTTTGACGAAGTTTAGTGAGTGCTCTAGTGAAGTCAGCAAAAGCACTAGGACCAAATCGTTGCAAAAGGAGTTGGCAAAAAACTGTCCATTTTGGCTTGTCATGAGCCTTGATGTACCAACGGTACCATTGAAGGGCTTCCTATTCCAAATGAAAGGATGCAAGTGGAACTTTTTGGACATCAAAAGTATTATGCAGACTGAAATATTGTTCTGCACGATAGATCCATCCATTCAGATCAGTACCATTGAAGCAAGGAAATTCAAGCTTCGGACCACGGAAATTGCTGGAAGAAGAGAACCCATTGGCTGCAGAAGATTCTTGTTGTCGGTTATTGTTCATGGCTGAATGCTGAAGATGGAGGCTGAGAAATTTTTCATCCATATCTTGGAGTTTGGTTTGGATGGCTGCAAGTGCTTCCTCCATGGTTTTTCCTCCTGCGCGGGTGACAACCATAACCAGGAGTTTTTTTTGGGGGGGGAATGGATAGAAAAACAAAACAAAAGCTTATTTAATAAAGGAAAATTTGGATCTGGGAAAAAATCGGATGGGTAATTGGGGTTTGACTAGGTTTTGGACACTTTTTGATGGACAGGGAAGCAAAAATGGGGATTTTAGAAGTAGGGTGAAAGAATGAGAAAATTGGTCAAAGAGGGACAAAGAAGCAGAAATAGGGAATGAACACAGTGGAAAAATTTGGAGGCGAGTGGGTGAAAATTGAAGAAGTTATGGAAAACCCTAAAAGTAGACAAATGTGAGATTTCTGGCTTTGGGAAGTAGAATTTGGGATAGGGTCCTCAAGAATGAAATATGTAGAATGGGATTGCAGGGGTGTCCGGGAAGTTTCAGGGGAAACGGAGTTAAAACAAGGGAGATATGGCGCAGAAGGGAGAGGAAACAGATGGATTTGCAATGACGCGGAAGTGATCGACAACAAATGGATATGAAACGACGCTGACTGGATATGAAATGGATGGATCTGGAATGGATTTCATAATGGATCTGAAACGGCTGGATCTGAAACAACGCGGAAATGATCGGCAATAGTTAAGCTGAAAATAGATATGGAACCCAGGTATGTGCGGCTTCCTAACACTTCAGGGGTTCACTTGACCACCAATGTTGTCTGACGACTTGCGTATTGGAGTAGTGCCCCTCACTCCACAGCTCAGGTAAAATTCATAACCGCTTTTCCACAAACGACAACTCTTGGTTTACCTCACGGGTGGGAACTAGTTAATCAGGTATGGGTCGCTGCCCTTTTTGCTGGCAGGTCCTCTCAATGGGCCAGCTACTTTGGGGTTCCTGTGGTACTCCTCACAATGATTTTTAAGGATTATGCCCAAGCACTTCCCACAGTTAAGCGGATAGGGATTATTCCCAGATCCGAAGCTGCAACAGATGCAAAAATTTTTTTGGTAGAAATTTCATCCAACGAGCCCAAGAAAGTGTTCTGCTACCAGATGTGAAGAACTTGCAACAATTAATTAATGAAAATACACGAGATAGTAGTAATAACAAAACTTAGAATCACTTTTATTGATCACATGCCACTTCGAGGGGGCAACCTCCTTTGAACAAACTCAATACAAATAACTTCACGGTACCTTCATTCGTCTCAACACAAACTTATATACTAAGTCTAGGCACCAATACCATGGGTCAATACCATGTGTCAATAAAAACCATGGGCCAATACAAACTATGGATCAAAAATTACTACGAGACGAATTACAAAGCATATGCGTCCAACAACAATAAGACAAACTATGGATCAACAAATACTACGGGACGACTTACAAAGCATATGTGTCCAACAACAATATATTAACAAAGTAAATAGAAGGGTTGCCATGGGTTCCTAACAACCCGTGCATGCTGTTTTTTATCAGCATCTCACCATTGATGTCTCTATTTCACATATAACATCAATTAGTGTCATAAATAGACATCTAACAAATTAAATATTTCATTCAATGAGCATGCTATTTAAATACATTAAATAATATTTTTTTTCCTAAAAAAAATATTTTGACTAGCGGTGCACCTTAATTACATTCATGCACTGCTAATGGTACTCTTGGACAACAAGCGCACCGATAATGGTGATTTTGGAACACATACGCACCACAAATGATGTGAAACAATTAAAAGAGCGCACTAATGCATTTTTTATATGGCTATTGATGGTGCGCCCATTAAACATCAACACATCGAGAGCGATGTGCAAAGGTTCATAAACCGCACCATTGAAGTCCTTTGTGAGATTCTGTCATTTTTTTATGCTTTAACAATGTGCCAGTTGTGAAATTACATAGGGGTAGATCACTAAGCTTGAAAAATCCTCACAATTTCACTATGTAATTATTGAGAATAATTGGACAAAAACATGGATCAATTCTCTCATAAAACTGAAACACATATGAAAAACTGTTGTTGATACATTAATCAACTATAAGATGGAAATCAAAGAATGTTACAATAGAATGGATTTGATACACCTGGGAGGATTCGAATTCACCTAAAGTATAGGATTAGTTTTCATTGGAACCATCTCCTGATAAGGTTCAGTGGCCACCAATGATGAATAATCAGTTAACTAAGGTAGAACTAAGCATAACTGAATCATGTGGGAACCAAAACAGGGTAGGAGACTCCAAGGAGGTGCATAACTAATTGTCATTGGTCAAAGAGGGTGCTTCTATACTCAGTAGTAGTCAAACTAGGATATGTAGTCAATTAATTGAGCAATCAAGGGGACAAGGTGCCCCAAATCATGAAAATGATTGTGTAGTCTCCTAAATATGTGCATGAGGGTGCATTGGAAATCCAGTGATGTAAACAAGGTTCTCTGAGTGGATAGGAGGGCTAATAATGGACAAAAACAAGCTCATGGGGCCCAAAGTAAGGACTAGGTGCTAAGAGACTAAACTGCTAATGCATGGATGCACAGAGTGCTGCATGGAATGCATGCATGCAGGAACGAAATAATATGGTGTGAATATTCTAACACCCCACTTAAGCCGGACTATGAGGAAAAATATAAGTAAATAATGGAAATTAGGGCCCTGGTTACTGAGACCAAAGGTCACCCTGTACAATAAATCTAGAAAAACTAAGGAAAGAGGGAAAACCTAGTGGGAAACCCCCCCCTCAAGATAGACTGTAAAAAATACTAATCAACCGAGGTAGCAATCACCCCAAGAAGGGATCGAAGATGAGTGAAATTTTTCACTGAAAAATTCTTGGTGAAAATATCCGCAATCCTCTCTTTCGAAGGACAATAGAGCATTTTGATGGTACGATCATGCACTAATCCTCGAATGTAATGCATGTGTATCTCAATGTGTTTGGTTCTTTGTCTCGGAACTGGATATGTAGAAATCCTGATAGCACTCTAATTGTCACAGTAGATGACTGGTGGAGTACTATAGTGAATCCCAAACTCTGATAAGATTCCCTGCAACCAGATGCATTGTGTGTCTGCATTCACTGCACCTCTGTACTCAGCCTCAGTTGATGAAAGAGCAAGAGTAGTATGCTTTTTGCTTGACCAACAAATAGGACCATATTCAATCATGAAGACAAAACCTGATGTAGACTTCCGATGCAAGCTGTCTCCATCCCAATATGAATCTATATACCCAACCAGGTTCAATGGAGACCCAACTACATAGTGAATACCATGCATAGGTCTTCGTCCCTTGCACATAGTGCAAGATCCTTTTGGCTTCCTTCCAGTGAATCTCATGAGTCTCTTTCATGTACCTCGAGAAAAAACTCACTGCATAGGATAGATCAGGGCGAGTATGTGAAAGAAAAAAAAGACTCCCAATCAGTTGCCGATACAAAGTATCCACCAAAGGTGAAGAAGAACCATCCTCAAGACTGATACTTGAAAGAAAAGGAAATGTTGATGGTTTGCATTCTGTCATGTGAAAATTGTCAAGTAGATCTGATGCATTCTTGGACTGTGCAATATTGATTCCTGAATCACTCTGAGAGACTTCAAGACCCAGAAACTGCGTTAGCAGTCCCAAATATGACATAGAGAAGGAATTGTGCAAGGCTGTTTTGATAGATTTAAGAAATGAAAAGAGACTCCCTGTAATCAGTAAATCATCAACATAGAGGACAATAAGGATAAGAGAGTTACCATCATGTCTCATGTAGACATTCGAATCAGACTTACATCTCTAAAAATCTTTTGACAGTAGAAATGATTCCATCTTAGCATACCATGATCGGGGAGCCTGCTTGAGCCCATACAAGGACTTCCTCAATCTGCACACTAATGAAGGATCATCAATGTATCCTTCAAGTTGCTTCATGTATATCTCCTCCTCTATATATCCATGAAGAAAATCACTCTTCACATCCATGTGATGCACCTCCCAATGCTTGGATGCAGCAAGAGCCAAAACAAGACAGATGGAGTCCATCTTTGCAATAGGAGGGAAGGTCTCTGAATAGTCAATACCTTGAACTTGTGAGAAACCTTTAGAAACCAAGCAAGCCTTGTACTTGCTTGTGACTCCATATGAGCCCATATTGGTTCTGTATACCCACTTACATTGAACAAGATTCCTTCCAGGAGGAAGAGAAACAAGCTCCCAATTATCATTCCTTTGAAGAGATTGGTACTCTTCATCCATAGCTGATATCCATCTTGGATATTGGGAGGCCTCAAAGAAAGTTTTTGGATATGATCCAATCATAAGAAAACATATGTTATAAAGAAAGGGATCTGTAGGAGAGAGTGCAAACCTTGCATTTTGAAACTCAGACCTAGTTCTTCTTGGATCTTGTGGATCTCCAACAAGATCACCTGCAGATTCAAGGGTCTTGGAAACCCATATTGTAAGAGGAGGTGGATCTTGATGTGCTATATCTTTAGGTTCTTGTGGATCTGGATCTAGGGTTCACTCATCTTCACTTTCTGAGTCAAAAGATGAAATTTAATGAGAGGATGATTCGCTATCTTGTTCAATATGTTGTGGTGGAATAGTTGGCAAGATGTCTTCTTCGACATGGTGGGCATCATGCAGTGGCCACTCCTAAAATTGGACACTTCTCCCAAGGAAGGTCTGGATGGTAAACAGAT
This sequence comes from Larix kaempferi, assembly GCA_027924585.1. Lineage (NCBI taxonomy): Eukaryota > Viridiplantae > Streptophyta > Pinopsida > Pinales > Pinaceae > Larix > Larix kaempferi. The sequence continues at coordinate 4,879,671 of BSBM01000826.1, read as the reverse complement.
CTAGCAGTTTGTAGGCCTTTTCATTCTGTGCATAACCAACTAGTATGCACTCTTTGCTTTGTGGGTCTAAGGCTGTCCTCTTCTCGGAAGGAATCCTTTCCCAATCTTTGGATCCAAAGACTCTCATATGAGACACATCTGGCTTGTATCCCATCCATGCTTCGAAAGGAGTTTTTCCTTGTAGGAATTTACGAGGAAATCTATTTTAGAGGTATGCAACACAATTGAAAGCTTCTCCCCAAATTTTAGGGACCAATGCTTTAGACTCAAACATGCAAGTAGCCATTTCTTTCAAAGTTCTATTCTTTCTCTATGCTACACCATTCTGCTGTGGTGTCTAAGGAATGGTGTGTTGCATATAAATACCTTCATATGCACAAAATAAATGAAACTCATTATTCACATACTCTCCTCCATTGTTAGTACGAAGGACCTTTATCTTCTTATTAGTGAACTTTTCTACGGAATATTTAAAAAAATTGAAGTATTCAAAGACTTCTGACTTCAACTTTAGAAAATATACCCAACTGAATCTAGAATAATCATGTATGAATGTTAAGATGTATCTTTCATTATTCAAAGATAGGTGAGGAAGAGGTCATGATATGTCATTGTTAATCAACTCAAGAGGAGATGAGACTCTCTTTCCCTTTCCTTTTTAAAACTTGTGCTCTGGATGCTTACCAATCAAGAGACCTTGATAGGTGCCCTTAGAAAATATGATGTTTGTAAGCCCTTCAACCATTTTCTGATTATGAAGTTCTTGCAAATATTTGTAGTTGAGGTTCCCAAACCTATCATGCCAAAGTCTGCTCACTTAATTTGCATGAGTAATAAGTGCACTTTGTTTTGAGTAAGGAAATAAATGAGAGAAATCATATAGTTTAGAATGGTGATATGCAATGCCTTGTGTAATGATCTTCCAAGAAGAGATCTCTTGGATTTCAACCACATTAGGAGTAAAAATTACTTTCTTTGGAACTCCTGTATGGGTCATTTGATAAACTGGAAGGAGGTTAGCTTCTAGGGTAGGCACATAGAGCACATCATTGAAGTATCCATGATCCATATTGATCCTTCCAATCCCTTCTGAGGAAACTTTAGAATCATCTCCCATTAAGATAGAAGGACCAATAGTGGGTTAAAATTCAAAGAATATATCCTTGGATGCAGACATGTGTCTGTAGGTTCCAGAATCTATGATGAAGGAGGAAGCATTCGAAGTGCCATCTATGAGTGCATGACATCTCTCTTTGTCCTCTGATTTAGGATCAACTTCTTTTCTTCTAGCATTTGATGGTACTGGAAGATTGTTTTTCTCTATAAGTTGGGCCATTAGATCAATGGTATTCTTCATGCAAGCACTTTATGGATGAAAACCTCTATTGTAGTATGGACATTTGGTCTTCTCTTTCTGGTTTTGCTTGCGTCTCTTTGGATTCGAGGTTCCCTCTAACTGTTTGGGAGTCTCCCTTGAATTCTGCTCATAAGGTTTCTTTTCCTTACCCTTTTGCTTTCCTTTACCATTCACATTATTTCCTTTCTCCTATAGCAAGAGCTTGATCCCTCTTTGGTTTTATTACTCCCATCTACACCAATTTGTCCCGCTCCTTTGTGAGAGAGGATGAATGCATCTAGAGTGGGCATTTTCCAGTTTGGGATGGAAAGATTTGTTGTTTGGAAGGTGGAAACAAACACAGAATAGTATGATACTAATTTTGAAATAATAACACGGATCAACTGCTTGTCTTCCTTCTCAATTCCACATAGTTTTAGCTGCACAACCAAGTTCTTGAATCTTGTGAAGAAATATGTAATGGATTCAAAACTGTTGGGGCTCAGTGAGATCAACGCATTTTCCAATTGATGTCCTCTAAAATAATCCTATTTCCCAAATAAGGATTCGAGCTTTGTACAAACCTCCTTGGGAGTTTTCATACTGGAGAGTTGAAATATTAAATCTTTGGAAATGCTGAGGCATAACAATCCATATGCTTCATTAAGATTTTTTAGATACTTGGCCTTCTTTGTAGCACCATTTAGTTCGACCTCAATGCCCTGTAACACTCTGTAGAGACCTATGCTGCGCATGAAGATCTCCATTTGAAAGGATTGAGCTTGGGAATCAAATTTAGATCCATAGTAGTTGAGTGAATGCGCTTCTGATGATGGAATAACCTGGAAAAAAATGGAAAAATAGCTGGAGGATTGTTTCTGAATCGACTGAACAATGCATTAGGGAAATAGGCACTTTTATCCGAATCCTTCACACCTGGATAGACCTCAAAGGATTTCTCCAATGAATTCAATGCAATGGCACCAAGATTTTCTGTGGAAATCTAGAGGCTTCAGGTGCTCTACTAAAAGCAACTTCTCAATCTACTGCTGCAACTACTGCACTCAATAGATCTCACAAGTTTTGATACCATGTGAATTTCCACGGGGGTATATCACTGAGATTGAACAAACCTCATGTAATATAATTGGGAATATTCAACCAAGATATTATCTCTAACTTCAAATTTTTGATAAAATTCACTAGTTAAATTTTTGACAATTTTTTCGAGCAGAGCAGGAAGTAAGTGATGGGGATTGAGGTAAGATATGAGGATGGTAGGATGGACATTAAATTATGGAAAATGTATGGACTGAGGTGGAGAAACAGGTCAGTATGTTAGATCAGATATTTCCTATGCACCATGTACCATAACCATTCACTTTTCAGCATAGAGCAAGTCTATGCTTACTTCGAGGCTTCCTGGGCAGCTGGCATATGCATACTAGATAGGTGGGGATCCTGGGAGTTAATGGAAGAGGTTATAACATTCAAATAAGTGCTGGTGATGTGCAGGAAAGTATTTTAACAGAATTGGAATATTTAAGTAAGAATTGGGGTTCAAGAGCAGACCCGGGATTGTTGAGCTAGTAATTTTCTAAGCTTCCCAAACAGGGATTAAAGGATTTAGAATTATCGAATTAGGGACTGATATGGATACTATGCTGAGTTAATGACCTTCTCCAACTCACATAATGAAAAATGAGTGCTTAGAATGGATTTGGCAGTAAAACTGGTGAAACTAGTCTAGAATTGACATCAATCTAGCTAGTCTTGCATTTTAACATAACAAACTGCTTTAAAGAACCAAAAAATCTGTTCTGATGTTAATTACATCTCTGATATAAGATTTTACACACATAAAACTTGAAATATAGCATTCAGAACATTCCTCCTTTTATTAATTGCTTGCTTCTCAAATAACAATGCCTCACAGGCTAGTTTTCTGTTACAACAGTGGGAGAATAGAGAAGAGAAGAAAGAAGTTACTTTGGATCTGTTATGGAAGTTAATATTAGTCCATATATAGGTTATATGGCTTATATTTATTCACTTTGAGCCGTTTATCTTCAATGGGGCGCCATCATCAAACTAATTCTCTCCTTTAGGGAAATCACCTCCAAATCTAGCTGTGGGAGTAGTAGAAGTAGAAGAAGAGTGGAGAATGGTTCTGATATTTGATCTATGGAATTAATCAGCCATTAATATCTGAAAACATGAGCTTATATATCTCACTGGAGTTCCTGGGCGCATATCTCCATAACTGTCTTCATCCTCTAGTGTTCCTCCACCAAATCTAGCTGCAAATCTTCTTCATTGGTAGCCTCCTCTTCAATCTGACATTAATTCTTCAATGCTGATATGAAATGGATGTCACTGGCTGTAATATTAGTTTCTGGACCTGAATAACACTCACAGGAAACTCATAGGGCCTTGGGGAACATCTCCCAAGAATAACTTGTTGAGGCACAACACTCAACTAGAGGGCTTAGAGCTCTCATTCACAAATTCTAATAATGATAAAAAATGAGAGATGGAGTGATAAGCATGATTAAATAGATGATATTACTTGTTACCCAGGCTATCCCACACGTGTGGATGAGGAGAGCGCATTCCTTGAGAGGAATGGAAACTTTTCTGCTTTCTCCACTTTCCTGTTTTTTCCTTCCTCAACTGAAATTGGCAAGTGCGCCTTAGGGAGCTTTTTTGGACTTGCTACTTTCCTTTTTGACTGCTTTTCTTGTTTTTTCCACTTTAGTCACTTTCCTCTTTTCTGCTTTTGTCTGATTTTTACTATTTTTTTTTAGTTTCCTTCTTGGTTCACCTTGCTAACTTGTCTCCATTAGATTCCTTAGCTTTTCTGAGACTTTACCACTTAGGCAAGTTTGGCCCACTTGACCAATTCGAATTTCCTAGCCAATTCATCAATCGCTTGGCACATTTATTAGAAATAAACATTTAAATGAAAATAATACAACTCAGAAATAATTTAACTTAGCAATTAATTAATTATCCAGTAATTAATTAATTATTATGGTGTAATGCCTCAAAATTTCCCCAATTAATTAATTTCTCAATTAATTATGAACTTAGACCCCTAGGGATAGGAGGATCCAAGTGGTGACCAAGGTCACTAAAGAGGGAACATGATAGTCCTCCCTTCCCAAGACTGCTTGTCCTCAAGCAGTTTCAAATCAGGATGCTGTAGAATCTTTTCATCCTCCGAGGTGGCATCTTCACTAGGCATCCCCTTCCACTGTACCAGGTATTCTTTAATAATTCTACTTCTCAGCTTCCTCTCTCTAACCTACAAAATGTCTTCTAGTTCTAGGACCAGATGTCCTTCATCATCAAGAGGAGGCAGTATTTCTGAAACTTTAACTTGCTGGCCCAATGCTTTCTTCAAGCATGATACATGGAAGACATTGTGTATTTTGCTCTCTGTTGGAAGATCCAACTCATAGGATACTTCACCCACTTTTCTTGTTATTTTGTAGGGTGCATAAAACCTTGGAAATAAATTTTCAGCCCCCTTTGTCTTAAGAGTGGTTTTCCTGTATGGCTACAATATCAGATAAACCAAGTCTCCTTCTTGGAAAGTTCGATCTGTTCTATTCTTATCTGCATTAATTTTTTGCTGATTTTGTGCAACCTGCAAATTTTCTTTTAGTGCTTCAAGGATATCCTAGCCTTCTTGCAGCCAATCCTTTTCCTTCTGTGCCTTACAGTTTCCAAAAACCAGATCTGTAAAAGTGGCAGACTCATACCCATACAAGGCTTTGAATGGTCATTCCAATGGACATGTGGAATGTGGTGTTATAGAAGAACTTCCCCAGATGTAACCAGTTGACCCATGCCTTCTGCTGCCCTATAACATAGTTCATAAGATAACCTTCCATCCATTGGTTAACTCTCTCAGTTTTCCCATCTGTCTGGGGGTGATCGCTTGTACTGAGGTTTAAACTGGTATTTACCAATCCGAACAAATATTGCCAAAAAGCACTGGTAAACTTGCTATCCCTGTCACTAATTATGATTTTAGGCAGCCCATGGAATCTAAATACTTCCTTAAAAAATAGCGAAGCAACTTGACTGGTAGAAATAGTAGACGTGACAGCAAAAAAGTGAGTAAATTTGGTTAACCTGTCAACTACTACAAAAATACTGTCTTTACCCTGGGATTTGGGCAAACCTGTGATGAAGTCCATTGATATGCTTTCCCATTTCTGTCCAGGAATTGGCAAAGGTTGAAGGATACCAACAGGACAAGTGTGCTCAACCTTATTCTACTGACATGCAGTACACTCACTCACATGCCTTAGAACATCCTCCTTGAGGCCCTTCCAAGTGAACCTTTCTGTTAAATTCCAGTAAGTTTTCAAAATTCCAGGATGGCCTGCTACGGGTGCATTGTGGGAAGCCATCAAAATCTGCTCCTTCAACTTGGATTCAGGAGTTAGAAAAATTATGTTCTTGTAATAAATAACATCATTGATATCTTGGTAATAATCATCCTGATTTACTCTATCTAGCAATTCACAAGCAAACTGATTTTCTGCATATTCCTTAACTAGTTGGGCCTTCCAATCAATAGGCACTTGCAGCAAAGAAAAAGCAGGTTTTCTAGAGGGCATCAAAAACTACATTCAACTTACCCTTCTTATATTCAATATCAAAATCATAAGACTGAATTTTGCTTACCCATTTATGTTGCCTGTCATTCAGCTCTTTTTGGGTCAAGAAATGCCTCAAGTTGTTGTGATCAGTCTTGACAATGAATTTTCCTCCCACCAGATATTGCCTGAATTTAGTCAATGCATGCATGATGGCTAACATCTCTTTATCATATATAGAATACAACTTCTCATGGGGTTGCAATTTTCTGCTCTCATAAGCAATAGGATGTATGTTCTGCATTAATACCGCTCCAATGCCTTCACCTGAGGCATCGCACTCCAATATAAAAGGTTGGATGAAATTTGGAAATGCAAGTATTGGGAAGTTGCTCGTAACTTCCTTCATTCTGTTAAAATATTTTTCAGCCTCCTCATTCCAGCAAAAAGCTCCCTTCTTGGTAAGGTCTGTCAAGGGAGAAGTGAGTTTGGAAAATCCCTTCATAAATTTTCTGTAGTATGTGCATAAGCCTATGAATCCTCTTAGAGCAGTTATGTTCCTTGGGCTTGGCCAATCAAGGATGGCTTGGATATTCTCCATGTGTACCTTGAGTCATTCTTTCCCAATGATGTGGCCAAGATAGAGGATCTCCTTCATACCAAACTCACATTTTGATAGTTTGGCATAAAATGATTGTTCTGCAAGTATAGTTAGTACACTGTCCAAATTATGCAAATGCTCTTCCCATGTTCTACTATAAATTAGAATGTCATAAAAAAATACAAGTACAAACTTACGGAGTTGTTTGCTGAATATTTTGTTCATGCAAGATTGAAAAGTTGCTGGTGCATTTGTCAAGCCAAAAGGCATGACCAAAAATTCAAAATGCCCAAAATGGCACCGAAAGGCAGTTTTCTGAACATCTTCACTTTTCATTATGATTTGGTGGTAACCAGAATGAAGATCAATCTTGGAAAAGTATTTGTCTCCATGCATCTCATCCATCAGCTCATCAATCCTTGGAATAGGATATTTGTTCTTGATGGTTTTCTTATTTAAAGCTCTGTAATCAATGCACATGCGCATTGTTCCATCTTTCTTTTTGACCAAAACCACCGATGAAGCAAAGGGACTTGAGCTTGGTCTTATGAACCCCATCTCAAGCAGCTCTTTGATGGTATTCTCTATTTCATCCTTGAATCTCATGGTATGTTTGTAGGGATGTATTTTTATGGGAAAAGTACCAGGTTCCAGGTCTATCCAATGTTCAGTACCCCTATCAAGAGGCCTTCCATGTGGCAGATTTTCAAACACCTTTTTGTGTTTATGGAGCAGTCTTTGGATATCTTCTGGATGTTGTGACACATAAATGGTGGTTCCTTTGGTAGAGATAAAACATTCATCATCCCACTCTATGTCTCCATGCCTCAAAACAGATCTCATACTATGTGCATAAATCACTTTTTTTGGGTAGGTATTAACACCTCTCAAAACCACTTGCTTACCTTCAGTATTTTTAAAACACATTTGTGGGATCTGATAATTTACCACATGCTCACTAAGTGAGAACAACCATTGTATCCCCAACACAACATTAGTGTCAGCAACATCAACAATGTAAAAACTATCAGTTACAGTATGGTCACCAATAGTTACCTGCAGCTTGGGAATCCATTTGGTGCACTGCATAGTGTTGTTCTTTCCAGGAATAATAACTGTGAAACCTCCAAATTTTTCAGAGGAGTTTTCTTCTCTCCACCATGGCTGCATCAATGAAATTATTTGTGCTGCCCCCATAGACCAGCACTGAAACTTTCTGCCTTTTCACCACCCCCTTGAATCTCATAGTGTGGTAGCGAGGAACTCCACTCAAAACTGCAAATTTTGCTTCTTTTTGTGTTGGTTCTTCTTCTTCTGTTGTATTATACCCCTCTTCTGCTGGTTCTTCCACTTGTAATTCTTCACTCATTTCCTCCTCATCACTTTCAGAAAATACTTCTATGTAGTGAGCTTTACCTTTTGCACATTTGTGCCCCAGAACCCATGGTTCTTGGCAGGAAAAACACAACTTTTTCCTTCTTAACTCATCCTAGTCTCAGAATGAATATTCTTTCTTGTTTGGGGAAGAATTATTTCTGAATTGTGGCTTTGAATTCTGAAATTTTGCAGGTGTATTAATTAGGTGGGTATTGGCTCTTGGGATTGCATATTGCAAATCTCTCGTTCTGCTCAAAGCTTCTTGTAAAGTAGCTGGTCGGTAGGATTTAACCAACCATTTCAAAGGTTCTGTTAATCCTTCTGTGAACAAGAGGATCAACCTAGGTTTTGATATATCAGTAACCATCACTGCCAAATTTTGAAATTCTGATATATATGCTTCCAGAGTGTTGGTTTGTTTTAAATGTGCCAACTCATGGAAATACATCTCAGGATCCCTCTTATCAAATATTTCCACCAACCTCCTGGTGAAATATTCATAAGACTCAACTAAATCATGTCCCAAGGTTCTCATGCCATGGAACCACCAATAACTGGCCTCTCCTTCCAAATGCAAAACTTCAGTCTTGATGGCATCCTTTTCTGCCATGGGATGCAACTAAAAATATATGTCTAGTTTCTGCACCCAGGAACTAGCATTGCATTTTGTAGTCCCATCAAAGTAAGGTAATTGGACCTTACCTGCAGCATTCCTCAACTCAAAATTGTTTGTTGCATGCCTATTATATCCCCTTGGCTGATTTTGTAGGTAAATCTCAAAAAAATATTTGAAAGTGAGATCTATTCTACACTCATCACTCAAGGTCAGATATACTGCATGTCTTTCCTCACAGGTAGCTACAGGTGCACCGGGTACTTCTTTTTTTTCCTCAAAGAAGGTAGGCATGGTATGCTGAGGTTGATCTTTCAAATCCATTTTAAAGTATCTAGGCCTATTGTGTGGACCAGTCTTTGAAAAAATGGTTTCTGCAAATGTCTTCTTTTCACCCTGGTGGGAACCACTAGCACGCCCTTCTGCCTCTTTGTGTGCAAACTGTCTACTAAGGAGTTCTTTAGTTTCTTGACCATTATGTGCTATAGTATGAGTTATATTATCTATCCCTCTAACCATTTTAATAAGAAGTTGTCTAAACTCATCATTAGCTTCATGATCAGACATGTCTATATTCCCTTGTATCTCTCCTTATGTAGAAACTACCTCTTCTTCCCTAGTGTCTCTGGGGTTCTTTCCTTTAGTGCTAGGGGTATTTCTTGAGCTCATCACCACAACAAGAGCAGGTTCAGAGGACCATGCTATGATACCACTGTAATATCCTTGGGAATATTCAACCAAGATATTATCTCTAACTTCAAAATTTTGATAAAATTCACTAGTTAAATTGTTGACAATTTTTCTGAGCAGAGCAGGAAGTAAGTGATGGGGATTGAGGTAAGATATGAGGATGGTAGGATGAAAATTCGATTCTGGAAAATGTATGGACTGAGGTGCAGCATCAGGTCAGGATGTCATATCAGATATTTCCTATGCACCATGTACCAGAACCATTCACTTTTCAACATAGAGCAAGTCTATGCTTACTTCGAGGCTTCCTGGGCAGCTGGCATATGCATACTAGAAAGGTGGGGATCCTGGGAGTTAATGGCAGAGGTTATATCAGTCAAATAAGTTCTGGTGATGTGCAGGAAATTATTTTAACATACTTGGAAGAGTTTAGTAAGAATTGGGGTTCAAGAGCACACCTGGGATTGCTGAGCTAGTAATTTTCTAAGCTTCTCAAACATGAATTAAAGGATTTAAAATTATCAAATTAGGGACTAATATGGATACTATACTGATTTAATGACCTTATCCAACTGACATAATGGAAAATGAGTGCTTAGGATGGATTTGGAAGTAAAAGTGGTGAAACTAGTTTAGAATTGACATCAATCTAGCTAGTCTTGCATTTTAACATAACAAACTGCTTTAAAGGATCAAAAAATATGTTCTTATGTTAATTAAATCTCTGATATAAGATGTTCCACACATAAAACTTGAAATATAGCATTCAGAACATTCCTCCTTTTATTAATTGCTTGCTTCTCAAATAACAATGCCTCACAGGCTAGTTTTCTGTTACAACAGTGGGAGAATAGAGAAGAGAAGAAATAAGTTACTTTGGATCTGTTCTGGAAGTTAATATCAGTCCATATACAGGTTATATGGCTTATCTTTTTGCACTCTGAGCTGCTGATCTTCAGTGGGGCTCCATCATCAAACTAATTCTCTCCTTTAGGGAAATCATCTCCAAATCTAGTTGTGGGAGTAGTAGAAGTAGAAGAAGAGTGGAGAATGGTTCTGATATTTGATCTCTGGAATTAATCAGCCACTAATATCTGTAAACATGAGCTTATAGATCTCACTGGAGGTCCTGGGTGCATCTCTCCATAACTGTCTTCATCCTCTAGTGTTCCTCCACCAAATCTAGTTGCAAATCTTCTTCACTGGTAGCCTCCTCTTCAATCTGACAATAATTCTTCAATGCTGATATGAAATGGATGTCATTGGCTGTAATATTAGTTGCTGGACCTGAATAACACTCACAGGAAACTCATAGGGCCTTGGGGCACATATCCCAAGAATAACTTGTTGAGGCACAACACTCAACTAGAGGGCTCAGAGCTCTCATTCACAAATTATAATAATGATCAAAAGTGAGAGATGGAGTGAGAATCATGATTAAAGAGATGAGATTACTTGTTACCCAAGATATCCCACACGTGTGGATGAGGAGGGCACATTCCTGGAGAGGAATGGAAACTTTTCTGCTTTCTCCACTTTCCTGCTTTTGCCTTCCTCAACTGAAATTGGCAAGTGCGCCTTAGGGAGCTTTTTTGGACTTGCTACTTTCCTTTCTGACTGCTTTTCTTGTTTTTTCCACTTTATTCACTTTCCTCTTTTCTTCTTTTGTTTGATTTTCTCAGCTTTTGTCAGTTTCCTTCTTGGTTCACCTTGCCAACTTGTCTCCATTAGATTCCTTAGCTTTTCTGAGACTTTACCACTTAGGCAAGTTTGGCCCACTTGACTAATTTGAATTTCCTAGCCAATTCATCAACCACTTGTCACATTTATTAGCAATAAACATTTAAATGAAAATAATACAACTCATAAATAATTTAACTTAGCAATTAATTAATTATCCAGTAATTAATTAATTATTATGGTGTAATGCCTCAAAATTTCCCTAATTAATTAATTTCTCAATTAATTATGAAATTACACCCTTAGGGATAGGAGGATCCAAGTGGTGACCAAGGTCACTAGGGAGGGGACATGACACCTCACGATTTCAGAGTGTAATTACTGAGAAGAATTAGATAGAAACATGGATCAATTCAATCATAAAACTGAAACACACATGAAAAAATGTTGTTGATACATTAATCAACTATAAACTAGCAATCACAGAATGTTACAATAGAATGGATTTGATACACTTGGGAGGATTCAAATTCAACTCAAGTATAGGCTTAGTTTGCATTGGAACCATCTCCCGATAAGGTTCAATGGCCACCGATGATGAATAACCAGTTAACTGAGGTATAACTGAGAATGAATGAATCATGTGGGAACCAAAATAGGGGAGGAGACTCCAAGGAGGCACATAACTAACTTTCAGTGGTCAAAGAGGGCGCTCCTATACTCAGTAGCAGTGAAACTAGGATCTGTACTCAGTTAACTGAGCAATCAAGGGGGCACAATGCCCCAAATCATGGAACTGACTGTGTGGTCTCCTAAATCTGTGCATGAGGGAGCATTGGAAATCCAATGATGTAAACAAGGCGCTCTGAGTGGATAGGAGGGATAATTATGGCCAAAAACAAACACCAGGGGGCCCAAAGTAAGGACTACGTGCTAGGAGACTCAACTGCTAATGCATGGATGCATGGAGTGCTGCATGAAATGCATGCATGCAGGACCAATATAAGATGGTGAGAATATTCCAACACCAGTTACAGGTTAGCAAACTGAGAAATCAATGCAAAGAGTTTAACATAGTGCACTGTTAAACACTTTGTTTTTTTGAATTTTTTAAAGTTTTCCACCCCTTAACTAGTGCATTGTGGACATGTCATTGCACCGTAAATGGTGTGTAAGGGTTATTAGAGCACACCATATCCTTGGTGATTTTGATTTTTTTTATGTGAACAGTGCGCCATTTACACATCAGCGCACCATGACATTGGTGCGAAAAGGTTAATGGGCTGCACTGGTTAATGTAATGAATTTTTTAAATTGCATTTGGTTATGTGGCGTGCTTGGTACACATCAACGCACTGTCTCGACGGTGTGCTTGGGTTTAGTGTGTGCACTGTAGAATCCCTTTGTGAGTTTTTTTAAATTTTTTTATCATTTAATGGTGCACCAGATACATGCCAACACAACGAACAATCGGTTCGGTGAGTTTAACAAAGCACGTTGTTAATGTTTTTTTTTTTAAATTTTGCACCCCCAAAATCAATGCATTATGGACATGTAATGTCATGGTAAACAATGTGTAATTGTTCTTAGAGCGCACTGTAGCCTCCCTTGGTGAGTATGAAAATTTGTATGTGATAACGATGCGTGTGTTACACATTGGTGCACCATGATCTGCACCTCTTAACGTTATGTTTTTTTTTAAATTACGTTTAGTTATGTGGTGCACTTGGAACATGTCAACACATCGTAACGATAATGTGCAAGGGTTTAGTATATGCTCTGTTTTATGTTGATAGTTTTTTTTAAAACCTAGTTTATTGGTGCTTTATGAAATTATAGCGCACCATTTTTTTAAATTAATTTCACTTATGCAGTGCGCGTGGAACACGACAACGCACTGTTCGAACGGTGTGCACGAGTTTAGTATACACATCGATTTACGTTGATAGTTTTTTTTGAAAACCTAGTTTATCGGTGTGTTATGAAATTATAGCACACCATTTTCATGATGCATATCTTTCTGAAATGCACCACACATGGTGCAACCTATAAATTTATAGGGTGCATCGACTTGCGGTGCAATACGAATGGCTGGAACGCACCGCGCAGGTTTTCTAATTTTTTTAAATTTTAGGAGAAAAATATGGTTAATTTCCAATTTTAATCTGCAAAAAAATTAAATTATGAAGTAACAAAGAATTTACTTGGGCACTTGTGCGTTGGGGAGGCATGGTTGTGATGTATGTCAAATTTGAAATTTTGCCCACCGTTTGGAAAAATTCAAAATCCAATTAGTGACCAATGAAAGTAAGCAATGTCGCCATGTAGAGCATGTATGTTAGGTCATTTGAGCAAGGGATGTATGACACCAGTACTGTAGGGATCAAAAGCATTGTAAATGTGGTAAAAATTATTTTCATGCGTTAATTTTTTTGATTAAACCCTGTTATGGTGCGCTTGAAACTATAACACACTGGTGTGGTCGAATATATATACACACTACTAATAAAAATTTAAAATAAAAAATAATATAGTCAGTGGTTTTCAATTTGGAATTTTTTAACCCTAATGTGGTGTGGCTTAGGCTATATTTCCCTGGTACTGTTGATTAGAACAACCACACCAGCGATGGAAATTAAAAATAAAAAATATAGTAATCCAGTGCTCTCGTCTATCCATTTACCCTACTTTAGTGCTTTCAACTACATGGCGCTCTGGTGTGCTTTGTTAATATAAATGCACCATTTGTAAAAAAATATTTTTTTCTTTCTTGATGGTGTTTCCGGTCGTGGTGACACATGATTTATTTGCAGCACCGGTATGTTTGTCTTCCACATACCAGTGTGTTTATTATGTACAAACACATCGAAAAAAAATCTGTTTAAACCTTCGTCCGCTCTCTTTTGCTAGTCACCTCCACTATAAATGGATATTCGGGCTCTTTTTAAAGTAGCATCCACTATAATCTCCGCAAAGGGCCTTTTCCTTATAGTGAACCATTCATCTATTTACCCCTTTCTCCATCAAGAGAAGGGGCATTTGGATGATATCGATGGAATGCTTCCCAAAATGTTCCACAGGAAGATGATGCTACTCCAGAGCGCCTATAACTGTTCCATTTCCATCAATAAAGAGAGCTATGTGAAGCTTTGAATGTTGGTTTACCCATTTGGGTTTATAAGGTAAACTCTATGTCCATGTGCAATACTTTCTCTGTGTGTGTTTGTTTTCTATATTACTTGTTTATTGTGTGGATTGATAAATTCCCAGTGTCATTAAATGGTTGTCATTAAGCTTGTTGGGACAATGTAAATGGATGATGATTAATAACAAACATTTTAGGAGACCCATGTTGGTGAGACAGTCAAGCTATGAGCTTATATTTTATAGATCACATGGTATCAGAGCCCATGTTCGAATACATTTGGTGATACCTATATGGTTAATACCCGTAGTGATTATAAAAGGAGCGAAGAGGAATTATTGATAGGCTTGGAAATAAGCAGAGCATCAACAATGACATGAGATCATCATGAAGAATAAGAAGAAGAACCAAGGGCTAGATTGGATTTATTAGAGTAGAGATTAAGTAGACTCACAAATATAGTCGCGCAACTACTGACATTAAAGGGCATAGAGTCCACCTTATATATCGAGATTAACACAAAGAATCAAAAGAGAGAAGAAGCAGATCTGGATTTAGAGGGAAAAGTGGATATGGATGCATGAGAGTGTAGTTATAACAAGCCACAAGTACCTTTTCATGTGGAGGCCAAAGTAGACATCAAACCTTATGCAGGTGAAGTGGATACAATCAAGTTGAATAAATGGAGACAACAGATGGAAGTGTACTTCAGTGTACATGAGGTCACTGGAAGACAAAGGATTGCATTTGTCTATTTAAATATTGAAGGCCATGCTTTATCTTGGTGGGAGATTGATGCAGCAAGTAGGGAATTGTAGAATGAGCCACTGGTGATTGATTCAGAAGTGTTCAAAGACATGATCAAGGCACAATTCTATCAAATTGGGTATGAAGCACAAAAATAAATAGCGTGGCACTAATTTGGGAAAAGAGAAGGACAATCCATGCAAGAGTGTACTACTAAGTTCATGAAGAGATCTATTCAACTTGGATTATCCTTGAAGAGTCTAGAAATGTTGATTAAATACCCAAGAGAATTTTTACCCCAAATTCAAGATTAGTTAATGTTGTTTTGACATAGGATAATTGATGAAGCCAACATCTAAGCACAATATCTTGAGGGAAGCAAGGTGAAACAACAACTTCCTACACATAAGAAGGTAGAATCCCATGAAAAAAAGAAAGGGAAAGGAAAAAATAAATGGAATGGGAAGAATATTACAACAATAACATAGGAGACCAACCCCTCTTCTAAACAATGTAAGGCTTGTGAAAAGACCATACATACAAAGGATAATTGTTGGAAAATACATCCCAAAAAGCACCCAAAACAATTTCAAGGAATAAGAAGGCCTTCATTATGATGGATGTTGAGGAAAAGGAGGACAACACCTTAGAATTGGAGGGAAAGGCGAGTTTCACTACCCTACAGATGGAAGTAGTCATGGTTGGTTGTAACCAGGAGGAGGAAAAGGAGATGACAGACTTATTCATCATCAAAATCCACATGAAACAAAGTACACAGATTGCTTGTTTGATCTAGGTTCCCAATCCAACTTGATCTGTGCACAGTTGGCTGAGAATATTGGATTAGAAACCCAATACCATCCTCAACCATATCCCCTTAGTTGGGTGAGGCAAGATGTAGAGTGGAAGGTAAACACGCAATGAATGTTTAAATTTTCCATTAACAAGAACTTTGTGAATGAGGTAGTTTCATATGTGGCGCCTTTGGATGTTTGTGGGGTCATCTTGGGAAGACCATACTTATATGCGAGAGAAAACCAACATAGGAATGTCATCTTCAGAAGGGGAGAATGTAGTGCCCCTAGACTACTGTAGACATTGAGGGCACCTACTGAGTCACCCGACTGTTTGAAACATTAATAAAATAACCCTATGATTTTATTTTGAGTATATTTATGATTACGATTGATTGATATATGTGCATTTGGGTAGTTATTGTGAATGGACGATTTCATGTTGTTTAACGATTAACTTTGATATGAAAATTGTACACATGAATAATGCTTAATGACTAGCTGTATGGTGATTATGTATTTGGCGACGAAATGTATATTTGATAAGATGAATGAGCAGTTTGAATAAATCATAAATGTTTAACAATGCTAGAGTTAGAAACCAGATGATGATTGTTGAGAACAGTGCTACTGATAATTTGTTGTGAGAAGTGTGTGTAGAAACAAGTGAGACGGTTCACCAACGGACACACAAAGGAACATGGAGGGTCGTAGAGTACGGGTAAATCACACACAGGGGAAGCGACGACGATGTCGACTTCCGACAAGAATACCACGCATGAGCAGATAAGCATTGATCCGCTTGCTCAAGAGGAATGCGTGAGGGCGTACGAGGTGGGCCACGACGGAGCTGGTCACGTACGAGTTGAGGGGCGCGCAGTGAGAATGGACTCACTCCTCAGCGCTATTAGTCCCTAGATAGCATGTAGACGGAGGATGGATGGTAACGATTCCTAAAATACATACAAGAGTTTCCGCAAGTCAAAACGGAAAGATGGTGGCAGAAGGGCCCAACGATGCGGTACCCTGTCGAGAACGGAAAGAATGGACGCAAGGACCCAACGAGGTGGTACCATGCCAAGGAATGAAAACCATGGATGATTGGACCTGACGGAGTGGTGCCATGTCAGGGGATAAAAAAAAAAAATTAAGGAAACAGGAGCCCAACGACGCGGCACCGTGATCCTAGTGAGTTTGATTGTTAAATTAAACTGCATAAAAACTTAGGAGAATAACTCTAGATTATTACTTAGAAAATGCATAACAATAGCTTAGACATTTGCACATGAATAGTTATTTTGTTAAGAATTTAAAATAATATAAATTATTATTTAGGAGCAAAATAGATTAGACACCTAGTCAACTAAAAGCTAGGAGTTGATTAAAATATCTGGGGGACAAACTAGAGCAAACTTAGGGATGTAGGTGCACTTCCCAGAGAAACTGACACTTGGATGGGTGAGTGTTTTAATTAAATAAATAATTAAAAATATTTATTTATGCATGAAGCGACATGTGTCGCAGGAGATTTCCATTTATAAGGAAGGCTTAAGGAATGGGTAAGGGGCCCATAATTTGGACGATTGTCGTAATTTTCGAATGCCTCAAAGACTTGCTGCTATCTAAGGGTTTGGCTTAGAAATCCTGGTGGGAAGGGAAGCCCAAGCTGAATTTCTGAAATACTTGTGTGAGCTCTACGACCCAAAGATCGGGGGAGGCCATGCGACTGAAAGCATGAGCCTATGGTTGGGTGGCGAAGCTAACGGTTGCTTCGCCTATGGTTAAACGAGCTTTGTTGGAGGGATCCTACGGAAGACGCAGACAACAATGGACCAGCTGGATCGGGTTGATAGGTTAAGGTTTGCTTATTTTTGTTAAGTTATTCACTCTTTTATTTTATTTTTCCAATAACTATAATGGCTAATTTGTTTGTATGAAGTTTTTAAAGTTTCAGGTTCAGTTCAAGGGGACCCTAAAGGAGGGGCCCTACATTTGGTATCAGAGCGGGTCGAGCCTTGAGGGCACGAGAATCATATTATTTAAGGGTTCATTGGTGATTGTGGCGAAAAACAGCGGGATTAAAGCAGCGATCTTCGAGCCATTTCATCTTCAACCGGAATAGCTATACCACAGGTTCTTCATTGCTTGTGTATTTCATAATTGTTTCAGAATATGTAAGAGATAGTAGATCTGGAAAAACCATGTTAAATACTAATTTTATCACTGTTTTTTTTATTTAAAAGAAAAATAGAGAAGGAAATCTGGTAGAAAACGATCTGGGTAGAGCTTGGTCGGGGATCAGCTCTCTCTCGAGTTTCATTATTACGCTATATGGGTCGTAGACGCCCTGTAGATATAAGAATGGTAGCAAACCTGGGAAGGGGTTGTTTTTGCGAAGTTTGATCCCTTTTTCTGTTAAGGTTTTAGCTATATGTTTATAAATATTTATGTTTATAGGATCGAGTAGTAGCGAGGAAGGGCCGGTTCATTGCAGAACTTAAACCCCGATCCGTTCCCTGTTAGGGATCTGTTGTGGCTCCCTTTGAACAAAGCATCCGACATAATATTTTTAGTTGGGACGGACTCCTCGAGGGAGTGGTAAAACAGACTGCTCGAAGTGGCCCAACCGGAGATGGAAAAGGGACGACCTGTTGCAGGCCGATCCTTGTAAAATGATGGGTTTAATCTTTCTATCAGTTGCGTTTAGATGGTGTCGAGATAACGCACAATGTTGAGTAGATCTATGGTTAGTTCTTGAGTATATTTATATATATATATATTTTAAATCTCCACCAATCGCGTTGCATAGATCGCTGAAGAAGGGATGGGATAGACCGAAGGCTTGATCCCTGTCCTACCCATTTGTCGTATTTTTATATAACTGCGCTGATCCGTTATCTCTTAAATTCTAGTGCAAAAGCGTAGCTCTGTTTCCACAAACCGTACATATCCTTATAGATCTCTGTATTAAGATTATGCCGTCACAATCTTGCTCTATGCTACCATGGTAGATCGTTGTTGAGGTTCTTATTATAGTTTACAGCTTGAATCTCTGTCATATGATTGTGAAAATGCTTGATTAGCTTGAATTCTGTCATAGGGTAGTGTTAACAGATAATCGGCCATCTATTTGGTCTTGTTGGATTTCTGTATACTATGCTAATGTTTGTTGTCAGTAATTGTTCCAGCTTGGAAACCTCTGTTTATTTTATGCTGAATGAGTGTCCATAACCGCGATTTGGGACCAACTTGGTCCATGTCATATATTATTTTTGTGTTTTTTTTTATTTGTGGACGTTTGACTCTGTCATGTTTTATGTTAATCATTGGCCCTTCTTCTTCTCGGTTACATACCTATCCAGTTTAGTCTTTGTTCCCTCATGCTTGTGTAATCCAGTTTAGTCTTTGTTCCCTCATGCTTGTGTAATTTTACCCTGCCATAGTGAAAACTGGAGATTGTGGCAGGAAGGATTAGTTAAGTAAATCGATTTCCTGTTAATGTTCTTGTTGTATGTTGTATATTTACAGCATCATGAGGGAAGGAAAGCTTATTAGCTTAATCTCGATTAGAATTTCTGTTAAGTTATTATTATTCAGGAGAAATAGATTCTCTATAATAATTTTTAAGGTAGCATGGAGTACCGAGAAGGAACCATGATATGTTTTTATTTCAGTGGAGAATTTGACTTGAGAAGGCAGAAAGTAAGTAATAACAAGTGTGTTGCATGATGTAATGCTCGATTGCGGCATTCTAAAAACTTTGTTTCTTTGATTTATAATTGATCTCTATTCATTGTAGAACATTAGATCTCTGTGATAGATCACCCCACGCTCAATCGCATAGATTTCATTTGCATAAAAATGATTTTATTTCTAGAACTCAACCGTATTAAATGCTCGATCCATACCTATGAATATATTAACAACTTGACTCAGCATTTATAAGTATTCACCTCTGAATACGGTGATCACCGGAGATATGAATCATTTCTTAACCACCCTACATTTCCAGCTACCCTTCTCTGTGCAAACTAACCACCAGAATTTATGGTTGCAACCCCAATCTCCCTACAGTTGCATTTATCTTTTTCAGTACAAGAAATCGCCAGTAAAGTTATGGTCAACCACTCTACGATTCTAAGTTGCAAGCTAATCATCAGAATTGCAAAACACCTACTATCTTCGAGTAAGAACTGTAGTCAGTCACACTCAGCCTTAACTATTCCAAGTGCTCGGCGTCTAGTTGAACAAATCTTGGTTAAGGTGATTGGAGAGTCGGTGTACCTCTCTCCATGTATGTATGGAATAGACTATGTATCTGGCTTGGCATTTTCTCATCTATCACATTTCACCCAGTTATTGAAGAAATATTTATTTATTGCTTACCTTGAACACTACAGAAGTAGGGTGATTTTAGATCTACATTTTATCTCTGCATTCGGTAGGTTGAATGACGGTCACAAAAGGGAGAGTCGATTTCCTTGAGCGCTGACCTATCTGATTTTTATTGTTGTTTGCATATTAATTGTGTATCTCTGCCTATTTTTTTTTTTTTTGTACATCCAGAATTGAGGAAATTGTACTTCCTCCTTGCTACTCTATAAAGATGTTTATAGAGTCATCAACATCTGTTATCGAGGGTATCGATCACTGCATCTTCCTTTCTGAATAGTTAGCGGTTAGATGCTTATTCTTTTCATTATGCAGAGCAATCATAACTAGACTTCCACATTTTCTTTTTAAAATGTGTTGATAGTTACATATTGTCATTTGCTGAGGGCATCGGATCTCATTTCTAAATTCTATTGAACTGTGGGCTGACCGAGGTGTCCACCGGTGATTGGTTGAGGTCTCTAGTAGAAGAACAATGAGAACCAACTTTGGTAATACCTTCGGAACATCGCACGTGGCCGCTGGAGAGGTAAATACTGTAAAATATGATTTGTTTCAGACTGAAATTTATTAGAAATTTGAATGGAGTTTCAAGGCATATTTCTGGTTGCATTTCGAATATTCAGAAAGTTTAAGTAGAAAATTTAACCGAAAAGTGTTATCAGAGTTCTGGTTGTGATCTAATCTAGTAATAGATGTAGTTGAAATTGTGATAGACTTTATAGCGAGTCCCTGATTACCTTCTATGGAGACATAAATCTAATCGTGGACAGTTATTGGAGCATTTAGGCATAAAATGAATTTTGTGTGATCCCACACGGATCGAATTAAATCAAAACTGTAATTTGAGTATCCAATTTTTTTATCCTTCTTGTTATCTGTTCGTGAACCCTTACGATTTGGTAGTACTCGTTCCTGCAAATTATAGATGATTCCCAACTATCGTATGTTTCTGAATCCTTGTAACTTGGAGGCTTGTTCGTTTTTCCGCGTCCAACAATATTTTTGGATCTTGTAATTAGATCTGCTTAAACGGTCTGAATACCAAGCTCAAAACACTCTTTTATCTTCCATGCCCTAACTTGACGGGTGCTGAGTCGATGTGAACCCCATATTGTATATTTGTTGGACTGTGTTCTTAATGGTGTTCACCGAATCGTTTTGGATGCCTTCCCTTGTAACTTCTAAAAATAAAAAATAAAAAAAAATTACTTGTTGAGGACTGCCTTACGCCGTCTTGACTCTGCTCAGTCCCTGATCTATAATTAGACCGTGTGCCGAATAACAGCTAACTCAACCATAGTCCTTAACTCGTACCCTGGCCATGAACAACCTGAGATACGCCTTTGGGAATTATATTCTGTGACTGTCTAGCGGATCTCCATTTCATCTCTCCACCTTACCGACTCAGCCGGTAACTTTAATTCTCTGAATGCCATTGTCTCTGTCGCTCAAACCTCAGTTCAGCACGCCGTTGCCCATCTTGGTTGTGTATCGAAAGTTATGGAACTCTGTCGACCTTTATTGATGACAAACACCTATCCTCCTGTTAATGACCGTGATGCTCTTTGTCTAACGCCCGGGTCATTAACTTCCCTGTCAGTATGCTCCGCGGCAACTTTGGTGGAGGAGATGTGCGAGTCACCTTAGACTTGGCGTTCAGTTCCACGCGTCATTAAAACCGGTGACAAAGAACTGGATCGATAGTGTTTAATATTATGCTGGAAATCACATTTTGCATTTTGATGATTTTGCTGAAATCGTCTTCCAGTTTAATAGGTTATTTTGCTTAGGGCATATGTCTGTTATGTAACAATGATATTCCTAATAATTATTGTTCCACTTATTAAAGTCATAACCAAATCGAAAATAAGGAACATTCAATATAGCGTAATGCGTGGAGTGAATTCATGTTACGGTTAAAAACCGATCATATACCTCTTGAATGCATACTTACGTTATATCTAATTTCAAGTGTGAGTCATCTAAAATTAAGTTATAGTTTTAATTTTAGTATATAAAAGACACCTTGAATGGAGTACTTCACGATTTTTATTTTATCAAAAAAAATAAAAAAAAATAAAACATAACACATTACTTTTAAACACCTTTAACTTTGAAATGAATTGGAAAAATAGTCTCCAGTATGATCTTACTCGAAGACATATAGCTTTACCAATTAAGATGTAATTAAAGTTTAGGATTATATAGAAGTGGTGGTGATACATGATTTGTTTAATATCTTAAATTAAAATACATTAATAAAGAATAGAAGAATTCCACAGTTTAAATAATATTTTTTTATGTAAACAGATATGCAAATGAAAATAAGGAACATAAGGGTTGGTTATTAATTCCTTACCTTATATTATATTAGAATGTGTTAGGAAAGTATATTATGTAGAGTTATGATCACTATATAGCTTCATATTCATATGCAATTTGGAATGCAAACAAATTAAGGATTATATATTGAAATAGTATTAATTGAGATGGATTATATTTTTATGCACACTCAATTAAAAAGCATTAAGAAAAACATGGTTTGTTATTATCATCATAGCTTACATAAATTACATTTCATCATTATGATATATGTATATGCACTTTCCACTCAAATATATGTAGATCAAAATTTATTGAAAGTTAAAAAAAAACTATAAAGTTATATTGTATCTAACTGGAATGTTAGACTACAGATTTTGGAGTATATAAATATATGAATAGATATGTTAATAAATGTTTAATGATCAAATTTTGTGGGTAATGTAAAAGATATGCTTAATGAAAGTTAGATGGTATTGTGGGTAATGTAAAAAAATATGGTTAATGAAAGTTAGATGGTATATTGTGCAGGTTAGTATAAATATTAGAGCAATGGAAATTAAAGGGCAAGGTGTATATATTGAGGGTGAATTGTGATATATATATATATATATTTTGGTATACATTTACATAATTTTGTTTGAATTATATTAGTGGTGATGAATTAGTAGAATTATTATAACTATGTTAGTTGTAATGAATATAGGAATATCCTTATGGACAATCCTTTTTAACATGTTAGAGTAAAAGATATGTGAACTGGAATATATCAATATATACATGTTTTCCTTAAACATGAAAGAATTAACACATTTATAATTGATTGAGGAACTATGGAATAAGAATATATGAATATAATAATGCACATCCATTTTTTTAAGATGATAGTTGTATAAAAATTGTGATGAATAAAACATACTTTGATGAGGGGTCTTGCGTCAAGAATTTTATCGAGTGGTTGTAAATGCTTATTTTTTTTTAAAATCAAGGCAACGACTTCGCAAGTATGCACTACTAGTTTGTAATGATGCTTTGAATTGTGAAAAGAGATAAGTTAAACTTACTTGAATTATAGAATCTTAACTGTGCTTAAGTTAGGAAGAGAAGAAAACCTTACATGACTTTGTTTATAAAAATCTGAGATTATACTTTTAGCTATATTAAGTAAACGACACTCCAGTATTTAATTATACTTTGGATTATGAAAAGAGAGAGGTTGCATGTAAGATTAGTTTAGGAATGGATAAGTTATGTATTGAAGAACATAATTCAGAAGGGTTAATTCTTATTTTGAAATTCATATATTGTTTAAAATATATGATGGTTATACATAACCATAGAAAATGAAGAAATTGGGATTGAAGATTTTATTCCTTACGTAGAAATGTGTTAGTGCTTAAAGGATTTACATAAATGATATATTTATAGTTTTGTCGAATGAAAGGAATTTGTTATGGACGATTTCAAATTCGGTTGCAACTAGTGAGTCAAGAGAGAACTATTGTGGGGATTACTACACTATGAAAGGTGTGATTTAGTTATATTATCAATTATGCGATTTATACTTATATGAGGGTAGAAAAGAAGAAATGAAATGTTATTATCAATTGTGGTTATGTTGAAGAAATGAATGTGAAAAGAAAGTAAAAAACTCACCATGGAAACACATGAGAATTAACTTCGAGACGAAGTTCTATTTAGGAGGGGGTGTATGTAATGCCCCTAGAATGACTGTGGACCTTAAGGGCACCTGTCGAGTGACCCGGCTGAAAAACTTCGATATAATGGTCTCTTGAGCCTTGTTATGTCTTAACTGATTGAGGAAAACCTGAAGATGGGAATGACGACAATAATTGATAAATGAATTAAGGAATTAAATTATACATGTGGAGTGGGATAATTGATTGATTACATCTTGCTTAATGATTAGCCCTGTTTGATCAAGTCAAAGTACAGTAGGACAGTTACAGTCCTAGCTCTACGATTTGGGAGGACGCAACTGAGATGTGTCATAACTTTCCATTTTTATTCTGAACTTCGGGACGAATTTCTAAATAAGTAGGGGTGTATGTAGTGCCCCTAGACTACTGTAGACATTGAGGGCACCTACTGAGTCACCCGACTGTTTGAAACATTAATAAAATAACCCTATGATTTTATTTTGAGTATATTTATGATTACGATTGATTGATATATGTGCATTTGGGTAGTTATTGTGAATGGACGATTTCATGTTGTTTAACGATTAACTTTGATATGAAAATTGTACACATGAATAATGCTTAACGACTAGCTGTATGGTGATTATGTATTTGGCGACGAAATGTATATTTGATAAGATGAATGAGCAGTTTGAATAAATCATAAATGTTTAACAATGCTAGAGTTAGAAACCAGATGATGATTGTTGAGAACAGTGCTACTGATAATTTGTTGTGAGAAGTGTGTGTAGAAACAAGTGAGACGGTTCACCAACGGACACACAAAGGAACATGGAGGGTCGTAGAGTACGGGTAAATCACACACAGGGGAAGCGACGACGATGTCGACTTCCGACAAGAATACCACGCATGAGCAGATAAGCATTGATCCGCTTGCTCAAGAGGAATGCGTGAGGGCGTACGAGGTGGGCCACGACGGAGCTGGTCACGTACGAGTTGAGGGGTGCGCAGTGAGAATGGACTCACTCCTCAGCGCCATTAGTCCCTAGATAGCATGTAGACGGAGGATGGATGGTAACGATTCCTAAAATCCCTACAAGAGTTCCCGCAAGTCAAAATGGAAAGATGGTGGCAGAAGGGCCCAACGATGCGGTACCCTGTCGAGAACGGAAAGAATGGACGCAAGGACCCAACGAGGTGGTACCATGCCAAGGAATGAAAACCATGGATGATTGGACCCGACGGAGTGGTGCCATGTCAGGGGATAAAAAAAAAAATTAAGGAAACAGGAGCCCAACGACGCGGCACCGTGATCCTAGTGAGTTTGATTGTTAAATTAAACTGCATAAAAACTTAGGAGAATAACTCTAGATTATTACTTAGAAAATGCATAACAATAGCTTAGACATTTGCACATGAATAGTTATTTTGTTAAGCATTTAAAATAATAGAAATTATTATTTAGGAGCAAAATAGATTAGACACCTAGTCAACTAAAAGCTAGGAGTTGATTAAAATATCTGGGGGACAAACTAGAGCAAACTTAGGGATGTAGGTGCACTTCCCAGAGAAACTGACACTTGGATGGGTGAGTGTTTTAATTAAATAAATAATTAAAAATATTTATTTATGCATGAAGCGACATGTGTCGCAGGAGATTTCCCTTTATAAGGAAGGCTTAAGGAATGGGTAAGGGGCCCATAATTTGGACGATTGTCGTAATTTTCGAATGCCTCAAAGACTTGCTGCTATCTAAGGGTTTGGCTTAGAAATCCTGGTGGGAAGGGAAGCCCAAGCTGAATTTCTGAAATACTTGTGTGAGCTCTACGACCCAAAGCTCGGGGGAGGCCATGCGACTGAAAGCATGAGCCTATGGTTGGGTGGCGAAGCTAACGGTTGCTTCGCCTATGGTTAAACGAGCTTTGTTGGAGGGATCCTACGGAAGACGCAGACAACAATGGACCAGCTGGATCGGGTTGATAGGTTAAGGTTTGCTTATTTTTGTTAAGTTATTCACTCTTTTATTTTATTTTTTCAATAACTATAATGGCTAATTTGTTTGTATGAAGTTTTTAAAGTTTCAGGTTCAGTTCAAGGGGACCCTAAAGGAGGGGCCCTACAGAGAAAACCAACATAGGATTGTCAAGGATGGGAAAGCATACGCTATTAATGCAAAAAAGGACAAAACCAAACTATCTCTAATCAGTGCTCATCAGGATAGGAGGATCATATAGGTAGCACCAATAAATTTGTTATATTGTTCCTCAGAGAAGGGAAGAAGAAAAGAGAATCCAATGGAGTGGAGATGGAAGCATATTTGAAGGGATGCAATGGAAAGTGACGTCGACAACTACAACAATTGATTAAATCCTACAAGAAGGTGTTTTAGAAGTCTAAGAGAATTCTACCCAAACAAGATGTGAAGCTTGAGTACCTAATATTGGATTGTATAGGCGATCAATCATTGAATCAAATGAAGTGAAGAAGCAAATACAAAAATTATTGGATCAGGGAGTAATCATACCTAGTAAATCACCATGTGGATCACCCATCATCATAGTTCCAAACAAAGATGGGAGCTAGAGAATGTTCATTCATTATCGATATTTGAACAAGATTACCATCAAGAGCATATACTCCTTTCCAAGGATTTATGACTTGCTATATCAATTGAAACAATCCAATTTCTTCATCAAGATGGACCTAAAGTATGGATATCAACAAGTGAGGATCAAAGATGAAGATGTATGGAAGACTACATTCAAAACAAGGAAAGGTTTGTACGAATGGTTAGTGAAGCCTTTTGGTTTATGCAATGCACCTGCAACTTTCATGAGATTAATGAATGATGTGTTACAACCCTTTATTGATTCATTTGTAATATTATATCTAGATGAAATTATAATCTTCAACAACACTTGGCAAGAACACCTTTCACATGTGACACAGGTATTGGAGACCTTGAAGAAGAACCGATTGACTACCAATCTCAAGAAATATGAATTTGGAAAAGAGTCATTGGTATACTTGGGGCATATGATCGATGTAGGAGAGTTGAGAGTATAACCATAAAATATTGCAGCCATCAATAAATGGCCTACACTAAAAAACTTGAATGAGGTCAGAAGCTTCATAAGAGCATCCCAATACTCAAGGAAATTCAATGCCAATTTCTCCACGGTTGCAACATATTTGGACTCTATGACTGCCAATGGGAAGAGCTTCCATTGGTGACATCCACAACATAGTGAATTTGAAGACCTAAAGAGAAGGATAAGTAATGCTCCAGTGTTTTCCATTCCCAACTTGCAGTGACCGTTTGAATTGCAGACTAACACTAGTGGTTATGCATTGGGATCAGTGCTTATGAAAGGGTGGAGACCCATATGCTACCATTCTAAGTTGTTTCATGGAGCAATGAACATGTTATACAACTTGACAAGAACCCGTCATTGTTCTCGTTTTTTGGGGGGTCAATTTTAGTAGCTATTTTGACCTCCGTGTCAAAAAGGGTGTGTACTGGTAGCACCATTTTTCATTTTGAGCCATTTGTTTGTGAATTTGAAACTTCTTGATCATAAGAAAATTATTAACTTTTAGGAAAAAGGGTCATTTTTCAAACTTTACAAAAAAATATACATTTAATAGCTAGCTATAGTAACAAAACACACACATTTTTTGAATTTTTGTACAATTTAGAAGCTAGTTAGAATGAAAAATACATGCATTTTCAAAGTTTTTTTATTAAAATTTTATCTTAAAGAAGTCATTTTTTGGGCAAATTTCTAAACAAAATGCAAAAAAAGGACATTCCAAACCATTTTTCAACATATTTTTTGTTATTTTATGTATAAAAATGATACTCTTTAACATTATTTTCCATAAAGTGATGATTCACATAAACTCAACAAAACATATACCATATATTTCTAAATAGCATATTAAAAACATAATAGTTATTCTCAAAATAAAATCTTCAATTCAAAACATTACAAAATATCTTATCAAAAAATTGTCAACTTTGACATTTTCCTCAACAATATGAAACTAATCAAGAATATCCTACATCCCGAACTCTTCATTGAAATTGACATTTTCTACTGGTTGGCTCTCTTCCTGGACTTCAATGTGTTCGTCCATTGGGTCCTCTACTTCTGCCAAATTCCCAAAGTTATCTTTTGCGAACATCTCTTTTAAAGGAGGCTGAGGCTCTTTTGACATCTTTGCCACAAGTGACTCACTAAATTCTCCTTTCTTCAAACCAACTTCCTGCATTTCATCTGGAAGAACTTTCATAGCATTAATTCTTTGCTTGATATAATTGCACTGCAGTAGACCATTCTCAATGGATATGCAATTTCTTCCTTTTTGTAATGAACATGCTATTGTTGTACCTAATCAAAAAATACAAAACAAAAAAAGTTAAATAACATAATGAAACATAAATTTAAAAAATATCTATTACTGAATTTAGATTACAGAACTAGTTTCATATGTTACATCATAAATATTACCTGATCCTGAGAACAAATCTAAAACCCAAGCTCATTCTCTTGAAAAAGTATCTATGAGATAATTAATCAATGCTTGTGGCTTCTGGTAGATGTTTACAATCTCTCCTTTCAAATCTCTTTCTTCATATGTCAACTTGTTAACCATGACATTATAAGAATATTTGACTATATTTGCCTTCACTCTTTTCATTGATTAAAAGAGTATCATAGGTCTCATCTTTTGTCCAACATGCAAGATGTATGTTTTCAGTATCACTCATAAATGGATCAGTGCTGGAGCTATGAATGTTAGGCTTATGCCTGTAACAAAACTAGATAAGAATCTAATTAACTTATAAAAAAATAATTTAATGTTTTCTAAATTCAAATGTTTAATAATATACTACAAATATCTTACCAATACAGTTGTTTCCTTAGGTTTGCTTTATCCTTCAATGTTGTTAGCACTTCTCCTCCTTGTACATTTGAATGGAAAACAAGAAATTTCCATAGGGGTGATGTTGTGACATTCAGAAATCCCGAAACCACTTTATTGAATAACTGGTATGTATAAGGCTCACAATCATAAATAATGTTTTTGATATTGAATCCATGAGGGATATATGCAATAACTAGGGAGTACTCCTTTTTGGGAACAAGATTTGAAATGTTTGCAAAATCACCCAAAATCACTTTATATTGCATAGTGTCGAGCCCATTCCAAACGTGATGATCAAGGGTGTCATCAAGTTCAAAATTTGCAAGACGTTGTCTTCTTTGTCGTTCTATTTTGGCTCTTTGAATATGAATTTTGAAAGACTCTGGTACTAAATTCTTCTCTGACAACTTTGAATTTTTTTTTATATATATAAGTAATAAAATTGAAATCAATTCACTTAGAAATAAATAAAATAGAAAATATCATAAACCATCATACCTTTTTGTATGCAACAAAAAAGGCTTTTAAGCTTTCCATGGAGCTTGAATCTGGATAGTTGCATTTGACATCATCCCAACTCTTCTCACTCAACATTATAACCATATCCTCTTGTATTTTCATGTAAAACTTATGACTACATGATGTAAAAATAAATGTCTTTAACAATGACATCTAATAATAACACAATGCTTATTTAATAAAAAATATTAAACTCAAAAAATAAACTTAAAAAAATAAAAAACAACTTATAAACTTACTTTTCTAAATCATTGCACATTTCTTCCATGGATAATTCACTTGACTTTACACGTGATAGTATTGTAGATATAAGTGTTTCATCCTTCACACCTTGCAATGATCTCCAAGGTGTTATAGTCATATCTTCTGGCAAGTTCTTGACATCGGGACCTCCTTGACTACTGCTCCATGCAACTGCTTTACTTTTTTTTACCTTCTGATTTTTTACACCAATATTCTCCCACATGCTAAATATGTCATCAATCAAATCCCATATGGGGCCCGATATAAATGCCAACTGAAAATAGTTATCTACAACTCTAAATGCATCACTTCCTTTCAAACCTTTGTTTTTCAGATTGTCCTCTTTAATAGGAATTCATATTTCCATACAACATTGTTTCCGGAAATCTGCATCAACTTTCAATCTATCCCCACCACATATTTGTTCAAATTCATTGTGGATAAATATAAATCTTTGAATGAATGTCATGGACATCCCTAAGTCACTATCTGTGTTGTGATCCCATGCCAATAGTTTAGCTTCCACATTTGTTAAACCAGTGTAAATGATGCATTTCACCATTTGAAAAATAGGTTTTTTTCGAAACTCTTGCATCAATTCTCTTCTAGCCTCCGTAGAATGATTCCCCCCCCAAACATAGTAGTTGTAATCAAAACATTTTGATTCTTCAAATGCATCTCTAACAGGAACATCCTTTGGGTCAACAAGAACTAGGTAGTCAACCACATGTGCATAGGGATTGTGCCTCATCAATGATTTCAAGTTATGAACATGCAAGTGATGTGGTTTCCTAATTTGATACTTCTCTTGGCCTTCTGTGTGTCTATAAAGTTGTTTTACATTTAAATCAAATGTATGTCCATTGTGAACCAACTTATCCCTCCACAATTGAGCTCGAATAGTATTTTGTGTTGTCTTAACAACACCATCATCCAGATCACCACCCGGAGTAATGATTTCCAAACTATCCCCCGAGTTCTCACTATGATTTTCAACATTGGATTGAACATTTTCTCTCCTCCTTTTATGTCTTGAAGTAGTTGTATCTAAAAGAACAACTTGTTGATCAGGAATGAAAAAATACTCATCCATAGGTCTTTTAGAAGATTGTTTATTTCTCTTACCAGCAGAAGTAACATTGTCATCACCAACAATTTGTCGATCATGCTCAACTGGACGAGATATGATTTTGAATGTAACATTCCTAGAAACTTCATTTGATTGTTGGATTCCTTTTCCTTTTCGTGCTTGTACTTCTCCAGGAACATTTTGCACTCGATTTTGCTTTGGTGTTTCTCCCCTCTTTGGTGCTTCTCCCTTATGAAGAGGGGTATTAATGACATTGTTGGTGCCCTAATTTTGTCACAATTTTGACATCAATCGTGGCCATGATGACTACATAGTGTTGTTTGCAATGTATCAAAGTTCATACATTTTCATCCCTATGCCACTATTTTTGCCTCAGATCTATATCTTTTAATTTAACATCATTTCCATATTATTATCGATGATTTATTGTTTATATATGTTGGATTAATGATTTTAAATATCTTGGACCCATGGTTCTAATGCTACAGGATGTGGTTTTCATGCGGATGTTCATTCGGACGCTCATTCGCATTCGGATGACCATTCAACCCTTCGTTCGCATCTCAAAAATCATTTATTTTCCTACTTCCGAATCTCCACGCTGGAAGCAAGAAGGTGGGTTTTGAAGAGGGCATCTTCAACATGGATTTTTACCTATCAGATCTCACCTAGAACCGTTCAGATGTGAGCAGCTTGCAATTCAAAGATTCTGTCAAAAATGTGTTTTTAACAGACAACAAATTTCAATTTGGATTTGCGGGCAAACATAGGCGAAATTTAAAATTCCGGCACATGGGTTTTGTGCAGAATATGCCTATTTAGGTCTATGGAGAGAATTTTGTGGAAATTCAAAGTCATTTGGGAGTAGTTCGTGATTCTTTGAAACATACTTGCCCAGAAAACGTGGTTGGTCGTTTTCTAGATTTAGAAATTAGTTTTAACAGCTCAGGCACTTGGGGATTCGGTTTTATCCTTCCCCACTGGCATTTTCATGTATAAAGAGAGCCCCATAAGGTTGAGAAACAAATGTAATTTTCTTTGCGTTTTTATAATGGAAGTTCTACTCTGTTCCATCCCAAATTTTTTTCTTGCTTATGCATTTGGTGATTGAGTAGCTGAGAAGATCAACCCCTATTCCTGGGAGGGACCCTCAGCAACAGTGGGATCAGTTTTGTTTTACTTCTGTTAACCATCGTTCAGCTAAGTCATTATATCCATCTTTTTCATTACTGCAGAAGCGTTATTTATATTGCATTGTGTGACTGTGATAGTACTTCATTGTTTATATATAACGTGAAACATTGTGTTTCTGTTGTGTGCATTTCAAGTTCATGTAAATTGCTTGTGTGTGTCTAAATGAGATCTCTGTCCAATTCATTTATGTCATTGCATTAACGTTTTCAGTTTAGCTAGGGTTTGGAATTCCATTTGTTTCTCAAATTATTTAGATTTGCTTTCCATTGGTTTGTGGTAGAGATAATTCATCATTTATCTTAGGGTTCATTTGAAGCATCATTTACATTTCTGTTTCATTAAGTCACTGCGCAGTAGAAGGTAGATTTTGATTTGAATGCAAGTAGTTTAACTCCCTTTCTGTTAACACCCAAAATGACAAAGTGTCCTCAGACACATAATTTATTAATGAAGAAGGAAAATAATTACATCACAGAGATGTGAGGGCTAAATCCCAAAAGATCACCTCACATGGAAAACTCGATGGATTTAAATATCCAAAGAGTAACAACTAATTTACCGTTACCAAAACTAACTAAGGGACACCTCACATAATCACGTGAGTGTGTAGATGCCCTTTTACATTTATTAAACTAAAATTCTATTTATTACATTTTGGATCATAATTCCTAACAATCCCCCCTTTGATCCAAAAATTCTTTTGAACAAATACCAAGTTCATTTTTAAACTTATCAAATTTGACCCTTCCAAGAGATTTTGTAAAAATATCTGCAGTTTGATCTTCTGATGGACAATACTTTGGCTTGATGATTTGTTTGACGATGAGAGCCCGAATGTAATGATACTTAGTATCCACATGCTTAGTTTTTGAATGAAAAACAGGATTTTTGGCTAACTTGATTGCTGACTGATTATCAATAAATAATGAAGTTGCTTCTTTCTGATCAACTTTGAGGTCTTGCAAAATCCTTCTTAACCAAACTATCTCACAAGCAGCTTCCCAAGTTGAAATATATTCTGCTTCTGCTGTAGAATTTGCAATTGTATCCTGCTTTTTACAACTCCATGCCACTGCAGCTGATCCCATATTCATTAAGTAACCTGAAGTAGATGCCCTGTCATCAACATCTCTAGCAAAATCCGCATCTGAATAGCCAACAAGCTTGAAATTTTTGTTTCTTTTAAACTCAAGTCCAAAATCCTTTGAATATACCTTAACACCCTTTTTGCTGCATTCCAATGACTTTCTCTAGGTTCCTGCATATATCTAGAAAGTATGATAACTGCATAAGATAGATCAGGACGAGTATTCATCAAGTAAATGAAACATCCAATTAACTGTCTATATCCAGTACAATTTACAAGTTCCCCCCCTTCAAACTTAGAAAGTTTTAAATTTTGCTCCATGGGAGTAATCGTTGGTTTACATTCCTCCATTCCAAACTTCTTCAATAATCCAGATATGTACTTAGCTTGAGAAATAAATATACTTCCTTCCTGCTGCTTTACTTCAACTCCAAGATAGTAATGAAGTAAACCCAAGTCTGTCATTTCAAAACCTGTTTGAAGTTCTTTCTTAACCTGAAATATATGATCATTATTGTTACCTGTTATGAGCAAATCATCAACATACATAACCAAGATGACTAAGTTTTTTTTCTGGATTCGAACATACAAAGTATCATCTGACTCACTACGAAGAAAACCAACTTTCTGTAGGTAGGCATCCATTTTTGCATACCAAGCTCTGGGAGCCTGTTTCAATCCATACAATGCCTTAACTAGTTTACAAACTTGATTTTCTTTCCCTGGAACCTCAAAACCAGGAGGTTGAGTCATATAAACATCCTCTTGTAGATCACCGTTTAGAAATGCACTTTTTACATCCATTTGATGCACTTTCCATCCATTTTGTGCAGCTAAAGCTAGCACAATCCTGATAGTATTCCATTTCGCTGTTGGAGCAAAAGTTTCTTCATAAACAATCCCTTCTTTCTGAGCAAAACCCTTTGCCACCAATCTTGCCTTATATTTATCAATATCTCCATTTGCTTTGTACTTAATTCTGTAAACCCACTTACAACCAATGGGTTTAACATCATGTGGACAATCAACCATTTTCCAAGTCTGATTCTTCATTACCGCATCATACTCACTTTTCATGGCCATTTTCCATTCATCATACTCAACTGCTTCATTAAAAGTAGTTGGTTCAACAACTGAAAGAGCAAAATTTTCTGAACCCGTATTAGAACTCCTTGTACCTGTTTTGCCTTTTTCATCAGACTTAACATCCTGAAGTAACTTAGTTGCCCATTTTGGTTTCTTCTTTTCAATGTTAACTTGATTTGAATCATCCAAGTTAACTGGTGAAGAATTCAAAGTATCTTCAACCTGTTCCAAGGTGTCTTCAACCTGTTCATCATCCTGTACTTCTGAAGTGAGATCAAACCATTGTTCATTCCTTGTCTTATTTAAGTGTTGCATCCTTAATTGTTCCTTAGTTACTTTTTCCTCTAAGTGACTAAGTTGTTTTTCGACCTCTTCTACACTTAAACTTTCAGTTTCATCAAAAATCACATCCCTGCTGACAATAAACTTTCCATCTGACAGAAGCCTATACCCCTTTTTCTCATGAGAATAACCAATCAACATGCACTTAACACTTCTAGACTCTAACTTCTTTCGTTTTTCTTTTGGGACAAGTGCATAACAAACTGAACCAAAAACTCTCAAATGTTTGACCATAGGTTTGAATCCATACCAAGCCTCAAAAAGAGTTATTCCATCAAGTGACGATGAAGGAGATCTATTCCTCAAATAAACTGCTGTATGAACTGCTTCTGCCCAATAACATGATTTCAACCCTTTGAAAAATAACATTGCTCTAGCCATGCCCAATAAAGTCTGATTCATCCTTTCTGATACTCCATTTTGCTGTGGAGTATAAAAATTGGTCAACTGTCTTTTAATCCCTTTTTCCTGACAATAAGTCAAAAAATGATTTGATGTAAACTCACCACCATTATCAGTTCTCAAAGTAGCAATCTTTTCCTTTGTTGCTGTTTCAACCAAATTTTGAAATGACTGAAACTTTTCAAACACTTCTGATTTTTCCTTCAAAAAATACACCCAAACCATTCTGCTAAAATCATCAATAAACAACAAAAAATATTTACAACCACCAAGTGAAGTTTCCAAAGGACCATAAACATCACTATGAACAAGCTGTAATCTCCTTGTTGCTCTCCAAGTGCTTTTTGAAAAAGCTATCCTTCTCTGTTTGCCATAAATGCAAGCTTCACACTTTGCATTTTCCTTCCGAAAAGTAGGCAACCCCTTTACCATTCCTTGTTTTTGAAGCTGTACAAGACTATCAACATTCAAGTGCCCAAAACGAATGTGCCACAATCGGATATGTGAAACATCAGTTTCAACTAAACCTGCAAATTCCTTCAAACGTTCCTTTGATCTAGGAATGACTGTTCCCTTCATCCTAAGAAGCTTTCCGTCTTCATAACCTGTCATAATTGTTTTGTATGCATCCTTTGTTGAATTAACAAAAAGGATACCATCTTCCATTACAATTTGATGTCCTAATTGGCGAATGACAACTAAAGACAACAAATTTTTCTTAAATGTAGGCACATACCAAACATTAGAAATCAATCTTTCTCCAATTCCAGGCAAATCAATCTTAACTGTTCCTTTTCCTTGTGGTAAATGAATAGAATCATCTGCAAGAAAAATTGAATTTAAATGACAATCTTCATAACTCCAAAATAAATCTTTCCTATATTTCATATGCTGAGTAGCCCCTGTATCCATAATCCAAGCATCTTCAAAATCATTTTTGAAACAATAAGAAGACTGAACAAAATTCACTGATTCCAACTGATGAACTTGAACAAAATCCATTGATTCTGATTGTCCAAGTGCTGTAAAGACATATTCACAATTTTCACTATCGTCTACATGTGCATAATGTGCCGCTGATGAAGATTCTTTAGATTCTCTTTCTTTTAGAATTTTTTCAAATGAAACTCTAGAGTCTGAAGCATAATGTCCAACTCTATTACAACGAAAACATGTGACCTGTTTATTATCTTTTCCTCTTCCAGAGACCTGTTGGTTTCCTGAACCTCTTCCTCTTCCAAAAAACTGTGACTGTGTATTTTTAGATTCTTTAGAACCTCTTCCTTGATTTCTTCCTCTTCCTCTTCCGCGGCCTCTTCCTCTTCCAAAACCCTGACCACGACCTCTATTTGAATTTTGAAAAGCTTTCTGATCATTGCCTTTTTGATGATTACCTGGAGACTGTTTGCTAGTACTTGCAACCAAAACATCTTCTCCTGCTTGCTTTGTTTGACCAAATTTTTTTTCATGTGTGGCAAGTAATTCACTTAGTTCATCAAAAGAAATTTTATCCAATTTATTTGTAATTTGTAAAGTTTCCAAAAAATGCTTATATGTCTCAGGAAATCCTGCGATCAAAATGGTCACCATCATGCTGTCCTCAGTTTTATCAAAACCAACTCTTGAAATTTCTTGTTTGATATTTTTTAATCTAGAAATGTACTCCATGACATCACCTCCTGAAGACAATTTTTGTTGAAACAACTTCAATTGAAGATCAATTTTCTTAGCTTCACTCTGAGAATCAAATAAATCTTTCAATGTCTTCCAAGCTGACCACGCATTAGAACTATTTTCAATATGCACATAAATATCATCAGAAATAGTACTGTGAATCAATGCTAAGGCCTTTTCATTTTTTAGTTCCCACTTTGCAAGCTGATCAGGATTAGTCGGTTTGGTAGGCTTAGCATTACAGACACCCTTCCACAATTCATTGTAAATAAGAGTGCTTTGAATATGACGAATCCAAACTTTATAATTTTTCGATCCTTCCAACTTGTCAAATTCATTAAAAAGACTTATAACTTTAGACATTGTAAAAAAAATAATAAACACCTTGTAACTCCAGAAGATGTGTATTATGCAAATCTTATAGCTCCAAGAATTAAAAAAATAAAGCACCTTATGTCACCAGAATAAGTAAACAATCACCTTATATCACCAATGGAAGATTTTATGCAAAAATATCACCACCAACATGAAAAGAAAATTACTCATCAACAAGAGTCACCATGAAAGAAATGCTGCAAGAAACACCACACACCATGCAAAAGAAAGCTATAGGGGCTTGGCCTTGACCCACTTATAGCCTCAAGAAAAGAATTTGATAGAGCTTCACTTTGCTCTGATCAAACCTTGAGTGAAAATACAAGTACTCCTTATGACACCAACAATGCTCCTTATTACTCCAATGCCCAATAAAAAAATTAAACCTTATCACTCCAAAAGATAACAAATCTTTATAGGTGAATTGGAGAGATACAATATTGTTGAGTGGGAGGTCACAAGATCCAGTCCCATCAACTTCAAAAATAACTTTTTTTTTTTTTTTAAAATTTATTTCTCTCCAAAAATAAAAATACCTTATCTCTCCAAAACAACTTATTCACTTTTCAAAATATTACATAAATATTGAATTAAATGAAAAGTAAAAAAAAAAATACGATCTCTCCATGGGTATTTAAATTCCACAAGCTTTTAATTGTTTACAATTACCTACATAATACTCTTACCACATGAGGAATTAAAACACGTCTTCGATTCCAACAAACAACAACAACTCCTCCACAGACTTCTCCACACTCGGGCTTGAACTCCACCACTGCACCGGTCCACCAAAAAAAAATCTACCACACGGTCTCCTCCAGCACTGCGCGGGTTTCACCTTAGACTCAGCAGACTGCCAGAAATGACAGCCCTTCTCTCTCTTGTGCGGACTACTCCTCAACAGAATGGCTTCTCCTTCACACAGCGATGATAGCACAGCGTTCCTCTGCCTTCTCCTCAACGACAATCAACAGACCTCCTTCACACAGCGATGGTAGCATTCTCCTTCACACAATGATGGTAGCACATCGTTCCTATGCCTTCTCCTCAACGACAATCAACGGACCTCCTTCACACGAAGCTCTCTTCAAAATGCAGTTGTATTTGATCGATCAGCTGGGCAGATCGTTTCAACACTATCTGGGCACACAAAACGCGTTACCAGTGTAATGTTTGTAGCACGTGATGACTTATTGCTAACAGGTTCTGCAGATAAGACTGTGCGAATATGGCAAGCAAACGAAGATGGAGCCTATAATTGTCGGCATGTTTTGAAAGATCACACAGCAGAGGTTCATGCTGTGACTGTTCATGCAACCAATAATTACTTTGTGACAGTTTCAATGGGCAAGAGTTTGTAGCACGTATTATGGGATTTGTGCAAACTAAAAAATTTCCGTACTTTTACTCCATATGATTCGAATACTCCAACAAATTCAGTGCAATTTGATCACAGTGGTAGTTACCTTGCAATTGCTGGTTCAGACATAAGGGTGTATCAAGTTGCCAGTGTAAAACAAGAATGGAATTCTATCAAAACATTTCTTGAGTTCGTTTTGGACCTGATGCATCCTATGTGGCTGTTGGAACGGGAGATAGGAACCTTCGGATATTTGGTTCTCCAGATGCAGCCTCTGAAGCTTGATGCTATTTTATAAGAAAACTATAAATTTTTTTTTGCAGAGATTCTTTTTAGCCCAAAAGAATAGGAAGCAATAACTTACAGTTAAAATTTTGCTATTCCAAAACCTTGAAAGTCACCTTCTTCAAACAACCTTTAGCACCTTCCAACCAGGTTCCAACCAGACCAAGCTTCAACCGCGTGCTCTGATACCACTTTGACAAAGTGTCCTCAGACACATAATTTATTAATGAAGAAGGAAAATAATTACATCACAGAGATGTGAGGGCTAAATCCCAAAACATCACCTCACATGGAAAACTCGATGGATTTAAATATCCAAAGAGTAACAACTAATTTACCGTTACCAAAACTAACTAAGGGACACCTCACATAATCACGTGAGTGTGTAGATTCCCTTTTACATTTATTAAACTAAACTTCTATTTATTACATTTTGGATCATAATTCCTAACACAAAAAGTGCTCACTAGCTCATTTCCTTATTCACGTGACCCATTTGTCCACTTTTTCACCATTTGAGCCTCTAAAGCCATCAAAAGGTCACCAAAAGACCTTAATACACCCCTTTTTCCCCTCAAAAAGCATAAAAAACCCTCAAAAAGGGTCCAAAATTCCCAAAAATATTAAAAAGGGAATAAAAATATTCAAAATATTCAAAAAAGGAAAAAGGAGGGAAAAGGTACCTAAACCATGTTGGTCAATACCATTGGTTTCCTCAAAACCATAATGGTATTCCCCACCACCAAAAACTATAAAAAGGTGGTAGGGGCTCCTCACTTTTCATCCATCCATCATCCTATCCTCATGCTGTCAAAATCTCTCATGAGTTCTTGACCATTGTAGCAATCTTGGAGAAGAGACCATTGGAGCTTGGAGCTACTCACCTTGGAGCTGCTCAACACCACAACATCCTCACCATTTGAGATATCATAATACAAAAGTTATTTTTTATTTTATTTCTTGTTCTTGTTCTTAAATCTTTTCAATTTTAATGTCATATGCACATGCTAGTTTAGTTTAGATTCAGATTTATAATTGTTTTTTGCTTTCAATATTTGAAACTGCTATCACTTATTGATAGGTTCCCATAGCACAAAGCTTGGTTGCAAAACAGAGCCAACAGTTTTTGGCGACTCCGTTGGCTTAGAATTTTTAGATCTCAGTTTTTTTCTTTAGATCTTAGTTTTTGTTAGTTTTAATCATTTTTATTCATAGATCTGCCATCCTAGACAATAGATCCATTGTTGTTCTAGATCTTGGCCCTTTCTATTGCCATTAACAGCCTGAAATTTCCATTTTCGGGTTCGTTTTTCGACGTCCGTTTTTCGGCTTTCGCCTCGCGATTTTTTGCTCGACAATCGTGCAGCTCATCGCGACCTCGCGGCTTTTTTCTGTGCGGCGTGCCGCGGCTTCGCGGCCATTTTACGCGCTGCACATCGCGGCTTTGCGGCCATTTTCCGCGCTGCACATCGCGACTGTGTGACCGAAACCCGTGCTGCACATCGCGGCTTCGCGGCCATTTGCTGCGCTGCACATCGTGACTGTGTGACCGATACCCGCGCTGCACATCGCGGCTTCGCGGCCGAAACCTGCGCTTCCCATCGCGGCTGTTTTCCCAAAACCCGCGATGCAATTTTTTTTTTAATTCGGCCAATTTTTTGAAAATTATTTTTTGCTGTATTTTATGCCCATTTAGCATATTTTACAGTATTAAATTTCCTGCATTTTTACAGCCACATTAAATCTTTTACTATTTAGAATGCTCCATTAAAAGTCTTTTTAAAATAATTTCAGTAATTGAAAAAGAGATTTTTCCGCATTTTATTTAGATCAAGGTTTTACTGTTTATTTGCTCAATACTTTGCCCAAGCAATTTTTAAGAGATCCATTTATTTCTTGAAATATTTATGTTATTTGCTTCCCTTTAAATTATTTCAAAGATCCATTATTTTTTAATAGTTTTTTCAAGCATTTACATTTCAAAAACGTCTTTATTTTTTGCAAAACTGGAAGCGTCTTTTCTTTCATTTGTAATCAATTGCCCAAGAGAGGCAAATTCATTTCAGTTTAAATACCACACTTGCACCCACTCTGCCACATAATTTAAACTGAGCCTTAAAATTTACCTTAAACTCAACAAACTTTTAACCCCACTTGGGGAGCACTTAAAAGAATTTGGTAGTTAGGTAGAATTGAGGGGATAGGTGTTCCAATAAAACCCCTCAATTATTACATTTGAGACATAGTGGTTGTCCTCTATGGTACCAAAATCCCATATAATTTTGACATGGTTATCAACCAATTTATCAGGAAGGCCTCTCCCTTAGGAGGGTTGAAGTAGCCAGACTGGTTCCAGAAGTCTGAGTGGAATACCGCAATCCATTTAGTAACCGAAGGATACCTTTCGAAGTTCTCAGTGTACACCCAAGAGGGTGTACAGTGGCGATAGAACCAAACCATAGATTCACCCAACCGAACGTGTCATGAATGGGGTATCCTAGTTTCCACTCTTTAGGATTGTCTACCCGGTATCCCTCCCGGTAGGGGGATATCTAGTTGTTGATTCAACACTCTATATTGTCTGACTTGGATTTCATCACCTTACAGAGGATATCGTTTGTTGACTCACAATACTTCTATTTAGGTGTTTGCATGATACATTACCCACCTTTGGTCTAGTAACACCTCTTTTTTCTAGAAACTGTTTGACTTTTGGTATTCTGACCAATTTTGTTGCAGCCCTCCACTTATTATAGCACAACTGCTATAATAAGTGCTTTTTGAGGGTGATTGTTGGCCCGAGAGCATTTATTTTTTCACTCCCCTTTTGCACTCATTATTGCATTAGGATTTCGAGTTTTTTACATCACCACCTTACATTGAGATTTTTAAAAATATATTTCTCACCATTGAGAATTTAAGACGATCTCGTCATCTCCAGGGTGAACCCCCTCAGTTCAGTATACTTGGCTCTACACGTCACCGACGTAGAGCCTTATCCCTTGACTCGATATGTCATCGACCAAACACACAGTCATCCGATTGTGACACGCCTCACTTCACATATGATTCTGAGGCTGAATCCGAAAACCCTACTGAAATATCACCAACCAACCTCATGGATGGACCACAATACGACCCACTTTTTACCAGTACTATTGGAGATACATCCACAAACCCTTCTACTATTGTGCCATCCATGGTAACAACAACCCCTCTAGGCATGCCTAATATGGGGGACACTCCACCTTTAGGTATGCCCAACACAGGACTACCTCCTATTATGGGTATGCCAAACATAGGAATCACACCACCTCTCATTACCACAACCCAAATCCCATGAATTCCTGGCACTATTCCTAACCCCGGTGCAACCCATGTTGCACTTGGAAACGCTGGCGCATACCAAATATGTCGTTGGACGGAGGACCTAAAATCCCTCACATCCCTTTGCGAAGGATTAACAACAATCCTAATGCTCACGCAACATCCAATTATAATGTTGTAGAAGACCTAGCACAATCCCCCGCTGCTATGTCTGCTTTAGAGGTACTGAAAACATGCCCTGCACAACGAAAACTACTACTATCCGCCATCGGAGGAGTAGGCCCTGATGACACACACATGATGGCTTTCGACTTAGACCAAGACGAACCTCGATTGCCATCAAATTTGGCTTTCCAAGTATCAGTAAACATTCAAAACCTTGTTGTACATCGATGCATCATCGATAAAGGAGCTTCCACTTGCGTTATGTCCACCGTTGTGTGGCAGAAACTTGGATCCCCCACTTTACAACCATCTACCACGGCATTATGAGCTTATGACGAACGCTCAGCTCAACCACAAGGCCTCTTAGCGAATGTACCTGTAGAACTAGGCGGCAAATTAGTTCTTATCGACATCGAAGTGATCAATGCCCAGCTCGACTACAACCTCCTTCTTGGACGTAGCTATATGTACAAAATGAAAGCAATGGCTTCATCTGTTTTTCGCCTCATGATGTTCCCACATGAAGGACACGTTATCAAGATTGATCAACTCACATATTATGATCCTAACGCCCCCGTAGCTCCTCAAAATGTGCTACCAATGATTGACTAAACCATTCAAAATGCACCAACATCATTTGTGTCGTCAATTGGTCTCGGAATCTACACCGAGTCACCTATGACTTCCACATTTCCATCGATCTCACCACCTTCACCGATAACAAAAACATCGGATTTGTGCACCTTGTCACACACCACACAGCAGCCTTCATCACTACCACAAACACCCACAGTGCCCACTCATATTGGCACAATGCCAATTCACACTATCCCATTCTTGTTCCCATTTTCCGGAGTTGTCAGTTCGCCAGTAATGGCTACACTCAACCTTCTTGGTTTAACATTAGGTATACCTGTATGGTACTTACCTGCTCCGAGCCCCCCGCTGACTCCGAATGTTATTTGACAATTGGTACAACCTATCCCTACTACCAGCCACCCACCCCCTCCGGTCACTCATCTGCAAAACAAACCACCCCCAATAGTGACTACGGCATCAACATCCAGAAACGCACCACCTCCATTACGGAACATAGGGGGCAGAGTCCCACCAACTTATAACACTGGACTCATAAATCGCACCCCCCCAGCAACCCCCAAGGTAGCTAAAAACCTCCCAACTATTCGCATTCCCCATAAGTGCTCGTTGTGCGACGACGTAGGCCATGCCACTCATCAATGTCCATAGTTACCTGCACTCCAAGAACACATGAATATGTTGGATGATGACACCGGGATTCCAGTGGTAAGACTAGAGCCACCTCCTCACCCTCGCGACAAAACGCTCCGCACTAACCACCCTTGTGCGATATACGGCATTGATGGCCATTATTCACACCACTACCCTGATCTCCCAGATTATAGAGCAGCCTTGTACGAGATGAACAATGCCAACTTAGAGATATCTCCTCTCCTCATCGAGGAGATCTACCCTCCAAAATCATCCACTTCGAAAGAAATCAATACCATCTATATGATTTCAACCACATACAAACCAGAACCCGTCGATTTATGGTCTGATTACTTTCATATTGATGAACAAATTTTAGAAACCCTCACTGCACCGAACTACCCTTGGGACAATACGCATCATCGCTCATACTTCCTCCTTGAGGCGTCTACACCCATCGTAGAAAACCAGCTATCAGTCGAATCGAAAGATTTCCTACCAACTAAGGTTGATTGGTTCAAATACCCTATCCCAGCACCAGATGCCTTTGAAGAAGGGAACATGTCCAACATTTCCCCTATTATACAAATCGACATTTACACCACACCTGGAAAACCTGAGCTCATCTCGCTAGGCGCATCATGCACTCAAGCGGAAACTCAGGCATATAAGAAACTCTTCCAAGAGTTTCGAGATGTCTTCACCTAGTCTTACACCGAGATGCCTGGCCTCGATCCCAAAATTGTGGAACATCACATCAACACTTGGCCCAATGTGCCCCCTGTCCGACAAAAACAATGACCAATTCACCCGTCCAAGCTCCCAGCTGTTAAAGCTGAGATTGAAAAACTCCAAAAAGCAGGATTCATATATCCTATTGCCTACACCACTTGGGTTTCAAACCCAGTGCCAGTAAAAAAAAAAGTGGGCACCATACGCGTTTGTAATGATTTCTGAGACCTCAACCTTTCTTGTCCCAAAGACAACTTCCCCACACCTTTCATTGACCAACTAATCGATGAATGTGCGGTACATGAGGTCCTTTCTTTTATGGACGGTTTTTCTGGATATAACCAAATAAAAATACGTAAAGAAGATCAATACAAGATAGCTTTCACTACCCCATGGGGCACCTTCGCCTATCGCGTCATGCCTTTTGGTCTCAAGAATGCTGGAGCCACCTTCCAATGCGCCATGACTTATTGCTTCCACGATCTACACAAGATCATAAAAGTTTATCTGGACGACCTCACCGCTCAATCCAGGAAGCGATATGACCATTTAGACGACCTTTGACAAGTTTTCATGCGTTGTCGAAAATACAACATCCACTTGAACCCTCTCAAGTGTGTCTTTTGCATTACATCAGGTCGCCTGCTAGGGTTTGTTATCTCAGAAAAAGGCATAACTGTAGACCCCTTAAAAGTCCAAGCCATTCTAGAATTACCGTCACCCCGTACATTAAGACAACTTCAAAGCCTTCAAGGGAGGTACAACTTCCTCCGCCGCTTTGTCCCTGACTATGCCACAGCGGTCCACGGTTTCCTACGACTACTACGTCTGCATACCCGTTTCATATGGGACCAACAAGCAGAGATAGCTTTCATTGACTTAAAAAAAGCACTCACAAACGCCCCGTTGATTTCTCCTCCAGATTTCACA
Organism: Larix kaempferi; assembly: GCA_027924585.1. NCBI lineage: Eukaryota > Viridiplantae > Streptophyta > Pinopsida > Pinales > Pinaceae > Larix > Larix kaempferi. The sequence continues at coordinate 4,834,724 of BSBM01000826.1, read as the reverse complement.
CAATATTTCACCCTCTATGTTTCAGCATCCGAGCATGCCGTATCTAGAGTTCGTGTACAAGAAGATACTACTCGCCAAGAGCATGTCATCTACTATGTGAGCCAGACCTTGTCCGGCCCACCCCTCCGCTACCCACATGAAGAAAAGATGGCCCTCACCGTCGTATTTTCAGTACAAAAGCTACGACATTACATTCTCCTGAGCCACACCACAGTCGTAGCCAATTCCAATCCTATGGTTTACCTCTTGACACGTCCCCTTCTTCAAGACCGCATAGCTAAATGGGTGATTATCCTGCAAGCGTACGACCTAACTTTCAAGACCCCAAAGAGAACCAAGGCCCTAGCACTCGCTCAACTCATCATAGATCTCCCATCCTCTTCGTCATCACCCGCTATCCAAACGGATCTCATTGATGATCACATTTTCATCATTTCTTCTGACGACCCATGGTACGGCGACATCCTAATCTACCTCCGCACATAAAAATTTTGACCCCACATCGATCGTGACGGATGTCGTCGTATACGACACCACGCCCCCCGATACCTCCTATTAGATGATGTACTTTATCGACGCGGCGTCAATACCATCTTACGACACTGCCTATCTCATAACGAGGCAGAACAAGTCCTTAATGACTACCATAGCAATGCTTGTGGAGGCCACTTCTCCGGCATGGCCACCGCCCAAAAGATCATCCGCGCAGGTTACTTTTGGCCTTCATTATTTACTGATTGCATCACCGCAGTCAAACATTGTCAAAACTGCCAACTTTTTGCCCCCAAGGCAAGAACCCCACCCGCCCCCCTTCATCCAGTCGTCACTATCGGACCATTCTGCAAATGGGCCATCGACTTCCTCGATTGCAATCCCATGTCAGCCGGAGGTCATAAACACATTATTGTGGCCGTATATTATTTCACCAAGTGGGTGGAAGCCATGCCAACTTACAATTGCAAGGCCGATACCGCAGCACATTTTTTCCTCAACCATGTTATCGCCCGTTTTGGAGTGCCAAAACAACTCGTCTCAGACCATGGATCTCACTTCGAAGATGCCGTCTGGAGAGAATTATCAACCTTACTAAAATTTGAACACCATTTCTCCTCCGCCTACTACCCCCAAGGAAACGGCCAAGTCGAAGTGATTAACAAAATTTTGAAAACCATCCTCCAGCGCACTGTAGACAAACACAAATCAAATTGGCACCACATGCTCTTCCCGGCACTATGGGCATACCGCACGTCAACCAAAACCGCCACCAGTTTTACCCCTTTCCATTTAGTTCACGGTGTCGAATCCATCCTCCCCATCGAGTGCCAAATTCCATCCCTACATATGGCCGTTGAACTCCTACCGAACACTTCCCCAATTGAGCAACGCTTACTACTCCTGGAGCAGGTCGATGAAGATCGGTGCATAGCCCTTCAAACCATGGAAGTAGCCAAGACCGATCCAAACTGAGTTACGACAAACACGTCCACCCAAGAAATTTTACTGAAGGGGACCTTGTCCTCGCCTATGATCAAGCTCATGATAAAACCGGGAAAGGAAAGTTTGTGTCCATGTGGCAAGGACCATACATTATACACACCTGCCTCAGATAGGGGGCATACATTTTGACCGATTCAGAAGGAAAACCCCTACGCAACCCACGCAACGGGTTGTACCTCAAGCGATTTTACCCATAGAAAATCTGATGGACATCACCGTCCATTATTGTACAGTATTATTTTTTTTTCACAAAAAATTCAAAAAATCTAAATATTTGTTTTCTCTGCATGACCACAGATGAATCCTGTTCCACTCTGCTACGTCGGTTTCGCTGATGGTGCAAGCCGTTGGTCCCCCAATCTGGCCTCCGCAGCTTGGGTAATATATTCCCCTTCACATGAGTCGATCCACATCGACGGAGTGTGTTTAGGTGCCGCCACCAACAACCAAGCTGAATATGATGCCGTGACTGGTCTCCTGGCCGCATATCTCCAAATGAGCGTATGTCACCTTAACGTTTTCTTGGACTCACAACTCCTTGTTTCCCAGCTCAACAATGATTACCAGGTATGCGATCCTTGTATTTTCAGAAAATTCTTGCGCACTAAACAAATGGTTCGACAGTTTGAATCCATTTCATTCACACATGTCCCAAGGAATCTCAACAGTGTAGCAGACCATATGGCCAACAACATTCTTGACTGGCACACCAATCAAACCATATCATAAACAAAAATGCATCCATGTGCATAACATGTGCCTCCACGGGCATATATAAAAATGACAAAAATGCATCCACATGCATAACATGTGCCTCCACGGGCATATACAAAAATCAAAATGTTGCATCCACGTGCATAACATGTGCCTCCACGGGCATACAGAAAATCAAATATGCCTCCAAGGGCAAGCAAAAAGACAATGAATGCATCCATGTGCATATACGACTATATACCAAATCACATACATATATATACATCATAATATAGTCAAACTTATCATAGGTGCTCTCAGCACCCAATATACAAAATATACATCAGCCGTACAAAAAAGTACTTCCCCCATATGCTCATCAGCATTTGGGGGCAGATACAAGATCATCTAATCATCACGGTCTCCAGGCTCCTCTGGAACCTCCTTCGCTAGCCCCGTCGGATCATGTCGAGCCCGAACTCTCCTCTCAGCCGGCCCCGCTGGATCATCTCGCAGACGAATCCTCCCCTCCACTGGCTCTGCTGGATCATGCCGAGCCCCATCCCAGCACTCAGCCGCCAACAAAGTTTCTCTGAGCAAAATCGAGCGCCACTCACGAGGCGCATCGAAACAACGCTCGACAATGTCTCGATCCAAATCCCTCCACCCATCCTCTGGAAAACCTGCTAGGATCATGTATAGTGTCTCTTTGACACCCTCCACAGCATCATCTCGAGGCCCAGCCCCTTGACCGCGAGCCCCAAATCTTCGAGCATGCGAAGGTGGTACCGCTACAGGAGGTGGAAAGACCACCATCGCCCATCCCCTACGAGCCACATAGTCGGCCGGTGGTACAGGACCAACATCTGCACAATCACGCAAGTGAACCATCATATAAATATCTAACTATAATCATAACAAAAACACATGATATAGTAGAGAACAAAACACAAAACATACCATCTAAACCCCAGGCCTGTCCCTGGGATCGAGGCATCTTCGGATCTCCTCGATAATCCATACCAGCATATGGATAGTCCTCAATCAGCAGGGGGATCTTCTCCCACTAAACATACATATCCTGCGAAAAGAACCAGCGGATACCACCACCACCGCAGGGCATCATCTGCCCCCACTGCACCATGCGTGGCTCGCTCACCAAACCGTCCCGAATCGGCACCCGTGGCTGCAAAGTCGGTACCCGCTCAAAGAAAAAACAACACAAAAGGAGGCATAGAAGAACTCTCCCCCCTCCTGACTGACCTTGTCCAAATCTCTCCAGACACCATCCAAAAACATCTGACCCCATGCATAGTAGGTCCCCCTCAGCATAGAATCCACCATCATCGTTTGTCCCCCCAACAAACGATGTGGCACCGCGGCACCCAACACCCGCAGAACACAAGCCCCAATAGCCTGCATGTCCCACTCCCGTAAAGATCTTAGGCTCAAAGCGTTGTTCTACACAATCGCCCCGGCAACACAGAAGATCTCCAGGAGATCCTCCATGTCCACACCTGCCGGGATCCTGGCAAAAGATCCCCAACCTCCCCTAAGCGAGGTAGCCCGGTAAGGAAATATACATCTGTAAGGGTGATCTCTAACCTCTCACCCCCAACAATAAAGGCACCCTCTGCAGGGACCCAAAAACTCACCAATTTGTTCAGTAGCGGTCCTACTGAACGCATCGGTGGAATCTGAGCGAACTTCAGGTGCCCACTCACTGCCAGAGCCTGCCGGACCCCCTGATCAGTCCGAATCCGAATCATCAAATCCTCCTCCATCTCTCGCTCTCGCCATGACACCAATGGTCTCTTCAACATCCTGCCAAAAAACAAAGAAATTTTTTAGAACTAGGAAAAATTTTTCAAAAAATTCCATCGCGGCTTTTCCATCAAAAGCCGTGATGATCATCGCGGCTTTCATCCAAGAACCCGTAATGAACATCGCGGGTATTGACCACACAGTCGTGATGAACATCGCAACTATCGCCCCCATAGTCACGATGAACATTGCGACTTTCAGCCCTACAGTCGCGATGAACATCGCGGCTGTCAGCCCCAAACCTGCGATGTTCATCGCAGAAAAAGACTCGAAACCCGCGATATTCCATGTTGGAAGGCCAACATGGAATTTCGCGGCCTTCGGGGGCCCGCCACTAACCAAAAAATACATAATTAAAAAGGCTAAGGCGAATAGGGTTACCTGAAACTCACGGAATCGAAAACCAACGGTCAAATCTCCCGGAAATCAAGAAAGAGCTCTGATTGCTCTAACAAACTCGCACATAACAATGACACGTCATATGGGCCCCACACCCTATTTATAGAAATTTCACCATTTTTCAAACAAACATTGCGGTATCATACGATGTCCGTTCCTCAAACCATTGGTACCGTTGCAATCAGCACAGCGAGAACTTCATGATAGTCCTTTCCTTTTCCTGTTTTTCACCAGGTCCATTTTTAGCCATTTTTTCACGCCCTCGTTGCCTCGGTTTGCATGCCACATCGACCGTTCTCCATTTTTGACAAGTCTTATATCATCGGATTCAGTTTTCCACGCTCATGATGACGCTTGAGATCATTTCTCGCTCTCATGCCCATATTTTTTGGGCATTTTTCCCATGCCCCCTCGTTGCCTCGATTTGTGTGCCACATCGACAGTTCTCCATTTTGAACAAGTCTTATTCACCGGATTTAGTTTTCCGCGCTCGTGATGATGCTTGAGATCATTTATCGCGCTCACCTCCAGATTTTTTGGGCATTTTTTCCCATGCCCCCTCATCGCCTCGGTCTGCGTGCCAAATCGGCCGTCGTATGTTTTTGACAGTTTTGATATCGTCGGATCCAGTTTTCCGCACTCGTGATGATGCTTGAGATCATTTCTTGCTTTCACCCCATAATTTTCGGGCATTTTTTCCAAATGCCACTCATCACCGGATCCCTTATGATCTTTATCTCACCGGATCCAGTATTCCGCACTCATGATTATACTTGAGACCTTTTCTCGCTCTCATCAATCCCTTTTTGTTCGGTATAATTTTACCCCTTTTTCGGGCCGAGCAATCCCTTTTACGAAAAAGGCACTTAGGGAGTTTCTGTTAAGCTCTTTTCTGACTCCTAAAATAATGAAAAGATCGTCGAGCAACCTTGTTTCCTTTCATGCTCGCTAAACGTATCTGAAAGGGCGTCTACCTGGTATAAGTTTACCCCTTTTCCGGACCTTGTACACTAATTATGAAAAATGAATACTCTAGTCACATCGGCTAGAAGAGTTCTCGATTTGCATCATTTTATGCTTTTTCGGGCCTTGGAGACTAACTTATGAAAAAGAACACCAATGGAGTCCACTTACCACTTTCATACTCTCTAAACATGAAAGTGACCATGAGCAATCACCATCCTGGGCTTGTAAAAACCCATAGGACGGTACTCACAACCACTGCAGAGTCTTCTTATCGTTTTCAGACTCCTTAAAAATGAAAGCACCAATGAGCACGAACAGTCCTGGGCTCACAAAATCCACAGGACAGTACCATTTCAGAGCACACTTTTATCCCTTCTTTGAGCTCATTAAAACTACGAAGAAGGACCCAATGGTGCTTCTCGACGCCACAACAGATCATGTCTACTCATATGTAAGCTTCCCCATTTTGGTCGCCTTTGTTCAGAGTATTCTGCAGTATGTCACCCTAAGAATCCCTCAACAACACCCATCAACTCATCCCCCCCCCCCAAGAGTTAATACATACCCTTACGTCCTTAAAAGCTATGATCCCCGCACCTACAAGTTAGTTCCCTACGCTGCCAGGTCAACCATGTCATCATGCTCTGAACAAAGGAAGTTTGAGTCTACCCACTCTATGACCCCAGTTATTTCCAATCCCCACAAAAATGTCAGACTACCATCAGCACTACCACACTTCAGTTCTACACCTCGTGCTCCTATCAAGGAAACATCATTGCCTTGTTAGTTGCTAGTCTCCCTCTGTCGACGACACCCAAATTTATTCCGGAGGATTGACCTAGAAGTCCCTGTGTCTTGGACTCATCACCATTTTTGATGAGTGCCTACGAATCATTTTGAGAAGAGTCCTCCATGCCTCTCCAAATGGTTGTTTCTCACATGCTCGACTTCAACACCTTGATCGCATCGTTGAGACTTGCACAGGGTATTAGTCCGTTCAGTTATTTGTTGAAGACCCCAGATACCACCTAACTCTTCCACATATGAGAGTCTACCTATGGAAACAACCAGTTACATTTTTTCTATAGATATCCGGGTTGCGCATGGCGACAATATTCAGATGAACCCCAGTTTTATACTCCCTCGAGTATACAGTTACATATACTCCTCATACTTGAATCAGAGTCATTGAGTCCCTACAGATGTTGGACACCTTCAGATTCAACAGTTAATCAACCCTTCTGAGACCTTATTTAGAACGGTTGTCGTTTTATTCTAGTGTATCAGTTATTGAGATCAGTCATGTTATGATCATGAGTACATCCCAAAATAGTGTCCCCTTTGGACCATTATGATGTACCAACATATTTTTTATGTCTTATTTAGGTCCCCCTTCTTGGGACTAATTGTTATGTATATGTCTTGATACGAGTATGGGTATGCCCGCCCCGTCCATTATCAGAGATTATTCTTCATTCATATTGAGGCCATGTAATATTGTTTATTTTGCAGCTTCCAAGGGCTGTGGATCCAGTCTCCAACCAGTCTCTTCTCTTCCCCAAAGCCCAGAAAAAGACAAAAGAACTATGATGTCTATCGGCCATACGATGAGCTCCTGCCCTCACACATTAGGGGGCAATCTGTTAACACCCAAAAAGTGTTCACTAGCTCATTTCCTTATTCACATGACCCATTTGTCCACTTTTTCACCATTTGAGCCTCTAAAGCCATCAAAAGGTCACCAAAAGACCTTAATACGCCCCTTTTCCCCCTCAAAATGAATATTTTTCTTCAAAAAACATAAAAAAACCCTAAAAAAGGGTCCAAAATTCCCAAAAATATGAAAAAGGGAATAAAAATATTCAAAATATTCAAAAAAGGAAAAAGGAGGGAAAAGGTACCTAAACCATGTTGGTCAATACCATTGGTTTCCTCAAAACCATAATGGTATTCCCCACCACCAAAAACTATAAAAAGGTGGTAGGGGCTCCTCACTTTCCATCCATCCATCATCCTATCCTCATGCTGTCAAAATCTCTCATGAGTTCTTGAACATTGTAGCAATCTTGGAGAAGAGACCATTGGAGCTTGGAGCTACTCACCTTGGAGCTGCTCAACACCACAACATCCTCACCATTTGAGGTATCATAATACAAAAGTTATTTTTTATTTTATTTATTGTTCTTGTTCTTAAATCTTTTCAAGTGTATTGTCATATGCACATGCTAGTTTAGATTAGATTCAGATTTATAATTGTTTTTTGCTTTCAATATTTGAAACTGCTATCACTTGTTGATAGGTGCCCATAGCACAAAGCTTGGTTGCAAAACCAAGCCAACACTTTCAATTTGCAATATAGTAGTTTTGAATTTGCTTTCATGCTTTGATTACATAGTAGAGTAGGTTTGCTTAGCTTAGGATCTCCTTTTGGAATAGAGCAGTTTTGTATTGACAGTGGAAGTGTGATTAAATAGACTGGTTCGTAGTCAAATTTATTATAGAAACATAGTAGTGTTGTTCTGCTTTTTATATAGGTTTCTTTACAAGTTTTAAGACTAGTTTAAAGTTCAATTGGCTGCAGAAATAGGGTAGCTTTGTTTTATTGTTTGATGCCTATATAGATAGGATTTGTTTACGAGTTTTGAAGATTTCTTTTAATAGAATGGAATTAAAGTTAACTTAGCATTATTAATTATTTTTCAAAGGTTCGCTTGATTAAAATTCCATAGCTCTGCTTTCCCTTGACAGTAGATAATTAGTTTTACTTGGATCGCTTGTTAGTATAGACTTAGAATTAGAAATCTAGATAGATTTGTAAATTCTTTTCTAGTTAATCATCATATTTCAAATTTAGAATAGTAATGAGATTCTCAAATTTCATAGACTAATTTCCTTTTGAGATTAAAGCATTTCCTAGAATAGAAATTGAATTTAGAATCCTAGATTAATTAGTGAGCGTCGTATGTAGTGTCGTATGTAGTGTTTGAATGCAGTTCCATTTGAAGGTATGTTTAACAAGTCGATTGATAGTTCAGAACCCTTACTCAATTATAGGTAAATTACCAGATTAGGTTAGCTAGGCTAGTTTAAAGCCTTCAATCTTGCACATACCGTTTCAACATATCTAAGCTTACGAGGCCCGGGTTGACAATTAAGTGTTGAATTAGATAGCATATATTTTCACCAATTGACATCCATCAGATTTTCTTCTGTAGAATAAATTCCATTCAGAATATTGGAAAGTTGCATAGTAAAATCCCGCGAAATAAAAACATTATTGTATTAAATCTATTACATTGTCATATAATTCAAAGTATAAGAAATTCAAAAATATATAAAATATATAAACTTACTCTCTTGCTCTCAATTTCGTGCACGATTGCTGCACAAAATTCTGTGAAAATTTCGTCAATCTTATAGTTTGAAACCTTCAGAGAATATCATATTTTAACAAAGGTTTTAGCTTGTTTCACTAGTGCATAAACAATGCCTTTACCCGACACCGAACAAATATCTCGCAACAATCCGAATGAGTGATAATCAATTTTAAGATATTCAAATCCAACACCGTATAGGTGAATATTGTTTGAGTTTCCTTGATATTTATTTTTCAGATACCAAGAATAGTCAAGTTTCTCTTCAGTTGGTGCATGTTTCCATTCTCTATCATTCTTGGCTTTTAATTCATCACTGGGAACAACTTCATCACACGCAACATTGTCAAATGGCTCAACTATGTTTTTCGATGACTTCATTGACGATCTCGCTCCACAGATGTTTACAGATAGCTCTCTCGATGCCATTTTCCCTATAGTCAGAAACCAAAAAAACAAAATTAGTATATGTTTTAAAAAATAAAATTGCAATACAAAACAATTGTTAACGTATAGTATCCAAAGAAATAAGAATTTGATGGCTTAACATAGCCCTTGGGACATGTATTGGTGCCCCCGTGGCCAATCCATAGCCCTTGGGATATGCTACGGGGTGTCCATAGCATAGCCCACGGGCTATGCAATGGGCGCCTAAAGGGCGGCCCATTGCATATCCCATGGGCTATGCAATGGGTCTCCCAACGACGCCCATTGCATAGCCACTGGTCTATGCATTGGGCGCCCAGAGGGGGCTAGGGGGTGGAGCTCTGCTCCATTCTGCCCCCCTCTAAGCACCCACAGTGCCCCTTGTCTAGTGGCGCAATTCTCAAAATAGCGCCGCTCGACGGGGGGGTGCCGTGGGCTCCCAAAGGGGTCTGGGATGGAGCGGAGCTCTGCCCTCGAGCCCCCTTTGCGATCCTATAGTGCCCTCCCTAGTGGGCGGCATGATTCTGAGAATCACACTACCAAACGGGGGGGGGGCGTTGTTGGCACCTAGAGGGGGCCTAGGGGCGGAGCTCCGCTCCCCCCTGACCCCCTCTGGGATCCCATAGTGCCCCTCGTCATGCTATGCAATGGCCATGGATAATGTGCTATACAATGGGGGCTAAGGTGCCTATGTCCTTGTCCCCCCCCCAAAAAAAAAAATCCAGGTTTTACAGAGGGCATGCCAAAGCCCAAAGTAAAAAACGTTGCATTAAAACATAAAAAAATTTAATTTAACTAACCTTGATAATGTTTGAAGTCGTTCGATGGACTCCAAAGCCTTCTGGATCGTTGTTTGCAAATGGTGACTATAGAAAACCAAACTGCGTTAATATAACATAAAATATGTTTTTTTTTACTGTTTTATGAATGTGGGATTAAAAACTGTGTAATTAGATAATGCATTATTTCTAAATATAGAGAAGAAGACATTAAATGAAATTTGACTAGTGTTGTGACTTTTGGTTTAAAAAATTAATGTAAGTAACTAATATTGTATTAGGCAGTTTGGATAGCATTGTTTAAATGTCATTTTATTAGTATTATTACAATTGTTATGTGATAAATTAAATTACTTTTACTAGTGTTATAATTGTGTTTGAAATGTGTGATTTATTTTGCAGGAAATTTTTGGAGGGAAAATTTTGAAGGGAAATTTTGGAGGGAATGTTTGGGAGGGGAAATTTCATTCTTTTAGCTATAATATTGTTGGGTTTGATAGTTGCACCATTGTATTTTTGGGTGAGGAGTGTGAGAAAATTTCTTTCTCTTAAACTTTTTAGTGAAAAGTCATGGACTTGTCTGAATCAATCTCAATGTCTGAAGATTATGAAAATTTTGATTTAAGTGGGGATTTGAAAGACATCAATGATGAATTACCTTCAAGTGAAGATGTGAAAGGCATTAATGATGATGATGAAGAGCTTCCTCCATTTGGATATTTTAAAGACATCGAGGAAGATGATGAAAATTTTCCTCCAAGTGACGATTTTCAAGGCACCAATGATGATTTTGCTCAAGGAAATGATTCTCAAAGCATCAACAATGATGTTCCTTCAAGCCAAGATTTTCCTCCAAGCAAGGATTTTCAAGGCACAAACGATGAATTTCCTTCATGCGAGGATTTTCCTCCAAGCGAGGATTTACAAGACAACAAACTTGATTTTCCTCCAAGCGAGGATTTTGATGGAATAGATAATAATATTGGTGAGTATGAAGGCACTAATTATGGTATATATGATTATCCTCCAAGCAAGGATTTCAATGGCACTGATAATTATTTTCCTCCAAGCGAGGATTATGATGGTAGCGAAGACGATTTTCCTTCAAGCGAAGATTTTAATGGAAGAAATGATGATATTCCTCCAAGCGAGGATTTTAATGGGACAGATGATGAAGTTGGTGAGGATGAGGGCACCAATAATGGTGAAGATGAATTTCCTCCAAGCGAGGATTTTGATGGCAGAAATGATGATATTCCTCCAAGCAAGGATTTTAATGGGACAGATGATGAAGTTGGTGAGGATGAGAGAACCAATAATGGTGAAGATGAATTTCCTCTGAGCGAGGATTTTGATGGCACCGATGATGATTTTCCTCCAAGCGAGGATTTTGATGGCATTGATGATGATTTTCCTCCAAGTGAGGATTTTAAAGGGACACGTGATGATTCTGGTGAGGATGCAGGAACCAATAATGATGAAGGTTATTTTCCTCCAAGCAAGGATTTTGATGGCATTGATGATGATTTTCCTCCAAGCGAGGATTTTAATGATACAAATGATGATTCTAGGGAGGATGAACCCGACAATGATGTTGATTTAAACATAAGTGATAAACTTGATACTGGTGCGGATACTCATTCTCCTACTAATTTTGGTGATGATAATCTCAATGAGAGGGATGATATTCCTCATATTGATGAGGATATTCATTCTAATGAGGATGATTTAATGGTTGATGAAACACAAAGGAAAATTGTACCAATGAGCAAGATTAAGTGTAGGACTAGGCCATTTTATATCAATCCAAAGCATTCTAGTTATACATGTTAAATTTTCTGAATTTACTTCAATATGATCTAGGATCTTAACTGAGAGAACAACATGTACAGCATATCTACAGCATATCAATCATGGAGACAATAATGCAAGCACACAAGAGACACAAAGATTTACTTGGGGAAAACCATAAAGGTGAAAAACCCCAATAACTTCCTCAGAGATAGATAGAGCAATGATACAACCAACCAAGAGATAGACATAACCTAGCAGCAGATCCTCCTCCTCCATAAGTGCGCCTCTCCTCCTTGAGAGCATGTGTGAGAAGTGAGTGAGTAAATAGAGTGCCTCCCGCACTCTATTTATACTTGACTTGACTTGCCTTTTTACCTAACTCATGTAGGCTCGAACTTAACCACATAATATAATGCTGACTGGGCCGACCCCCAATAGGGTGGTCTAATAACCCTTTGACCCACATGGCCGACCCCCAATAGGGTGGTCTAATAACCCTTTGACCCACATGACTTATACAGGGCCGACCCCAAACAAGGTGGTCTAATAACCCATCAAGTATAAGTTACGACACTTACAATATAAATGACGACACTTCCGTATAGAGGAATAATAACATCTCTATAGGAATACAATATACATATATGTGAAATACATTCCGAAGTTACATATACATCAACACTCCCTCTTAACTAGGAAGGTATTTCTCAGCACAGTTCTTCTAGCACAAGTCATCTTCTCTGGATCATCGTCACTGGATAATCATCATCGAGTCATCATCATCGTCACTGCTGCTGCTATCTCAATCAATCTCTGAATCTACTCGTCATAGGAAGTTCGACAGAGCCAGTCCTTTTTCATACTGGATGTAGGCCCACCACCTGCAGGTCTTCATCATCACTAGCCATACTGTGGAATCCTCAGGACTTATTACGTGCATCACAAAACCTGGCTGCAGCATCCCAGGCTATTACGAGCACACAGCTCTACCTGTAGGATCTCCCAGGAGCAAATTACATGTTACCCATCACAAAAACTGGCTGAAGCATCCCAGGCTGTTACGAGCACGCGGCTCTACCTGTCGGATCTCCCAGGAGCACATTACATGTGATCTCACCACAAAACCTGGCTGAAGCATCTGAGGCCTTTTTCATCCTGTCCAGATCTCCCAGGAGCAAATTACATGTGGTCCACCACAAAACCTGGCTGAAGCATCTGAGGCCTTTTTCATCCTGTCCAGATCTCCCAGGAGCAAATTACATGTGGTCATGGCAAAACCTGGCTGAAGCATCTGAGGCCTTTTTCATCCTGTCCAGATCTCCTAGGAGCAAATTACATGCCATAGGACAAAACCTCGCAAGAGCATCTCAGGATGTTACGGGTACACAACTCCGACCTGAAATCTCCCAGGGCACAAATTACATGTCCTCCCAAGCAAAACCTCGCAAGAGCATTTGCCAGATGTCCCAGGGCACCGAATTACATGCCATAGGCAAAACCTCGAAAGACCATCTGCAAATCTCCCAGGGCACAAATTACATGCTTTCCTGCACAACCTGATCCACGGCCACAAAGTATCATCTGATACTCATCAAACATCATCCTGATGTACACATGATCATCCTGATCATCATCACTGCAACATCCTGCTGCATGTCATCTGGAGAAGCTTGTCATCCACGATCATCCAAGTATCCACCTGATACATACATAGATACATGATCCACACAATGTATCCATCAACATACATGATCCTCCTGATCATACAAAGATACATGATCCACACAATGTATCCATCAGCATACAAAGATACATGATCCACATAATGTATCCATCAGTATGCATGATCTACCTGATCATACAAAGATACATAATCCACACAATGTATCCATCAGCATCCATGATCTACCTGATCATACAAAGATACATGATCCACACAATGTATCCATCATCATCCATGATCTACCTGATCATACAAAGATACATGCACATGATCCAACCGATCATATCCAGCATCCAACATGATGCGTACATACATAAATGATCCAACTGATCATATCCAGGCAGAAACCAGAACATCATCCTGATGCTCATCATCCAGCGCTTACATCCACAGCCATGTGAAGGATCCTCCTTCCCACATGCTTGGAATGGCTTCAGCAAATGTGTCCATCACTTCTTCCTCGAAGTTTCCTCGATCTGAAGAACGCCAAGCCTCTCTCTGAAGTACTCGAACTTTACCCTGGCTAGTGGCTTCGTCAGCACATCTGCAATCTGCTCGTCCGTCGCAACATACAGGAGCTTCACAGCTCCTCTCTATACCATATTCCTGATATAGTGATATTTGATCTCTATGTGTTTTGACCTGTCATGAAACACTGGATTCTCGGACAGCTTCACACAACTCTGGTTATCACAGAAGATACCAATAGCTTCCAATGGAGATCAAATAACTCAGACAGTAGCTTCCGTAGCCATACTGCCTCACAACTAGCTGAACAGGCTGCAACATACTCTGCCTCAGCTGTACTCAGTGCTACGCAGGACTGCTTCCTGCTAAACCAAGAGATCACACCTGATCCCATACTGAAGCAACACCCAGATGTGCTCTTCCTATCTGCAGCACTGCCAGCCCAATCTGAATCAACATAACCCTGCAGGTTAAACTTTTGATTCGCCTCATACCTGAGCCCATAATCCACTGTACCCTTCAGGTACCTCAGAATATGCTTTACAGCAACCAGGTGAACACTCCTTGGATCCGTCAGGAACTGGCTCAATGTGTTCACAGCAAAGAAAATATCTGGTCTCGTGTTCATCAGGTACATCAAGGACCCAATCATCTGACGATACATGGAGACATCAACCAGCTCAGATGAAGCATCACATAGAAGCTTCAGATTCGATGCCATAGGTGTGGCCATAGCTTGCAGTCCATCATCCCGAACCTCTTCAGTATCTCTACTGCATACTTCCCTTTTCCAAGGAAGATTCCATCACTCTGCCACACCTCCATGCCAAAAACAAATAGTGCATCATCTCGAACTTGGAAGAAAGCTTCCGCTGCGTGTCGGCAATCAATCTATCTTTACCTGTAACAAACAGGTTATCTGCATAAAAAAATAGTATCACTGGATTGCCTTCTTCAACCTTGTAGAAAAGGTTGGAATCTGCTTTACTCTTGGTAACGCCCAAACTGGATAGAAAGCTGTCTATCCTACCATACCAAGTTCTGCACACATATATGACTACACCATGCTGTCTTGAGATCCATCTGGTGCATCTTCTATTTTATCACTTTTATATTTCTCAATGCTGCCATCTGCAACATGCTTGATCTGATAGTTCCATTTGGAAGTCATAAAAAAAACTTCCCTTCACATCTTGGGACTACATCCCAAACATCATTCTTCATGATCGACGGATCATGGCATTCCATTTCTTCATCCCAGATCCTGGGAACTTCAATATCTTCAATATCTTCAATAGATATCTTTGTTGCTGGAACAAAATGTTGTAGTTCTTCTTTTGTAGGAGATGACATACGATCTTTCCTACACAAGAAGTTAAATTGCATGATTAGAAAACATCTCATAGTTTTCAGAACAAATTCTTACACATAAAGAAATATGTCATACAGTCATGCAATTATCTTAGCCAATGCTTCAATACAACATTTATCCATATCCCATAACTTTCTAGATGCCTTCCAATCTCTACCAGAACATTGTTAAGAGTGTGCACAACTCCCAACATGTCAGCAAAGAGGTTTCATTCTAGATAAGTAGCAATGGAATGTTGTACAGTGCCATAGGCCACTTACCCATGTATATTAGTAGTATACTGTTCATCAATGCAACTATTCTAATATGCATAATACACAACCTAATTCTAGGAACATCAGTGTATACATTATTGAACAGTATTATTTAAACAAACAAATATGCAAGAAATGATAATTTAAAATACTTATCTTTGTTTGTTCGTTGGGTGGACTCCCTCTGAGTCTTTGCTTCCTTGCAGGAGCTGCTGGAGTCCTAATCTGAAGTAGCTTCTTCTACACCTTTCTATTGTGGAATGTAGAGAGATGGTCAACTCCCTCTGAATATCTGCATCCTTGCAGAAACTACTGAAGTGTGCTCCTTTGCTTTCTTGCAGGAACAACTGGAGTGTGCTCCCTCTTGATCTTTGCTTCCTAAATTACCTGTTCTTGAACTCATATTCATCCTTGGTCCCTATGCATGCTTATTAGTATCATGATTGTGTTATCCTTGTGAACTCATATAAAATCATACATTCATTAGTATACTATTAAAACACAATAATCTCAAGCATGTATAGTCATGATCATTTCAAACAGAAATAATAAGCATTAGCATTCAAGGTTTATGTAGTATTCTTATGGTTAGTCAAATCATAAGAAACATAACATGTCTAAACCTGTAATTACTCAAACCTATGACTCTTCGGGTTAGTTGAATCATCAATCAAGATAAGAGATATAATATGCATAAAAGCTATACCTTCATGATTCTTCTGGTTAGTCATATCATCAATTATGGTAAGAAACATAATATGCATACAACCATGATTATTCAAACCTATGACTTCATGAATAATCATATCAACAACAGTATAAGATCCTAACACAAGGTAGGATTCTATCTTGATATAGGAAAAACATACCTGGATTAGCATGCTAGCTAGTTATGTCTAACATACTCACACAATGTCTTCTTGTTCTTCTTCAATGACTTGTGCTAGTAACCTGTATATCTCATAGGTCAACTATTACAAAGCCAAGTTATACATACCTCGTAAATGGATCTTTTATGAGATCCATGACAATGGATGAATCCTTGTCTTCATGCCACCATGATCATACGTTCTTCAAGAAGAACATGATTTGTCTTTCTTGGTGTACCTTTCATGTTAGCAGACAACATAAACCTCATACAACACCATAATGCATTAGTATAATCATAAGTGTCAACACCCTAAATAATGAATATCTTCTATCATGCATTCATAATTTTGTTAAGGTGATACGACAAATCTAAAAACAAAATTGTACTTAACTGTAATAACATGAAGACAAACATACCATAAACTTAATCATGGACAAATATCAAAACATACCTCGATGAGTCATACCTGTCGAGATCGCTTGTAATCTTCTTATGTAAGGCCTTAGCCTCATCTCCCTCTGAAACAGGAACTTCTTCACCTATGTAGGTGACCAATCCATCTTCTTCTAGGATTAACCCAATCCACTTGATGTGCAAGAACTGGACCTGGAGTTGGATATGGGTTTGTCAGAGAAACCCCAAAAATTCAAACTTTGAATTTCAAACTTCCGAAAGGATAGAAATATGCGCCTTGATGAGCTGATCAAATTGGTATATTCATAATTTGAAAACTGCAAAGTTTCACTCCTCAATTTTGCCTTTGAAACTTCCGGATTCACTGGACGTGACCCTGAACTGGAGTTTGATGAATCCCACTCTTTTTCCCAATCAAAAGGTTTGATCCAAAGCTCTAAGCTTCTATTTTTCTGAGGAGCTTCCAGCCGTGGTCTCAGATTTCAAAAATTCCCATTTTTACAGAAGCCCTAATTTTCCACTTTCCTGATCAAAGTCCCGAACTAGGGTCTGATCAAGCCCGGCCTTCTTCCCAACCAAAAATTCTGATTTTTGTCTCTAAATTTTTATTTTGATGAGTAGCATTCAGCCGTGGTCTCCGATTACAAAAATTCCAACTTTCTTCAAAGCCCTAAATTCCGGAAGCCATGAATGAAGGTACCAAAAAATAATTCTGTTTTGACAGAAATATGTACCTGATTGTTTCTAGTGTAACTCCGAAATTTTTGATCCACAGGGTATAAAAACGTTTCCTGAGATAGCCTGACCTGTTATCTTTCCATCCTGACAGGTCTGACCTCAATTGGATTCTCTGAGAGAGAGTTATGCCAAATGTCGCAACGTGACCTGTTTTTGGGGTAAAACAGGAGAGCGAACTTGTACGGCGTGCCACGTGTCACTGTTTAAACTTCGGCCTCTGAAAAAGTTTACTGAGATATCTCGTCCTGTTAACTTTCCATCCTGACAGGTCTGACCTCAATTGGACTCTCTGAGAGAGAGTTATGCCAAATGTCGCAACATGACCTGTTTATGGGATAATACAGGAGAGCGCACTTGTACGGAGTGCCACGTGTCACTGGTTCAACTTAGGCCTCTGAAAAAGTTTTCTGAGATAGTAAATTCTGTGTACTACCTGTCACTTTTCACGAAATTTCATTTGGAGCTTCCTAGCCCAAGTTATGATCTTTTTCCCAAGGTCACCTGATTTTAACTCAGATCTGGAAGAGGCAGAAACCCTGTATTGCACAGATCATAAATCACAAAGTACAATGAATTAGAGGTTGTCCTTTGGACAAAAGGTACCTGGATATTTAATCTTCGTCCTATAACAATTTCAGATCCGAAAAATTCGCCAAAACGGATTTATAGCGAAAGTGCTACGATGACTGGTTTTTTCTATATCAAGCCCTAGCATCGTAAGTGCAACAAGTGTCATACATGCCATATCATGCCTTCTTTCAGGCTAGCTCTGATACCATGTTAAATTTTCTGAATTTACTTCAATATGATCTAGGATCTTAACTGAGAGAACAACATGTACAGCATATCTACAGCATATCAATCATGGAGACAATAATGCAAGCACACAAGAGACACAAAGATTTACTTGGGGAAAACCATAAAGGTGAAAAACCCCAATAACTTCCTCAGAGATAGATAGAGCAATGATACAACCAACCAAGAGATAGACATAACCTAGCAGCAGATCCTCCTCCTCCATAAGTGCACCTCTCCTCCTTGAGAGCATGTGTGAGAAGTGAGTGAGTAAATAGAGTGCCTCCCGCACTCTATTTATACTTGACTTGACTTGCCTTTTTACCTAACTCATGTAGGCTCGAACTTAACCACATAATATAATGCTGACTGGGCCGACCCCCAATAGGGTGGTCTAATAACCCTTTGACCCACATGGCCGACCCCCAATAGGGTGGTCTAATAACCCTTTGACCCACATGACTTATACAGGGCCGACCCCAAACAAGGTGGTCTAATAACCCATCAAGTATAAGTTACGACACTTACAATATAAATGACGACACTTCCGTATAGAGGAATAATAACATCTCTATAGGAATACAATATACATATATGTGAAATACATTCCGAAGTTACATATACATCAACAATACAAGGTCTAGGAAATATTTGCTCACAAGTCCTAGTTCTATTACTAATTTGATTTCAAGTGAGTGTTTCCAAAAATATTGTTTGAAAAAAATACACTACAATCATGCTTTTGAGAAAAGATGAGCATATCTATCAATGAACAAAAATATGCAAAATTCACATTTGGTTGGGTGCATGATTTCAACAAAGGTAGGTTATGATTATCGAATTGGAAGTTTTATGCTTTGCAGAAGGGCATTCAAAAGAATCCACTCAATTGGTAATCTTAGACTATCAAGAATCCAGACAAAGCTAGAAAAGGATCCTACATTTTATTCTAAAGAGTATCATGCACGAGCTAGTGGGCCATTAACAAACATTGCAATGTCATGGATGCATGACTTCTTTTCTAAGCATGGAGAGAGTATGCTAGATAGAGAAAACATATACATTCCAGATAATTTCTCAAGGCTAGAAATCTACAACTTGTACAAGGCATTTGTTCAAGATGCTGAAGGAAATAACAATTTCATTAGATATCCATATTTTACAAGACTATGGAAAACAGAGTTCAACAATGTCCATATTCCTAAGAGGTTAAGGATGGGGGTTTGCAGTATATGTTCTTCTCTTAAACAAAGAAAGAATAAATCAGAAGGGATAGAGAGAGGTATGTCTCTAACAACTTTTTGTTTTGCAATAAATATCTATTACGAAAGCTCATCAATGTTTTGTTTTTATTTTATTTGTAGATTTTGTTGTTAAAGAACTTCAAGCACATCACAATCAATAATCAGTTGAACCACAAAAGTTATACAAACATCGCAAGAAGTGTTATGATGAACCACATAAGTATATGGGTTTGATAATTGATGGCATGGATCAACAAAAACAAAAAAACACTTTTTCCACATTTTGTTCGTGTACCAAAGAATTTAAAGGAGGAAAATTTTATTCAGTTTCACTTGGTTGGTTGTATGGTTTTTAATGGTCAAATGTCTCTAAAGGTTTACTTTACATCTCCCAAAATTCATAATGATGCAAATATGACCATTACCATAATTCACCATGTGTTGACTCATTGGTCTGGTAATCTTCCTCGAGTTCTATATATGCAATTGGACAACACCAGCAGGGAAAACAAAAATCAGATCATGTTTGGTTATATGAACATGCTTGTTGAATTGGGAATTTTTCAGAAGGTTAAAGTTGGTTTCCTTCTTGTTGGGCATGCACATGACCATATTGATCAAATGTTTAGACGTTTTGCAGTGACATTGGGGAGGAAGAATGTTGGGAGCCTGCCATCATTAACTGAAATGATTAGAAAAACGTATAGTCCAGAGCCTGTTGTGCTAACATTGGAGGAAACTATTGACATGTGAAGATTTATTTTGGGATCGCATGGTGAAGAAAGGTGCATTGAGAAACTTAATGACATTAGCTTTCAGCATCAATTTCACATAAAAAAAATTGATGGGAAAACACTACTATGGGGTAAGAAGTACTCAACAAGTGCATAATGGGGGCCTACATTAGGTTTAGCATTTCTGAAATTCATCCCAGGTCATCAAATGTATGCTTCAAAGTTATCATTGTTTCAATCAGCTGGTGAGATTCAAATTTCATGCCGGCACAATAGAGATGTTGATTCTTCTCAATGCTTGGAAGAAATAAAAAATTCTATCATAGATACATATGACTATTTTGAGGTTGTTGATTCTGTTTGGTGGGAGTCATTTTTCATGGAGTAAAATGACATAATTACAAACTCTACAAATGGAGACATTTTTTTGAACACTCCATTTGGTTGGCCACAAAGTCTGTCAAATGAAAATGAGGAGAGAAATGTTGAGCCTGAAGGTGTTGAGCCTTCTCAACCAAAACAAAGGGAAATGTACATTGCGTCTAGAAGATCAACTACACGATGTGAGGCGATGGAAGACCTTTACAGAGGCTCAGTACAAGATATTAAGGAGGGTTGCATGATTGCAGTTTTGGCCACAGAAGATCCACGTGGTTATCCATTCTAGATTGCAAAAGTTATGAAGGTCAATAAAGAAAATGAAGAAGTTATATCAATTGAAGCACATTGGTATGCAACAGACACACACCCATTTCATCGTGTGTACAAGCCGGAGATGGTGATCGAGAAAAGGGTTTGCAAAAAGAGAAAAAGAAAGGGTCAAAATGTAAATCATCATGAAATAGACATTTTGAAATTAGAAGATGTTGACATACTAGTTTATGACTTCTAGTTGACAAGGAAAGGCACTCTTCGCTCCAAGAGTATAGAGATTATCAAAAGATTGTTGGCACCAAAAATAGTTGCAACATGGGATTTCGCTAAACCAAGGAGTAGATATAGAAGGAATATGGCATATGAAATGTTGGGCATACATAAAGATTTAGATGGTGCACTCGTTGATACTAGAGAAGAATATGGGTCATCTACATCTTCATCCAGTCATTCATCTAAAGAAAATGTAGGTTTTGATGGTGTGTTAGAATCCATGTGTTGATTTGAATATTCGCACATGAAACATTTTGTCAACTTTTATTAATATGCCATTGTTTATATGGAAACTCTAAAGGAGTGCTTTAATTTTGATGTGAATTACTTCTACGTCTTATGGTGTATTATATGATTTTCTGATGAATTACTTATATTTTTGTATTTTATATGAAAAGAGTGCTCAAATTATTTATTGAATAATTTGTGTTTAACTCAATGCATTTTTTATACAATGGTACTAATAGATTAAATAAGCACAATTTTCAATTTTGATAAAATCATATAAAAATGCCATTTTTTGAAAAAGTGTGCTACCGGTAGCAAGCGTTTTCAATTTAGAGCTTGATTTTAAGGTTTTTGCAAACACCAATAACAAATGTTTTGGTTCATTTCTATATTTTTGACCCTAAATCAAAAAGTGGTGCTACCGGTAGCACCACTTTTTGATTTGGGGTTGTTTTTTGGTGTTTTTTATGCAAAAATATGGGTTTTTATGGATAGAGTTCTCGTTTTGAGTAAATAGTTCTCGTCAAGTAGTATAACATGTTAATGTTGGATTAACTCACGTATGATAAATAAATATTCACAATTGTTCAAGAAGTAAAGAAATGGAAGCACTACCTCTTGGGAAAGGAGACCATAATACACACAGATCACCAACCATTATAGTACCTGCAAATCCAAAATAAGATGCAACAAGTAAGGAATTACAAATGGTTGGGATTAGTACACAAATTTCACTTACTGACTAAGTATAAAAAAGGAATAAAAAAAAACTTGCAGACATGCTCTCACGACCCCCAATGACAAAGATTGCAGTAGTAGTTGTGATTATGCAGCTTGATCCATTCACACATGATCTTCTCAGTGAGGACTATGAAGAAGATGAATATTTTGGAGGCATATGTAGGAAATTCAAAGAGAAACCAGTGACAACCATTGAAGGTAATGAATTCCACCTCCAGGGAGGACTATTATACAAGTTAGATAACCTATGCATTCGCCAAGGTAGAAGGATTTTGTTGATAAGGGAAGCTCACACCTCAAAGATTGTTGGACATTTTAGAGTGGCAAAGATAGTGACAAATTTGCATAGGTCTACGTACTGGCTGAAGATGCAAGATCAAGTGGGAAAATTTGTTAGAGGATGTGTGTTGTGCATCACCAACAAGCCAATCAATCAGAAGCTTGGGCTATATATGCCACTACTAGTACCAAGCAAGCCTTGTGAGAGAATCTCAATGGAATTTGTTGGAGGATTTCCCATGTCACAAAGAGACCACAACTATCTATTTGTTGCGGTTCATCACTTCAGTAACATGTTTATAGTAATACCATGCGAGAAGACTATATCTGGATGAGAGGCAACTGAGCTATTTTTCAATCATGTATGGGTTCATTTTGGCTTACCTAGATCCATTATCTATGAACGACATAATAGGTTCTTGGGAGAGTTTTGGACAACCCTTTGGGATAAAATTGATACCAAGTTAAAGTATTCCATCACATTCAATACATAGACTGATGGACAAACGAGGTTGTCAATCAGACATTGGTACAACTATTAAGAGGATATAATAGCAGGAATCCCAATACAGGGGATGAAAAGTTGGTCTACATTCAAAATTCCTACAACCAGACATTAAATTATTCCACCAACAAGTCTCCTTTTGAAACTTGGTCCTTCACCATTCGATATGGCATATGGGCTGTGGATGGGTGAGGTTGAGCCACAAGGAGACGAAAAGTGGGAAATCATATCCATGGAAAAGATCGGGAATATACATTTAAGGTTCAAGAGCAACTTAAAAGAAGTCAACAATGGTACAAAGAAAGGCATGATCAACACTGGAAATACCATCAATTCCATGTTGGAGACAAGGTTTGAATCCATATGTGCAAGGAAAGGCTACAAGGAATAGCAAAGAAGCTCAAGCCTCTCAAGTATGGACCATTAGACATTGTTGAACAAGTGAATGGGAATGCTTTTATATTGAGGCTCCCACCGTATATGCAGCTGAGTTAAGTGGTGAACACAGAATATATGAAGTTGTTCGAGCCATATATGTTGGCTGGAGATGGAGATCAACAAATTCTTCTCACTATTGAAGACTTAGCACGACATGCATTAACATAATTGAAAGAGGACACAATACTACAGCAGAAGGAGTGGGTAACCTGAAGAGGATGACAAGAAGTATGGAAAAATTGTCTAAAAGGATAGAATCTAAAGAGAGGAAATTGGTATGAAAGGAACCAAATTGAAAGCATTCTCCCTCATCTCTCTTTGGAATCTTTTGGGGACCAAAATCCTCCCAATGGGGAGGTGTGATCCAAATTTGGATCCAAATGAAGAATGGCTCTCGAGAATAAAAAGACCCCATATTTATCCCCAGATGGGGTGACATTTGTTGACATGAGCGAGACACATGGTGAAGGTGTGTGTAGGAAGGAGGTGGCGGGAAACATTTGCTGCACCTTACCAGACCATGAAAACTGTTAATGGTTCCTTTTATTATGATGTACCCTCCAATGCTTCCTCTCTTGGATAGTCTGCTCCTCGACTAGAATTTGACTTTGCCTCCATTATACAAATTAATGAGGATTATGAAAGGTGGTAATGGCGAGATGGGATGGATGGCAAGTTTCATTCTCAATCAACATGATCCTCCCAAATGCAACATTTATGTGGCCAACTACTTGGATTTTCATGAGATTTATATCTCCATCATCTCGCAAGCAAAGGCCATTCCAACCATCTGCTTCATCCTCGTGACTCATATAAGTGCTTGTGGGCACTCTCGTCGTGCTACTGGCTCTCGCCTTGTTCTGATTGGCACTTAGGTTGAAGTGATATCCTCTTCATCCTTAATGGATTCTTCATCTATTTCTTCAGTCTCATCCTCTGGCTCTAAGGACTCAAGGATGGATTGCTTGGGCTCCAGTATGTGGAGTTTCCGAGTTGAATGGTTTGAAGGGTACGGTAATTCCTTGGGATTTTAGCCCACAACACCTCCATATCTGGCCCATGGCATAACTATTGAGGAAAATAGGAGGTTTCAACAGAGTGTAGCGAATGAAATAATGCAGGATTTTCCTTATGATGGGGAAAATGATCAGCATATGGAGTCGCATGATGGTTTCACGGAGGAACAGTGGGATATAATCTTTGAAGCTCATCCTGTTATCCAGAATTTGATTTCAAGATGGACCAGATTAATTACCATATGGACACAATTGTTTCTGCCATGGATACTCCGGATATGGTTAAAAAACTATGCTCCACTTCTCCATGGGACACGATTATGTTGGGTGTGCCTCTCCAACTTCTCCTGGTCACAGGGAATGAGGAATTTGAAGGCCATCCTGGTCCATAGGTTGGGTCAGCCCTAGTTTTTGTTTTTTTTGTCATGATTATAGTTTTGCAGAGTCTATTTGTTATTTTAGTCTGGATTTCTATTGGGATGGTCCCCATCATTCTATGTAATATGTCCTCAGTCATGACAGTTGTCTCTACCATCCCTATAACTTACATGATTTAGCTATGTTTATGTTTATGGTACAAGAGGCTCGATCCAGTAACCTATTCACTGCTATGTATTGCTTTTTGATTATGTGGATATAATATCATCTTCCTTCTTACTTAAAAAATAACAAGATCCCAAATTTACATTTTTGGGTTCTTTTTCAATTCCCAAGTTGACTAGCTCGTATTGCATGGACAAACTATTTGTTTTGACATTTACCTTTTTTCCAAATATATCATGAAGATCAAACATCTTTTCTAGTGTAAGCAATCCTTTTGGGATATTAACATTCACACAAATTTTCCTCATGCTATTCATCGTCAATAGCTGAATCTTTGAACACATCTTCATTAATTAGAAAATTGATAATATGTTGATCATCATTAAACACTTTTCGATTGGTAATATTTTCTAGGATAGAGGGCCTGAAAATAAGTTTAATAGAAAACATGTCACTCAAAGGAATGAAATGAGAAACAGTGTTAGCTAAGGTGTTAGTCATGGTATTCATAGAGTGAGAATCGAGTTAATGTTGAATGCATCAAAATTAGAAATTAAATTCCATACCC
This sequence comes from Larix kaempferi, assembly GCA_027924585.1. Classification (NCBI taxonomy): domain Eukaryota; kingdom Viridiplantae; phylum Streptophyta; class Pinopsida; order Pinales; family Pinaceae; genus Larix; species Larix kaempferi. The sequence goes on along the minus strand of BSBM01000826.1, from coordinate 4,809,114 downwards.
TAGCTTGGTAACTTTTTAAGTGTGGAGATAAACAGTGTATGGTATTTCTTACCTACTGACAATGATTTCTGAATCACCAAATACCTTCAAACATTTTACCTCTAAATCAATAGTTTTTCAAAGACCTTGGACTAGCACCTCGTGCTTAACTATGTTATTGGCACATTCAAATTCCAATTTGAAGGAAAGTAAGGTTTTGTGTTGGTGTGGATATACAAGATTACCTCATGACCCTACCCCTTCTTGTGTTTTCAAACCGTCAAATTATAAAACCCCAAAGTTAGTATCTACTCTACTATTAGAAGAAAAAAAACTATCAAATCCTACTATGGTACATTCATTATCATCATTATGCATGAATTGAAGGAATTTGGACTGTGTATCTATTCAATAAGTGGATTCTTCAGCCTTGTAACAACCAAAATTGATTGTTAAAAAATAATTCCCAAGGATGAAATGTGTAAAATTCATAGGTTCATTATGTCCTTCCAATTCCGTGACCGTGTGTTTTATGTGTGCCTCACAGTATACCCAAAAATGGTTCATATTTCCTTTATATGACAAGCACAAGTTTGACCAGTTGATGGAGAAATATCCTTGTAGTTTTTTGTGACTAGTCTCTACTTAAAAGTAACCCATATGTCTCTGGGATGTCTACTACAATGATATCAATGGTTTGGTATCCTTTAGGATCTAAGGACAGTCTAATCATAACATCCTTAAGCTCACTAATCACTTTTACGCCCGATCTATCGATTTGGATAATAAGGGAAGTGCAAGGGGTTGGTATTGCATTGATTCTTTGAAAAACAAAATAAGGCATCACATTGGATGAAGCTCCAGAGTCCACCGAACAATAATGTACACTGCAATTGAAAATTTCAAAGGTCAGGAGGAATGGGGGAGTTTGATATTTAGAATTATCCCTATGTTGGTTGTGTTTTCTACAGTGCTCTATTTAAGAGCAGAAATATGATCTTCCCTATCATATGCTAACTTTTGTTGTGAATCATAAGATATGGTAAAAGCATTGAGCAACAAATTTGATGTGGAATGTTGCATAATTCAAATAGGGAAACTTTGCTCTAGCCTTTTTCAAATATTTGACAACATTGTAATCCATGCTTTGAAGGGAGAGTTTTATTGTCGAGATCCTTGTTGGATGAATCAGATTGATATGGGTTTTTATCATTATTAGGTGAGGCAGTCCCTTGAGGTGAAAAGATAGTAGTAGCCTTTTGTGGTTGGGTTGTATCTAGTGTCCTTTGTTGGTTTGATTCTGAGCTAATTTTGGGAGTGGTGGCATTTTTCTGACTAGTGCTGGGAATAGTTTCCTTCTTAGTATTAACACTAATATTAGAAGGTTGGGAATTACTACTCACATGCCCTTTTCTTTCCAATATGTATGTCTTGGGAGCACTCTGTACATTGTGGATTTCATCCATATTCATATTTTTTTTCTATTTTATCCTTGAAACTAGGTACCTAGTCCCATAACAACATTGTTGTTTCCTTAGTGCTTTATTTAGTTTCATAGGAGGTCTTTGTTTCTATTTCCTGAATCTCTTCCTCGAAAAAGAATTATTTGTCAATGAGTTGATTAATTACCAAAGTAATTATATTAATCCTTTTAGGGAAAGTCTTTTCAGAATGATTAGCTTGATGGTATGTGCAAAACTTACCCATGCCTACGTCATCAAGATTGCAGGTTGATTGATCAATCTCTGGAGTTTTTTGGGTTTTATCCTTATTTTTAAAGAAAGGTCGAAAATGCTTCTTACTAGAAGATACCTCTCTAGAGTTTTTCTTTAGATCAACAATTTTGTTGGAGAATTAGATAACCAACTTAAGAACACTTCCTAAATCAATCGTATTATCTTCAACTGATTTAGTCAAAAGCAGGGGTTTTTTGGAAGAAGAGGAAGCTTTGTGATATTCTCTTATTGAATTACCGGTTAAACTAAACATTTCAGTCTCTACCTTTTTTGCTTCGTTGATTTTTTTTGCTAAAGTAGCTTTCCCAACCCTCTTTACAAACATACCTATTGAAGGGTGTAATGTTGAAACATAATACTTGACAATAACTTCCTAAGAGGGCTCATTATTAGAAGGGAACTTGTTTAACATAGTGGTAAAAAATTGGTTGAAATTTTATCTTTTCCATTTTAAGAACCAAAATTTCTCTCATCAATGTAGCAGGGCTCTTTTCTTCCCCAAATTTACTAACAATTTTTTTTTCAAAATCATCCCAGCTGATGATTGACCTTAGGGGTAGGATAAAATACAAAATAGATTTCTTGTTCTCAAACATAGAGGGGAATGCTCTAAACACAACATCTTAATGTTCTACATTTATCATTTTGAGAGCCAAATAGAAACTCTTTATGTGATCCTCCATGCCGCATCCTTTGTTGGGGTAAAATCTTGGGAGAATCTGTCAGGGTGCTTAGGAAAATCATGAAGTTTCTCGGTGATATTCAAAGAACCTTATGGATTCCACACTAGCAATTGATTATGTTCCATGTTATGGATGACGAGGGGTGATCCTGGGGGCACAGGAGTACGAGAATATTGAGGTGTCTCAAGAGGTTCAATAATTTCTTATAGAGTCAATTCGACTAGGTATTCTAGAGAGTCTACTAGGGATGCCTTCTTAGTTTGGATAACCCTTTTTTGAGAAGCACATCGTCATGGTAACGATGGATCTATAATTAATTGTATGATTTGCTTGATTTGGATTAGATGTTCCATAATTTCTTATAGAGTCAAGTCGAATTGGTCTTCTAGAGATTCTGCTAGGACTTTATTCTCAGTTTGGATAACCCTTTTTTGAGAAGCACGTCATCGGGGGTAACAATGGAGCTAAATGTAATTGTCTGATTTGCTTAATGTAAGATATGGTGAAACAACAAAGCGTATTCACCTCTTGATGCAAAATGTGATTAGGTTTTCAGGGGAAGAGTTAGGTTGTTATAACTCAACTGCATTGTCTTCAAAGTTAGTTTTAGGTTCAAAATCAATACCTTGGGTGGATGAGATTTTAGGCTAAGTATCTCAATGTAGAGGTCTAGAAAAATACCCAGACGGAAGAGGAGTTCCCCTCCCATTCATATAATGGTGTCCCTCCTTCTAGTTCCAATTCCGTTGATGCGCAAATTTGTCTAGCGTCAATAATAGGGGTTATCCTTGCTTAAAAGTCCCAATTAGACCTTAATCCATTTGGTGTAGGGAACTTGTCCAGATTATAGCCTGGAAATCATTAACGGTTGGATTTTACCAATTACAGCCTGGTGCAATGTTTATATTTTCTTAGGTGGGAGGAAATGATAATATGCCTTATTTTACATGAAAGATGTTGGAAATCAAAATCTATGTTATCCTATCCTATCCAAGCAACAAAAAGATATTCATTCCATACCTTATATATATATGTGTGTGTGTGTGTGTGTATAATTAAAAATCTCATTAAATTATTAAAATTTCAATATTTAATTATAATTAAAAATGAAATATTTCATAATAACAACAAATGTATAATAATGATAATAATATCATTACATTATGGGAACCATAATGGCGGTATATCTTCCTTTGAAAGGCTAAATCTCCTCTTAAATGCAATATTTGTTTCTAGTTGTTGCTCTCTAATAAAGTTGTGACCTTGGAAAATCTTCAAAAAAGACAATTTTAGGGGTCAAGTCCATGCAGTCTCTGCAAAGCCTTGGAGGAAACTTGTCACCATCTCTTCCTTTAGTGCCCCTATAGTAAAAAATCTTGGACATATTTGGAAGCCAAATTCAATTTACACAATCTCTGGAATGGTGTTGATATCTCCCACAACCTAAAACAATGGTGTTCTCTTCTAGTACTAAAGCCTCTTCATTTTATCCCTTAAATCTATGGGGGATCTGATTGGATAGAAATGATGCCATATTCCGGGATGGCTCTATCCCCTCCTTCCAAACAGTGGTATGCATCATGATCCCATACAATTTATTCAAAGATAACCAAGCCCCCCAACCCTGAAAGTGCGTGGTGATCTGATGATTGACAAAACTCAAGCTTAGGTGTTTTTCGACAGAGCTTGCCAAGGACAATATTATGTCCAGGATATTGGGGGAATCGTGTATCACATTGAGGAGAGATACCTTACTTTATCTGGTCATGCACATCAGGGATCCAATAACGAATCTTAGTTCTTGGCTCTCAAAGTTCTCCTCCACATTGCTTGGGAAAACAAAATCTAGAACTTATAGGTTTTTGGGGACTCCTCATTAGTTCTAAATTGGATGTTTGGATGTAGTTTGTTGGAAGACACCAACCTCTTGGAATTGTGAAGAACCTTAAAAAACATTTCTGCCAACTTCTCTGAAATACACTTCCAACATGTCTATCAAAAAAAAATTGCAAACCTAACCAATTACCTAAAGAAGGTCTCCAAGGAACCCTAGGTATGGTGGTTATCATGCTAGTAAGCGAACAAGGATCCCACCGCTCCTCCACCCCTGTATGGACTGCAAAGTACATAAAAGCACTGCTCCTCCACCCTTGGATGGACGGTAAAGCACATAAAAGATCCACATTTGGGCATTTCTTATTTTGTTGTTTCATCCCACAGATTTTGTTAAACCTTATGTAACATCCAAACAAATGATCATATACTATAGCGTTCAAATAGTTCTTGAAATTTCCAATCGAAAATTAGATCACAACCATCTACACAATGGCTTCTTGCAAATCGCCCCAATCCTAAAGATTGCAGTTTTGTTTCCATGAAAAAAACTACTTTTTTTTCTTTAGAAAAATATATCATTATATTATAATATTTTAATAATAATTATTATTACATTATAATTTTTTTAATGTGTAATACTAAGTAATACTTATTAGAAATCTCTTTGATTTATATTAACAAATTTATTATAATTTTTTTAATAAAAATAATAAATATGTAATGCTAATTAATATTTATTTGAAGTCTCTTAATTTATATTAACAAATTTATTATAAATTTCATATATGTATGTGAAGAAATATCTTCAAATTTCACTACACATTTATTTAAAAAACTAAAACTAAATACTTATATTAATTACTCCGATATGTGTTTATATCTTAGAATTTGGGGTGGACTATCATCTATGTTTTTCCTAGATTGAAGGAGGATGTGACAACTGTACTATCCAGATTGATTTTATGGACATTGTTCAAAATTTAAAATAAACAATTATAAAAATTAAAAAAAAATAACTAGTAGCTAATGCGTGGATAACTCGTAGCTCATGCATGGATAACAGGCAGTGACAAGCAACTCATTTAACAAAGCATAGACAACACATGATTACAACCAAGCATGGAGAACAAGTAACATATAACTTGTTCAAAGCACTTAATTTGTGATCTATCGGTGTTCACCGGCCACAAGTTAAGTGGTTGTGCTAGTAATAAACAATTGAATGTCTTATAAGATCCTTTTTCATAGTTCCTTTGATATTTGTACTTATTTGTGTTTTGCTTCAATCGTTAAACTAAAGTGAGTAAAGTTCACTTAAGTTTTGATAATTTAACTTAAATTTTGCTTTAAATGTTAATCTAAGATAAGTTAGGTTCATTTAAGTTTTAATAATTTAATTTAAATTTTACTCAAGTTAAAGTAAGTAAGATTAATTTAAATTTTAGATTTTTATGAGATTGTAAAAGTGTATAAAAACTAGCACAACTACTTAACTTGTGGCTGATGAAAACCGATAGGTCACAAGTTAAGTGTCATGGACAAGTTATCTGTTACTTGTTCTCTATGTTTAGTTGTAATCACTTGTTGTCTATACCTCAGTTACCTGTTACCTTCTTTAGTTAAATGTGTTGTCTGTCACTACGTGTTATCCATGCATGCATGAGCTACGGGTTATCCATGCATCAACTACCAATTATTTTTATAATTGTTTATTTCTAATTTTGAACGATGACCATAAAATCAATCTAGACAGTACACTTGTCGTATCCTCCTTCAATCTAGGAAACACATAGATGATTGTCCACCGCAAATTCTAAGATATATACACCTATCAGTGTAAATAATTAAAACCTAAAAAAATATAAAAATAAAAAATAACTAAACATCATTTAAAATATTAAAATTTATAATTAAAAATAATTAAAAAAATCAAAACAATAAAATCCAATTTTATTATATATATATATATATATATATATATATATTTCAATGTGGTTCACAACCTCGGAGAGGAGTTGCAACTTCCATGAGAATAATTCACAGGGGGGCCATCCGAAGGGGCCTTACCCCGTCGACTCTGATTATTGAGCCTAACCCAGTGGAGACATCAAGTGAGACCCTTATATATCTATGCATAGCCACTTGTGGATTTGACCCCGAGACCTTTTGCTTACAACTCAGCTCTTAACCACTGGAGCTAACCCATCAGGCTTAAATACTACATTTTTTTTTCAATGTGGTTCAGAACCCGATGGGGACATCAAGTGAGGCCTGTATATATCTATGCATAGCCACTCAAGAATTTGACCTAGAAACCTTATACTTACAACTCACAACTCTCAACCACTTGAGTGTAATACTAATTAATACTTATTAAAAATCTCTTTAATTTATATTAACACAATTATTATAATTAAATCAAACAAATATATTATAATATTTTTAATAAAAATAAATGTTCTAAATATATAATACTAATTAATACTTATTAAAAATACCTTAATTTATATTAACAAATTTATTATAAATTTCGTATATGTATGTGAAGAAATATCCTCAAATTTCACTACACATTTTTCCAAAAGACCTAAAAATAAGTAGGTATATTAATGATAAACAATTGAATGTCTTATAAGATCCTCTTTCGTAGTTCCTTTGATGTTTGTACTTGTTTATGTTTTGCTTCAATCGTTAAACTAAAGTGAGGAAAGTTCACTTAAGTTTTGATAATTTAACTTAAATTTTGCTTTCATTTAAGTTTTGATAATTTAATTTCAATTTTACTTTAAGTTAAACTAAATAAAATTAATTTAAATGTTATATTTTTATGAGATTGTAAAAGTGTATAAAAAATAATGAAAATTAAAAAATATATAAAATATAAAATAATTAAACACCATTTAAAATATAAAAAATTATAATTAAAATAATTAAAAAAAATCAAATTTTATTATATATACATTATTTTCAATGTGTTTCAAAACTCCATAGAGGAGTTGTTGTGTCTACGGGGAGAATTCACAAGGGGACCACCCGAAGGGGACTCACCCCGTTGACTCTGATTACAGAGCCTAACCCAGTGGGGACATCAAGTGAGACCCTTATTTATCTATGCATAGCCACCCGTGATTTGACCTCGATACCTTTTGCTTACAACTTGCAACTCTCAACCTCTTGAACTAACCCATTGGTCTTAAATACTACATTTTTTTTCAATGTGGTTCACAACCTGGTGGGGAGATCAAGTGAGGCCCTTATATATCTATGCATAGCCACTCGAGGATTTGACCCCAAGACCTTATGCTTACAAATCACAGCTCTTGTAGGGTCCCCTCCAATAGCCCTTTTTAAATGTAGGGTTTGCACATTAAAATAGATCTAGATTCAGTACATCTTAATAGTTCAAAGTAAACAAAAAATGCAGATCACCCACTTCACTAAACCCAATAAAATCACTGCATAAATTTCAATACAGAAGAAAAATTAAAGACAAGGAAAAATTGTCTGTGACGGTCGATCCAACAGTTGAAGAATTCACCGGAGGGGTTGCCGCTTAATCTGATCCAAGCTTTCAATAATTTAACGAAGGACTCCTCGGTTGAAATCCCTACCACACTGGGAGTATTCTTCTTCCTCCCAGTCCCCTAAGTTAATAGGGGGTCGCAAAGAACATACAAGCCCAAAAACTTAGAAGAGATCTCCCAATCCCCAAAGTAATTCTCAACCAAACTCGCATAGATCACACTATTCTCAAATTTCCATTACAGAATCCATCGAGCATTAGGGAGAAAGAGGTTTTTTCCTCTCCATTCTCCCTTTCTTAAATAAAAAAGTCTTGGATGACATGTGTCGTCTCATGCAAAATTAATTAATTTATTAATTTTCTAATATTCATTCTCATGCAACCATGTGTCACTCTCACATGTTAGTGCACATAAGTTCCCCAATTCTCTCTTAGTTGTCTCTTTACTCTAAAATCCCAATCCCTAAATCAGTGGGTGCATGTGGAGTTAGAATCATGGATAACTAACAATCTAGATTTGCTCCAAAATCAAATATCTCTCATTTATTGATTTTTTATATTTATTCATGCACGTCTTCCTAAATCAGTGGGTGTATAGGACTTCTACCTCAAAATATCACCCCTCAATATTTGCTCAAATTAAACTACTTTTTTATTTAATTATTCTCAAATTTAACATTTACATATGCATAATTCAAAATGTGCCTAAATGTTCTAGTGCAAGTATGCAAGTAGTTCCATTTCCTGTCGTTGTCTAGGTACCACGTCTATGGGTCATTCTGAAAACTTTCTTGTCCATGTCCTCGTGTGGGGAATGCGATGTAGCGATTAGGAATCGTTACCGTAATCATCCGACTACATTTCTATGGAGACTAATGGAAATTGAGGAATAAGATATTGCTTATTGCACGCCCCTCAACACATCGTACATGACCAAATCGTTGTGGCCTCGCTCGTACAACACACGATGTCCAAGTGAGCTGATAGGGCTTCCGACTAGTGCACGTAATGCTAATTTAGGGTCGACAGTCTGTCGTCATACCCCTATGTATGTTTCTCGTTCTTTACGACCCCCTTTATTTCCATTTGAGAGTCAATTGGTAAGTCGTTTTACCTATCACTGCACACAATCAAACCACACATTAGTAGCACTGCACCATATAAAGTATATCATCGTGCATTATTCATCTTTATTCCACTCTAGCTAAACATGTGGTATTTATTCACATCTACAGAATAAAAATGCATCATTTCTTTCATTTATTCATAATATAATTTTAATTCATATTTCTCAATCAATCGAGTATAACCATCATTTGCTTGTCAATCATCCATTTTTATTCAAATAATAAAGCATAACCCATTTTTCAAGTTTATTTAACCGGGTCACTTCAATACAAGTGCCCTCAAAGTCTAGTCAATCAATTGTGTGAAAAAAAGGCATTACATACACCGCCTCTTTTTAAAAATTCATCCCGAAGTTAATTTTGTTCTCGTACCTTCGATGCTAGGCTTCACCTTCATTTCCTATTCTCATCTTCCTGCCATTCTCTTCTATTTTTATCAAACAACCATGGCCATAAGCACTAGTGGTTCTACCATCATTGGTTTTCTATTTCATCCAACATGGTTCCAACACATTCTTAGGAACTCAATCGTAATTTCATGTAATGTAAATCCAATAATACTTTCAATAATTGTCAATTCCTACTTAGATTTCCTACACCTCCTAGTCATCTACGAAGGTACACAATATCCAATTTAACTACAAGCTATATTGCATTAATAGACACGCAATAGTTACCCAATCATCTTTTTCATAACAAAATCCAAGCAAGAATCCAGATCTATTTGGCTATTTTCTCCTCCAAGGCGATAAGATAAACATCACACAATCTTCAGTATAATATAGTTTGGTAAGTTACAATCACGTATTGCTAGTTCAAGGGTGACTACCCCATCGTCATAAATCAATGCATAAGTCATTCAATATTCCCATAATACTATTTCCAATTCCATAATTTTTTAATAAAATTGATTATCAACTTGAAACAAAAGTGTTGAAACTTAGCGATTTGGACGAACATTTTAAATTTAACTCCTAGTCCTTTCCTCAGTTACATTATGTCCAGGTCAAAGAGCTCATCATGTCCTTTCCTCAATTCATCATTTCCATTGTTATATGACCGCTTCGACAAACTTGCAAAGTCACATTATGTGTGTTGGATTAATCTCTTCGAGTCTCGTCTGTGTGTTCGTCATAGTCTCCCCGAGTCATATCATGGGGATTAGTTGTTTTTTCTATTCAAGACCCACCATGTTAGGTGGTCAACATCATTGTGTTCAAGTCGTCATCTTAATAATATCCATACTATGTTTTACAAAAAATTGTCTTCATTTGGCCCTTTCGGTAGGTTTGCCAAGTTACATTTTCCTCGTTACCATGTCACGATCAAGTCAAGTTTGTAGTTTTTCATTCTCGTTAACGTCGTTGTCATGTTGTAAATTAGTGTCATTGTGTTTGGCTCATCAATTTTGTTTGTTTATATATTTCGTTTGAAGAAAATTGTCGCTATTTGACCCTCTTGACACTTAGTGTAAGTTTCGACATGTGTTATTGAGTCATGTCAACAAAAAAATAAAAATAAATAAAAATGCTAATCTCCCGTCATTTGGAAAATTCACCAAATTCATTAGTTTGACGATGTTCTCACTATGACTAAGCCTAGGAAGTGGGCAATTACCATCCCTTTTGAAAATCTTGTTTCGAAGTTTATTATTGTAGTAGTGTCAACTCTTCAACTCCCCTGTTTTTTGCACTATCCATATCTTACATAATAGTCTTAGATATTATTCATTATGATCCTTTCATACTACTTTATTGTAAAAAGTGGTATGTAACCGAAGCTCAAGTCTAGTATTCAAAGTACATGACATAATCACAATGTCTCAACAAATATCATAATCTAGATGTCTATTTGGCTTCTATACCTTTAATGTCTCATAACGACCAAATATTTATATCACTATTCCATTCACCAAGCTAGTGACTTAGAGGTTGTCATTGCAACTTATCTGTGTAATCATATAACTCATGGACATAACTATCTCAACTAGAAGGTTCATAAGTCTATTCAAACATAACCTATAATTTCGGGAACAATAGTCTCTATCTACAATAACCATGGTTGACTACCTTATAAATCTCTATTTATAAAATTAACCATTAAAAACACACATGACAATTACACCTCAATCATAATTCTATCTATAAGTCATAAATAAATCAAATTTTCTTTTATAATAATCACAAATATAATAACACTTAATATATACATAACAATATATACTTTATATATCTATAAGATTCCATACATAAAATCGACACATAAATTCCTTTCATAAAAATAAACCATCCATTTCATATAACATATATAAAATTCTCTTCATAAAATAAAATAATAGATAATTGTAACACGCTTAATATACAACTGTAACACGCTTAACATCAGTCACTATTGAATGCAAACCACTCCACATATTTGCTCCCTATATACTATCTATGATGGAACAAATGCTTCCGGGAACGATTACACACCATAATCCTCACTGAATTAGAGCTATTTGACATATGATTCACATAAATAAAATAATTAAAAAGACCCAGCTGAAGAACCTTCCATTACCATACTCGAATGGAATCATAATTTTGTAAAATAATTACAATAACTTCCATTCTGGATAGCGAGTTTTGCATGGTAGGAGAGTAAGCTCTTAATAACATTTTATCCATGCAAGGACAAGTTGGATTTTTGATGGGAAATTAAGCCTTATTTTTAATAATATTTTACCATGCCAAAACAGATCGATTTCGTCAGAATATTTCGGTGGAACACAAACATCTTAAAACAATATTTTTATTTTTATTTGACCATGCCCTAGTGGATTCGATCTGTACACTGGTTAATAATGTCTACATTCTTCGCCTAAGTTAAACACAAATCCAACAAGCAATTGTACCGTAAATTTATTTTTCCAATTCGGTATCGACCCTTTACACCAATCTACATCGTAATGTTCAATGTTTTTAAAAAGAATTTTTACACAGATCTATTCATAGACAGATTACTATAGATCTATACAAGGATTTTTAACGCCCCATAAACAATAAATATAGATCCGTATATATGTAAGTCCATCTTGGCCTAAAATATATATATATAGAAAGGCTGAGACTCACAACAACATCTCACAACAGAAAATCTGGATGATATGGCCATGGATATTGTTGGCAGGTGGTTTGGTGAGTCAGCATCGCAACATTACGGATACTGCACAAGGCCAAAGGCACTGTGAAAGGAGGGAAGCAGCGAGCAAGGTGTTGGCAGGCGGTTTGGTGAGTCAGCATTGCAGCATCGCGGATGCTACATAAGGCCAAAGGTACCGTGAAAGGAGGAAAGCAACGAGCAAGGAGACAAGGGTAGTTTTGGGTCATTTGGATTGCGTTATGTATATTTTGGGTCATGTAGACCGCACTATGGGGGTTTTGGGGTCATTTGACCACATTTGGGGGGATTTTGGGTTAGTTTTTGTAGAAGTTTGTTAAGAAGTAGTTAGGTGGATGCTTAGGTGGAACACAAATGTAAAGGCGTAAGTCTATAAATAGATGTAGGTTTGTAAGTATTGAGGGCATCTATCTTTTGGAGATCATCTTGGTGAAGAATGTGAATGTAAAACCTTGATCTTAATCTGAAGTGGAAGACTAAATATCTTGTGTATCTGGGTCTTTGCGAAGATAATATGATGTGACAGAGCTTTTGAGCAGAATCCCTGTGTCTTTCCTATTTATTTGTGGTAATGCATTTTGCGATATGAATATATGAATGATGCGATGTTTCCTTGCTGCAATTAATGCATTACTGTTTTATATGTTGCAATAATGGGTTTGTTCCCGTTGAATGATGTCGCGATTATGATTAATGCTTGAGTTGAATGATTAGATCTATTTCTGACATGTTGCAATAAGTCGGCCAATTGATGCACAACATCCTCCTTCATTCGGTGGAAACATGGTTCCGTCAACTCTCCCTTGAACATCTTGGGTGAGACCTTATCTGCTCTGCAGGTGTTGTTGGACGAGGTAAAACCTGTATGGGTCGGTGCTCAGGGAGATCGCGGTGGTTTGGGCATCGATAGTGTTGGGAACCCCTGTCGACTGGGTTTGTGTCAACAAATGGTTTCATTGTCGGGACCGTAGTGCGAAGTGAAAGGAGGATATGTTGTGGCATCCGACGAGACCGGAGATCCAAGATTGGTTCGACCTAAAGCTACGAGAGTTCGCTGAAAAAGAAAACAAGAACCCTGGGTTGTCAACAGATTGGTGGTTGGCGAAATACATTCACAACGGTCCGCACGAATATTTTTTCTGCGAGTTCCCAATCATCTTGTACGAGTGGTTGGAAAAATTGACCTTCCAGAAGAGGAACTTCCAAGGTGGTGAGCCGACAACCTGGACCCCAGAACTGATTCAGGAACTGCAAGAAGTCAACAACAAAGCATCATGGGCTGTTGAGGTTTGGGTTGACAGCATACTGGAAGGGTATATCACTGAATTTGCGGTTGATACGAACAAGACTTATAGTGAGGCTGGAAGGGAGTTCTTCAACGGGCCCAAGGGTAGGTTTCTGTTGTCGCTACAGTTGTCCATTAATATTCTCATTTGCGAGAAGGGCATACTGAATATGCACCTAGACCAATAAGAACCCTGGTGGGCAGAGGCCGTCGATACCGTGACGACAGGGGTGCGGTACATGGAATGATAAGGGGTAGATGGGTGCAGGTCATGACGAGACTGTGAAGGAAGCCGAGGAAGTGAGTGATCTTACAAGTGGAGGAGCAAGGTTTCGACATGAAAAGAGGCAGAGGATAGGAGAAGGTCCTGCTCCGATCGAAACGCAAGGTCGCGAAGGAAGACCACACGGGACGAAGCGACCTCACAGTCCTGACAAGGACAACCAGACTATGCCCAGAATAGAGGAAGGACCAAACCCCAGCAGCAATGTACCCACGCCTCCGCTCACTATCTCTCAACTAGTGAGAAATACAAATTTGACACCACCATGTTCATCAGGTCCACAGAACTTGATTACTAATAGCTCAGCGACTGTAGGAAGGAATCCCAGGATGGTGGGCGAAGATGCAAAGTTACTGTTGTTCCACGGAAATGGAACAAATAATCTTGAGTAGTACTGGTTCCTATGCAAGGCAGTATAGACTGTGAAGCAAATTACTGATGATAATGCCAAGAAGGGACAATTGGCGACAACTCTTCGGGGTCGCGCATTAGACTGGTTCATGAAGTTTGTGCAGGTTCCTGTAGGCACTCCAGAAAAAATGCTAGATGAATTTCAAGCTGGATTGATTGCCGAGTTCAAAAAACCCAAGTCTAAAGCACAGTATATTACAGAACTAAAAGAGATTAAGAAGTATCCGAATGAAACTGTGTGGTATTTTGACCATCGAATCAAAACAATGATGGCAAGGGTCAGTTTTGACATGAGCACTATCCAACACAAAGAATGGTTCATTGCGGCATTGCTCCCGCACATTCAACTACCACTGATGCAATAAAAGATTACGACGCCGAGTTGTTGGCCTGATTTTATGAATCAGAGCCAATAAAGAGGTTTTATCCACACAATCAACTTAAAGCAGTATCCGGTGTGTTTAAGTTAACAAGACCTCGCAGGTTATGGTCCTGCTACCAGCTAGTTTGTTTCTTAAGGAAACCTCAAAACTAGCAAAATTTAACCTATTCTGAAGTTTATCCTATCTATATATTTACAAATGTCCTAAAGCTGCTTTCGGAAAGAAAGACTTCAATTTTTTGTGAAATTTTCTAAGTATAAAAGCCTAATTACAGTATGCAAAATGATTTAACAATGCTAGAAATAAAATAAATCTTAAAACTAACCTATCTATTCTATCTAACCCTATCTCAGCTGAGAGCAGATTTAAAACTAAGATTAATTATTAATCTTATAACAGAAAATTGAAGTATGATATAAACCAAACATGTTTAAATTATAACAACAATTACTCTGCTATATAGAAATGGAGTTGAATTTTAACCTAAGAGACACAGTCAAATTTCATTTCCAGAACTGATTAATAATTATTGTTCAAGACAGTCATTCAAATTTGTGATAATGTTTAATTAAAATTCACCATTAACATATAAATGAAACTTTAAATAAACAAAAAATTATATCATTCAAGCTATTTGTTTATAGTGAACACACTAATGAACAAACCAGAATGATATATGCATTCAATAACTAGTCTTGAGACGACAAAGTGAAAATTTGTTTAAACATCAGTATGACACAGCATACAGAGTTTGCATATAAACAGAAGATGACAAACCGAAATATATGTATATATGTGTAACCCAAAAATAATACCATTCACAGCATCATTTGTAGATATCCAGTATTATCCACAACAGAGCTTCAGCTTCAAGTTTGAAGTAATACTAGCAATAGAATATATTTCAAGAAGTTTTCTTCTACACTTCATCCCCCTGAGTTCATCAAAAATCTTCACTCATATACTAGTGAGAGTCGGTTTCTGCTATAAATGTTGCACGCAACATTATAGGAAACTACTTAACCATAAAAGCATCTAATTACACCAAATACTAAAAATAGAATCGACTAGCCTGAGTCGAGGCATCTCAGAACATTCTCGGCCATTCAGAATACACCAACTTGTAACAGATCAGCTATACTTTCATGCCAACGCATCCACCATATCCTGCATTCCTGGGAGAAAGCGGTGATAAAAACCCTCCTGCATTAAATTCAACAAATACATCATATCAGAAACGATTTAACACAGTTAACCGAAATATTAAAACAAAATTATAAATGCATGCCTGTAAAATCTCCGATTTTACAGACATGCTAAATCAAAATAATCGTTACCTGTCAACAAGAGAAAGAACTATTAGGCTTCATTATGAAGAGCGACTACTCTTCTAGCTTCGGCCAATTTAGCTTTCAACCTGATGATTTTGACATTTTGTTTTTCAATTCGTTCCAAAAGCATCTGGTTTGTTTTTAATATGGATTTCTTAGATTTCTTGAATTGATTCTTTTTCACGTTGGCCTTTTTCCACCTGTCAATCCATTCTAATAATTCTTTCTTGAACGTTTTATTCTCTTCTTCCAACAGGACCGTATACTGTTTGCGTTTTCCTCTAGACTCTGCTTTTTTATCCTGATAGATATTTCCTAACACCTGCTGTAGGGTTTCGTCTTCGCTAGCTACATGAGGAGAACGAGGACTATCACAATGCTGATTGTGTGATGGTTCCAATTGTACAGTGTCAACATCTATTTCTAGTTGATTACCCTCAACTTCACCTGATGGCACATCATTTCCCTGGACAGTGGTGGAATTTCCTACACCCATTGCGCTAGGGACAGGTATCGGAATATCGTCCTCAATATCTACAACTGCGGGTTCGGCAACAGTAGATTTGGAAGTCTGTGGATCAGACTTATACCTTGGAGTAGAATGACGACTATGCATGCTCCTGGTGATTCTACGTGAAGATGATAAGTTTCCAACCTTCGACCCTTCCTTATCACAACAAACCTGAGCCAAATGGTTCAGCTTATGCATAGAAATTTTATGACATTCAGCAAGTTTATCAATTTCGTCTTCGGCTGAACCCTCTTTTAATTTTACAGGGTTTCCATCATTATTATCGGGTTGTGATTCATTTAAAATTTCCCTAGAACTGCAAGGAACTGAAACCCTATCATCATCTTTATCTACCTCATCGTCTACAGACGTGCTTATGGCCTCTGGTTCATTATCCTCTGAGCTATCATCCTCAGGATCTATAATTTTTCGTTTCCTACGAGCTCGAGGAGACGAATTAGGCCAATGTTGTGTTGGCCCCAATTTACAATCGACTAGGAATTCATCCCACGACCGACCTTTTGCGGATAATTGAAATTGCAGTAAAATTTTAATCAGTCCATGGTGACACAGACTATTATCAGGGTTATTAAAGTTCCTTACAGACTGTGACATTTTCTTCAGGCTTTGCCACAGATAGAAGGGCAAATTAAGTTTATAACCCTTAACCGCTAACAACAACCGTAAATGATACAAATGCAAATGGGAAAAACGTCCACAACAGGTTACGTATCTTACCAAGATTTCATAGTAAGCTCTCCACTCGGGCTTGAGAAACTTTACAGGCACGCCTACTCTCAATTTCGTTTTATCTGGTAAAGGCGTAAACAAAGCCAAACACTTCTTCTTATCCACCATAAGGCCTTTAAACCAGCGTTCTCCCACCTGGGGAAGTTTCGTGGCTTCAGCGATTTTGTCTTCATTGATAACGAACTCAACACCCCCAATTCGCACCCTGTCATTTTTATAACCCATTGCAAACATTCTGGTAATCTCCACATGATGACCATCGAAGCTTTGAAAGAAATGGGTCCATCCCATTTTCTCAAATTTCTGGGCAACCTCCTGATTAGCTTCAATAATTTCATACCCTGAGATTTCAAAACGATTCAGAGGAGACATGGTTTCTTCAGCACTGTCTGGGCTTAGCCGTGGAACGAAAGGGAAAGTGAAAATAGAGGGAATAGGTACCCACACACACGACATGCTAGAAAAAACTTCACATGCTCGAGATCTGATCACAATCAAATCTCTGAACCTACCATTTTAGCGGGATGGTGATAAATATTACAACTTTCATGCTACGCCATGGCTTATGCTAACTTATCTGCGTTTTGACCCTGCCAAGTAGTGACCACTACTTGACTTAATGAGACAGCGATACAAAGACTGCTTAACTTGGCGAACCAGCGATATGACAACTGATATAGCCATTATTAAGATCATTGATTATTGACAGTGGCTCATTATTAACAGGTACGATAGCGTAGTTCGTAATGAGTGTTAGCAATTAACACTGTCAACATGGTTTTACCAAATGCATACAATTGTCGAGTCTGTCAAGTGGTGAAGGCCACGTTTCCATGCCAGCTCACCGATCCAAAGGTTTATCAATTTAACCGTTGATTTTGCGCATGGTCAGTTCATCCAACGATCATCATGATTCCATGATATTACGTCGTGATGTGAAGAAGCATAGATTGCGTTTTAAGGTTGAGTAGGTATTAATCAAATGGCCAGCTTGGTGTTTGTTTTATTTATATGTACAAACTATATATATACAACACTAAGTCGAAACCTTTATACATGGTATTAACACACTATAGTATGTATCACTACATAGGGTATTAACCATATGAGAAACGCTTCCTATATAAACCATCATTTATTAATTAAATATGATATTGACAAAGTTTATGATAGGATATTACTTATGATATTAGATTCCCAAATTCACTTAGTCTTGAGACTAATAATACCCTAAACAATGAGTTTTATGATATTTCTTTGACACAAACCCTTAAGTCACATAAACTCTTTTCAATATTTTAAACAATTTTCAATGAGAATTTACGAAACTTATCAATCCTTCATTCGAGAGCCAAGTTCGATGATCAAGTCCCTATCAGCTTTTAGAGTCATTAATTACTTTTTCTTTGATTAAGAGCACCTTCAGAATCAAAGATTCTGAAAGAGCTCTATTTAAATTTTAATTCATTTTTCACATAAAGGACTGATTACTCTTCACTTTGTCAAGGAGTGAAGAGGTTGTTGCTTGCTGCCAACAAATGGCGACGACCTGGGAGAACCAGTTATCTCTGCTTAAAACAAGATGATTAAAACGAAATCTTCGAAACCTGTTAAAGATAATCAAAATCCTTTATTCATATCAAACCTTTATTTATTCAGATTCATAAGCATAACCCAGAAATTTTTCATCTTTTGAAACGAACATATGATTAGAGATAAGCTTACAAATATCATTATCAAAACCAGTGCTTCTTAGTAAGGATGATCTTACCATCAGCCTCGAATACCTTTCCTCTGAAAACTATCTAGAACCTGTTCCTTGGTTTAGTAATTTCTTGTTTCTTGCTTTGCTGTTCTTTTCTTTTAAATGATAATTCTGTCTGAAGACTACTACCTGGGTTTGGTGTCCCAATGTGACAGTATCATTCACGAGAGTTGTCTGAAATAAGCAGGCCGACTCGTGATGAGATCTCCTGTCTTTTAATTTAAAATCAAAAGCCATCACCCTGGTGATCAGAAATGAAGTTATTCCAGGCAACACTGATGATCATGATTAGGTCGGCTCATTACTGAGACCTCCTATTCTTCAGGCAAAAGTTATGTTTTATTGGAATTTCATTGATTTTGTTTTAACTAAAATGAGAGATCATTACCCAGCATGGTAACCAAATAGTAATGTCAGTCATAAATACCACCAGAAAATGAATCAGCTGGCTCGTGATGAGACCCCTTATCTCTTGGTTTTAAGACCAAAAGCCATTACTAGTTTCCTAATAATGTCATACCAGAGATATTTATGATTCTGATCAGACCGGCTCATTACTGAGACCTTCCGTCTCTCACTTTAGCTTGTTATTAACTGGAACAGATGCTAGACAATCTTCAAATGACAAAAGTTTTCTAAACCAATGATAAAAATCTGTAAATTTTTTTCAAAAGCACGGGCTTTGAGAAAGATATATAATAAACTACCCTTATTTAAGAAAATAACCAGATGAAAGAAAAATCCAGGAAACACTTATAAATAGAACTAACGAAGATTTTTTTTTTACAAACTCAAGAAATTTTGATCAACCCGAACAACTTTAAAAGATTTCAGTTCAAGTCAAAATTTTCAAGACTGATGAGAAAACTGATCTTATTGATATATATTAATTACAATTGTTAATCACATATTTCTGTTTTGAGGACTAGTTATATACATGAATTTTAACAACCTGAAATATCTGATATTGACAGATATTGACTCATATACAGTTTGCTAGTGTATATACAAAAATATAAAAACCATTTATAAACAGCGAATAAATATATACAATTTAAACAGCAATTATTAACAGAAATATTTCTTAAGAATCAGTCCATTCACAGGGAATGTCTCGGACTGACCTTCAAGTGTTTGCAATCGAAAGGTACTTGGACCTATTTTTTCAGAAATAACAAAGGGGCCTAACCAAAGTTTTTGAAACTTAGTATGACTACCCTTAACTTCATGAGCTTTATCCCATTTTAAGACCAAGTCTCCCACCTGGAATTCACGATCAGAACTAAATGATTGGTCAAACCACGACTTAACAATCTGTTGATGTTTGTTAAAGTGTTGTTTTGACTGTTCTCTTTCTTCCTCTAATTTTAATAATGCATTAATTCTTTTCTCCATTGCTGGGCATTCTTCTTCTTGGACAGACTGAGCTAACTGTAATGAAGGTAAAAACAAATTTGGTGGGAGAATAGCTTCAGTCCCATACACTAAGAAAAATGGTGAATTACCTATTGCAACCTTTGGAGTTACTCTGTCTGCCCAGAGAGCATTAACCAATTCTGTATGCCAATTCCTATGGTGAACTGAAACAGTTCTTTTAAGAATTTTCAATAAATTTTTATTTGTTGATTCAGCCAGACCATTCCCATGAGGATGGTAATTAGCTGAATACCTGATTCTTATTCCCTTTTCTAAAGCGAACTGACTCAATTCAATTGATGAAAAATATGATGCATTATCAAAAACCAAAGAATCGGGAACACCAAATCTTGTTATGATAAAGAAATCCAGAAATAATATAACTTGATTAGTATTCACAACCTTCAATGGTGCAGCCTCAGCCCAACGAGTGAAATAATCAGTTGCAGTTATTATGTACTTGTGTCGCATTGATGAGGGAGGGTTTATTGGACCTATTATATCGATGCCCCACTGCTGAAAAGGTCTTTCAGCTGAAACCGGTTGTAAAGGAAAAGCAGATTTTTTAACTTTTCCTGCGGCAAGTTGACACTCTTGACACCTTCTAACGAAAGTATAAGAATCTCGAAACAAGGTAGGCCAATAATAACCAGCCCTGAGAATTTTATGGGCTGTGGTTTCTCCACCAAAATGACCTCCTGCTGGTCCAGAATGCAATTCTTTCAGAATTGTTTCTGTTTCATCTTTATCCAAACACCGGAGGTATACCCCATCTGAATTTCTTCGAAAAAGGACATTATCTATTAATAAGTACGGGGTAGATTTCAATCTTAGTGCTCTTTTCTTCCTTGGATCTAAGTAATCAGGGGCAGTCCCTGTTTCCAGAAGTACTCGTATGTCTGTGTACCAGGAATCTTGAGGTGGTGGATAAAAATAAATTTCTCTGGTAAGTAAATCTTCATCAATGACAATTTCGGTTTTATCATCAGACAAATGAGCAGCTTCAGCAACTAGTTTACACAATCCTTGCCCTTTAACTATTGTTGATGGTTTGATTTCTAGGTCATACTCTTGGAGAGCTGTCATCCAAGGTGCCCTTTTTTCTCCTAAATCCTTCTGTACCAACAAATTTCTTACTGAAGAATAAGGTACAATTACTTTCGTTTTAGATTTTAACAAGTAAGGATGAAAATGTTTTACCGCTTTAAAAACAGCATAAGCTTGTTTATCCACTTCATGATAGTTTAATTCAGCACCTTTGAAATTTGAACTCATGAATGAAATTGGAACCTCATTATTTTGTTGGTTTAATTGAGTTAACACTGCTGCATACGCAATATCAGAAGCGAAGGTATATAATATAAAATCCTTGTTAAAATCTAGACTTAGAAGACTAGGAGCTTCTGAAATAGCTTCTAAAATTTTCTGAAAAGATTCTTTTTCAGTTTGTCCCCAACTAAACACAGCATCTTTTTTAATCATTTTCTGCAAAGGACGAACAGTCTCTGAAAAACTAGGGATGAATCTCCTGACAAAATTAATTTTCCCTAAGAATGACTGCATTCCTTTCTTGCTGGAAGGGAAAGTAATCTTTGAAATAGCTTGTGTTCTTTCCGGATCAATCATGATTCCATGTTTTGATACTACACATCCTAACAAGATACCTTCTGAAACAACAAATATTGTTTTCTTAGGATTTAAAGATATTCCAAATTTTCTACATCGTTCAAACACCTTTCTCAAATGGTTAAGATGATCAGGGCGATGTTTAGAGTAGACAGTAACGTCGTCCAAATAGACAACGACTGAATGATTAATCAAACCTCTGAAGGCAATATCCATTGCTCGTTGAAATGTTGCTCCCGCATTGATTAGTCCAAAAGGCATCTTACGGTATGCATACGTTCCCCATGGAGTTCTAAAAGCTGTTTTTAATTGATCATCCGGGGAGACTAATATTTGGTTGTACCCTGAGAAACCATCAAGGAGAGACAGTATCTCAGCCCCAGATACTTTCTGAAGAATTTGTTCCATGGGTGGAACTGGGTAGTTATCTTTTTCAGAAGCTTTATTTAAATTTCTAAAATCGACACATAATCGAATATCCCCATTTTTCTTTCTAACTGGAACTAAGTTTGCTACCCACTGAGTGTGTCTGACAGGAAAAATGATCCTGGCAGTTAGCAATTTATTCAATTCCTTTTTTATTGTTGGTTCTAATGATGGGTGATATTTTCTTAATTTCTGCTGAAAAGGTTTTGATTCTTGCTTAATTGGAATTATATGTTGCATGACTTGAGTATTAAATGTTTTTAAGTCATCATATGTCCACGCAAATATATCTTTAAACTCTTTAAATAATTTTATGAAAGCTGCTCTTTCTACAGGATCACAATCTATTCCTAGGTTTATAGTTTGGGGATTAGATTCTGTTCCCAAATTGATGGTTTCATATTTCATGCAAGAGCTATTGGTTTTACAATTCGGAACTGATTTAAACTTATCCTGCAGATCAAAAAACTTTTCTAATCTCAATACTGAGTTGGGGACCGGTTTTACCTGTTCAAAAGCCTTCTCAACTGAACAAAAATCATTAATTACCGAAAAATCTCGTAAATTGTCGTCGTGAGTGATTTCATCTATCGCTGAATCTTTAAAAATTCCATCGTTTGTCAGAAAATGCAGTACCTGTGTATCATTATCAAACACACGCCAATTAAAAATGTTATCAGGTATGGAAGGTCTAAAAATTAATTCAACAGAAAAGAATTCTGACGAAAATTTTTCTGAAGGAATCAATTTGGAAGCTACATTTGCCAATAAGTCTGCTTCTTGGTTTTGACTTCTAGGAACAGAATTTATGTTAAATGCATCAAAATATGTAATAAGATTCCATACTTCCTTTTGATAACTTTGCAAATGTTCAGATAAACAATGAATGGAATTACGCACCTGTCTAACGATGATTTCTGAATCACCAAAGACCACAATCTCTTTGATGCCCAAATCGATTGCTTTTTTCAATCCTTGAATCAAAGCTTCATATTCAACCATATTATTTGTACAACTAAATTCTAGTCTACAGGCTATACAAATCTTATTACCTTGAGGATCTATTAGCAGACAACCGGCTCCTGCTCCTTCCTTGGATTTTGCACCATCGAAATAAAGAGTCCAAATAGAATTATGTGCAATTACTTTGCTTTCTATGATATTTACAATATTTACATTATTTTCATCACCAATGGTCTCCTTAAGGGAACAGTTAGGAGAAATGACTGTTACATTACAAATCTCAGATTGTTGGCTGCTTACTGGAAGGAGAGAGTTTTCAGCTTTGAAATCTCCAAAACCTAACTCATACATGTAGTTTCCCATAATGGAATCAGAAAATAACACAGGTTCACTAGGATCATGTAATTCTGTAACAGTATGTTTCATGTACCTTTCTCTTTGAATCTTTATCTGATTTGCTTTTCCATTTTTTGGTAACCACAAGGTTGACCAATCAGTGGCAAAGAAACCATTTAGCTGTTGAGACCAATCCCTACTTAAGAACAGTCCATATGCATCAGGTATATCAGCGATTACGATATCTATGATTTGATAGACTGAAGGATTACAAGCAATCCTAACTAAGACATATTTCATCTCACCGACAACCTTCACATTTGTTCTATCTAATTGAGTTATTTGTGCATTGGATGGGACAAATTTGCCATTTAATTTCTTACACACAGATAAAGGCATAACATTTGAAGATGCTCCTGAATCTACCATGCAATTGTGGACATTTCTATTAAAAATTTCAAAGGTAAGTAAGAATGGAGGTGTAGTTGACTTAGAGTTCTTACCTATCAAAGAAGCTTTATCAGCTGATGTTTTCCCTTTATCAGTTGCTGTTGGATCATTGCCTAAACTGTTTGCAGCAACATTTTGCTTTGTATTAGGGATGATCGTGATTACCGCAGGATTGATAATAGGACTACCAGGCATTGGATAGATTTGAAGGAGATCATACATACTAATGTTTGCACGTGTCTTCTTCAAATCTTCAATTATGTCATATTGTAAATCCAACTTTGGAGCGTTTTGAATGGTTTGGGTAGCCTTATTTGACTGAGTTTGTTTGTTCAGTTGTGAGTTATTATTTTCAGTGTTTGAAGTTGAGCTTGAAGCACCAGGAGTATTTGCAATTGCTTTACTACGCGTATTATATGCGTGTTGTCCTGGTGGTGGGCTTCTGTTCTCATGTTTTTTCACAAAATTATCCCAGAAGTGTCCATTAATTTGTTGAGGTTCTTCTGCTTCATCTTCATTTTCAGATTCTTCATCTTCTTTGTTCTGATTTATCTCTTGACTAGTTGTTTCAGATAAAGAGAGAACAGCTCGAATTGTGTTAAAGATCTCTTCATTAGCAGCTATATCTGGGGGTGCATTCTTATTGTTTGCATTTGGGTTTGGTCTAAATTGATTTCTGAAGTAATCCCTAGAAGGGGAAGCTTCAGAACTAGTTTTTTTTAACCCAATAACTTCATTAGTTAACGTTCGAATAGCATTCTGTAGCTGTTCCACATCGAAAGCTTTATCCTTATCTGAACTAGATCTTTCTACTTTCTTTCGAGGAAAAGAATCAGTTTTACCACTCCTTTCTGGTTCATAAGACATAAAATCTTTTTCTACTTTAATTGCCTCATCAAATGTTTCTATCAGTGTTGTTTTTCCAGCTCTCTTAACAAACATTCCAGAATTCCTAGGTAAGGCTGATGTATAATTTTCGATGATTATATCTTCCGGTGGTTGAGAAGCAATTGGAATTTTATTTTTTAATGTTAGAAACCTTTGATTGAAGTCTTTGATCCTTTCTTTGGGTTCCATTTTAATTCTAGATAATTCTAGGGCTAAAAGAGAAGGTGTTTTATCTTCCCCAAATTTATCTAAAAATACTTTATTAAATTCCTCCCAGTTTGTAATAGATCCTTGTACTAATGAAAAATACCAGGTAGAGGCTCTTCCCTCAAAAGTGAGAGGAAATAATCGACAGACAACATCCTCATGCTGAACATTTAAGGTTTGAACAGCTAACATGAATTTATCAATATGCACCTCTGCTGGTTCTTTGTCATCTGGGTTAAACTTAGGAAGAATTTTATCTGAATGTTTTGGTAATGGGTGTTGTACCCCAGGAATTGCTACAGCAGCTGCCCTTAACCAAGGGAGCTGTGGATTGGGTGGAGGGGGTGGAGGATTACCTCCTCCTCCTCCATTTCCTGCCATTGGACTGCCTTGAGAACTAGAAGAACTCTCAGAATGAGAAGATCTTGGACTGTTAGGTGGTGACTCAGGAGGAGAAGGTGGCTGATCAGAACCACTCCCCGGAATTAACTTCCTTGTGGTATTGGTTTGTGTGACCTGTCTTTGATAACTTTCAGCTTGATGTTGAGGAGTATTATCAGTTATTTCCAAATCTTCTGTAACTATGGTCAATTGTGGGTTATGTCGCTGTTGTCTAGGAAGACCATAATCTATTGGAGTTATACCTAACTGATTTGCGTAAGCTCTAGTAAGGATATGTCTGGATTCTTCTAGAGTTTGAGCACTTTGTGCGGGGGTAAATGGAGAAGTAATAGGATCACGTTCAAGAATATTTCTTACAGTTTCACTAAGAGGTGATCTACTAATTTCCGAAGATTGTTGGCTGGTTGGAAATGTTTCATTAGTTTCACCTGCCATTACTTAATTCATGCCCTCGTTCTAGCGCCATTTGTTGGCCTGATTTTATGAATCAGAGCCAATAAAGAGGTTTTATCCACACAATCAACTTAAAGCAGTATCCGGTGTGTTTAAGTTAACAAGACCTCGCAGGTTATGGTCCTGCTACCAGCTAGTTTGTTTCTTAAGGAAACCTCAAAACTAGCAAAATTTAACCTATTCTGAAGTTTATCCTATCTATATATTTACAAATGTCCTAAAGCTGCTTTCGGAAAGAAAGACTTCAATTTTTTGTGAAATTTTCTAAGTATAAAAGCCTAATTACAGTATGCAAAATGATTTAACAATGCTAGAAATAAAATAAATCTTAAAACTAACCTATCTATTCTATCTAACCCTATCTCAGCTGAGAGCAGATTTAAAACTAAGATTAATTATTAATCTTATAACAGAAAATTGAAGTATGATATAAACCAAACATGTTTAAATTATAACAACAATTACTCTGCTATATAGAAATGGAGTTGAATTTTAACCTAAGAGACACAGTCAAATTTCATTTCCAGAACTGATTAATAATTATTGTTCAAGACAGTCATTCAAATTTGTGATAATGTTTAATTAAAATTCACCATTAACATATAAATGAAACTTTAAATAAACAAAAAATTATATCATTCAAGCTATTTGTTTATA
This sequence comes from Larix kaempferi, assembly GCA_027924585.1. Lineage (NCBI taxonomy): Eukaryota > Viridiplantae > Streptophyta > Pinopsida > Pinales > Pinaceae > Larix > Larix kaempferi. The sequence goes on along the minus strand of BSBM01000826.1, from coordinate 4,782,528 downwards.
GTGAACACACTAATGAACAAACCAGAATGATATATGCATTCAATAACTAGTCTTGAGACGACAAAGTGAAAATTTGTTTAAACATCAGTATGACACAGCATACAGAGTTTGCATATAAACAGAAGATGACAAACCGAAATATATGTATATATGTGTAACCCAAAAATAATACCATTCACAGCATCATTTGTAGATATCCAGTATTATCCACAACAGAGCTTCAGCTTCAAGTTTGAAGTAATACTAGCAATAGAATATATTTCAAGAAGTTTTCTTCTACACTTCATCCCCCTGAGTTCATAAAAAATCTTCACTCATATACTAGTGAGAGTCGGTTTCTGCTATAAATGTTGCACGCAACATTATAGGAAACTACTTAACCATAAAAGCATCTAATTACACCAAATACTAAAAATAGAATCGACTAGCCTGAGTCGAGGCATCTCAGAACATTCTCGGCCATTCAGAATACACCAACTTGTAACAGATCAGCTATACTTTCATGCCAACGCATCCACCATATCCTGCATTCCTGGGAGAAAGCGGTGATAAAAACCCTCCTGCATTAAATTCAACAAATACATCATATCAGAAACGATTTAACACAGTTAACCGAAATATTAAAACAAAATTATAAATGCATGCCTGTAAAATCTCCGATTTTACAGACATGCTAAATCAAAATAATCGTTACCTGTCAACAAGAGAAAGAACTATTAGGCTTCATTATGAAGAGCGACTACTCTTCTAGCTTCGGCCAATTTAGCTTTCAACCTGATGATTTTGACATTTTGTTTTTCAATTCGTTCCAAAAGCATCTGGTTTGTTTTTAATATGGATTTCTTAGATTTCTTGAATTGATTCTTTTTCACGTTGGCCTTTTTCCACCTGTCAATCCATTCTAATAATTCTTTCTTGAACGTTTTATTCTCTTCTTCCAACAGGACCGTATACTGTTTGCGTTTTCCTCTAGACTCTGATTTTTTATCCTGGTAGATATTTCCTAACACCTGCTGTAGGGTTTCGTCTTCGCTAGCTACATGAGGAGAACGAGGACTATCACAATGCTGATTGTGTGATGGTTCCAATTGTACAGTGTCAACATCTATTTCTAGTTGATTACCCTCAACTTCACCTGATGGCACATCATTTCCCTGGACAGTGGTGGAATTTCCTACACCCATTGCGCTAGGGACAGGTATCGGAATATCATCCTCAATATCTACAACTGCGGGTTCGGCAACAGTAGATTTGGAAGTCTGTGGATCAGACTTATACCTTGGAGTAGAATGACGACTATGCATGCTCCTGGTGATTCTACGTGAAGATGATAAGTTTCCAACCTTCGACCCTTCCTTATCACAACAAACCTGAGCCAAATGGTTCAGCTTATGCATAGAAATTTTATGACATTCAGCAAGTTTATCAATTTCGTCTTCGGCTGAACCCTCTTTTAATTTTACAGGGTTTCCATCATTATTATCGGGTTGTGATTCATTTAAAATTTCCCTAGAACTGCAAGGAACTGAAACCCTATCATCATCTTTATCTACCTCATCGTCTACAGACGTGCTTATGGCCTCTGGTTCATTATCCTCTGAGCTATCATCCTCAGGATCTATAATTTTTCGTTTCCTACGAGCTCGAGGAGACGAATTAGGCCAATGTTGTGTTGGCCCCAATTTACAATCGACTAGGAATTCATCCCACGACCGACCTTTTGCGGATAATTGAAATTGCAGTAAAATTTTAATCAGTCCATGGTGACACAGACTATTATCAGGGTTATTAAAGTTCCTTACAGACTGTGACATTTTCTTCAGGCTTTGCCACAGATAGAAGGGCAAATTAAGTTTATAACCCTTAACCGCTAACAACAACCGTAAATGATACAAATGCAAATGGGAAAAACGTCCACAACAGGTTACGTATCTTACCAAGATTTCATAGTAAGCTCTCCACTCGGGCTTGAGAAACTTTACAGGCACGCCTACTCTCAATTTCGTTTTATCTGGTAAAGGCGTAAACAAAGCCAAACACTTCTTCTTATCCACCATAAGGCCTTTAAACCAGCGTTCTCCCACCTGGGGAAGTTTCGTGGCTTCAGCGATTTTGTCTTCATTGATAACGAACTCAACACCCCCAATTCGCACCCTGTCATTTTTATAACCCATTGCAAACATTCTGGTAATCTCCACATGATGACCATCGAAGCTTTGAAAGAAATGGGTCCATCCCATTTTCTCAAATTTCTGGGCAACCTCCTGATTAGCTTCAATAATTTCATACCCTGAGATTTCAAAACGATTCAGAGGAGACATGGTTTCTTCAGCACTGTCTGGGCTTAGCCGTGGAACGAAAGGGAAAGTGAAAATAGAGGGAATAGGTACCCACACACACGACATGCTAGAAAAAACTTCACATGCTCGAGATCTGATCACAATCAAATCTCTGAACCTACCATTTTAGCGGGATGGTGATAAATATTACAACTTTCATGCTACGCCATGGCTTATGCTAACTTATCTGCGTTTTGACCCTGCCAAGTAGTGACCACTACTTGACTTAATGAGACAGCGATACAAAGACTGCTTAACTTGGCGAACCAGCGATATGACAACTGATATAGCCATTATTAAGATCATTGATTATTGACAGTGGCTCATTATTAACAGGTACGATAGCGTAGTTCGTAATGAGTGTTAGCAATTAACACTGTCAACATGGTTTTACCAAATGCATACAATTGTCGAGTCTGTCAAGTGGTGAAGGCCACGTTTCCATGCCAGCTCACCGATCCAAAGGTTTATCAATTTAACCGTTGATTTTGCGCATGGTCAGTTCATCCAACGATCATCATGATTCCATGATATTACGTCGTGATGTGAAGAAGCATAGATTGCGTTTTAAGGTTGAGTAGGTATTAATCAAATGGCCAGCTTGGTGTTTGTTTTATTTATATGTACAAACTATATATATACAACACTAAGTCGAAACCTTTATACATGGTATTAACACACTATAGTATGTATCACTACATAGGGTATTAACCATATGAGAAACGCTTCCTATATAAACCATCATTTATTAATTAAATATGATATTGACAAAGTTTATGATAGGATATTACTTATGATATTAGATTCCCAAATTCACTTAGTCTTGAGACTAATAATACCCTAAACAATGAGTTTTATGATATTTCTTTGACACAAACCCTTAAGTCACATAAACTCTTTTCAATATTTTAAACAATTTTCAATGAGAATTTACGAAACTTATCAATCCTTCATTCGAGAGCCAAGTTCGATGATCAAGTCCCTATCAGCTTTTAGAGTCATTAATTACTTTTTCTTTGATTAAGAGCACCTTCAGAATCAAAGATTCTGAAAGAGCTCTATTTAAATTTTAATTCATTTTTCACATAAAGGACTGATTACTCTTCACTTTGTCAAGGAGTGAAGAGGTTGTTGCTTGCTGCCAACACGAGTGAAGCCCTGGAAATTGTGATGCAGTTGGAAGCTTCACCGATTGGGGAGAACGCAACTAGTATGTCGCAGATTCAGACCCAGTTGGCTAACTTGACCATACAACTGCAAGACTTGAAGAAGGGTAAAGAATAGCATGAGGAAGTGTTGTGTATGCGGTGTCGCGGAGAGGGGCATACTAAGGATAATTGTCCATACTTCCTCAATTATCTGGTTTCAGGAGCACCGAATCCATTGAACGGCGACGGTATGTCATGGTGTCGCATCTGCCAAGTATATGGGCACCGCCACGAGGAGTGTCAATACATGCAAAAGATGGTCACAAAACCGATGAATCTGTATTGTACATTCTTCAATTCCGTGGGACATGAAGACAAGGACTGCTGGGCGTATGGGTTACTTCATGAACGAACATACAATGCATTCTATGTGAAGGACGACTAGTGTGCTGTACAACAACCGCAACCATAGCCGCAGGTAGCTCAGCTGTAGGCACAGTTTGTACCGCAGCAGCAACCACAATAGTTTATGCCACAATATGCTTCGATGCAAATGGATCCATTGCAACCACAGTGCGTTCAACAACCTCAACACATGCAGCAAGGGCAAGGCATGCCACTGCAACCGAGTCCTATGCAACAACAGTTCAATCAACCACAATACCAGCAGCAGGGAGGATTCCATGGAGGATTCTGGGGAGGACGTGGTGGAGTACCTATTCAGTGTTATCACTGCGGGGTGTGGGGAAATTACCAGCGAGATTTCCCACAATTGTAGACACAGTGTACATTTTTTTTTGTTACGGATCATACTGTGGAAAATTATCAGCAGTTGATTGCGAGATGGAAAGCGGAGAATGTTCCGCAACTACAGAACCAGAATCAAGTACAGCAACCAGTGCAGAATCAAGTGCAGCAACCAGTGCAGAATCAGAACCAGCATCCAAATCAGAATGCCAACCAGAATGTGAACCAACCTGGGAATCCGCCACTCAATCAGACCCAGGGTGCGACTATTGGGATAATTTCTGCGGAACCAAGGACACAAGATGCTTTTGTCACAGTTATCACTTGTGGAGGTACGAAAACAGGAGAGGATAGCCCCCATCCACTCATCTGGCTAGCAGGACAGAAGAAGGTGTCATTTGACATTGATTCCGAGCGTGATGCATTCTTTCAGGCACGTTGCACGATGGAAAAGGATCGTGGTAAGGCCATTGTTTCTGACATGCCTCCTATTTTTGATGCCACTTCAGAGGCAGGTCCATCATGGCAGTCTGGGGCCTTGCAGATATTTTTTGAAAGTTGTTTATCACTGGCAAGGGATCCATATGATCTTGCCGAGCTCGAAGGGCTGTTGCAGCAACCAGCCAGGGGACGGCAAGAGTCCGCAGTAAACTCCTTATAGAGGCGAAAGACAGGTAAGGAGATGCATATGAATATTCAAATTGGAGACTATGAAGTTGATTCAGTTATTCTGGATCTTGGTTCAAATGTCAACATCTTAACCAAGCAGGCCTGGCAGAAAATGGGGAGTTCCACGCTGAGCTGGTCTCCTGTATAGCTCTGGCTGGCTAATCAGGACAAGGTGACACCGATTGGGAGAGTTCCACGCCTGGTTGTGGACATTGAGGGAGTGAAGACATGTTCCGAATTCAATGTCATCGAAGTAGTTGAAGGGGGAAGCTCCTATCCCGCGTTGTTGGGGATTGGATGGGCTAACGACAGTGCAGTAGTCATCAACTTTAAGAAGCGGATGATGAATTTTGAAAACCGCGACCTCAGAGTCATCGCTTCGTTGGATCCGGCTGAAGGATGTAGGTATATTGAACTAGTAAAGGATGAGGATCCCAATGGATGGGACTATGCACACAATATTTTAGAAGATTATATTCATCCGACTGCCGACGATAATCTTGGATGGCGCAGCTTCAGCTATGCATCTTCCGAATCTAATGACGCATTAGAGAATTGGCAGAACCGCCTGCTTGAGGTGTCACTCCACAAATGTGGGTTAGTCACGTAGTCATTATGTCGTGTTGCAACCGAGCCTGTTGCACTGCCAGTATATGAAGGGTTTCCTGGTTTGTTTGATTTTCTTGTGGCATTCAAGGAAAAGGTTTTGGAACCTCAGCGAGTGCTGGCATTGGAGGAAGCGATGAAGGCTGCTCCAGCACACTGGTGGGAGACACATCAGAAATCGATAGACGGATGGTCGCAGTGTCAGAGATTGATGTCGGTTCGCTTTGGCGACACCGAAGTTTACCACACAGGAAAATATGATTGACGAAATGACCCTGGCAGTCATTTGATGGAATGTTAGATGTTGTGGGCATCGCGACCCAAGGATGAGTGGGTCCATGCCTTTGTTCATACGCTGGACGAGATGCCGCGATCATGGTATATTGCAATTGAGTTACGAGTGGAGATTACCACTTGGTTGGAGTTGACAGTTTGTTTTACTCATACGTTCATCTTCACGGATGCCAACCCAGATGTCCATAATGCTTTGCAGCTCATCCGCGACGTAGTTTTGAAGGTTGTTCCAGTGGCATATCTTGTGGATCCACATACGCACTAGAAGATGCATTCCATGATGGAATGTTATAATATCATTGGTGGGCCAGAAGATGGTGATGATCCGCGGAATGTCAATATTTTGGAATCTGAAGGAAGTCACGATGTTGTAGCCCCTGATGCACCAACTGATTCGATTAGTAAAACGCTGAAGCTCCCGAAGGTAACATGGGACAAAGGATAGCCCAAAGTTCATGAATGTTGGGGACTATTGGGATGATGAGATGATGGGGAAGGTCACAAACTTGTTGCATGAATTCCAAGACTTGTTCCCTACTAAGTTTTCTGAGATGAATGGAATCTTAGACGATCTGGGGGAGATGAAGATCCCGTTGAAACAGGATGCCAAACCCATCAGGAAGCGACCCTATCGACTGAATCCGCGCCATAAGGAGAGGGTCAAAGTCAAACTTGATCGCATGTTGGATGCTGGCATTATTGAACCGGTTGAGGAGTCAGATTGGATCAATCCTATGGTGGTGCAGGACAAGAAGACCAGTGAAGTATGCATTTGTGTCAATTTGCGGAAGTTGAATGATGCCTGCTTGCATGATCCTTTTCTGACCCCATTTACTGATGAGGTGCTCGAAGGCGTGGGTGGCTAAGAGATGTATTATTTCATGGATGGGTTCTTTGGGTATCATCCGATCAGAATTGCAAAAGAAGACCGCCACAAGACAACCTTTGTGACAGAATGGGGCTGTTTTCAGTATACAGTGATGCCGTTTGGGTTGAAGAATGCACCGACAATATTCTCTTGAGTAGTCGTTGCTGCCTTCAGGGATTCATTCAGAAGTTTTTGCAGGCGTACATGGATGACTAGACAGTATACGGCTTGATCAACAATCATCTGGAAAATTTGCGATTGATGTTGGAGCACTGTCGACAGCATCAAATATCGCTGAACTTGAAGAAGTGTATCTTCTGTGCACCATTTGGAATATTACTGGGTCACATTGTGTGCAAGCAGGGATTGTTAGTCGACCCAGCAAAGATTGCGCTCATTCTAAGCTTAACACTGTCAACGAATGTCAAAAAATTGAGAGTAACGTTGGGACACACTAGGTATTATCGCAAGTTCATCCGGGGGTATGCAGCAATCACGGCCCCTATGGAAAATTTGTTGAAGAAAGATGTAGTATTTCAGTGGAGTCCTTAATGTCAAGTTAGTTTTGAAACGCTGAAGGCTAAGATGGCTTTAGCGCCAATATTGATATTTCCAGACTGGAGCAAGGAATTCCATGTCCACGTCGATGCCTCATCGATAGCGCTGGGAGTAGTTCTCGTGCAACCAGGGGAAGGGGATTTGGATCACCCCATTGCTTTTGAAAGTCGGAAGTTGTCATCTGCAGAGAGAAACTATACAATGACAGAGAGGGAAGGTCTGGTGATGGTATATGCGTTGTAGAAGTTCAGGCATTACCTATTAGGCAGTCACTTTAAGATGTTCACAGACCACTCTACATTGAAATATCTGGTCAATAATCCTGTGTTGGAGGGAAGATATGTCGATGGCTACTTCTTTTTCAGGAATTTGATTTTGAAGTGATCGTGAAGCCAGGACGCTTGAACGCAGGACCAGATCATCTGTCGTGGATTGAGACAGGATTAAGGTTGAAGTAGTTGATGAGTACTATGAAGAAATCATTCAGTTCCTAGCGACAGGTACCGCACCGGATGGGTTTACCACCAGTCAGAAGAAGCAGTTGGTGGTCAAGGCTGCAGAATTCCAGCTGATTGCAGGCGAGTTATACAAACTAGGATCGGATGAGATATTGAGGCGCCGTGTCTTGCCTCATGAGTAGGGGCAGATCTTTTCAGAAGCACATGCAGGAGTAGTTGGTGGGCACTATGGCATTCATGCGACTGCCAGAAAGGTGCTTCGCGCAGGGCTTTGGTGGCCGATGCTTCACAATGATGTAACAGATTATGCGCGGACCTGTGATGCCTATCAAAGAATTGGGAAACCCTCTAGGAGGGATGAGATGCCATTGAAGCCTCAAGTTACATTGGAACCATTTGATAAATGGGCAGTGGATTTCGTGGGCTCTATCAACCCACCTGGGAAGTGCACTAGTGCAAGATACATCATCACATCGACATATTATTTGACAAGATGGGCGGAGGCTGCACCAGTCATAGATTGTACTGCTGCAACAATAGCGTGCTTATTATTTGACAACATCATCACTCGGTTTGGCTGCCCAATGGTGTTGATGAGCGATTAGGGAAGTCATTTCATCAATCACACCATCAGCACATTGAAAGCAGAGCTGCAGATACAGCATAAGAAAAGAATGCCATATCATCCACAAGAAAATGGGACAGTAGAAGCTTTCAACAAGGTCTTGGAGCACGCACTAACCAAAGTTTGTAATGTGAACCGCGATGACTGGGACCTGAAAATTCCATCTGTTTTGTGGGCGTATCGCACCACTTGTAAAAGGTTGACGGGACAGACACCATTTAAGTTGGTATATGGGAAAGAAGCGATTATGCCTATGGAGTACATCGTTTCGAGTCTGCGCATCGCGGCAGCAACAGGGATGGCTTATGCAACGGCATTAGGAGAGCGTCTGGCGTAGCTAGTGCATCTTGAGGAAGACCGCTTTATCGCAGGCTTCCACCAAAGTGTGGAGAGGGATCGACAAAAGGATTGGAATGATCGCCATATCAAGAACAAACAGTTTCAGCAGGGTGACTTGGTGTTGTTGTACGACATCAAGTTTATGAAGCACCCAGGGAAATTGCATATGCATTGGCTTGGTCCATATCGCATCAATCGCATAACTTCAGGAGGAGCAGTATAGTTGCAGCAGTTAGATGGAGCAATGCTCCCAAAGTTGATCAATGGTAGCAGGTTGAAGCCCTACAGGACGAGCTTGGAGCAGCGCAATGCCTGAGTCGCATGAAAAAAAAATGCAGGCTGGTTGGTGGCAGGATGGCACACCAGCAGGGACAGAACGCACAAGCAGAAGTGTTTGTGTCGTAGTTTGAGCACAGGATCGCGACAACAGGCAGGGTTGCGACCGGGTCAAATCAGCAATCATTATGAATCGTGAGCAAATGAGACTTTTTCAGTTTGGCGGGTATGATCGTTTGCTAGCCCAGATTAGCGCCAGAGTAACGCACGCTTGGCACATGGAGCACGCCATGGCAGTATGGCCATGGGTACCAGGGGTGATGGTTCACACGATGTGGCACGTATGACAATTAAAGGGAGTAGGGTCACCACTCCGGCCGCCAGCAGCCTGGTCTACACACGTAGGAACCAGCGGGATGGCATGATGAGCACCTTACATGAACATGTTTACGAATGATCTTTGAGGCAGACGTCCGAACAGGAGCAATGCATAAATACAGGTACTGGAGGATATCCAAACAACGTGGTATTTACCAGAGAATAGGAATTCATGTTGCGCAAGAGGCGGGCATTTAGTTGAGTTAGGAATTGCAAGGAGGCTGTGGAAATGATCCATTTCATTTCGCAGGGTGACACACCAGGTACGTTGAGAGTCCGAACGACAAGTGTGAATGAGCGCCTGGAGTAGGAAGCGTCATGGAAACTCGGGTGTCAAAGAGACGAAGTCTCATCCGAGATGTCTAGGCATATGGTGGTAGTTCGAAGCCTTGTGGTCCCTATGACCACAAAGATGATGGGGGTGGCATCCCCCTAGTCCCTGTAGTACGTGTTTACCTGTGCGAAACAGATGTGCCAGAGCTGTTGGCATGTTTTGCACCTCGACGCTGTTAGTAAACTTCTCCTCAGTCGGCACCAGGTTCCTAGAGACTGGAGGATTATTTTGAGAGGTACATGACAGAAAGCCGAAGGATGACCATTTTCAGGTGAGAAGTACATGACAGCAAGACAACGATCATCACGGTAGAGGGATCGGTACATCCTAGCGAGATCCAGACAGCAAGAATAGTTGCAGAGATACAGTCCAGTGACAGACGAGCCTGAGTACACCATGTCCGCCTGATGTGGCTCGAGGGCGAGCCACAAGATTGTGTTGGGGGCCTGTTGAGAGGTGGTTTGGTGAGTCAGCATCGTAACATCACGGATGTTGCGCAAGTACAAAGGTACCGCGAAAGGAGGAAAGAACCGAGCAAGATTTTGGCAGGTGGTTTGGTGAGTCAACATCGTGGATGCTGCGCAAGGCCAAACGTACCGTGAAAGGAGGAAATCAGCGAGCAAGGTGACAAGTATTTTTGTAGTTTTGGGTCATTTGTACTGTGTTATGTATATTTTGGGTCATTTAAACCGCACTATGGGGGTTTTTGGGTCATTTGACCACATTTGGTGGGATTTTGTGTTAGTTTTTGTAGAAGTTTGTTAAGAAGTAGTTAGGCGGTTTCTTAGGCGGACCATAAATGTAAAGGCGTAAGCCTATAAATAGATGTAGTTTTGTAAGTATTGAGGGAATCTACCTTTTGGAGATCATCTTGGTGAAGAATGTGAATGTAAAACCTTGATCTTGATCTGAAGCGGAAGACTGAATATCTTATGTATCTGGGTTTTTGCGAAGATAATATGATGTGACAGAGCTTTTGAGCAGAATCCCTGTGTCTTTTCTATTTATTTGTGGTAATGCATTTTGTGATATGAATATATGAATGATGCGATGCTTCCTTGTGCAATTAATGCATTACTGTTTTATCTATTGCAATAATGGGTTTGTTCCTGTTGAATGATGTCGCAATTATGATTAATGCTTGAGTTGAATGCTTAGATCTATTTCTGACATGTTGGAATAAGTCGGTCAATTGATGCACAACATCCTCCTTCATTCGGTAGAAACATGGTTCCGTCAACTCTCCCTTGAACATATCAGGTGAGACCTCATCTACTCTGCAGGTGTTGCTGGACGGGGTAAAACCTATCTGGGTCAGTGCTCAGGGAGATCGCAGTGGTTTGGGTGTCGACAGTGTTGGGAACCCCTGTCGACTGGGTTTGTGTCAACATATATCATTCAGATAAAGAAAACAATGGAGGATGAGCATAATAAGATATCAATGCTCCAAACCAAACTAGACCTTCTGGATCATTTGTTGCATGATACGGAAGAGATAAAAAATGCAATAAATACATACTATGACAAGACAGAGAAAAGGTTGAATGTATTAGGTAAACTTTTGACCAAAACTCAAGTATTGAAAAAGAAAACTGGCTCGGTCAGCTAAGTAGAAATGGATCTTGCACTAAAAGGAAACCAATGACAACACTCTAAAAGTTACTCGTTTGGTATGATGAATGTCCAAGATGAGGATGAAAGACCAGATTTTAAGTTTGCTCAAGATGAAGAAGAATTCCAAGAAATACAAAGCTTAGTAAGTCAATTCCATAGAATTCCTAAGGCATTACCTGAAAAATATATGGCTATGCTTAAATTCCCCTCTCACACAAAAGATACCCATCATAGTTCAGGGGTCAGCCATGAAGTTGGTTCTTCCTCCTTTTTAGGTCCTCCTCCTCCCACTTTTGATTTAGAAATGCAAGATGCCTCTTTTGATCCTTCTCACAAATTCCATTTTGGAATAAATGCAATGAATAACCTGATGTCACAAATTCCTGAGCAACCCGTTCTGAATATCCAATGTCAGTCGCGAGCATAAATAAAGTCAGCCATACAGCTTCTTGGACAATGGGTTTTATATAAAAAGACCCAAGATTCAAATATTCCCGGTCAGCAATTAGCCTTACAGTTGATAGTTGGATTATCCGGTTTAGCACATGAATGGTGGCAGTGGCTACCACAAGAAGTAAAAGATGAGATTTTGAATGCTGATGATGCAGATCAACAGATATTGCATGCCTTGGGAAAATAATTATATGGCCCTGACGATAAAGAATACTATGAGCACCTAGCTTCTTTATTCATGTCTGCAAGAATTTGTGACCTGAGTCAAAGTGAGAAATACTTCTGCTATATGCAGAACCTTCTTATCTCTTCTGGAAAATATGGTGAACTAGCATACTTGAAACACTATCTTATAAGTTTTCCCAGTCATGTTCCAGATGTCATGGAACAATTTCTTAAAGATAAGAAGATTAATCTTCGCGGACTCTCATTAGCACAGCTCCATGCTTTTATCATGGAAACTTGGCAGGAACATTGCCTAGAAAAGAGAGTTAGTCGGGATTTCAAAAGGCACCAATCTATGTATTCTCCTAGTTTTTGTAAAGATGTTGCAAAAATGCCTGATTGGGGTTGTGGTGCTTACAATAGAGGGAGTTTCGGAAAAGAATCATGCCACTGCAAGAAGAAAAAGAAAGGATTCCATACAAGTACTCCTAGATATAATCCTGACAAATCCTACAAGCATAAGACTCACAAATCTTATACGAAAAAATATAGAAACCCTTTCTATAAGAAATATTTTGACAAAAAAAGGTCTCAGCCAGCAGACAAAGAAAAATGTTTTATTTGTGGAAAGAAAGGTCATTGGGAAAGCAAATGTCCACAAAAGAAATCCAAACCAAAGCTTGCGGCTTTCTTCGAACAGCTAGATCCAGCTTGGTGGGATCTTTATTTTTGTGAACAAGATCAGTACTCTTCTGGAGAAATTATGTTTCTCCCTGATGATTCCGATGATGATTCTGATATCCATCTGAATAAATTTGCTCCCTCTAGTTCTGATTCTTCCTTTTCCGACTCTGATTCCACCTCGGAAGCAAATTTAGGGGGGTGTGATGGACCTCCAGACTTCAATTTTTCTTGTTATATGTTTCTGCCTCAACAAAACCATCTCCTCAACAACGATTAACCGCAATTTATCAACAATTATCCCAGATTCCTATTTTTGAGTATATTCTCAGAGGAGAATTAAAGGAAGAAAATAAAAAGCTACTGTCATTACTTAAAGGAAAAGAGAAGCAATCAGAAGAAGGTAAACTCTCTCCTTCCCATCATACTGTATTCTACAATCCTACAGATTTATATAAGCACTATCCTGCAGATCATGAGGATAGGCAGAAGTTCAGAAAAGATAAAGAAAATCTGCTTTGTCTGCAAATCAAAGAAAAACAAAATTCCCTTAGGAAGCTTGTAAGGGAAATTGAAGATTTGAAAAGAATTCTTGAAGTAACAGTCAGAGAAAAAGATCAGTCTTCTGAAGATGAGATATGCCGACAATATGACATAGCTCTTAAGAGCCCTGAGCATGAAAAGAAAGATTCAAAAGAAGATGCTCTTTTCCTTGAACCTTCCTTAAGACTTTTTACAGGTCCTTAAATGTACATTCAAGTTTCTTTTTTTCCTCCAGATTTCAAGCCCTATAAGTTAGATTGCATGATATATTCAGGTTCTAAGATGAATTTAGCAAAAGGAAGTGCAATCCCTTCATTCTATTGGGAGAAGGCTTCAGAACACGGAGTTTCTATAGAAGGTACCCATGTACAACTTTTGGATAGAGTAGCAGACTTTCCTATTCAAATAGAAGGATGTATAGAAGCTTCATCCTTGAATAGGTTGGATAGTATAAAAAAAGATTGTATATTAGGCTCTAAATTCCTAAATAGAGTGAGCCCTATTACTTTTAGCACTGTTAAGATGTTGTTTAAATGTACCATAAAAGGAAATCCAGTTTCTTGTCCTTTATCCTTTGAAGCTCATTTGAAATGAAAAATCCCCGTGAAAAGAACTGAGTCTAAAACAAACATTGCAGAATTGTTCAAAATGGAAAGATGCATTGCCTACGCAGAAATACATAAGGACAAGGCCCTTGCTGATATCTCTGAAAAGCTTGAGAAAGAATGCACTTCAAAAATCCCTAATGCTTTCTGGAGCAGAGAAAAATACTTTGTTTCCCTTCCTTTTGACCCTCTGGTAAAACATAAAGCTATGAAATCCTCTGCTAGATTGATGTCTCCCTCTGAGAGAGAATTTTGTGCCATTGAAATTAAAGAGTTGCTTTCAAAAGGGTTATTTGAACCCTCTAAGAGTTCATGGGCTTCCAGAGCCTTTGTTGTTAACAAACACTCAGAGATTAAGAGAGGTAAGGCAAGACTAGTTGTGAATTATAAACCTCTCAATGTAGTGCTCCAGAAAATTAGGTATCCATTACCTGATAAAGCTAGTCTTATGCAACGGATTGTTGGATGTACTAAATTTAGTAAGTTTGATTTGAAATCTAGTCTCTATCAAATTGGGATTGAAGCAAAAGATAGGATTAATACTGCTTTTGTTGTTCCCCATGGTCAATATCAATGGAAAGTCTTACCTTTTGGAATAAAAAATTCCCCCTCTGAATTCCAAAAGAGAATGGAGGATATTTTTAGAGAAAAGAGATGGGCATTAGTCTACATAGATGATATCCTGATATGCTCTAGGAACTTGCAAGATCATTTAAAGCATTTACAGGAATTTTATCATTTAGTTTATAAGAATGGTCTTGTTCTCTCAAAGAGAAAGATGGAAATCAGAAAGACTGAAATCAAGTTTCTCGGTTTCAAGATAAACAAAGGGCAAGTAATTCTTCAAGACCATGTCTTAAAGGTGTTCTCGCATTTCCCGGATCATATATTAGAAAAAGTTCAACTTCAGATATTTCTAGGAAGTATCAACTACATCAGACCATTCTATAAAGGGAAAGTTGAAGATATTCATATCATTCAGAAGAGATTGAAAAAGAATCCCCCTAAATGGTCTTCAGATTTGACTACTGCAGTCCAGAAAATTAAAACAGAAGTGCAGCAACTCCCCGCTCTCTCTCTTACCCAAGGAACTGGTAATCTTGTAATTGAAACGGATGCTTCGACAAATGCATTGGGTGGAGTTCTGATTGAAAATCACGGCGAGAGAGAAGAGATTTGTGGCTATGCCTCAGGATCATTTAAATATGCAGAACTCAATTATCCATCCAGCCACAAAGAAATCCTGGCTGTTAAAAAGACAGTCAATCATTTTCATTTATTTTTTAAGCCTATAAAATTTCTAGTTAGAACTGATTTGAAAATAATGCCTGGGATCTTTAAGAATGAAAATATTATGGCGGAGAATATTTCTAGGATTTTAAAATGGTTTTTATGGTTACAGAATTTTGATTTTGACATTGTTTATAAGCCTGGTTATCTTAATTGTGTTGTTGATATGTTAACCAGAGAAGAGTTCCATAATCAAGCTTTTCCCCAGATCAATATGTTCAGTGTAGGCGCATCCAGCTCTTCACAACAAGAAAAAGGCAAGGGTCCAGTAAGACCATTTCCATCCCCACTTGGTCATTCTCAGGCAGGCTTGTTCTTGAAGCCATGGGATGAATCCTTGACACCAGAAGAGCATCAACAATCTTTAGAGCATGCAAACAGAACAGAGGCTCAGAAGTTTTTGTCTTTAACTCTCATAAGACAAATCCAAGAATCTCGACTTAAACTCCAAATTTTGGAGAAATGGGAAAAATATGTCTTTCTTGGTCTGGAAAAGGCACAGGACAAATTAATTGGTTTTCGAGAAGTTTGGCTAGACTGTAATGAAGAAAGAGGCATAGATATGGGGTATGTCGACTTGGGACATGGTGATCTTACTTAGACCACATATAACCTTATTCTTCAATTTTGCAGAGAAGAACATGAGATAATTATATGTGCAGACCTGTCAAATCTTATCAACAATAAATGGTCAGGGTGGACTGAAATATTTTTTGATAAGTTTTGTCCAAGAAAAGATTGGGTTCATCGAAGGGCTAATTTCATCCTCCACATTCAATCTGATATGCAGGTTGCAAACCAGAACCACATGTGGTTCAAATTTAAGTTGCAACACCTTGGAGGACGATATACGTTGCTTGAACATACTATTTATACAACCCAGAAGTTCATCAAAAGAGATCAAGACAACTTGAGAATTGACAACAAAGTTCACACCAGAAGGATTCCTCTTAACTATAGAGTGGAGTCAACTTTTCAGGGAAATTTTATGTGTGGAAATAACCAGGTTATGTTTGGGTCGGACGTTGAGCAATGCTTTGACTATACTCTCTACCCATCATACATTATGCCATATGAACCCGTGGATTCTAACGGGGATCCTTTTGATTGTCTGTGTGGTGGAGTGGATCTCGGTGATGGTCGAGAAATTTGTATCTGTCTACAAGGGTGGGACCCCTATGATTGATTGAAAGGCATGGTGGGTCGCCTTAATAGGTTCCACATTGTAATAATATATTTTATGTTGTCAGACCGTATCTGTCTGCGGGGGTGGGACCCCTATGATTGATTGAAAGGCGTGGTGGTCATCCTTAATAGGTTCCACACTGTAATAATTTTAATTTATGTTGTCGTATGTATGTCCCTTTGTTTTAAAAAGGAAAGTCAACCTGATTCTGTCTTAAAGTTGTTAGGATATTTAGACACTTAGGAGTTAGTTAAGATCAACTTGTGTAATATATCCGTTAGGGATAGTGTGTTTCTTTAGTATGCATTAGTATGCATTTGTAAATACTTAATCCGACGGTCACGATATGTTCCCGACATAGAGTGATCTGATGGCTCAACTTCTCTTAGATCATACTTAACCTTGATCCGTGGCTTAACACCCAATTGGTCCATGATCTCTATTTAAAGAGCATGGAGGGTCATTGTTTAGTTGATCGATTATGAGAAGCTCATTTGTAACTTTCTTTCTTTGCATAATAAATTGTCCCGTAGAAGCTATTTGGTCGGGGCCGTGGAGTGTTTCCCTCAAGAGGGTTTAAACCACGTCAAAACATTGGTGTGTTGATCTGTGATCTGTTTGTGTGAAGTCGTTGCTCTTGGTGTTCGATCCTTTGGTAGTACCCTGTGTACCCAAAAATGGTATCAGAGCTTTTATGAAGAGCCGCTTTCGTTTATGATCTAGATCTTGAACTGTTGTTGCTGAAACTCGAAAGGGTTTATTGTTCTGGTATTTTTGTGCATTTCTTGGCTGTGGGAGGCGTTCCATTGTGTCCGGAGCGTCGTTTCCATTGGGAAATAGTTTTCGTTTGATCGAAAACGGTTCCCGATTGCTCCAGAAACGCATATTTCATCAGATCTGAAGGTATAATGTTATAGTGACGCATTTTTTTATTTTATGTTTTTAAAAGAAAAAAATCTTATATTTTATCATTTTTTTACTGTTAGATTTTTTTTAGGTTCGGATTGTTTCTTTCCCGTCTGCGTATGCTCTTTTCCGTGCACCTTGAGCGATCTCGGCAAATTAGAAACATAAAGAGAAAGGGTTTTTCTCGGTTGTGTATGCTCTTTGCCGTGCACCTTGCGCGATCTCGGCAAATCAGAAACAGAGAGAAAACATAGACTTTCTGGGCAAGCTAACGAGATCTAACTCCACAAGTGTGGAAAAGTTTTTTTTGTTTCGATTTGTGGTGTGTTTTGCAAGAAAAAGGGCAAGCACGCAAACCGAGTAAGAAGAGTAAAAAAAAAAAAGCCCCCTTCCTCATTCCCATATTTTACATACCTTTTAATCTAGCTCACTTGGTTCAAATTTGCTTTATTCCTTAATAGGTCTTGAGTTCAAGTCCTAGGAAGTTACTTTTAAAAGAAAAAGTGCATGCAATTTCTATTTTCAGACTATTGGTTTCTACTTTTACAACCATTAATTTACAAATATGGTCGCCCCTTGTGATATTCTACTTAACAGTTCCAACTATTTCTCATGGAAATCTCGTATGGAGGATGTTCTACGAAGTAGGGGACTTTTCAGAATTACCTCAGGGAAAGAAACAGAACCCACTGATGATGATAAGAAAATAAAATGGGCAAATAGATGTGACGAAGCTCGTGGATTGATTAGGATGTCAATCTCTACTGATTTGTGATTCCACATATCTAGAATTGATGAACCTGATGCTGCTTGGGACAAGTTGGAATCTGTGTTTGGTAAACACAATGAAATTCGAGGTCACCAACTTGAAAAATGAGTTGATTTCTTTAAATCCAAGTGACTTTTCATGCATTCAAGATTATTTATCTATGTACAAAACTCTTAAACTCTTATGTGCAAAATGTAAGATTAAGAGGGAAGACAAACAATGCATTTATCATATTCTTTCCAAACTTGGACCTGCATATTCTGTTTTTGTATCTACATTTTACTCCATGAAAGAATCCTTGAATGCAGCTAACTATCAAGAGCCTAGTCTTGAATCCTTTTGTGATTCATTGATTAGAGAGCAAGATAAACTCATTCATCTTGGAATAATCAACAATGCAGATACATCTGGGAAATCCTTATTGTCCCAACAGAAATAAAAGTCCAAGCCTCCCAAAAAACAAAAATTTTGCAATAATAAGTCAAACAAGGGTCCAAAACCCTCTCAGTCAGCTCCTTCTTTAAAAAATGACAAAGGATCCAAGCCAAAAGGCAAGAAGACTGAGCGTCATTGCAACTATTGCGGGAAAGATAGTCATGATGAATCTAAGTGTTTCAAGAAGATGGCAGCCTTAGAAGCAGCAATGAAGAAGCACCACATCAGCCTAGATTCGCCTTGAGAATCTACCTCTCATGGACATGCACTTTGTGCTTCTGGTTATTCTTATAATGCATCTTCTTCTTCTACTTCAAATGAATGGCTCATTGATTCTGGAGCATCTTATCATATGGCTAAGGATCAAGCCATCTTTTCTACTGTGCATGAATGTAACACCAAACAAATATTTGTTGGTGATGATAGATCTCTAAGTGGTGTAGGAGCTGGAACAGTTCCAGTAGATAATGGTCATTTTAGTGATGTACTATGTGTTCCAAGAATTTCCTGCAATTTGTTATCAGTCTATCAGATCACTCATTCTGGTGAAGGTAAAACTGTGAACTTTACACTTCACCAAGTTGTAATCAAGGATTTTAAAGATCCTCAACAGGTCCTAGCTACCGAAATTGTTGATGATATTACCAGGTAGTACAAGTTTAACAACTTTGAGTCATCACCTTTCCCTTCAGTTTTTGTTGCTCATAGTGATAACTTGAGCAAACTTTGGCATGAGCGATTTGGTCACTTAAATTATCGCTCATTGCAACAACTATGTAAAGACAATATGGTGACAGGTCTTCTGATGGTATCTTGTAGGGATGGTGTTTGTTCCGGTTGTGTACTCGAAAAACATCATCGGGACAGTTTTGACAAACGTGCCTCTTGGCATGCCTCGGTTCCCTTGGAGCTTCTGCATAGTGACTTGTGTGGTCCTCTTCCATCTGCTTCCTTTTTTGGTTTCAAATATTTCTTAACTTTCATTGATGATTACACCAATGCACTTGGGTTTATTTCCTAAAACTTAAGAGCGAAGTATTTAACATGTTCTTGGCCTACAAGGCCCTTGTTGAAAAACAATCTGGTCATCAAATTATTAAGTTAAGATCTGAAAATGGAGGAGAATATGTTAACAAAAAGTTCACTACTTTCTGCACTGAACAAGGCATCCAACAACAACACACTGTTCCATATACACCACAACAAAATGGTGTAGCTGAGCGGAAGAACCACACTTTAAAAGAAATGGCTAATTGTATGATCCAATCTAAGGGACTAAGTCTTCAATTTTGGGCTAAAGCCATTAATTGTGCAAATTACATAGTTAATCACACCCCCACTAAAGCATTACAAGGTATAACACCGGAAGAAGCATGGAGTAAAACTAAACCTAATGTAAGTCACTTCTGTGTGTTTGGTAGTGAAGCATGGGTTCACATTCCGAAATGAAAAACAGAAAGCATTGCAGTCTAAAAGTGAAAAGTGCATATTTGTTGGATATTTTGAAGATGTAAAAGGTTATAGACTTCTTCAACCACATTCTCATGATATAATCATTAGAAGAGATGTTAAATTTGATGAAAATCTCTTGGCCTGCGAGCCTAACTCAGTGATTGTGCCATCTTTGGCCTGCGAGCCTGATTCGGCGTTTGTGCCTTCTTCTTCTCCTTCCAACTTCCTTGACAGGTTTCCAACTCCAGTTTCTGATGATGACAGTGAGGATGAAAACCCACCTCCGCCTGCTCATGTTCCTCTAGTTGCACCAACACAAGTGCTTCCTCGATGGGTCCGTTCAACATGTGAAGCAGCTGGTGATCCTAGAGATCAACGTCGAACACATTCTCAGTTTCAGTGAGCCTCTTCTCTTTTGGCTCAAGTTTATAAGAATCATGATCCGAAAACTTTTGCAAAAGCTTCAGGGAATCCAGATTGGGATGCAGCCATGGATGAAGAATATCGTTCCTTAATGGCGAACGATACTTGGGATCTTGTACCTCTTCCAAAAGGAAGAAAACTTGTCAGATGTAAATGGGTCTACAGAACTAAGTATGCATCAGATGGAAGTGTTGAAAGACTTAAGGCAAGGTTAGTTTCCAAAGGTTTTTCCCAACTTGAAGGGATTGACTACAATGAAACCTTTTCTCCTGTTGCAAAAATGAACTCCATCCGCCTTGTTCTTTCCCTTGCAGCCTTACACAACTGGGAAGTCCATCAAATGGATGTCAAGTCTGCCTTCTTACATGGTGATTTACAGGAAGAAATTTACATGGAACAACCTCCTGGATATGTTCAGAATAACTCTAGCCTTGTCTGCCGCCTTAAAAAATCCTTATATGGCCTTAAGCAAGCTCCTAGAGCTTGGTATGCCAAAATGGATAACTTTCTCCTTGACACTGTTTTTTCTAGATGCCATTCTGACCCCAATGTCTATACCAAAAAAGTAGGAAACCATCTCATCATACTTGTTCTATATGTTGATGACCTTATTCTTACTGGTAGTGACCCTGAGCTTATAACCTATGTGAAATCCAGTCTTAAACAAAATTTTGAAATGTCAAACTTAGGACATTTGCATTATTTTCTTGGTCTCCAAGTCCTGCAAACCAAAGAAGGAATCTTTCTTTCTCAGTATAAGTATGCTTGTGACCTTCTTCGTTGCTTTCACATGGAAGATTGTACACCAGCCCCTTCTCCCTTCCAGTCTGGATTCAATGTTTCTGCCACTTGTACTTCACCTGAAGTCGATGCCACCTTGTATCGTCAGCTTGTTGGTAGTCTCTTATACTTGACTCATTCCCGTCCTGACCTTTCCTTTGCCGTTGGTCATGTTGCCCGTTATATACAGACACCTCATGAAAGTCACTAGAAAGAAGCTAAAAGAATACTTCGATATATTCGAGGTACAGTTCAGTTTGGGATTCATTACAGTACAGGGGGGAAACCTTTGTTGGTTGGTTTCACTGATTCAGATTGGGCCGGCGATCCTGATGATCGAAATTCTACTGCAGGTTATGTTTTCAGTCTGGGATCTGGACCTATCACTTGGGCCTGTAATAAACAACAAGCTCTTGCTCTTTCTTCAGCAGAAGCAGAATATCGAGCCGCAGTTAATTCCAGACAAGAAGCTTTATGGCTTTGACAGATCCTTTCAGAGTTTGGATTCGAGCAGCAGCAGCCTACTCCACTTTGGTGCAACAATCAAAGTGCCATCAAGCTTGCCAAAGATCCAGTTCTACATCAACGCAGCAAACACATTGAGATACATATGCACTTCATCAGAAATCTTGTTCATGATCGTGTTCTTGAAGTGCTCTTCTGCCCTACAGATGATCAAGTTGCAGACATCTTCACCAAGTCTCTTACAGAAGCAAAGTTTTCTAAACTTCGATCTATGTTAGGAGTTTAGGAACTTGTCATTAAGGGGGGATAGGCTCTAATGCCTCCTTCCTTCTCCTAATAGTGTCACTTTTGTAAATCCTTCAATCCTATCCCAAGTTCTTCTTAAGGGGGGATGTTAGGATATTTATACACTTAGGAGTTAGTTAAGATCAACTTGTGTAATATATCCGTTAGGGATAGTGTGTTTCTTTAGTATGCATTTGTAAATACTTAATCCGATGGTCACGATATGTTCTCGACATAGAGTGATCCGATGGCTCAACTTCTCTTAGATCATACCTAACCTTGATTCGTGGCTTAACACCCGATTGGTCCATGATCTCTATTTAAAGAGCATGGAGGGTCATTGTTTAGTTGATCGATTATGAGAAGCTCATTTTTAACTTTCTTTCTTTGCATAATAAATTGTCTCGTAGAAGCTATTTGGTCGGGGCCATGGAGTGTTTCCCTCAAGAGGGTTTAAACCACATCAAAACATCGATGTGTTGATCTGTGATCTATTTGTGTGAAGTGGTTGCTCTTGGTGTTCGGTCCTTTGGTAGTACCCTGTGTACCTGAACATTTGTCTAAAGTACTTTATTCAAGTCCCCATATGTCTGTTATACCACTTAAGGGATGAGATAACGGATGTGGCTGTCCCCACACTCTACCCTGAATCTTTACTTTTGACTGAATGCTTCCAGTTTGGAGCCACTGGGTCACCGGCTAGTTTTTGTATAAATAAGACTCCAAGGCTCTTATTTAGGCATCGGTTTTTGCGATTTGAGAGCTCTGCAAATATTTGATTCGAGGTCTGTGTATCCTCTGTGCCCGCGCTTGGTGCGAACTGGCATATGAAAAGTAGATATCTCAAGTGTAAAGAGTCTGTATGAAGTCAGTAGTGTATCCTCTCACTCTGTGCTTCGAGCGAACAGTTGGGATCAAAAGCTATTTGATCTTCAAGTCTGTTAATATCAGTGATGATGTTCGCAGTCCGAAGATGAACTGATAATATGTATGTAAATTGAGTGTGAAATATTTAATGAAAAACAAGCAAGTTTGCTAGAGAAAGCCAAAAGAGATCTTGGAGGCATTTGGTATCAGATCCAGCACAATTTGGCCTTTTGTGTTGTAAGTATCAGGATTTCTATTTTGATTCTCTACTATATGAGCTGATGTATCTCTGCATTTTTGTTTACAGTCTTTCATCCGTTTCCTTATTTTTGAAGTGAATTTTATGTGTTGGGAAAATGGGTGTCTGAGTTGTGGTGGGGTCATAGCCATGGATAGGCGTCGTAAATCCTCCATTGTTTAAGAATTGTAGGAACCCTTGTGAGCAATTTTTCCCATTTACTCCTCGATAAAGGTAAGCGTTACATGGACCTTTCAATGGATTCAGTCCTGCTCTAGACTTTAGACTGTCAGACAGACAACGATACAGGCGTATATTTAGCTGGACGACGTTTCTCTTTTCAACAGGAGACTTATACATCTTCTTTAGTAATCAATATACAGGATTTAAATCCTTCCGAAAATTGGCAATTACCAGCCATCTTACCTTCTGATGTTTATAAGTTATCTTGGTGGCAATATAAAACTCACACTCAAATCAAAGTTATCTATGTTGATGTTTCTTTTACAGATAAAGATGAGCCTGTGAACTTTAATTTGTTAGATAAGTCCCAAATAGATTGGGATAAAACCCAAGGATATAAGTACGCCCATCTTGGTGCAATTAAACTTGGCCTTAGTCCATTAGTTTTCCCCTATCTTCCCGTTTCTTCTTTGTGTGTAGCCATAGACACTTGGCATATCAATTTTTCTGATGCCATCATCGGAGGCTTTACCGCTCCTTTACATAATGACCCATGTTTTGGCACCATTTTTCCTAAGTATTTTGTCATCCTTGAAGATCCCTATATCTATGATTTAATTAAAGCATATATCTTACCACGTGGATTTAAAATGGATTCCGGCTCCAAGATCATACAACTCAAAGCATGTGTTCTTGTCCGCTTTGGGAATGATAATCTTCCCCCTCTCCAGTCTAAGGTCCATCAGAGATCTCACTTGCACAACATGGTGGAGACAGATAAATCTAAACAAAACACTCTGGTTACTTTTGACTGGACGAGAATAAACTACCCTAGACAATGGGAAGTGAAATATAAAGCGCTAAGGAACCAAGATATTTATGTACATAAAATAGAGTCTTTTATCAATACCCCAATTTCTTTTGATAGATCCTCCCACTC
Source organism: Larix kaempferi (assembly GCA_027924585.1). Lineage (NCBI taxonomy): Eukaryota > Viridiplantae > Streptophyta > Pinopsida > Pinales > Pinaceae > Larix > Larix kaempferi. The sequence continues at coordinate 4,758,609 of BSBM01000826.1, read as the reverse complement.
ATTTTGAATCCTTGAAGGCCATCCTACCCCTTGTTTTAGTCCTCCTCTTCTCAGGACCTTTATGTTAAGTGTCATAGACCCCAGTAAAGGATGGCTGAACTAAAGTAGAAGAAGCAGGTTCATGCGTATTTGACTTAAAATCAACATTATTCACAGAAAGGGTCCTGAGAAGAGGAGGAGTAAAACTAGGGGTAGGATGGCCTTCATGGATTCGAAATGAGTGGGAGGATCTATCAAAAGAAATTGGGGTATTGAGAAAAGACTCTATTTTCTGTACATAAATATCTTGGTGCCTTAGCTCTTTATATTTCACTTCCCATTGTCTATGGTAGTTTATTCTTGTCCAGTCAAAAGTAACCGGAGTGGTTTGTTTATATTTATCCGTCTCCACCATGCTATGCAGGTGAGAGCTCTGATGGACCTTAGACCGGAGAGGGGGAAGAGTATCATTCCCAAAGCGAACAAGAACACAGGCTTTGAGTTGTATGATCTTGGAGCCAGAATCCATTTTCAAGCCACGTGGTAAGATATATGCTTTAAGTAAATCATAGATATAGGGATCTTCAAGGCTGATAGAATACTTAGGAAAAATGGTGCCAAAACACAGGCCATTATGTAAAGGAGCGGTAAAGCCTCCGATGATGGAATCATAAAAATCGATATGCTGAGTGTCTATGGATACACAGAAAGAAGAAACGAGAAGATAGGGGCGAACTAATGGACCAAGGCCAAGTTTAATTGCACCAAGATGGGCGTACTTATATCCCTAGGTTTTAGCCCAATCTATCTGGGACTTATCTAACAAATTAATATGCACAGGCTCATCTTTATCTGTAAAAGAAACATCAACAGAGCTAAATTTGATTTGAGTGTGATTTTTATATTTCCACCAGGATAACTTATAAACATCAAAAGGTAAGATGGCTGGTAATTGACAATTTTTAGAAGGATTTAAATCCTGGATATTAATTACTGAAGAAGATGTAGAAGTCTCGTGTTGAAAAGAGGAACGTCGTCCAACTAAAGATACGTCTATATCGTTGTCTATCTGACAGTCTAAAGTTTGGAGCGGGACTGAATCCATTGAAGGGTCCATGTAACACTTACCTTTATCGGGTAGTAAATGGCGAAAATCGCTCACAAGGGTTCCTACAATTCTTAAACAACGGAGGATTTACGGCGCCTATCCATGGCTATGACCCCACCACAACTCGGACACCCATTTTCCCAACACATAACCTTCACTTCAAAAATAAGGAAATATATGAAAGACTATAAACAGAAATGCAGAGATACATCAACTCATATAGTAGAGAATCAAAATAGAAATGTTGAGACTTACAACACAAAAGGCCAACTGGTGCCTATATACATATATATTAACCTACAGATCCAACAAATCCAGAAGGTTTTGTTGTGAAGGGACAAGAACAAAAGGTATGCAAACTCATCAAGTTTTTGTATGGCCTAAAACAAGCACCTCGCGTATAGTATAAAAAGCTAACCTAGATCTTCTAAAGTTAAATTTCAAACATTATAATCTTGATGACGCAATATTGTTTGTAAATAAATTTGGAAGATATGTTGTGTTTATTATGGTGTATGTCGATGACCTTTTGATGACAGGAAATAATGAAAGTTATATTGCATCCATAAAGAAATATTTGAAGAAGGGCTTTGAAATGAAAAATCTGGAACACCTTCACTACTACTTGGGAATTGAAGTGACTCAACATCCTAAGTACATATTCATCTCCCACAAGAAGTATGTTGGAAAATTGTTGAACATATTTTGCATGACAAAATGCAACCCTCTCTCAACTCTAATGGAACAAAAGCTAAAGCTCGCATCGAATGAAGGAAAATAATTGAAGGATGCGACCAAGTATTGACTGTTCATGGGAAGCCTTATCTACCTTACCACCACTAGACCAAATATTTCATATGTTGTTGGTATCCTATAAAGGTTCATGCACAATCCTTGTGAAGAGCACTAGTTTGTTTCTAAAAGAGTTCTAAGATACTTGAAGAGAACTCACGACTTTGGACTCAAAGACTTTAAGGTGGATGACTTCAAACTTATTGGGTACCTTAATTCAAACTTTAATGGTGACAAAGAGATAGGAATGTCTACTTCTGGATACATAATGAGTCTTGGATCAGCAGTTGCCTCATAGATATCATGCAAACAGTCAGTTCCAGCAGATTCGATAACAGGGGCAAAATAGTGGCTATTGTTGAAGAAACAAAAGAGACTGTGTGGCTCAGGAAGATACTTGAATATTTGCAGGATAAACAAGAGAGCTCCACTGCCTTATTGATCAACAACACTTATGCAATCAAGTTGGCCAAGAATCCCAAATTCCATGATTGAACCAAGCACATCAACACAAAGTACCATTTGATTCGACATCATGTAGAGGCCAAGATAGTTCATCAAAGACAATGTTACATGAACGAGTGAATTGCAAACATCTTCACCAAAGCACTTGGACAAGAAAAGTTTGAAAGGTTTAGAAACATGCTCGGACTTACAAACACCCCTTCAGATTAAGGGGGGGAATATTGGAAACCTAATCCTACAGAATTATCGTTCCACAATTAATTTTGTAAATATGTTTCAGTTTAATAAGAAGAAGATGGAGAGTCTCCTTGGACTCCAACGGATCTCTTGGACGATGAAGCCTAAGAGACATTCCCAATGCATAAATAAAGGGTTAGTTCATTAATAAAATCATTTTGAGAGTTATCTTCTCTGGCAAAATATAATTATAAAATATTATAAAAAATATATTTATATTTTATAAAAATTACTTTAATGTAATTTGGAAAACCATATATATATATATATATATATATATATATATATATATATATATATATATATATATATATATATATACATATATATGCATATGGATGGTCAATAAATTTTAACCACTTAGCATAGCAAAAAGTGTAGTCCATGTTATCTAAGTAGGAACTAATAAATAATGAGATAAACATATTTAGCTAAAACAAGAGTTTTGATCTTGTATGTGTATGATATATGCTTCCATCTCCCACATTGCCATAACCTTTTATCACCTACTATTGCATCTCATCTCCCTGACCACTTTCCTAAAAAATGTTTTGGTCTCCAAAATCACCATGTTTCCTTGTACTTACACGATGTTTCCTTGTACTTACTTGAGGTTAGCATTGTTGTTTATATTATTAATGAATATTTTATTAAGCATGCTACACATAACAATCATATCTATGTTTACTATTTTATTTATTTATTTGAATTTTTTTTAATCTTCACATGCATCATATAGATTTTTACTTAAATTGATTTCAAGGTTTTGAAGGATCATGGATACTTTGTCTCATTTTCATATATATCGATTTTCCTTTCTCTCAATTTCATTATGACTAATGCACACTTTGCAAATCAATGACAAGCAAACCCTAAATTTTTTAACATGGTCCTTTTTTCATCTTAAAGTTGTTCTTAGGTAAATACAATACCCTATATTTAATGCATGTGTTCCTAGTTGGGGTGTGGTATCCATGGTGTTTCTTAGCCTCATATCTCTACTTGTACTTCATGGGGTGGAATCCATGGTGTTTGCAAGCTCATAACCCTACTTCTACTCATGGAGGATGAATAATAAAATTTCTATAATAAATAGTAAGATGGCATGGGATGGCATCTCATGATGGTACCAACTCCTCACGGTATGGACATTAATTTTCCACCGTGTCAAATTAAAGTTTGACATTTCTAATTATCAAGATATCTAAAAATATTTAATGACATCATTGTATTAAAAATATTTGAAGAGATCGTTTTATTAAAAATCATATTTATTATAAGATAAATTATTGTGATTAATTATGGTTAAACATATTTATTTATGATTAATGATGATTGACCATGATTAATTGTGGTTGATTATTCAAATATAATTAATTATGGTTAGAAATGTTTAACTATGATTAATTAGTAACCTACTAAACCCTTAACCCATACCTAATACCTCTTGACTTCTAACCCAATGTGTGACCACAAACATCCTAATTCCTAATTGCATAACCTACTAAGAATTAATCACCTTAATAATGACTCATTAATGTCTACAAGTATGCCCCACTTAATTAACATGTCCATGATTAACCCATCACCTAAAACCATCAACCCATTAACACATATTACCTAACTCCTAACGACTAAACCATTAAACCCTTAAATCCACTCACCTTAAACTACTAACCCATTAAAACTTAACCCAAACCACTAATCTCTTATAGCTATTAATTAACTCATTAACACATATTACCTAACTCCTAACCACTAAGCCTTAAAACCACTAACCTATTAAAACTTAACCCAAACCACTACTGTCTTATATAGTTATTAATTATTAATTACATTGTATTATGGTTCTATTTTAATGATTTTTCAATGAAACAATTTCATAGATAATTTAATGTGAGCGATTTCAAGAAAATCAATTATTTAATATGGAAAAAACAAGTGGTTTAATCTACATTTAACAAACGAATTAATAAACAAGAGCCACGAGGTGGCAATGTCGCCCATTGCCATCTATTGTTGGAGGAATTACAATAAGCTATAAGCTAATAGGAGAGATTCTTTTGTAAAGCAATTGTCTAGCAAGATGGATGAGTAGATGCATTGTTGTTGATCGAAAATTTGGTTGCTTTTACTGTGTACAACAATTGATGTTCAAATCTTATTTAAATAGATCATTTTGATTGGATGTTAATTTATAATGGCATTTTATGATGTATATATGTGCATTGATGTCTATTTGACAAATTTTAGTTGAATATAAAAATTATGATACAAAGTATAGTAGAGGATTGTATTAAATGTATTTTTAGGACATTGTATTAAGTATTTTTAAGATGTTGATGTAGAAAGAAGTTAGTCATTATGAGATAGAATTTAAGTTCACACAAAATAATGGATATTTTAAATTGCTTTTTGGAAATATTAAATATAATGATTTTTTCTTTAAAATATATATATATGAAAAATAAATATATAATATATATATATTAAAAATATAATGTCAAAATATCAAAACTTAAAATATAATTTAAATAAATTTTATCTGAAATCCTATCATTAATTTAGACTAACTCGAATATTTTATTAATTTTTCAAACTTGTTATCACAAAATATTTATTTGAAATGCATATCCATTATTACTTTAAAAAAGTTGTTGATATTATTAATGGAGACATGCTTAGGAATAGTAGTCTTTGCTTATCCACTTTTAGTTTTTTGCCTAATTTGTTTACAGAAATTGTTCTCCCATATATGTATTCAAAGCCACTCCACTTGCCAAAACAATATGCACATAACTAGCATTGTCGAGAACGATAGCTATGGAAAGGTGGTAGATCGAGAGAACAATTTACAGGTTTTCAAGTTGCCTTCTCATGTGTTGTGAAGCATGTGCTCACCCTAGAACAAAGAAAGAACTATGTAGATTTAGGATGGCGACACTTAGAAAAGTACTTTATACTTGTTCTGTGCATTATCAATAATATTATTCCATCTATTTGTTTCCAAAGGCCAAATCTTATCTTCAGTTTGTTGTATATCTATCCAAGCTACGTGTAACAAATTGACTTGTTTACAACATAAGTGAAAGGCTTATTTGACCTATGTGCACTGCTGTGGAAGGAAAAGCTCATCTATCATATGTAGATCAAATTTGTCCATACATTTTGTCAGTAAGAGATGCATGCAAAACATTGACTTATTTACAACATAAAGAAGTTGTTGGTCCTAAGCAATATATAAGTTTAAAATGAAGTGTTAAGAAAAATCGATCTTTGCAAGCATACTACTAGAAAGGGCCTAAAATATCAATGAATTCAGTACCTTTATTCATTGATTCATCCTCTCTTTTGGAAGCATATATGTTTTTGGAAGTATATATGTTATTGTACTATGCAGTGTACTCAATATTTTGTGTTCTATAGTCTTCTCATAAATAGATCTTCAAATTAGAGAGGTATCTTCAAATTAAAGAGGTATTGCACACTAATGTGTTGTTACATGGTTAAAAACGCAACAAATAAAATTTGCCTTCACGACATCTTTACGAAAATATAAGAAGATTTTTCTTCACAAAATTTAACAACCATCATTCTTTAAAAATAAGAAGATTTTTCTTCACAAAATTTAGCAACCATCATCCTTTAAACTGTAGTTATGGTGTTGGTTTTGTGAACCTGGAATGAGGTTGGTTTTGTGAACTTGGAACAACTAATGCAAGGGAAATTAACCTTGGATTTTATTGGGTTAAACATCTGTTTTTACATGCTTATTTTGGAAGACTTTCTCAACATGAGGGATAGAGAGACACGAGAACTTGCAGAAAAAAATGAGAGAGAGACTGTGTTGCATGTCTGCCTAGAGTCCACGAGGATTACAATCTCCGGAACCCCACCGATATGGCGCCTAGAGTCAGTATATAAGGTTCATGCAATGAGGAAATACATTTGACAAAGTCCTTTTATGTCGCCTTTCAAAGTAAACATGTGAAGGATTTGATAAACCCCTTGCTGTGCGTAGATGGGTCATGATAATAGCTAAGGCTATTTATCGTGAAGGTCCAGCCATTCAATCTCAATGCACAGGAGAATTCAATCCGTTTGTGGAAAACCAAAATAGTCTGGTAGGAAATGAAATGACGGTGAATGAAGCATTGGGATGCGGTCATATAATTATTTGTTTACTGATATATGAAACAGTGACGGCAAGTATTACACACAAATAAAGGCAGACATGTTATACACTATGATTCAACAGCAGAAATGGCAAAACGAAACGGACCAAAGCAAAGAAAGGCGGGCAGAGATAAGAAGAGGCTCCACGCACAGATCCGCGGGAAATCTGCGATGTTCGAAGATTTTTTTTGGCAGTGAACGAATTTAGATGTTGATAGAGAATTAAATAAAACATGCAAAGAATTAAATTACCAGTCCACGCAGAGATTGACAGAGCTGGCAGGAAGGCGGCGCTCAACACGGGTAATAGAAAACTGACAGGGAATATCCACGCAAGAAGAGGCTGCACCGACACCAGCGTACAGAGCGCTAGGCGCGAACCTGAAAAAAATACGCAACACGCAATGTACGTAACGCTCCAAGAATACCAATGTTTCCATAGCAACAGTGAACACTCCAACGACTCCACGCGTAGTGAAAGAGAGGAGCAGAGGGCAGTTTTGGTGCTCTGTCTAGAGCGTTGTTGATTCGGCTTGCATGGTGCCTTTGATATTTGGCATTTTCAATAAATTATAGAAGTTCCCTGAAACCAAGAAGAAGAATGCCCTGTCAATGCTGTCATGTAGCCATTAATACAGATACTAAGTATGTGAATCGAAATATATTATCAGTAAAATGATAAGGCCGCGTTGAGATTTGATTGTGATTAAGGTTAAACGCGTGGACTTCAGATCTCTGATAGCTACTGCCCTGCCACTAAAGAATTTTAACCTTTTTATTTTAACTCTTTTCTGATAGAACATAGAACGTGCAAGTGTGAGACAGAAGAAAAAGGCAAACATAGCCGCTGAGAACGTAGGCTTCTTGCAATCTTACTTAGATATAATCATAACAGAGATATTAAGGCAGGGCAGGGTAAACTCATACGTTTCACGATACAATATGGTGGAGATGATAAGGCAGGGCTAGGTTAGATATAATCATAACAGAGATATTAAGGCAGGGCAGGGTAAACTCATACGTCTCACGATACAATATGGTGGAGATGATAAGGCAGGGCTAGGTTAGATATAATCATAACAGAGATATTAAGGCAGGGCAGGGTAAACTCATACGTCTCACGATACAATATGGCGGAGATGATAAGGCAGGGCTAGGTCAACTAGTACGCATGCTATTAACACCCTCTAAACTCCCTCCAGTGCTCACTGCCCATGGGCAGATTTATAAACTTTCCGGTGCTCACTGCCCATTGGCAGATTTATAAATTTTCACAAACGAGGATGGCAGAAACATTTAAAGGAGGATGACGTCAGCCCGCAGCCCTTTTCTGGGAAAGGAAAAATGAGGAGGACATCATCCTCTACAATCAATAAGAATTGAAAAAAATCTATTTAAAAAAATGTGATTTAATATAATATATTTTAAATTATAGTTTAAATTATACTCATTGGAAAAATTTATAGCATCTAATCCAAATTAATAGGGGTTCAGCGATACATATATGATCAACACGCATCCGTTTCAAATTAAAAAATAAATAAATAAATAAACAAAATTAAAACTTATGGTAACGCCATAGTTCTATTGGTGGTTATGAAAAGTGATGGTTATCTAGTTTATAATGTGTATGCAAGGTAGTTATGAATGGGGTTTACAACAACAAAGTGTATCGAGGTTGTGAAGGGAAAAGGTAGTTCTTTTAGTTGAAAAAGTGGATTTTTTTACAAATAGTATTGTAATACCCCCATTTTGATCCTTAGGATATTTTGGGCCATAATATATTGTATGCATATTATATATGATTCATAGTGTGGAGCTCAAGGCCAAGGCCCCGGCTCGACCTTGAAGAGGAAATTATTTGGTATTATGCTACCCATGTGCTAGTGAGCCATGGAAATTGTAAATATGCATTTTAATAGAAATGCCCACAACTAGTTATGCAATGCAACAAGAGATGGGGACATGATATTTACAAGGAATTGAGAGGGAAATATTCAAATTCTTGAGCCAATCAAGTCAAACCAAATGTCAATGAGAGAACCCATGAACCCTCAACTACCGATGTTGAATTTTGTGCCCAATCATTCATTTCTCCCAAGAGTTGGTTGAGGAAGTTAATGCCTTGGGGAATGGAGAGGTATGGCTATCCAAATTCAAGTATGGGAAAGCCACCCTTCATAGAAATCCTTATTTGGCTTCCGTGGAAAGAAAAGAACCACGAAATTGCCCCCCAAGCCATTCTTCACCCATCAGTTTTACTCTCTCACGAGTTTGGAGCTTCCTGGGCATTTTTCTCCATGCTTTTGTTGTGTTTTCCTTCATTTTTCTAGTTGGGAAGAGCGTTTTTGTTGTGGTTAACAGTGGGGAAGAGAATAAATCGATTTGGGGGTTTCATAGAGGTTGTTTTTGGTCCACTGAATGCTCATGTATTGTGGGAGAAATCGGTTTTCATCCCTGGGGTTGATTTCCTCTTCCTACGATCCATTTTTGGGTGTGCCACGATTTGGAGAAAACCCATAGACCCTATATGTAAATTCCATTGTTGAAATGTGTATCCATGCCCAATATTTGAGTTGCTGTGTGTAAGAGAATGTTGGGGTTGAGATGGGTATCCATTGCTTTGGGATGTGTTGAGCTTGAGAGTCCTATTTTCCTTGTAGATATCATGTCCAGCTCGGGGGTGGTCTATGAGTGCTGAAAGAATATAGGCTGAGCAGAGACCTATGGTTGGGTGGAACATTGCAGCGACATAGCTAGTTGCTTGGGACAACATTACAGCAAGATGAATATTTTATTGTGTTTTACTTCCACACTGTTTTAATTAATATATGGTTGTTCTTGATATGGTGGATGCATGTGAATGTGTGTGGATGATGTTTCATTCCGCTGTGCATGTTTGCTTAATTGGCATATGCACACATATGCGTTTTATTTGTAATGCCATTTGTTTTATTCATGATGAATGGAGCTAAGTATTGTCTAAAAACCCAGATTTGAGTGTCATGATCCCTTCCTTGTGTTAGATCAACAAAAGGAGACTTGACAAGTATTAAGTTTTCATTTTAGTAGTTTTTTTTAAACAGTTTTTATAAATAATTTAATATTAGTAATTTGAAGAAAATTAATGATTTTATAAGTAAAAAGTAAGTGGTTTCAAATTAAAACAACTCATCTCTTATGAATTATAATTTTTATTTTAACGATTATGAAAAGTAATTTTTATCTAATATATAATGTGTACATAAGATGAGAAGAATTACTCTCCATCTCACAACCACACATAAGAATCCAATATACACTTACTTTTTAATTTTTATTTATAAAAGTGATATTAATGGTTTGTACTATCACCTAGTCTTAAAAACAATTAATGTTGGGCATGCCATTGAGATTGAGATTTGAATCTAAGTCACCGTACAACAAGCTCTCTAACCAATGGGGCTCACTCACAAACCTCATTTATATATTGTTAATATTATTTTTTCATAACTAAATTTCTATCTTGTATTATTTATTTAGATTCCTCACAAACCTCACTTAAATATTGTTAATATTATTTTAATTAATTAAATATTATTTGTTCAGAACTAATTTTTTATGTTGTATTATTTATTTAGAACGACATTTAAATTTGTCATAAATTTAAATGTTAGATTACTGTCCTTTAAGTTTTGTCTTTTATTTTATGTTTTATTGTCTATTCTTAAGTAAAATATTGATGACGATTATAACTATAACCAATTAATATGATTTAACATTTTGTTTCTATAATAGAAAATTTTGAATATAAACTTTCTTTATTGTCTTTGGTTTGAATATAAACTTTCTTTATTGTCTTTGGTTTCGTAAGTTAACAAGTTAGGAAGATCATTACGGTTACAAATATTGTACAAATGAACTCAAATATACTCATAAGAAAGGCATTTTTAAGAGTTTTTTTCATGTTCAATTTTTCTAGTATTAAAAGATTAGATACCCTTTCTTCATAGTGGTGTTTTATTTCTTCTCCAATACCTAATTTCACTTGTGAGAGTTCATATTTATTTTCATAATATTGATTCTTCTTTAATTTTAAAGAAATATATATTTTTTTATCTTTTACCTTAGGGTGTCTTGCCCAACATCTAATTTTACTTTATAGAGTTCATTTTTATTTTCACAATATTGATTCTCTTCTCTAATTTAGAAGAAATATATTTTTCATCTTTTATCTTGGGGATGATGGCCTCTCCATAATACATTAGCTTTCTCTTATTCATTATTTTGTCATGACAGCATAAACTATCATTAAATCTAGCAATGATAGTGAGTTTGATATTATTGATATTCTAGTGTTTTGGTCAAGCAAGAACATACTCATGCCATCATCGCTTAAGCTCAAGTGATGTTTACTAGAATTAGAAGCAATGCTAGAAAGTCTTTGATCCTTCATGTTAGTTAACGTATGCTTGTGCATAAGTACATAATGATAACTTTATTCTTAATGTGAAAAATGTCATCCATTAAGAGGAGAACAATCATTAACAATTATTAATATCTTCATAACAATTATTTTTATTTTTTCTTATCTATATAAATCTAATGCGTGTAGTCTAAAAGTTCTAAGATTTCAAATAGAAAATTTTGATTTTTTCAGCACGATTTTGAAAAAATCCGACAATTTTTTTTTTAAATCTTGGTTACCACTCTCAAATTCTGAAATTTTTGGTGTCTTATGCTAAGTTTTTACTTGTTTAGCATAATAACATTAAACAATATACTCACTGAAAGAAAGACAAGCACAACAAACACAAACAACACAAAATTTATCTCGGGGGAACCACATGGGAGAAAACCCCGGCAAAACTTCCTCAATATAGAATTCACCAAGTACAAGATAAAACCCCAAGACAAAAACAACTTCTCTCCTTCACTTGTGCGAACTTCTCTCTCTCCTATGCGAACTTGAGTGAGTAAGATGAGTGATACAAATGAGCAACTCAACCTCCTATTTATACTAAACAAGTGACTTGACCTTTTTACTAATTAGGTTGGCTTGACTCACCTAACTGGGCCGACCTGTACAATTTACAATAAAATATTATTTTCTAGATATTTCCAAGCCAACCTAGCAGTTAGGGTTTACATTGACTCTTTCAATGACTCTTACATTATCAATTACATGAATGGAATATCCCAAAGGAGGAATACAATAATACAATAGACAAGTGCATTCTAAATATCTTACCCAGTTACATTTCTTTAACAGTCCCTCTTAACTAGGAAGGTATTGTGTGGGCAACATCATCAACATCAATAGTTGTCCAACTAACTGGTGAAACTCTATATGTCATAGGAATTTTTTGGAACATCATCATATTTTTGGGGCAACATCAACATCAACATCATCATCATCGTCGGCAGGAACTACTGGAACATCATCATCAACAAGGAACTGTTGGATCATCATCACCATCATCGTCAGCAGGAACTGTTGGAACATCATCATTATCATCAATGTATGAATATTGGGGAAACATCACTAAGTGAATATTGGAATCATCAATCATCAGTAAGCAAATATTGGAACAACAACATCAATCATCAATAAACAAGTACTGGAACAACAACATCAATCATCATTAAACAAGTAATGGAACAACAACATCAATCATCAGTGACCAAGTATTATAACAACAACATCAATCATCAGTAAGCAAGTACTGGAACAACAACATCAATCATCAGTAAACAAGTACTGGAAAAACAACATCAATCATCAGTAAGAAAGTACTGGAACAACAACATCAATCATCAGTAAAATATACTGGAACAACAACATTAATCATCAGTAAACAAGTACTGGAATAACAACATCAACCATCAGCATGTGAATGTTGGAACAACAACATCATCAGTCGGCAAGTACTAGAATAATATCATCTTCAGTCGGAAAGTACTGGAATAACATCATTATCAGTCGACAAGTACTGGAATAACATCAACCATCAGCATGTGAATTTTGGAACAACAACATCATAAGTAGGCAAGTACTAGAATAACATCATCATCATTCGAAAAGTACTAGAATAGTTCAACATCATCATTCAACAAGTACTGGAATAACATCATCATCAGTCAACAAGTACTCGAATAACATCAACCATCATCATGTGAATGATGGAAAAACAACATCATCAGTCAGGAAGTACTGGAATAACATCATCATCAGTCGACAAGTATTGGAATAACATCATCATCAGTCGGCAAGTACTGTAATAACATCATCATCGGTCGAAAATTCTTGGAATAAAATCATCATCAGTCGGCAAGTGATGGAATAACATCATCATCTGGAATATGCGTTGTGGTGGGAACTCTAGTAGATGATGTTAACTTACTAATCCTTTCAGACCAAACAAGCCTAGTCAGACATCCTAATCTACCTAGGGATCAAACAGGCCTTGTCTAGCTTACTAATCCTTTCGGACGAAACAAGCCTAACCAGACATACCAATCCCCCTAGGATCTAGCTAGTGCTGACATACCAATCCTTTTGGATCAACCAGGCATTGTCAGGCTAACGTACCAATCTTAGACTGAGCTGCCATACCAAGGCTCTAGGAACCTACTACCTCTTTCGAGGGTGATCCTTTCGGACCCCAATCCTTCTTTCGAAGGAGTTCCAATCATTATCATAACTCCCTCTTTCAAGGGAGGTCCTTTCAGACCACACCAAGCTTGTCTCGAAAGTATTCAAACTTTATGCGAGACAGAGGCTTAATCAACACATCAACAACTTGTTCCTATGTAGGAACATACTTGATCTTTACAGCTCCCTTCTACACCATTTCTCGGATATAGTGATACTTGATCTCGATATGCTTTGATATATCATGGAACACTGGATTATTTGACATCTTGATACAACTCTGATTGTCACAAAGAATATCGGTCAGATCTATCTCTGCATCGAACAATCCTGCCAACATCTTGTGAAGCCAAACTACTTCGCTACAAGTTGAACATGTTGTGACGTATTCAACTTCTATTGTATTGAGAGAAACACAGGGACGATTTCTACTAAGCCATGAGATCATACCTAATCCCATAATAAAACAACATCCTGAATTGATTTTTCTATCTTCGACACTTCCAGCCCAATCTGTGTCTGTATATTTGTACAATATGAACTCACTATCTAATGCATATCTGAGTCCATAGTCCAACGTACCTTTTAGGTACCTCATCACATGTTTTGTTGCAATTAGGTGTACATGTCTGGGATCTACCATGTACTGGCTCAAGGTGTTCACAACAAAACATATATCTGGTCTAGTATTGGTCAAATACATCAATGAACCAATAATCTGTATGTACATCGTAACATCTACTGTTTCTGATGAAGCAACATTCAAGAGACTCAATTTTGTCACCATTAGAGTAGTCATGGACTTACAATCCAACATCCCAAATCTATTTAGGATATCAACAATATATTTTCCTTGATTTAGGAAAATCTCATCTAGGAACTGCCATACTTCAAGACCTAGAAAATAGTGCATCATCCCAAGGTCTTTCATCTCAAATTCTGCAGAAAGCTTCTTCTTACATTCACTGATGGGCTTGTCTTCTCCTGTCAGAAATAAATCATCCACATACAATAGAAATATCATAGGTTCATCATCTATGACCTTATAATAAAGGTTAGAATCTTCTTTACTCTTGGTAAATCCCAAGCTCATCAGGAAACCATCAATTCTTCCATACCATGCTCTAGGTGATTTCTTCAACCCAAATAGTGATTTCTTTAGTTTACATACATGTGATTTTATGTGATATGTTTCAAATCCTTCTGGTTGCTCGATATATACTTCACCTTCTATCTTTCCATTCAGGAAAGTTGTCTTTACATCCATCTGATGTAACTTCCATTTCATCTTATCTACCAAGGCAAGGATAGTTTTAATTGAGGTGTATCTATTCACATGAGAAAAATTCTCCTCATAATCAATTCCTTGCTTTTGAGAGAACCCCCGATCTACAAACCTTTCCTTGTACTTCTCAATGCTTTCATCTGCCGAATGTTTTGTTTTGAAAATCCACTTTGACAAAAATATTGACTTGTCCTTCGGTGGATTTGTATTCTTCAATCATAGCACCCAACCATTCCTTCTTCTTTGCCACATCTTTGAGACATGTGGGTTCTTCTTCAACAATGTTACACATCAAGGCTACATAACTAGAGTATGGCCTTGGTCTCTTGTGCGGTGAACGAATCCGTTCACTAGGTTAATAGTCGAATCCGACTCTCATATTGAATAATAAATAAGAATAATGTATTGATGATATAAAGATGATGTCTTTTACAAGATAGACTTTCCTGTATTTATAATTGTTTAAAGGGTGTCTAATGCAACTCTTCATAAAGAGTTACACCATTTCACTAATTAATTATATTATTATATTATTCTTGTTTGTTGTTATTATTATTATTATTATTATATATATATATATATATATATATATATCTTGATATTTATTTTATTATTATTTTATTCATAGCATTGCCTCTCTCTTAGAAAGGCTTTGTCCTCAAATCCTTATAACGTTGTCGCACCGTTCCTTATGATGTCGTAGCTGATGAAACATGTCGGTACGAACTTCTAAGTGTAGAGCATAACTTTCGATATGTGGATGGGTCAATCCATCCCAAATTGATTTGTTGCTGACTATTGGGATTCCCCATTGATCTGTCGTTAAGAGCTTTGATCACATTAGTACCATCGTCTTTCGACATTTCCCACTTTTCAGAATATTGATTTTTATGGTTGGGGTGTCGATAGGGAATTTTCACAATGTCATTTTCTTTTACGAGTGTCATCTTTTGAGAATTGATCTGAGCTGGGACTTTTATTTTCGTCTCTTGAGGTTTTAAGGTTTCATTCTGTATCTTTTCCAACTTGTTTCCTAACTGCCTGTTATCATTTTGAAACTTCTTAATCAATTCGACTTGCAATTTTTTGTCATCTTCAGATGTCTTAAGTTGTTCCTTAAGATCTTCATTATGACTTCTGATACAACTATTATCTTCCTGCTTGTCTAGAAGTTTCCCCTCAATGTCATCCATAGATTGTTCTATCTTTCGGCTATTTTTCAACTTCTTAATTTTTGTGACTAGTATCTTGTTATGACTTCTTAGTCTAAAAATTTCTTCAGCATTGTTAGATAATGCTTTATTACTCTTCGCGATCTCTGACTTATGTGTCTTTTTAGAGTCGTCATTTTGTTGTTGAAGAACTTTTATCTGTTGTCGACACTGGCCGACCTCTGATTCTTGA
Organism: Larix kaempferi; assembly: GCA_027924585.1. Lineage (NCBI taxonomy): Eukaryota > Viridiplantae > Streptophyta > Pinopsida > Pinales > Pinaceae > Larix > Larix kaempferi. Next base: position 4,742,529 of record BSBM01000826.1, on the reverse strand, counting down.
CTTTCTAATTTATGTCGTAACTGCATTAGTTCTTCATCTTTGTCACTAACGATTTTGTTCAAGCGTATTATTTCTGCTTCGTAATTATTTATTTCCTTCTTTATATCTTGATTTTTCAATCTCTGATTGAAATCACTTTCATCTTTTAATTCCTTGATTTGCGCACATAGTTTTTCTATGTGATTTTTCTGGCTGGACATTATTTGTTCATTGAAATGTTCTTGTATCTTATGTAGTTCAATCTTTATTTCTGATTGTCTATTAATGTTTCGTAATTCTTCATTGTCTTTTTGATAACGCTTTAACTTGGCTTCTAATTTCTCTCGCAAATCGGCTTCCATGGTGTCTGTCTTCTTTGACGGTGGAATGATTTCCTTTGATTTCTTTGGTGATAACCGATCTTCAAATTTTATTTTATTTTTTTTAACAATAATTGCTTTGCCCTTATAATAATTATTATTATTTAAATGTAATAATAATATTATTTTAATATTATATATTTCCCAAACAATTGTAATATTTTACGATTATGGACCAATATTAATTAATCTCCACATTGGTTAACCTTTTGCTTTAGATTAATTTCTTTGTGGATTGTGTGTAGATTAGGTGGTTGGGAAGAATGATTGTTACCTTCCCCACTCAAGTTCAAATCTCACTTTTGGTTTGTTCTTAGGGAATAAAACCAAACCCACTTCTCACAAACCCACGTGCACCTTAAAACCATGTGCGGTTTCACTTCTTACTTTTACTTTTTACTTTTACTCACTTCTAAACATTACTTTTGTCTTTCTTTTCTTCTTTTTATTTTCTTTTACTTTTTCCTTTTTATTTCTTTTTTTCTTTATTTCTTTTTTACTTCTTTGGGCCACGGGCCTGGTTTTGGACAAGATCCTAGATTGGTGGCTACAAGCCTGGCTCTGATACCAAATGTGGTGAACGAATCCGTTCATTAGGTTAATAGTCGAATCCGACTCTCATATTGAGTAATAGATAAGAATAATATATTTTGATGATATAAAGATGATGTCTTTTACAAGATAGACTTTCCCGTATTTATAATTGTTTAAAGGGTGTCTAATGGTACTCTTCATAAAGAGTTACACCATTTCACTAATTAATTATATTATTATATTATTCTTGTTTGTTGTTATTATATATATATATATATATCTTGATGTTTATTTTATTATTATTTTATTCATAGCATCTTGCTTTCTCTATTGGTTCCTTCTGGGGCACCATATTTTCCTGCATCTTGGATTATTTCTCATGCCCAATTTGGTATTCTCTTCCGTGGATTTACCTCATGAGGTGCCTCCTCAAGTCTCTAAGGTTCTGTCATGTCATGATCCTCTAGAATATGTTCTTCTTCAATATTCTTGTCTGGTGCATTATTAGTTTTTGTAACTCTAGGAGCTTCATGCTCCTATTCATCCTCACGAATCTTCTTAGATTTGTTGAAATATGTATCTTCATCAAATGTAACATCTCTTCTAAGTTCAATTTGGCGGTATCCTGAGATGTAGATATGGTAAGCCTTTGATTGCTCACTGTAACCCACAAATATCCCCTTTCTTCCTGAAGGTTCCAAATTTGTTCTCTTCTCTTTTGGAATGTGAATAAATACTGGAAATACAAACATATTTAGATGGCTGACTTCAAGCTTCATATCGGTAAACGTCTCTTCTGGGGTCTTATTGCCAAGAGGACTATGAGAGATTCGATTATGTACATAGACTGCGGTTCTAGCTACTTCATCCCATAGATGCATGGGTAGATGATCATGGATCATGGCCTTCATTGCTTTCGTGATAGATATGTTCTTCCTTTCAGCTACACCATTTTGTTGTGGATTATAGGGAATGGTAAGCTCCCTCTTAATCCCTGCTTGTTTACACCTAAAGTGTATTCCCCTCCATTATCCCTCCTTAGTATCTTGATCTTCTTTTCAGAGAGGTTTTCTGCTTAATGAAGTGGTTATCATAGGTCCACAAATGTTAGAGTGAACAATATCCAATATGCCTTTTTCTTTGCTATCGCTGCTTGGAAATGGGTTCTTTGTAATTTTTCCTTGTGCACATACTTTGCACACTCCTTCATGATCAACCTGGATTTCTGGTAATCCAGTCACCACCTTACTCACTATTGGTAAATATTTGTAGTGTACATGAGCTAGTCTTCTATACCATAATTCACAGGGGCTCATGGTACTAGCCATTAGTGTTGAATCTGCATGAACCTTGAGTTTATAGAGTCCTCCTTCCTCAACTCCAATAACAATCGCATCATTGATTGTCTTCCCCTTTGGCCACATAAGAACTTCACCATCTACAAAAGCAACTCTAAGACCTTTATTATCTAATGCTAAGATAGAAAGAAGGTTCTTTTTCAAACCTGGAACATATAGGACTTCCTTCATGTTCATGGACTTTCTAGAGTCCAATTTGTAAGTAGCCTCTCCCATTCCTTTGATAGGATATTGGTAATCATCTCCAAGATTTACTTTGTGTGGAGAAACTTTCTGCATGAGATGTGAAAGAGAGTATTTGTATCCCATCATGTGTTTGGAGGCTCCATTATCCACTAGCCAAGTGTCACTTCCATGAGATAATGAACCAGTGGGGGATGAGATTAGAACATATTCTTCACTAGAATCTTCGTCTTCTCTATCATCATGTTCACTATCTTTAGTTGCATGAGCATGAAATATTTTCTTCTGCTTCTTGAATTGTCCATATTTGAGAGGACAATTTCTTACAATGTGTCCCATCTCGTGACAAGATAAACATTCAAAGGCGGAGAATTCTTTCTTGACCCTCTTGTTCCTTTGAAATCTTTAAGGTCTTTTGGTAGAGTGTCCATGAGTATGTACCTCATTCTTTCGTTTCCTTCCTCCTTTGGCATGGGTTGTCAAAGCTTGATCTTCATTATCATTGAGTTTCTCTTCTCTTATTGCTATTCTTTCTTCCTCTTGCACACACTCTTCCCATAGTTGTCTGAACTTGATTAATCTTTTCCTAGAGCATATGCCACGAATGAAAGGTTCCCAATCTCTAGGAAGACCATTCAGAGTGGTCATCATGACTTCAGCTTCTTCCATCATGTCTCCAATGGCTTATAATTGTTCTTTGATCTGAGATACTCTGGTGAAATATGAATGCATAGTCTCCAATTTCTGAATCTTCACACCCTTGAGTTGATTTCTCAAGGTCAACTTTTGTTAATATTGTTTCCTTCAAATAGATTGGTCAAAGCATCAAACATTTCTTTTGGGGTCTTCTTTGAAGACACTTGAGGAATCAAGTGATCTTTGATAGAGTCAGCAATGATCCTCCTAGCCTTGATCATATTCTTCTTGTGTCTTGCTTTGGCCTCATATCCTTCCGGTTCTGCAACTTCTTCCTTCATAAATCCTTCTAGGTCATGTTCTTCAAGAATGAGCATGACTCTATATTTCCATGCCCTAAAGTTCTCATCTCCTTCAAGCTTCTCATCAAGCTTGGTAGTGTTTGTAATTTTGATAATGTGAGAACCTCAAATGGAAATAGAATGGAGATAGTAATTACTAGTAGAGTTGTCCTTTTGAAAACTGCTTCTACCTTGACCTAGGGTTTGATAGAGAAACCTTAATTTTCCAACTTTGGGATCTTGAGAAATTGATAGGAGGAAAAGATGCGCCTCCTCAAGGCGAGTTGAGAAATGTACTTTTTATCCCAAATCTATGAGCAGATCTTCCAAAAAATTCATGCCCTAGTTCTCTGGGCTATAGTGGTGGACCCAAAAATGAAAATTTTCGGAATTGAATTCTGCTTCGACAGAAAGATGCGCCCTAGTGAGGTGAGTTATATGCACCCTCTTTTTCAGTTGATCTGTGGAGAGAGATCCTAGAATAAGAATCCCTAGTTTCTGCAGTAGCAGAGGTTGTACAATTGTTGACTCAAACCCAGCCGACAGGGGTTCCCATCATTGTCGACACCAACCCACTGCGATCTCCCTGAGCACCGGCCCAGACAGGTTTTAGCCTGCCCAGCAACACCTGCAAAGTAGATGAGGTCTCACCCGAGGTGATCAAGGGAGAGTGGACAGAACCATGTTTCCGCCCAATGAAGGAGGATGATTGCGGCAACAATTACTCAACTTATCGCAGCATCAAAAATAGATCTATGCATTCAAAATTAACATCATTTGTTTCATAGCATTATTTAAAAGAGTCATTCATCGCAACAAAAACACATATAACATTAAAAGGTTAACTGCAGCAAGAAATCATCACAACATGCATTAACATGAAAGGTACACAGGGAATTTCACCAAACAATTCTGTCATGTCATATTACTTCAGAAAAACCCTGATACAACATCTCTGCAAAACCAGATCTCAGCTATATCACTTGATCTCAAAATATATTCAAAACAACACATCTCCAAGATGTGCTACGACCTACAACTTTCTGTCTATATATAGGCTTCGCCTTTACAATGCTTGTCCACTTACTAACAACTTCCTAACCGACTCCTGGACAAATGACCCAAAATCTCACTGACAAGGTCCAAATGACCCAAAAACCCACCTACTGCGGTACAATTAGCTCAAAATTACATCTCATATGGTCCAATGACCCAAAAACCCGCTTCCTGAGGTACAAACGACTCCAAAAAATACATAAAATAATGCATCCTTCTTCCTTCCGTGACCTCTTCTGACGTGTCGCAGCATCGGCGATGCTACAATTCTTCCTTACCAAACCGCCTGCCAACAGGCCCCCAACACAATCTTGTGGCTCGCCCTCGAGCCATGTCAACTGGACATGGTGTATTCTATGGTCAGCACTCTACTCTGGCTAAACTATAGTTCTGCAACTGTTCTTGCTGTCTGGATCATGCAGTGTTGTTCTGCTCCTTCTGTTACACTGGTCATCTGCTCGCTGTCATGTACTTCTTTCCCAAAAGTGGACTTTGCCCGACTTACTGTCATGGACCTTGCAAACTCATTCTCCAATCTCGAGAGACTGATTGTAAACGGAGATGAATTTTTCAAGCAACGCCAGGGTGTAAAACAGGCCAGTGGTTCTGGCACATATGTTTCGCACCAGTAAGCACATGTTACAGGGACTCGGGGGCTATGACCCCCCCCTTTATGTGGTCGCAGGGACCATGAGACTTCGAACCATCACCAACTGCCTAGACATCTTGGACGAGACTTCATGTTTGTAACCCTTGAGTGTCCAAGGCACGGCTTGCTCCAAACACTCATGTACACTCGTTGTTCGGGCCGTCGACGCACCTGGTATGCTACCACATGAAATTAAATGGATCATTTCCACAACCTCCTTGGAATTCCTAACTTAGCTAAATGCATGACCCTCTCGTAACATAACCCCTCTTAATTGGAACAACCTTTGTGCTCTTACTATATTCAGGTTCATATATTTATACATCGCCTTCAACCATTCGTCTACCTCGACAATCCTTTGCACCACCTACTCACGCTCCAGGGTAATCATAATATCCCGCTGCTCCAGGTGAGTAACGCGGAGCAATCATACTTCCACCTGTTTACCTGCATGCAAAAATGTGCGAAGCATCATCCCCTGGACCCTTTGGCCATGCTTCCATGGTGGATGCCTCGTGCCAACCATGCAAACCATCACTCCAGGTGCCGTCGTCCATGCTGCCTCGGTGTATTCCTTGTTCCAAACGTGCATTCTTCTGGGGCACAATGTGAATCGACTAATGATCATATCTTCCCAAAAGGAAAAAGTCCCATTTGCATAATGATTTCTGATGTGACCCAGTCACAACGCTGCCACTTGTCGCAGACCGCTCCTAACTTGCAGCAGAAGCCTCCCTGCATCCGCATTGCATTCCTATTGGTGCGCCACTCTGCCACCAATCAATCTACACTTGTTTTTTTTTTTTTTACCCGATGCAACTCAGGCATCGCTCTGTTCCAAGCTCGACCGATAGGGATTCAACCTGCTACCATTAATCAACTTTGGGAGCATTGCTCCATCCAACTGTTGCACCTGGACTGCTCCTCCTGAAGTGATGCTACTGATGCAATACAGACAAAGCCAATGCATCTGCAATTTTCCTGGATGTTTCATAAACTTGTTGTCATACAACAACACCAAATCAACCTGTTGAAACTATTTGTTCTTGATGTGGCGATCATGCCAAGCCTTCTGGTGATCCCTCTCCACACCCTGATGGAAACTAGCGATAAACCGATCTTCCTCCAGCTAGACTAACTGCGCTAGACATTCCTCTAATGCTGCCACAGAATCCATTCCTGTCATTGCTGCGACATGCAGACTTGGAACAATGTATTGCATGGGCATGATTGCTTCTTATCCATATACCAACTTAAATGATGTCTGACCCGTCAAACTTTTACATGTGGTGCGATAGGCCCACAATACTGCTGGGATTTTGAGATCCTAGTCGTCGCGGTTCGCATTGCACACCTTTGTCAGTGCATGTTCCAATAGTTTATTGAAAGCTTCCACTGTGTCATTATCCTGTGGATGATATGGCATACTCTTCTTATGCTGCTGAATCTGCAGCTCCTCCGTCAGTGCGCTGATGGTGCGATTAAGAAAGTGGTTTCCTTGATCACTCAACAATATCTTGGGGCAACTGAAACGAGTGATAATGTTATCAAACAAAAACCGTGCAGTCGTGGCTGCAGAACAATCAACAACTGGTGCAGCTTCCACCCATCTGGTCAAATAGTCTGTCGCAGTGATGATGTATCTGGCACCAATGCGCTTACTTGGTGGATTGATTGGTCCCACAAAATCCACTGCCCATTTGTCAAACAGCTGTAGTGTTAACTGAGGCATCAGCGGCATCTCATCCCTCCTGGATGGCTTCTCGGTTCTCTGACAGATGTCACAGGACTGCGCATAGTCAGCTGCATCATTATGGAGCATGGGCCACCAAAGCCCACACGAAGCACCTTCCTAATAGTCGCCCAACCACCGTAATGTCCTCCAACCACTCCTCCATGTGCTTCTGCCAATATCTGTGCTTGCTCGTGTGGCAAGACACACTGTCGTAATACCTCGTCTGCACCCATCTTGTATAACTCTCCTGCGATGAGATGGAAGTCTACAGCTTTAACCACCAACTGCTTCTTCTGACTAGTGGTGAGCTCTTCTGGTGTGGTACCTGTTTCCATAAACTGAATGATTTCTGCAAAATAGCCATCGGCTAATTCAACCCTAAATAGTTGCGCATCAGGAAACCCGTCTTCAATGTTAGTCGGCTCCTCTCCTGTGTCAATCCGTGATAAGTGATCAAGACCGGAGTTTGACTGCCCTGGCTTCACAATTACTTTAAAGTCAAATTCCTGAAAGAGAAGTAACCAGCGGCATATCTTCCCCCCCAACACAGGCTTATAGACCAGGTACTTCAATGTCGAATGGTCTGTGAACATCTTAAAATGTCCGCCCACTAAGTAGTGTCGAAACTTTTGTAGTGCATAGACCATCGCCAATCCTTCCCGCTCGATAGTGGTGTAGTTTCTTTCTGCGGATGACAGCTTCCGACTAGCGAAAGCAATAGGGTGATCAAGATCCCCCTCTCCTGGTTACGCTAGCACCACACCGAGTGCAATTGAAGATGCATCGACATGGACATGGAATTCTTTACTCCAGTCCAAGAATACTAGTATTAGTGTCGAAGCCATCTTAGCCTTCAGCTGCTCAAAAATATCTTGACATTCAGTGCTCCATTGAAACATTGCATCTTTCTTTAATAGCTTCTCCATAGGGGCAGTGATCGCTGCATATCCCCTGATGAACTTACGGTAATACCTAGTATGTCCTAAAGTCGCCCTCAGTTGCTTCATAATGGTCGACGATGTCAAACTCAAAATAAGCGCAATCTTGGTTGGATCGACCAGCAACCCTTGTTTACATACGATGTGGCCCAGCAATATCCCAAACAGGGCACAAAAAATGCACTTCTTCAAATTCAACGATATCTGGTGTTGGCGACAGCGTTCCAGCATCAACCGCAGATTGGCCAGATGATCGCGGATCAAACCATAAACTGTCCAATCATCCATGTATACCTGCAAGAACTTATGAATTAAATCCTTGAATGCAGCAACAACAACCAGTGAAAATATCGCAGGGGCATTCTTCAATCCAAACGGCATCACGGTATACTGAAAACATCCCCATTCGGTCACGAAAGTTATCTTGTGGCGGTCTTCTTTAGCAATACGGATCTGATAATAGCCTAAGAACCCATCTGTGAAAGAATACATCTCCTGGCCACCTACTCCCTCAAGTACTTCATCAGTAAACGGGGTCGAAAAAGGGTCATGCACACAGGCGTCATTCAACTTCCGCAGATCAACACAGATGCGTACCTCGCCAGTCTTCTTGTCCTGCACCACCATAGGACTGATCCATTCGGACTCTTTGACCGATTCAATGATACCAGCATCCAACATGCGATCAAGTTCTGTCTTGACCTTCTCCTTAAGTCGCGGATTGAGGTGACACAGTCGCTGCCTGATCGGTTTCGCATCTGGTTTCAAGGGAATCTTCATTTCTCCTAGAGCACCCAAAATTCCTTTCATTTCAGGGAACTTCGTAGGGAAAAGGTCTTGGAACTCATGTAACAACTCAGTGACCTTTCCCATCATCTCATCATCCCAATAATCTCCAACATTCGCGAACTTGGGAGTGGCCTCCGTCCCAATATTGATCTTGCGAAGCTTCAAGGGCTGACTGAATGGATCACTTGGTGCACCAGGCGGGTACCACATTGCGACTTCCTTCAGACTCCGGAATATTGGCATTCCACGGATCATCACCGTCTTCGAGCCCACCAATGATATTATAACATTCCACAATTGATTGCATCTGGTCGTGCGTATGTCGATCCGCCGGGTATGCTGCGGGAACAACCTTTAGCACCACATCGCGAATGATCTGCAGAGCATTATGGACATCCGGATTGGAATCAGCAAAACTAAACGTATGAGTAAAACAAATGGTCAACTCCAACCAAGTAGTGATTTATCCATGTAATTCAGCGGCCGTATACCATGATCGCGGCATTTCATCCAAAGTATGAATAAATGCGTGGACCCACTCATCTCTTGGTCCCGATGCCCATAACGTCTGACACTCCATCAAATGGTCGCCAGGATCGTTCTGACCATCATACTTCCTAGCGTGGTAGACCTCGGTATCGCCGAAGCGTACCATCATCAATCTTCTGCATTTCAACCATCCATCAATTAATGCCTTGTGTGTCGCCCACCAGCGTGCTGGAGCAGCCTTCAGTGCTTCGTCCAATGCCAGCAATCATTGTGGTTCTGAAACTCTTTCTTCAAACTATGTCAGAAAGTTAGACAAGTCAAGCAGTCCTTCATATATTGGGAGTGTGACTGTTTCAGTCGCGACACGGCATAGCGACTGTGTGGTCAATCCACACTTACGGAGCGACACCTCGTGCAAGAGGTTCTGTCAATGTTCTAGTGCGTCATCAAAGTCGGAAGACGCAGAGCTATCACTGCCCCATCCAAGCTCACCATTGTCAGTTGGATGAATGTAATCTTCTGAAATATTGAATGCATGGTCCCATCCGCTGGGATCTTGATCTTTCACTGGTTCAAGGTATCTGCATCCTTTAGCTGGATCCAATAGGGCGATAACTATGAAATCACGATTTTGAAAAGTCATCATTCGTCGCTTGAAGTTGATTATTGCTCCACTGTCGTTAACCCATCCGATCCCTAGCAATGCGAGATAAGAGATTCCTCCTTCAACCACTTCGATGACATTGAAGTCAGCGTAGGTCTTCATGCCTTCAATGTCCACCACTAACCGGGGGACTCTCCCAATCGGCGTCACTTTAGCGTGATTAGCTAGCCGGAGCTGTATAGGGGACCAGCTCAATGGGGGGCTCCCCATTTTTTGCCATGCCTATTTGGTTAAGATGTTGACATCTGAACCAAGATCCAAAATAACTGAGTGAACATCGTAGTCTCCAATTTGAATATTCATCTGCATCTCCTTGCCAGTCTTCCTCTGTTGTAAGGAATTCACCGCGAATTCCTGGCGTCCCCTTGGAAATCACTGCAACAACCCCTCAATCTCGACAAGCGCAGCAAGATCCCTTGCCAACAACAAACAACTTTCCAGGAATCTCTGTAAAGTTCCAGACTGCGCTGATGGACCAGCTTCTGATGTATCATCAAAGACAGGGGGCATGTCACAGACGATAGCCTTTCCTTTGTCCAACACCCGTCATGCCGGCTGGAATGTATCGCGCTCTGTATTAATGTCAAATGACGCCTTCTTCGGCTCGACCAACCGGATTTGCGGATGTGAAGTGTCTTCCCCTGTTTTTGCACCTCCCCGAGTGATCACCGCAACAGCTGCATCATGTGGCCTGGGCTCTGCTAAGATTGTTGAAACATTCACACCCTAATTCTAGTTCAGCAATGGATTCCCTGGCTGGTTCACATTTTGATTAGCATTCTGAATTGGTCACTGGTTCTGGTTCTATGCCGGTTGCTATACCAGTTGCTGCACCTGATTCTGCACAGGCTGTTGGGCCTGGTTCTGCAATTGCGGAATATTCCCTTCCTGCCATCGTGCAATCAACTGCAGGCATTTCTCTACTGTATGGTCTGCAATGAAGCAAAATGTACACTGTGTCTGCAACAATGGGCAATCTCACTGATAGTGTTCCCATACCGCACAATGATAGCACTACACAGGTCCATGACCTCCTCGTCCTCCTCCGCGACCAAATCCTCCACCACGTCCACCCATGAATCCTCCACGGAATCCACCCTGCTGTTGGTATTGTTGTTGATTGTACTATTGTTGCATCATGTCTTGCCCTTTTTGTGCATACTGCGGTTGCTAAACGTATTGTGGCTGCTATGGAGCCATTGGCATCGGAGCATATTGCAACACAAAATATTGTTGTTGTTGCTGCGGTACAAACTGTACCTGCGGTTGAGGTAGTGATTGGGCTACCTGTTGCTGCAGTGGTGGTTGTTGTGCGGCATGCTAGTCATCCTTTACATAGAAAGTGTCATACGTTCTCTCATGAAGCAACCCATATGCCTGGCAATCCTTGTCATCATGCCCCACCGATTTGCAGAAAGTGCAATATAGATTCATCGGCTTGGTGACCATCTTCTGCATATATGGACATTCTTCATGGCGATGCCCAAATACCTGACAAACGCGGCAATATGGCATGCCAACACCATTTAACAGGTTTGGCACTCCTGAAACCAAATAGTTGTGGAAGTCCAGGCAATTGTCCTTCATATGCCCTTCTCCTTGACATCGTGTACACCATACTTCTTCGCGTTTCTCCTTGCCCTTCTTCAAATCTTGCAGTTGTATGGTCAAGTTAGCCAGTTGTGTCTGAATTTGCAACATCCTAGCTGCATTTTCTCCAATCGGCGACGCCTCCAACCGCATTGCAATCTCCAGAGCTTCACTGGGCGTCGAGATGTTTTGATGCATTAATGGTAGCCGAATATGTGGTAGCAGTGCCGCGATGAACCACTCTTTATGTTGGACTGCACTCATATTGAAACTAACCCTTGCCATCAGTGTCTTGAACCGCTGATCAAAATTCCACACCATCTCATTGGGATACTGCTTAATTTCTTTCAATTCAGTAATATATTGAGCCTAAGACTTGGGCTTTCTGAATTCTGCAATCAACCCATCCTAGATCTCATCTAGTGACTTATCTGGGGCTCCTATAGGGACTAGAACAAACTTCATAAACCAATCTAATGCACGACCACGCAGAGTTGTCGCTAACTGTCCTTTCTTAGCAGCATCATCAATGATTGTTTTACAGTCCAGACCGCTTCACACAAAAACCAATATTGTTCTGGGTTGTCTGTCCCACTCCCATGGAACAACGGTAACTTAGCATCATCACCCACCATCCTGGGCGTCCTTCCTGCAGGTACTAAACTACTAGCGATCAAGTTTTGTTGACCTGGTGGGGTCGAAGTGGTGTTTCTCACTGGTTGACAGATAGTGAGTGGAGGTGTGGGTACATTGCTGCTGGGGTTAGGTCCTGCCTCTGTCCTGGACGTAGCTTGTGCGTCCTTGTCCAGACTATGAGGTCACTTCGTCCCGTGTGGTCTTCCTTCGCGAACTTGCGGTTCGATCGCAGCAGGACCTTTTGCTATCCTCTGTCTATTTTCCTGTCGAAACCTTGCTCCTCCCCTTGTAAGACCACTCTCTTCCTCAGCTTCACTCACAGTCTCGTCGTGACCCGCACCCATATACCCCTGATCATTCCATGCACCGTCCCCCCTGCTATCGCGATACCCACAGCCTCCACCCACCAGGATGCTTACTGATCTATATGCATCTTCAATATACCCTTTTCACAAATAAGCATCTTAATGGACAGTTGGAGCGATAGCAGGAACCTTCCTCGGGGTTCGCGAAAAAAATATCTCTTGACTTTGCTATAGGACTTTTGCGTATCGACCGCGAATTCAGTAATATACCCCTCCAAGATGCTATCAAGCCACACTTCTATAGCCTGCGATGCTTTATTATCGACTTCCTGCAGTTCTTGGATCAGCTCTGGGGTCCAGTTCGTCGGCTCACCGCCTTGGTGGTTCCTCTTCTGATAGGTCAATTTTGCAACCATTCGAACAAAAGGACCAGGAATTCATAGAAAAACCATTCGTGTGGACCATCGTGAATATATCTACCCACCCACTGATCTACCATTAGTCGAGTGTTATGGCTTTCTTTTTCGAAAAATTCCTACAACCTCTAATCAAACCAGTTCTGTATCTCCGGTCGCGTCGGATGCCACAACATATCTTCCTTTCACTTCACACACGATCCCGGCAACATAACCATTTGTTGACTCAAACCTAGTCGACAGGGGTTCCCATCACTGTCGACACCAACCCACTGCGATCTCCCTGAGCACCGACCCAGACAAGTTTTAACCTGCCCAGCAACACCTGCAGAGTAGATGAGGTCTCACCCGAGGCGATCAAGGGAGAGTGGACGGAACCATGTTTCCGCTGAATGAAGGAGGATGATTGCGGCAACAATTACTCAACTTATCGCAGCATCCAAAACGGATCTATGCATTCAAGATTAACATCATTTGTATTCATAGCATTATTTAACAGAGTCATTCATCGCAACAAAAACACATATAACATTAAAAGGTTAACTGCAGCAAGAAATCATCACAACAGGCATTAACACAAAAGGTACACAGGGAATTTCACCAAACAGTTTCGTCATGTCATATTACTTCAGAAAAACCCTGATACAACATCTCTGCAAAACCAGATCTCAACTATATCTCTTGATCTTAGAATATATTCAAAACAACACATTTCCAAGATGTGCTATGACCTACAACTTTTTGTCTATATATAGGCTTGCGCCTTTACAATGCTTGTCCACTTACTAACAACTTCCTAACAGACTCCTGGACAAATGACCCAAAATCTAACTGACAAAGTCCAAATGACCCAAAAACCCGCCTACCGCGGTACAATTAGCTAAAAATTACATCTCATATGGTCCAATGACCCAAAAACCCGCATTCTGTGGTACAAACGACTCCATAAAATACATAAAATAATGCAACCTTCTTCCTTCTGCGACCTCTTCTGACGTGTCACAGCATCGGCGATGCTGCGATTCTTCCTTACCAAACCGCCTGCCAACAACAATGTTTTCTTTCAGGCCTACTCTGATACCATGTTAAGTTTTTACTTGTTTAGCATAATAACATTAAAAAATATACTCACTGAAAGAAAGACAAGCACAACAAACACAAAGAACACAAAATTTCTCTCAGGGAAACCACAAGGAAGAAAAACTCGGGAAAACTTCCTCAATATAGAATTCATCAAGTACAAGATAAAACCCCAAGACAAAAACAACTTCTCTCCTTCACTTGTGTGAACCTCTCTCTCTCCTATGTGAACTTGAGTGAGTGAGATGAGTGATACAAATGAGCAACTCAACCTCATATTTATACTAAACAAGTGACTTGACCTTTTTACTAATTAGGTCGGCTTGACTCACCTAACTGGGCCGGCCTATACACTTTACAATAAATATTATTTTCTAGATAATTTCAGGCCAACCTAATAGTTAGGGTTTACATTGACTCTTTTAATGACTCTTACATTATCAATTACATCAATGACATCTCCCGAAGGAGGCATACAATAATACAATAGACAAGTACATTCAAAATATCTTCCGTAGTTACATTTCTTTAACACCTTAAGGGTTTTTTATGGTACTGAATCCGTTTCTACCATCAAAATCGCCATTAAAACACAGTTAAATTCAGAGTTTGCAAAATAAAAAACACCAGATTTCAGTGAAAATCCCATGTCCGAGCCAAATCATTGAATTTTTAGATAACTCCAATCTATTGCTCATAGGATATGGGTTTTGCATTAATGGCTTATTCTGCTTATAGTCTCTCAATACATTACTCCACAATATTCATTCCACGACTGATTGAAAATCTTACTATTAACTTAAGGTTAAGTTTGATTTAAGTTAATTCATATATGATAAAATATTTTTATAACTTCAAAAATTAAGTTAAAAGTATCAGAATTGATTTAAGTTTGGAGAATTGTATTTTATTTATTTATTAAAAAAGCTTAGATGATGTAGATAACATAAATGTTAAATATAATTTAACATAATGTTAAATTTATATTTTTTTCACACCAGAAAAATCTTTATATATTAGGAAACAAAGTTATGCCAAAAATACATCATCTCATAGAGAAAAGTGAGATCAGAAACCGTCATGATCAAAATACCTCCAAACATAAAATTAGAAGACAAAAGAGGCTAATTTAATGTATATATTAGAAAACTTAAAAAGACTAGAATTTGTTTTTAATAATTAAAAGTGGTTCCATGATATAGATGAAATAATAGAATTTGTTTAAGTTGGAATAACTTTATTGTTTTAATTATTCAAAAGTTAAATTAAAAAGACTAGAATTTGTTTTTAATTATTAAAAGTGGTTCCATGATATAGATGAAATAATAGAATTTGTTTAAGTTGGAATAACTTTATTGTTTTAATTATTAAAGTAGTTCAATGATGTAGATGAAATAATTGATTTTTTTATGTGAAATTAAAAGATGAGGTAACAATAATTTATAATATACATGATAATACATGAATGTGAAGGGTTTTGGTGCTTTATGGATAAGCAAAGTGAAATCAAGATTGGGTTCATTTTTATTATTTCTTCGGTGTTTTGGTAATTTTGATGGGGCTTTACAGGAATCAGGATTACTTTGTGGGGTGGACAGGGTCATTACATTAAACTACGGTAAATTCTTTAATATCTGGATGAATTTTGGTTCGGGGACTAATACTAAAAGTGAAATCTATGCACTTTGGATTATCCTTTCTTTTGCGAGTGTGCGTGACCTGGAGCTGCAGCAGATTGCAGGTGATTCTCAAGTGGTAATCAACTGGATTAACCATATTGGGCGTATCAATATCATCGCGCTTTCTCCTTGGCTTCTCAAGATCAAGTCTTTACAACAATTTTTTCAGGGTATCCAGTTTTTGCATGTCCCACGTGCTGAGAATGGTCATGCAGACACTCTCTCGAAGCGAGCTCTGCATTCATTGGAAGGCACTCTGTTTTTTGAACTTTGGGATGGCGATCTTCTTCGGGAAGCTGGAAGCATCTTCTTATTTTGATCCATGTTTTTCTTCTCTTTGAGTGGGTGTGCGTTGTGCTCTATCTTTTTTATTCATTTTGGTTTGGGATCCTTCTTGGTGATCATTTTCTTGGTTAATGTTGATTCGGCTCATTTGGTTGGGCCAGTTCTCCTCTATGTGGCTGGGGGCAGCTTGGTGTGGGCGTCATTTCTCTAGGCTCCGGTGGGACGGTTACTTGTGTTTCTTCCACGTGCAAAGGGTTGTATTTTGTCTTTCTTATACTTGTCAATAAAGTATATCTATTTTTTCTGATTGAAAAAAAGTAGGGTTTTAATTCTGGTTACAATTGATCATGGCTTACCCATTCATTGTACCTTTCACTATGCTTCGATACCCATATTCATTGTACCTTTCACTATGCTTCGATACCCATATTCATTGTACCTATCACTATGCTTCGATACCCATATGTCCACCCCAAGGGCTCTTCAACAATGCCTTCTTCTTGGTAAGTGATTTTCTCTTTCATTGCCATGTCTTCTTGTGTCCCCTCTAGATAAATCTCAAGCCACGGTTGGGAAAGGATCCATCCATACAAGTTCATCCTCCATGCATGCAACAATTCTACCTAAATAATATTTTAAAGATATATTAGTTGTTTATTGTAGGAAGACCTCTTGATAACTCCTTTTACCTTTGCTCTATTTTAAAGACATGTTAAATTAGTTGTTTATGGTAGGAAGACCTCTTGATAATCCCTTTTACCTTTGCTAAAGACACATCTGCATGTTCATTCGAACTTCTACGGGTTAATGGGCTATGATTGAAGCCCATCGTTTCATCATTGGATCATTGTGACTCGAATAAAAAATATGATAATAGGCATTCATTTAACCCTATGTCAAAGGGTTTTTCATCGAGAAATTTGACTGACTTAAGATCAGAATCTCATCTTAATCTGGAGACCCTAACTGGGTAGTGCTAGAATACGCATTAAATCATGGTTTCTATATCCTTTGATCCCTTGGATACCCTATTGCCAACCTCAATGTAGATATGACTCCATGATTCCCGTGGAGTTTTGAATCCTTACGACGTGAGGAATGTCATTAACAAGTTCCATTTTCAAAGTGAAGAGACAATGCAAAGACATCATTACTTTTGTTCAAATGTATGTGGATATGGATTCTCCAAAGGATCTCCCATTAAGATCAAGCTAGTTGCTAAAGATTACCACTGGTTAGAGCGTTTGTACTATGGAAACAAGGTAATTTTTGTTGCAAATCATGCTTTAACGTTGGAAATGTTGCAACCCACTGCACAAAGCCCAAGGAAAGCTCAGGTCATTCAAGGAAGGCCCACTTGGTGGAAGAGCAGGAAAATGCAACATCACCTATTCAACAAGAAAACCCCATGGCAAATCACTAGGTGGTAGGACCTAGTAAGTATGACTCATCAGGGGATCCAGAAGCTGCAACAAAAATAAGCAGAGATCCAATCCAAAGATCCGTTGGAGACAACCTCGACTCAATCCACTATACCAACCCTATTAAAAACAAGAAGGGCAACCCAAAAGCATTGGGCGACCACATCATGGAGGCTTGCAATGAACCAAGGATCTATGTATTCCCAAGGCTACCCAATTATGACGACAATGGGACAAGCCTCCCCCCAAATGAGCACCCCAAGCATAGTGATAGCTGAGCAAATCTGGCATAATTTGGGGACAAATCCCTTCCTTGACCTCTCGTAGAAGACCTGAAGGAAGAGGGGAACCTTTACGCAACGACTCTAAAAAGGGCGGAAAGAAGAAGCCTACAAGAACCAATCACACCCTCCCAAATAAATCAATCACAGCTTTCCAAGATGAATTGGAAGAAAGGATAGATGGGCGATTGTGGCAGACGCTCAGAACCAATCCCTTCCAGACTTCCCGCAAAATAAAACCCGAACGAAAAGAAACCTTCACACAATAATTCTGAAAAGAGTGGAAAGATGAAACCTACATAATCGATCACACGCTTCCAAGATATGGATCACACATTTCTAATATGAACTGGAATAAATCACAAAGATGAAGACACAAAAATCCCAGCTAAAGGTCTCACCTGTATAAACCCAAATCTTTTATAATATGTTGTTTTTTCCGATTCCCATGCAATCAATTTGCTCGGATATATCCATGTGCTCCCGGAAAAAATTCAGAAAATAAAAAAGATCCCTCTCAGTCTCTAGGCGCTCCCCACTCCCAGCGAGGGGGTGAATTATCCCTCGGACAAAATAGACATTTCCAAATCTCTGTACTCTTTTGTGGGTGAATTATCCCTGACACAACAGACCTTTTCAAATCTCTGTACTCCTTTGTTAAACGGGATCTGGCAGCAACGTTTTTTAATTATAATTCACATACCTTGACTGTAGACAAAAAAATATATTCTCTTATGGAAGCACCTATTGATGTTCACTAAAAGCTAAAATTGACACAAAAGTGCATCAACAAAATGATTTGTCGTAACTAAGAATTTCGGGGCAATAAAAAAATCCAACTCGACAACTACATAGAAGTGGAATCAAAAACATTAAATCATTCCTTTCTCAATCATAATAAAAAAATGTAAATTAATCTAAAAAAAGGAATGGAGTGGAGAATTACCGTAAGAATCTCGTATTAATCTAATATTATCATTTAATTAAAAGCACATCCTAACTGATTATTTACAGACAACGTGACCTTTATCCTCATCCCACCGTCATTAAATAGTAAAGGACAAAAGCAATAAAAAGCACATCTTATCTAACTCTGAACAATCCACATGGCTAACAACCCACTTTGTTCAATAAAGTTGTGTACACGTGTCAGTTGGTAGAAAAAGTCTCACAACATACATCCAATCTTACATATTTCTTTTACTTCTTATAGACCAGGTGGAATCTTACATATTTCTTTTACTTCTTATAGACCAG
This sequence comes from Larix kaempferi, assembly GCA_027924585.1. NCBI lineage: Eukaryota > Viridiplantae > Streptophyta > Pinopsida > Pinales > Pinaceae > Larix > Larix kaempferi. Next base: position 4,723,848 of record BSBM01000826.1, on the reverse strand, counting down.
GTGGTTACATCATAAGATCCCTTCTTTTGTTTGTCACATGAGATCCAAAAAATAGCAGAATAGAACTATCACTATTCACATAAGATTCAAAAAATAGCAGCATAGAACTATCACTATCATGGCATGGATTCTTAAAAAAACAAAGCCCTAATGGCTTTGCCAGCAACTGGGGTATATTCAGGGTAATATTAAGGATGGCCTTGTGGAATAATTTCTACGACTTTAAATCTCTTTCCTTGAAATACAAATGCATATTCATCTTTTAATGGATCTCTTCAATTCGAGAAGAATCGTAAATCTCAAATTATTTTATATTTGGAACTCTGTCAGGCGACTTTAAATCTCTTTTCTTGAAATACAAATGCATATTCATCTTTTAATGGATCTCTTCAATTCGAGAAGAATCGTAAATCTCAAATTATTTTATATTTGGAACTCTGTCAGGCATTTCTTTACATGTCTCGGATTGTCCAAAAGAACAGAAATTATATTCATCATTTGATGGAGAGGAACTCTCTTCAATCCGAGAAGAATCATAAATCTCAAGTTATCTTATATTGAGAACTCTGTCCAGGCACTTCTTTTACATTGTATAATCTTTGTTCTCCTGGATTGTCCAAGAGAAGAGAAATTATGGAGCAGCCTCAAAATTTTGAGAAATTATGCAACAGCCTCAAAATTTTGAAACAGCTTCAGAGGCAGGTGATTGTGTAATTGCCTTGAAGAATCAAAAAAATTGGCTTCAATTTTGCCGTCGCCTATATGCCATGAACTCCATGGACAAATGAATAGAAACAGATAACGGGCCAAAATTAAAAGGGTATAACTGCACTTCCAGCGACAAGTACTGGCATGGCAATTTATCACCACTTAGTTGATATTGCATTGTAGTAGATATGGATGATCGAATTTTACATATTTTGTCCAGTAAGACCTATATTTGGCCATTGCTATCTCTAACCAAGGCTTCATGTTCCCATTGTAGTGACAGACAGCTGAATTTTCAATATCAGAAAACTCCACACTTGGGTTGTATCCTAGGCCCAATACGTGCCAAGAACTATTCAGAGGGAAGGTCAAGTTGTAAAATGTGATCAATCCAGGAGGCAGTGTTCCAAGCTTCCACAAAACCCTGTCCTCATTCTGAAATATGCAAGAGATCCAGAAGTCAGGACTCGGGACTGCAATTAGAAAATCTCACAAGAACTGAACATGAAAAGATAAAAAAAAAATGTTTATATTCTAAATAACGACAATGAGATACAAGAATGGTACAGAAACTGACCATGCTTTGCCACTTGTGATAAATCCCAGTTATATCACGTTTCTTCCATTCTTTTAAATCAAAAACATTCATTCCATATGCCCAGCCACAAGCATTCGGATCAAAGTGCCGAGCTATGTGGGGATTAGAAAAGTTCAGGTATTTGTCGAAGCGATGGAAACTCTCGCCACATGTTTCCACTGCACCATTTACCTTTCCTTGGAGGTTGACAGACCAGAGTGCAGTCAAATCTTTCTGTACCACAATATCATCATCCAAAAAGAGGATCTTGTCCAGCTTAGGGTAAACTTGTGGTAAATAGAAACGAAGATGATTTAGCATCGACAAGTATTTTGGATTTCGATACTTCAAATTGGAAAAGCCTGCTGCCAGAGTAGTTGGATGATCTGCCTTGAAATAATATTCTTTCATTGCTGCAGATTCAAGCTGTTTAAGAACTGGACAATAGGAAGAATTGAGCCATTTGAAATCATCGACATTTTCAACTTGTATTGTAGCTTTGCCAGGAGCGTTATCTAAAAACCACATCTTCATAGCCCCAAAATTCAATCTATCCGTTACAAGATGAAATACATGTTTTTCAGGTTCCTGACAGAAGCAAAGGAATCTGCTGAATGAGAACCAAAAAATTGTTGACTCCCAGAATAACATAGGAAGTGCGACACTGAAGTTAGCTTCATACCTTGGCATTCAGTACGGTTGAATTAACCACGACCGAAGTAGCTAGCACATTGTCGGAAAATAATGCATAATGATAGAGGCTGGGGTCCTCCAACTTCTCCCTGTCAGGAAATTCTTGCTTTTCAGGCGGAAGCATGTGGTAGTCGATCGCCAATCGCATTGATAGACAGTGCATGCCCTTTGGAACAGTCTTTGCTGCTAACTGACTTAAAAATGTGCTCTGTTTTTTCACTGTTCTTACCTGTTCCTCTGCAGATTGAAGCATGGCTCGCAGCTTTCTGGTTACCACAGCACAATCATATAACTGTTCTCTAGCAGTGGACAGAGCCCGACCCATTGCCTTCATTTTTTCCGGGGCACTGAAAGAGGGGGAAATGATTAATATCTGGAACTTGATGCCCTAAAGATGCATAATCATATAACATGAAAAATGATTTAAAAACTTGCACCAACTTGTTTTGTATATTAGTAGGTGTAAAATTCTATACTTACCTGTGATGTAGGTCCGAATCTAGACTAGCTTCACCCAACGCGCGTTGGCTTTCTTTGATACGCAGCATCAAGTTATTGTAAATATCTAGTCGATTCCTAGACCGTGCAATGCTTGCAAACACTCTGCCCATAATAAGTTGATCTCGAATCAATCTTACAGTTGAGTCCAAATTATCGCTCTCAAAATCACGTCTCCAAATACTGTATTTGCCTAGCACTGCTGTACCTACCACTCTAGATCTCATAATAGCTGCATTTTCGAGGTTAGCTGTTTCTTCTTCACTCTGTTGGATCAGATCTGTCAACCGTTTTTCCCTTCTTTGTTGTCTCAATTGCTGCAGACAGAAGGAACTAAAAACTTAAAACAGCATCCACAAACAAGTTCATTATGCTCAATTTAAACTAGATCAATGAACCCAGTGCTGCAATGTCTACAACTCAAATAGCTCAAAGATCCACATTTGCAATTTTGTGTATAACCTATAAAAAGTACCATATTCAAAAATTGGAAATCTGTTTTAAATCCTTCTTATATTGATTAGTCTCTAGCATGTAACAAATGTGATAGAGAAACAGCAGTGGAAAAGCAGTTACCCTCCGTTGAATTTTTACTGGACTTTCTTCAATCTGTGAGTGATCTGCATTCACAGTCATTCTCAATTAAGGCCCACCTGATACACACCTTACAAAACTTTATAAAATAAATGAATCCCAATCCAAGAAGAGTAAGAACTTCAAAGTGCACCTGATACACCTTACAATAGAAGCTGATGTTTGACAACTTTATAGAATAAATGAATCCCAATTCAAGACAAGTAAGAACTTCAAAATGGTGAACCAAACTTACTAGCAAGAACATTGGCCTCAACATCTTTGTATTTAGCTCCTCCATCAAATTCTTTGAAGCTTATACCGGGCATTTCATTGTTTGAAACATTACCCTGCTCAAGTGAGTCCAATCTAACATCCTTGGAATTTTGCGCCTGATCATTCTCTGTCCTTTGTTTCTGCTATTGGCAAACACCCAGAGATGAAATATTGCTTCTGTCATCATCATTCCCTCAAAGAGGTTGTAATTTACCATACAAGCATTAGATCTAAGAATTCTTGAAACAATATTACATCTTCCCCAGCCATATACCTGATCAGATTCTTTTTTGCCTGTGCTTTGATCAGCAGGTTTTCCCCACACCCATGATGAAGACAAATCTGTTCTGCCAACGAGATTTAGATTCAGTTGGTCTGAGTCATGTGTATTTTCTACAATGAGGTCAATCACCTGTGCAGTAGGGGAAACTTCTCAGTGGATGATCAGGCTTCGGATTAGAAGTAACAAGATCAAAAGTCACTATTTAATATTTATAGTATATACTACCTCCTTAGGGAATAGATCCTCTATTTCTTCAACAGTACTCAGCTTCCTCCAGTCTCCTGTCTGTCTCTCCAAAATTCAAAGGAAAATACCATAGGTTTAACCCCATTACCATAATCGTTGGAGATTGTTAAAACAATTTCCTATTTGTTTGCTTGGAAAACAATGAAGTATGTATTGCTAATTAACAGTAAACCATATGACAAAATCCTACCATTTACTCAAAAATCACAGAAAAAATGAAGGAATAATAAAGCAAAGGCACATGACTCGGTCTCGGCAACGACTTGCCAGACCCAAAGTGGAGAGTCTACTCTGTAACTCAGCTTATTAAAAATTCAGGGAACATACACTAAGAAACCAGGGAATATAAATTCAGTGAAACATAGAAACTTCTTGAACAAAATCAAGTCAGGCCAATTTTGATTAGGAGTTTCGACAGAGTTTTGACTTAACTGGCTAGCTCAGAGAACAAAGTTATAAAGAGTCCTGTTTCTATAGCATTAAATGTTCAGAAGAACTTATGAAAACAGGGTCCCAGAGAGCTGGAGAAATAGAATATTTTATCTCCAAAACTTTACAGAAAAAATACCGACTATGTGAATATTAACAGCTACCCAACCATAGTGACAAATTGATGCAAGTTAAAGCATATCCTCGCTGAAAACTTATCCACTTAATTGAAAGTAATTAAGTGAGAACGGGAGGGGAGATCAGAGCAATGCAATTCCCATGTTCCCTAAATTCCCACAATCCAAAGAATCATAACATCTTCACATAGAACTTATTTTTCCAAAGCAAGGCAAGCAATGAAACAGAATGAAAAGAGTCATAAAATATTTCACATAGAGCTTATATTTGCAGCAAGTTCTGGAAAAGCATTGTTTTCCAGCACTATTTTACGGCAGCTACAGTAAAAGTTTTCTGATGAATGCCGGAGAACTTATGTCCAGAGTTTATCTGAGTCTGGCATTGTTCATTTTCTTACAAATACTGGAAAAGTGGATGTCAATAACAAAACAAAACATCCAAATAAAAATAGGAGAATCACTGTATGCACATTTCAGGTTATCACCAGGATTTATTATAAAAACAAAAACCACTTTCTGACCATTGCTAAAAAAAAGAAAAATCCAACAACAATCAGAAAAAGATTTACTATGTGAACATATCATCAATGTTTCGAATCATTCACTAAAGCATTCAGATCCAATTCAACAACAAGGCCAAGCAGCTCATGCCCTTGGAGACTTGGACTTAATTTAGCTAAGGCTTCTAAGTATATTAGTTTTGAAATGAAAAAAAATATATCATGAGCTTTTCCAATTTTCATCTTTCTTGTCTTTCTCAAGTTTTTGTGCCTCCTGGCATGTGCTATTTCTCTGATGTTTAACATTGTCGGAGAAGCATCAAGCACTCCTATTGCATATTCCGTTCATGTTACCTTTTTCCAGTCCCATCAATTAATTTAAAATTATTCCAAGCGCCGCAAAAACTTTAAGCTTAGGTTTTTGTAAAAAGTGTCAAAAGAGCATACCCTGAGCTGTTCTTGAAGTAGATTCTTCTTCTGGCCTGTTCAAGAAACAAAGGCAAATACGTTATAGCTTTATACGAGGAGAATGCAAGACGGAAAAATGCTTTGGTTGACATTCACGATGCACTTAAAAATTGCATTCAAATTGAAAATGCCGTTGTTATTGACGAGAATAAAAAAGCCATAAGAAGGCAAAAGCACAAACAAAATGCACAATAGGGTTGTCTGAAGATTTTCTTTAACATTTTAGTAATTTTTCCAGAGAACTGGTAAATTTAGTTGCGCGCCAAATACTAAAATTGTTACAGAGCAAAACCATTTGGGGTTTTAACTTTGAACACGGTTTTTAACTCAGTATTTTACAAACGGCAAAAGTTGTGGACCGTAAATTCAAGAACTTACCTGCAGTAGATTTGAAATTGCCTACTCGACTTGCAAGGAAGAGCAGAGGCACAAGGACGGAGATAACAAGCAAGCCTTTGACTGGCACGCGATAATTGTTGTTCCTACATCGATGATGAACAGCCTCTTTAGAAGCGCCTCTTTTGAATGCCATGGTAACTCCGTCAATGCTCAGCTGCCTTCAGATAGAAAGCTAATAACAGCTCCAAACCATTCAATTTTAGCATATAGCTTTTTCCTTGTAAGTCTTGTTACCGAGGAAAGTTTCCTCTTAAAGTATCAGTCACGTACATACAAATAACTATAAAGCAAGCTTGCCCAGACGAATCCCGTGTGAACGATAGCAAACCGCTGTTCGCCGCTATTACTTTGGGCCTGACACCTCAAACGAAGTGGATTACGATAAGATCTTTACCGGAAAAGCAATTGGATGGCAGAGAAAGGTGTTCTTTACATAATCCGATTCTCAGAACGCGCGGAATGCCTTTACTTACAATTCTGAACACAGAAGGCCGGCAAAAATACTCTATCCCCTTCTCGAAACCTTAGTCCGTGTTCTGAATACTGGGAAGAATAGTCTGGCGCGATCTTTAACAAAACAGGCTTGAAATCGTCATGGCTTCTCCTCCAAATCCTAAATTCTGAGGTAAAACAATATCATCCACGCTTAAAATGCTGCACACGCTAGTTTTCTCCCAATTCGAGCGCTAAAATCAGGGCTTCGGTGCATCAACCCCTTCAAGATTTTAGCAGAAGCCTTTTATTTCTCAATAACAGTTCTGGATGTTCAGAGATCCTAAAACACCGTCATGAACAATATGCAGTTAAATGATCTGTTCAAATACACCAGAAATTTCGTCTAGAATCCGAGCTCTCCCCATTTTGCGAGCCAGAAACGAAAGATTCGGCGCATTAGGCTTTTCGACGGTTTATTTTTTTCTAACGCCTGACCTTCCTGGCTGTAGCTCCACATAAAAGGGGTCAAAATTTAGATAAAACACAAGGGAAGAACTAATTTTCCGGCGAATCCACAAATACGCTGCCGAAATGGGAGTCAAAACTCGGTGAAATTAAGAAATCCGCCGCTCGAAATACTAATCTCCGGCGCCTATGTAAAGGCTTCAACCCCTGCAAATCTGTTTCATGGAGCGTTACACATCGTTCTCTTCATCATTTATTCTTCCCCTCGCTTTTTTCCACCTACATGTCATTCTTTTTCTTTTTTCCTTTCCCCGCGTTTCTCAAAAAAATGACGAGACGTTTCCCGTGAGCGCTGCTTTCCATGCACAGCGTACACGGTTTTCTGTTTTCCACGTGGTATGTCCCCGATTACCGATCATCGTGCCATCTGGCATCGATAGCCACGCTGTCCAATCTGTTCTAACTTCCCGTAGGAGTAGGCTACCGGCTTCATCCGGTTTTTGAGAGTCCTGAGCTGCTTTGGAATCTGCTAAGTGACCTCTGCCAGGTTGGCAGCCTTGGAAGAGTACCAGTGCGGCAGTGCCCCATGCCAGTGCCTCCCTGCTGCGCTGCTTTAATAAGTGACCCCCTCAATGAGAAAGTAAACTCAGTCATAGCATTCACACATTCTACAACGGCTAATTCATTACTTCATTTGTGCTTTAATGGGACCTGGACGTTATCATTTCAAATTACGAAGGTCTAGAGGGAAAAAGTCAATTGTTCTGTCCCATGAACAAGGGACTTCTTTAACTATTTTTTTTTTTTACATTATGATTTTAATTTTTTTTATTATTATTAAAAATTTAAAAATCAGTTAAAAATTCGATCGTTTTGGTGTTTAAAAATGGTGTAATCTAAATATTCTAAGTTTTGAACCTTTTCCAAGTATATTTTTTGTCTTGGTTTATTTGGAGTCTTGTTGGGACTTTGGGCTTCCAACAAAAAGAGTTAAAAATTAGGTGGAACTAAATTGTTTTGGTGTTTAAAAATGGTGTAGTCTAAACATTTTCCGAGTGTATTTTCTCTCTTGTTTGATTCCGACGGTTGGAATTTTGGGCTTCCAACCAAAAAAGTCCAAAACTTAGAATAAATAGACTACTCCTTTAAAAATTTGTATTATTCAATATAAATTAATATGTTTAAGAGTGTTTTTAGGTGTAGGTTAAATGTTTTACATTTTGGACCATTTTTTTGGGTAGTCTTTTTGTTGAAATAGTTGGAATTGCATATTATATTATTGGAATTGGAATTACATAGTTTTGGTGCTTAGGTTTATGACTGAAAAGTCCAACTAAAATGTTTAATCTTGTAGTTTTTTTTATTTGTTATTATTAGAAAGAGGTAATCTTTATTGAAATTGTAATTTTGGATAAATAAAATTATTATTTTTAATAAATAAATAAATTCAACACACTGAAAATGACAATTTCCCTTCTATTTATTTTAAGTGACCCAAAAAAAACCATTCATAGTACATTTAGATTATTTGATTAATGATTAATCCTTGATATAAACTAATAATTGAAAAAAGTTATGAAGTAGATTATAATGTTTGAAAATTTCTAACTTCTTCTTTTTAAATAAATACTCACATCAATTGATGTGATGGAAATGATTATAAATGATGTGTAAAGTTTTTTTTTTTTAAACCGTACTTTTGTTATTTCCAAGAAATCAAAAAGTACATTATCATACACCAAGTCAAAACTTGGGCTCTGGTGTATCAACCGATCCACCATCATTTACTAAAAAATAAACTAACTATCATAAAGTGACTTTTACTATAATAACTCTGCAGTCCATATACAAACAAAAAGTTCTTACTGAGCATAATTCTCATAACAAATCTAGTAAGTTTCTGATAGAAAATAGTTTAAGGAACCAAACAGTATTTTGTTATCCTCCACCCATTCTTCCCAATGGAGAACTCCTGGAATACCATTAAGAGCTTCTTTTGACAAAGTGTGTAAAGTATATATGAGTACTATGTAATAATATATAAGCATTCACGTTATAATAGTTAGCTTGCGCACATGTACATGAAAAGCGTGCTTGGAGTGCGCTCTAAGCTCACTGCCAAGTAACAATGAATGCTCTTCAACAAGCTTTGGTGCAGCTAAAGTCTTCTCAATGCTTTCTGACAAGTCGGCGGATAGTACATCGGAAGAAGCTTCATTCACACGGAATAAACCATTTAACATTAATTCCGTGTTTAAATTTTGAATTTACATCCAGAAACGTACACAACACGATTGAAAAGTACAGATGGAGTAAGGGCTCTTTCAAACTACATGTGCGTGAAGCTGAGCTTTAAGCTACAATGACGTCATACTGAAGCACGCTATGGAGGGACTGTTTTTAGTGCATGTGCGAAGTCTAAGTAATGATAGGTTATAATTGTATTAGTGTTATAATGAGAGCTACGAGGTAGCAATGTCCCTACGTTGTGAAATTTGCATTTTGTAGTGTTCTATTACTAGGGTTTTGGCACTTATCAATTGTTTTACTTTTACATGTAAAATTGTAACAGTGGAACATATGCACTATTAGGATAAGACCATCAGGGTTTACAATCGTGGTCTTACTCAATCCCTAAACCCAAGCATATAGTAGAACGAATTATCGTAGGCCTGTTGGAATTCTTACACCCATATAAAATCCTCAATGTGATTGTTAAAGCACTAACTCATTTTTGCTTATTTTGCACATGTGAAGGTTATTGAGTTGATCGAGTGATGGAAGTATCATGATGGAATTCTATCTCGGGTTTAAATTCTGAGATATTTTAGATTCATGGCAAAATTCTGAAGTAGATATTTAACAACTCCTTAAATAGATGTGAATGTTATGAACCCTTGTTAGCAAATTTTACACAATCTTTTACTAACAAGGGTGCAGGATGGCTCGAGGAAGCATTATCTAAAGGCATACTAGTAGTAAATGTCACACAATTGACTTCTCCATTAATACAACCTTTTCAAGGCTTTCATACTATGGAATCCTCTCATTTCTTAGAGCCTAACAATGTTCTCTTATATGCAATATCCTAGAGATATTGAATGCACCTCCTTGATCAGACCTAGGGTACATACTAGTTGTCACCTTTTGCCTCTAATTCAGGGAAGATGAGTCAAACTATCATTGAAACATGTGCAAAATGTCTTGGAAGGAAGGTTAACATATGAGTTTTGACATGAATAACATTATAGAAAGAATAAAATAAGTGTACAAGTGTCGATTGCATGCACACATCCATTGGTTGCATGGATTGTTATTTATTACAAGCACCTTAATACACATGGTTGGGAAATGTGCAACGTAAAAGTGGAGAGTAATATGTTTCTAATCCTGATCAATCCTTGGGACTTTGCGGGCATTTTACCATTTTTTATATATGCGGCAACATGGTGGTTAGCATCTCTCCATGCTACATTTGAAAATTTTGTCGATGGGATAAACCCTCGCTACCATGATACAATTCATTGCTCGGATGCAACCAAATAGTATGTCAACTGCCACGCAGCCTTTCAAAAGTAATGGCGGGCCATTCTACGCCTTAATCCATATGCAAGGGAGTGGCACGGTGACAAAGCACTAACTATTATTACCAACTCTCTTGTGTTTGGCACAAATTCTTCATTTTATTATTATATTTTGTTGGCTTCGTTGGCTGTTGTTTTTTACCTACAGACTAGAATAATGAAGGAAGACCAGTTAAGTGGTTGTTTTTTACCTACAAACTAAGAAGAGGGGTGGAAGACCAGTGACTGAAGCAATCGTTCACTCTGTTTGTTGGAACGATGGAAGAAGCTACTAGGTTCCCGCAAGAGACTTTGGCAGGCGTCTAGTTTGGCCTTGCATCGTCTAGAGAAATTGTAAGTGGGATGGACGAAATATAGAAGATTAATAATGGGCAATTGAGTCCTTGTTTACAACAATTTCTAGGAAAATAATCTATGTTAACTCTAAGTCTAGGTACTACATGTTGAAAAATATCTAGGCTCTAAATGGTACCCTCATTTGTGATTTTTAGGCACTCCACTGCTTATTCGCTTCAAATCATTAGAGTAAAAGCAAATTGTATTTGGATTTGAATTAAATTGAATAAGAGTTTAAATTGCATAAGAGTGATGTCAATATATGTAAACTGTAGAAATTAGTGTAATTACTGGAATATTTCCATCATTTATATAGGAAGAACAAAATAGGGGAGATTGACTAGCCATCCTTTGTTTCAAGTGTAATTATTGTTAGACATCACATCATCAAAAATATATGAAGATGATAAAGCAAGACATGAAGACCAACAATGGCACAAAAGGCATACGTTAATGAGCAATTAAGTTATCTCCGATATGTACATAGATGTACATATATATTACAAAAACACCATAACTGTTATGTAACCGAATAACATTTAGGTAAGCTAGCGAACTATGATTAAAGTCTTTAAGATCCCCCCTTAATCATAAGTTTGTTAGTGCCTGAAAAACTACCACTACTTGAAAATCAACAATGTGTCAAGAAAATTCAAAGAATAGAAAACTCAAGAAGGTCAGCTACAAATGGCTGAAAATCTCTCTGAAACAAATCTAGCAAAAGATGAAGACTTCTACTAAGTTGCATGGTTGCAAGTTGACCATAAACTATCCAAGCAGAGAAACAATTGTATATGTCCTCTGAAAATGTAAGCAGAAACTCATGTCTGCTGCTTAATTGGTGGTTTTAGGATGACCACTAACCAACCAAAACATAGGTGGTTTTAGGTTTACCACAAACCATATTAGGAACAAGGCTGCTTGCTTGTTTCCCATTTGATAATTTGTTCACAAGCTCTAAAACAAACTTGGAACTTGACTAAAAACTTTAGATGTTATTCCCCCCTGTCAAGGACAAGTTCTGTCAACTGCATTAACTTCATTTGGTTGTTGAAATGTCTGAACATAAACAAGTTCAGAATGTTTACTTGGTCCTTCATTCACAAACTGTTGAAATTTCTTAACATAAACAGGTTCAGAATGATTACTTGGTCCTTCATTCACAAACTGCTGAAATTTATGAACATAAACAGGCTCATAATGGCTTTTCGTTTGCTACAAGTCTTCTTTCACCCTTTTACAATAATCCAACTTGAAAATAGAAAATTTAAACTCAATAGAAAGGTGTTGGGATCAACCAATAATGCACCCAATTACAATCATAATTCAATTCAACAATATTTGATACTCACAAACACAATAGTAAGCACCAAAAAAGCTTGCAAAAACACAAAATGCAAGGATACAAATCTGAACAGGAACAAGTTCAGAAAAGAGGTGTTGAATTGTTCTTAAAATTCCGGATGTTGGAAACTTTGTTTTAATTTCTTTGGAAATGGCTACAATCTTCAATATGGATGTAATATCTTCAATATGGCTGCAATAATGCTATATTTCTGGAAGTTTGGTGTCAATAACAAGACACACAAACATGAAACTTCTTATATCTCCAAAACTTCAAAAATATCATGAGCAACAACAAATTCCTTAAAAACAATCTCTGTAATTTGGACTTTACCTTTACAATGGAATTTTTTTTACGCTTTGATAAAATTCCAACCAATCCAAATACTCTACGATTTAAATTCAAATCCATAATGCAACTGACAGGTTACGATTTAGATATGCAAGAAACAGACAGGCACACAGTTACCATTCTTTTTCTCAAATCAAATTGCATGAATCTATGGCTTCAATTCAACGATGCAATGGAATGTTCTTAGTAGCATACTTTCCCTCTAGAGTCACGATCGACTACACTCCTTTAGCAGCTATCCACACTAAAGTGATTGGATGTCTATTGCAATCATACTTGAACAATTTCTCTGACAGCTTTGCGTTTTTTTCTTGTTTGCACTAACAACACAAACCAACTTCATATCAATTCCATTTCTGGAAAGAAGAATGACATGAGCACTCTCTCGATCACAGGAGATGCTCTATGGATTTTCTTCATTCATGCCATCAACAGATTGCCATATCATCCAATACGTGCATGCTCATCCAAATATGTATAAGAATATAATATAATTCTTGAGTACTTACTCTCTCTAGCTTCAATAAAGTTGCAATTCCAATCTGTTAGCAGTAATTATAAGTTTGTTGAAAGTATTTCCCCCCTTTTCTTCAAGTTGCAGGTATCAATTTCTTCTTCGATAAGCGGTTTCGAACCCAGTCAAGCATGCACTTCAAATATTTTACGATCTCTTCATTGATAGTAATGGTCGATCATTTAACAATAGCGATGGTAAAGTTTACCGGTGATTGCTTCATGCACTAAAAATATTTGACTTTTTGAGAAGCGATCATCATTTGAGACTTTCATCACATCATTCATCATTCATCACCATGAACATCAATGCCATTATATCATAAACATACTTTGATAAATGTATCCTTCCATCTTTTCAAACACCATAGCAATCAATGGAGTGTCTCATACAATAATAAGAACCAAGAAAATCAAGAAACTGAAATCATGGCGGAATCTCTCTTCCCCTGACAGTTTGGGAAAGATCTTCATATGCTTCCTTTCTTCAAAGCATGAGTGACTCCCCTCCATACAGCATAATTGATAGGAATTCTCTCCATAATCCAATAGGTAATGATCATCAGCTAATCAGTTGATAAAAACACATTCAAACCAATGTTAGAACATTATTACACCTTAAGACCTTAGTCATACATCGTATTTTTGATTAACTGGTCCAAAATAAGGTTAATGATGACAATCCAAGGTTGTTAGAAGTTAGTTGGGGCTAATCATGACCAATCCACCACTTATGGGCCAAAGTATGGTCAAAATTGCTGTTAGGTGCCCTATTAATAGCCACCTCCGACATTTATTACCACCTCTTGAGCAAAGGCGCCCCATTTCCCTGTTTTAAGGAAACTGTCTTTGACTTAAGGCATCCATGCAATGTATGTGGACATTTTCCCCCTTTCTTGGTTGTTTTGGCCTATCCTTGGCCACCTTGTAATGTACCCAAAATCCTCGTCACGTTCTAGAGGAAATGGGGTGATTTTTTTTGTTTTTATTTCTTGTCGAACTATACTCAACCATACTTGGTAAGTATGACACTTAATACAACAATACAAGAACACACATTCATATGTGTTAATCCATTCTTCAGTATAAAACATAACCACCTTATGCAAAGGCCCTTGGCCAATAAGTTAAATACTTATTCGACATCATTTCTCCTACTTGCAACACATCTTTACTTGCAAATAAATAAAATCCTTTTCAACGAAGGAGCATGCAAACCCAGTCATTCTCAACCTCGTGATGTCATGTCTTCTTAACATAGTTTTCTTAATAAGAAATCAACTAAACATTAGAAGCATGCAAGTGTACCATTATTCTCACCACCATTCAAATGTAGGCAAATATGTACACTTATTTATCAATATGATGACATGTCATAGTTTTTATCCATTAAACTCTATATCAACAAGAGATTATATCGAATGGTACAATTATAGCTCAAGAGGATTCAACTATCTCATATTAGCTATCCTCCTTACATCAAAATGGATATAATCAATATTGTTCAACATGCCCCTTTTCACCATTCTTTTACATAATTCAACCTTGATGTAAACTTAATGTAAGAGACATTGCCATGTAACCATTGTAATAGACCTTTCTATTAATTGACTCTTTCAAGGTGGGATAATGTCTTATTATTTAACCGCATAAAACATTGAACACAAAGATCATTCGAGTGCACCATTTTACCATAAATAGAAGCTAAATCTTTCATCTAATGCACCCATAACCACTAATCATCTATATGGTTAGTACCATATTGAAGTCTCTTTTTCAAACTAGTTGTAAGAATCTTTTTCCATTGACCATCTACCAATCAGCTGTACATAGATACGTGGAGAAGTAAACATAAGAGATTATACTCTTCACTTACTGCATCATAAACCAGTTGTATTAAATTCATAAGTAGAAATATCGTACTGCATCATAATGTCGAAGATCATGTAATAAGTTTATAGTACATTTGATACCCTTTACTTTTAACCATAACTTAAACTTCATTAACAAACATAAGTATACTCAACTATTAAAGCTTATCTTTTCAACATTAGAAGTATGATAACCCAATGCTATAGTTTATCATCATATATATACTTCCATAAAGGATATTAAATCATTCTAAGGTAACTATTTACCTAGTGAAGTATGTCCATTCCAGACAATATCCCACATCATAATAGTAGATGTAACTCATCAATGCATACTTACAGATTTTGCATCACTTAATATATATTCCACACAAGGTATACAATGATCCCTTTAATTATATCCCACATTCCTATTGTGCCCACTTTTAATCATGGTTCATTATTCACTAGTAAGCTAGTTACTTAAAAGTAGTTGGTGCTGAGAGAGAAACCGCCGTGCTTGCCTAGCTAGGGTTTTGCTGGTGCGCCAGCCCTTATGGATCCGCCACTGGATCCTAGTCGTTTTGGCCCGGATGAGGCTCGTCCCCTCATCTCTAATATTTTCAGGGAGCTTGTTGCTTCCCAACCTACTACGTCGAAGGTCTCTGTTCCGTCTGACTCCAAGTTTGTTAAAAAAATGGATGTCCCAGAAGTTAAATTGTCTTCAATAGCCTCGAAATGCAAAGTTGTTGCGCTAGCTGAAAAGGGTCTGGTAGGACATTTCACGGGCCTTTGGCCCTCCCCCCGCTCCATTGAAACTTGGATCAACAAAAACTAGCACCCTTTAATCCAAGGAGAAGTACATCAAATCTTTTGTGGAAAGGGTTTCTTTGTTTTCTTCTTCGAAAAAAAGGAGGATCGAGACCTGATTTTCAAAAATGGCCCCTATTTTATGGGGCCAAGAGGAATGTATCTTAACAAAGGGATCTCTCTTTTGATCCAGAAAAGGACATTCCAACAGCAGTCCCTGTCTGGATTAAGTTGCCACATCTTCCCCTTCACTGCTGGAATGATGAAGACCTTCGAGCCATTGGCAACTCGCTAGGAAAATACATTGATAAATCAGAGCCAAAACCCCCAATGTTTTCATGTGCAAGAATTTGTGTTGAGGTTGATCTGGAAAAGGGTCTTCCAAAATCTATAGACCTGGCAATGGAAGGATGGAGTCATAGACAAACTGTCGATTATGAACAGATACCTTTTAAATGCAAAGTTTGCCATGAATATGGGCATTTCGCGAGGTTATGTCCAAAGAGAAAAACCCCAGAAACAGAAGAGACTCAAGGAGGAGAATGGAATGAGGTTTCAAGGAAAAAAGGGGGCAAGAACAACGCAAATACTGCTGCCAAAACTCCACTCAAAAATAAAGAGAACCTCAATAAGTTTCAGATCTTGAATATTGACGAAGATGAAGAAGAGCGGGAGAAAGAAAAAAAATCAGAGGAACAATAGGGAGACCAGATCCAAAACAATATCGGGGATGAGAATCAGAGTACTCACACCTGTCAACAGGTAGCTGATGGAATAGAGTCATCTCTAAAATCAAGAGGATCAGTAACAAGAGCCAAAGAAAAACTATTCCAAAAAGAAACTTCAGAAAGCAAAGAAGATGAGCAAGAACCCCTTGTCAAAAGAGGAAGAAGACTCAACAAAACAATAAGAGAACAAGAAGCAGCCAGAGAAAGGGCGGCGGGTAAGCAAACCAATTTGGACCAGCATGTAAGAGTAATATCTAGTGGGAAGCAGCCACAGGAGGAAAGAAAGGATAGAGCAGGCCCTCTATCAAACAAAAAATAATGAAAATAGTCTCCTGGAATTGCAGAGGATTAGGTGGAAAGCAAAAAGCAGAAGCAATAAAAAGATTAAAAAAAATGGAGAACTTAACAATTTTCACAATCCAGGAGACTAAAATGCAAGAGGGGGATAGCATCAATACTATGAAGCATGCCTGGTCCAATGGAGAAGGGATAACTATTAGCGCAATAGGAGCTTCCGGAGGATTAA
This sequence comes from Larix kaempferi, assembly GCA_027924585.1. Lineage (NCBI taxonomy): Eukaryota > Viridiplantae > Streptophyta > Pinopsida > Pinales > Pinaceae > Larix > Larix kaempferi. The sequence continues at coordinate 4,707,118 of BSBM01000826.1, read as the reverse complement.
TATCCATTTGGGACAAAGGTAAGTATAAATGTCATTCCTCTATAATAAATCAGCATTGGATATTTATTGAACTTGAAGATATATTAAGCAATGATAGGTTTTGGGTCAGAAACATATACGGGCCGACCATATATGGCCAAAAGGAACAGTTTTGGAATCAACTAATAGATCTTCCTCACAGTCTGGCAAATCTCCCTTACATCCTCACAGGAGACTTCAATGTCACCATCTCAGCGCATGAGAGAAAAGGGGGGTCTAAAGTCAGAGACCCTTATGGAGAAAAAATGGAAGACTTAATGTCCAACTAGAACCTAATTGATATCAAGCCCAAGCAAGGCACTTTTACCTGGAACAATAAGAGGATTGGCCCTTGTCATATTGCAGCCAGATTAGATAGGCTTCTAATCAACTCTTCCTTTCTCTCCAATCCCAAGCTCCCTGACTCTAAGATTCTAGCCTCAGCCACCTTTGACCATAGACCCATCTCCCTCTTCTTCTCCTCTCCCGAAAACTTGGGACCTCTCCCCTTCAGGTATAACCCTCCTTGGCTCGAGAATCAAACTTGCTTGGACGAAGTAATAATGGTTTGGAAACAATTCATCCCTGGGTCTCCAGGTTACATTTGGGAGTCCAAACTTAAGATGGTGAAAAAAATGTTGAAACGTTGGGTTAAATAGAACAATACGAAGCCTGGAGAGGAACTTGAGAAACTCCAAAAGGAACTTGAACATCATCAAAACAAAATGGAGCAGACTGCAGTCATGGTGGAAATGCTTAGAGATGAAAAAGATCTTGATGAAAAGATCCAGAATGTTGCTAGAAGAGATGAGGAAGAATGGAGACTCAGATCAAGATGTCTCTGGTTAAAGGAAGGAGATAGGAACACAAAAAATTTTCATGCTCAATGCAAGGAGAGATACAGAAAAAATAACATTGTGAGACTCACAAGGGAGGATGGTCAAAAGATAGAAGGACAAGATATCATTCTTCAAGAAGTCAAAGCCCATTTTGAGAGTCTATACAACGAGAATGAGGACGTTCTCAAAGAAGATATGGACCAAATGAGTATGGAAATTCCTAATCTCATTTCCGAAGCAGACAACAAGAGGATAATGGATCAGATAACTGAAGAGGAGGTTAAAAAAGCAATATGGTCACTTCATCTGGAAAAGGCTCCTGGCCCGGATGGATTCACCATCCACTTCTACAGAAAATGTTGTCACTGGATAAAAAAAGATATTATTAGAATGCTCAATTGGACAAGGAAAATAGAAAGAATAGGAGGGGCCACTAACTCCTCTTTCATTGCTCTTATTCCCAAGGAAAAAAACCCTCTCTCTATCGGAAGATTCCACCCAATCTCCCTCTGCAATTCCTCCTACAAAATTCTCACCAAAATCATTGCAAACACAATCAAAGGACTTCTTTCCAGAATTATATCCCCGAACCAAGGAGGTTTCATTGCAGAATGCCAAATGTATGACAACATTCTTCTTGTTCAAGAAGCTATACACTCAAGTGTTCAGAGGAAAGATTCAGGTATGGTCATAAAAATCGATATGGCAAATGCTTTTGACAGAGTTAGGCACGATTTTCTTTTCACAGTCATGGCAAAGTTTGGATTTGAAAAATATTTCATAGGATGGGTCAAGGCTTGTATTGGATCTCCTTGGATTGCCCCCTTAGTAAATGGCAGACCCTCCTCCTTCTTTCGCTTGTCTCAAGGGTTGAGGCAAGGATGTCCCCTATCCCCTTGTCTTTTTGTTATAATGGCAGACTCTTTAAGTAGAAAACTAAACAGTCTGCAAGTTAATGGCTCCCTCCCTGGTATTATCATATCCAAAAATGTTCCTCCTATTAACCATGCATAGTTTGCTGACAACACCATCTTGTTAGGTAGTGCCTCCCCCATTATTGCCTCCAGATTCAAACAAACCTTAGATCTCTTCCTGCGCCTCTGGGGACAAAACGAATAGTCAAAAGTGCAATATCTATGGCTGGAATTGTGGAAATCTCCTTCTCAGGAATCTAACCCTTATTCTTGACTTTAAACCCTGTTTCGATTGGACATCTTTCAAGTACTTGGGCATCCCCATTTCCCATAAAAGAATCTCCTCCTCTTCTTGGCACCCTATCCTGGAAAAAATTAAAAGTAAAATCAATTCCTGGGGAACTTGTTGGTTAAATATGGCTGGCAGAGTGACCCTGATTAAAGCCATTCTTTCTTCCATTCCAATTTATATTGGAGCCATCTAGGCTCCTTTATCGGTCACAAATGTCATTTGCTTGGAGATCAGAAAATTTCTTTGGCAGGGGGGGAAAAATCAAGGCAAGAAGTTTCACCTTGTTAACTGGAATGTCATCTAGGAAAGCCGTAAAAGAGGAGGACTGGGTATACGTGATCCAACAAAAATGAGCAAAGCCTTGGGTGCAAAAGTTGTTTGGAGAATGATAACCGGTAAAAAATAATGGTGGAAGGAGGCAATAAGGAAAAAATACACCAGAGGATCGAGGCAAAGATGTTTAAATAATATGAAGGAGAAAATAGGTACTACTATATAGAGGCTCATTCATTCTTCTGTAGGATTGGTAAAGAAAAAATTGTATGGAGAGAAACCTATTGGAGATATTCAAGAAATCCAAAATGTGAAAATTTGGCTTCAAGAAGCAGGGATTCAGAAGCTAGCAAATTTGGTCAATTGGTCGCCCTCAGGATGTAATGCCTCTATTGGCATTATACTTTTTAATCTAATTAAACATACATTTTGTGAATAAGCAGCATATAATCAGCGTGTAACCATAACAACATATAAAGGACATTTAAGCATTTTGCAATAGCATCAAATAACTTGGAATTTTTAAAACCTCATTGGTGATTCACACAACATAAATTAACATCATAAATCATGTAGCAATAGCATCATATGATAATTTTACAACAACATATAAACAATTTAAAATCACAAGAAAAATACCTCGTTATAAGAATGGTGACGGAGTCCAAACTGAGCAAGCTTCCCCCTTCCACTCGAGTTGCTTCCATCTTCATTGCCCAAAAGCGGGACCACAGTTTTACCTCCCAGCCAACTAGGGGCCTAGCCGGCTCCCTAGCCCCAGGAAGCCATTGAACGGTCCCATCCAAATGGCCTCCTGGCCCTCCGTGCCCGAGACCCCCAAAGAACAGAACAATGATGCACTAGTAGGCTATGTATCAAATCTTCCAAGAGTTCTCAAACTCTTCCAACTCTTCCCAACTTCTCATACCCCAAATGATCCAAAATACCTCTTCCTATCAAAATTCTTACCAAAATATCCTTCAAGAGAAAAAAATACTACCCTCTTCCAATCTCAAGTCTCCTATTTATATAAAAACTCCTCATCATCCTCCTCATCCATCAATAAATTCCAAAAATAATAGTCAACAATCAATAAATTCATTTTTTAGAAAAATATAGCAATTTGTTTTAAATAATTAAAATACTAATAAACATGGTTGCAAAGTCTTACTTGTCATGCTCCCTTCCAAAATATTATCATGACACTTATTACTTATACTCAGATTGATATGTTGTTCTCACTATAATTACACTTAAATTGCCCATTATTATTCACGTCTACTGCTACTATTCACATTCCTTTTCTTATTTGACTAAAATTTGTGTGAATTATGTTCCACAATAATCTTATTTTTATGGCATTCAAATCTCACATGCTTCATACTGACATTGACATGTTATCAATTATGTAAGAATATACATATAACCTTTATATTCCTTGTGGTATATGATTTATCTATTTATTTTGTATCTGAAATTACTATATTTATTAACATCTTCATACAACCCTTCCACATGTACAATATGGGAAGTTGAACCTTAAAATTAGTATACATTCACTTACTATTCAAGCTTCACATATCAATTTATATATTAGTGGAGGTCAATATTTAAATAACAATAAGGATGTGTTTGTTACATTGTTTACATATTTATAACCTATTTATAATTCCTTTACTACATTACTACCTATAATCACACCTACCTCTTTACAACCTTGTTGTTTGATTATGAGTTTGTTATATAATTATAAATTGTAATTTAATTACACCAGCATAGATCCATCCCAATGTGGATCTATCAAGCCTAAATGCATCCATCAAGGGTCAAAGTTTACAGTGATACCTTCTCACATAGATCTACAACCATGACCTCCTCAAGGGTCCCCATTTATAACACACATGCCAAGGTTCATTGTGCCTTACTAGAGTGTTATCCACAACAATTTAGATACCTTGCAAAAAAAAATTTATAGTCCTTTTGGTATTGTGATTCATAAGAAGATGTTATCTCCCATATAACATTTATTTTGGTTTCTGGGGTATTATTATGACTTGTCTAACACTTGCTCACTTGATTGATTTTCTCTCAAATTTACACCACTTAATTTCTCATTAGAAATTTTAATTAAGATCCATCTTCAGAGTTTCTTGAATGGTCTACCATATATAATAACTTGAACAACACCATGTTTATTAATCAAGTACCCTTTATCACTCAATACTCATTAAACATAGCTCTTACCCCATGAATTACACATTATACATGTATAATATTTACAACTTCATTTTTAACACATAGGTAGAGTCTAGCCTACCACCTATAAATAGGTGCTTGATACAACTATACATTATGACTAGACGTGAAATACACATACTCATCCTACTCCCTTACTTTCCATGCAGATCCCCATTAATAAATAATTTCATCATTTAATTATGACATCTCATCATTTATCTATGAGCTTTTATTGGAACATCCCTTCTACAAATGCTAAGATTTAAACATAAGAACAATAACCCTATATTCTTAGTCGAATTCAAAGTCAACTCATTGAGATGGCTTACAAACTTAATCTAACATAATTAAGCATTAATTAAAAGAAATGTAATCTCCTTTATATATATAAAAAATATGTTATTTTCCTTCTTTTTAGGAACTTAGAAGCTTTGATGTTTCAACTACTTGGATTGTGACTTTACTTTTACTCCATATATATATATATATATATATATATATATATATATATATATATGGACTTTTCAGGGAAGATTAATATACTTGAATGCAAGCCTCATCATATCATTAAAGATAGAAAAAAAAAACATTCATTGCATCTTGGAGAGTTATATTACATTAATAGTATAATTAATATTAAATTGGGATTTTTCTATGTGTCAGAAAAAAACATTCATCGCATCTTGGAGAGTTATATTACATGAATAGTATAATTAATATTAAATTGGGATTTTTCTATGTGCCGGTCAGCCCACTATATATTACTTGAAATGATTGTACTTATTGAATCAATTCATTTTATTTTTCACGGGTTATACTAAGATCTCTAACCTACATTTCTCACTAATACCTTATATTTATATATTTATTTTCATTAATTTGATATTATAATATTATAATATAATGTAATTGCTTGGAAATTCCCGTTATCCATGTAATTAATAAAACAAGACGTTACATATATTTATCATGTTAACACAATCCTTCCAGAATTTCAATAATTCTTTTCTTTAAAATAAAATCGATTTTTTTTTTTTAAGCCACACGCCTATTTTCTGATTTTCCATATGCTTGCTTTTATATATATATTAAAATAATGAAGCTTCCTTACCTTTTGTTTCATTACTTTAAATTTTAAGAGGACTAGTTAAAGGCATCGTGGCCATGAATGAGCTTTTAAATAATGAATGAATATATTTTGTAATAATAATTTCCAAATGTTGAAAGGAATATATCTCACTCGAGCGATGAACTTGATCGACTTGCTCTCCATTCAATGCCTATAGCTGTGGCCATCAAACCTTCTCTAAGAGCATTGTTGGGAACCAGGAGCCGAAACTCGACATTAAAAGTTGCTCAAGCCTTTTGCGTTGGGAGCTACCATCACAAAAGTTCCTTACTTGCACCAAACCCTTCCAAAAAAGCCTATTCCACAATAACAACAGAGATTAAAAAAAAAAGAGTTGTTCCTTCAAAGACAACTAAAGGAACCCTCGGGATGTAGTGGTCCTTAACAGATAATACAAATTGCAAGGTCCCTCCCTTTCCAGTGTAAACGCTGCTTGATGGTTGGGTTTCCAAATGCTATGACCCACAAAGGTTCTCCACATAGGAACATTTTACAGTGTTAACAGTAAAAATTTAAAAGTTGAGATTCAACTAACATTTTTTTTCTCCAACAGGGCTCTGCACAAAACACAGTACTGCGGGCTTACTAATTATATATATCTTGGAATCATTTAAGTTATAGGATTTGATTTTAATTTTTTTATTTTTGTTAAGTAAGTTTTACTTTCTACAAAATAATACACTTCAAATCAGTTGGATTTTAGACACGACTCAAATTCCAGTAGCTCTTGTCTTGTCAATATTTAAGGCTTACAAGCGATGGCCAAATTTTTCTTAGATGGCATTAAACGCTACATACAGGTCATGTCAAATACTAGGCTCGAGGTTCTATTGTCCAAATCCTTTATCGGGCCTTGGTTCGATGTCAGCTATGTCGTGAAAGTCACATGAAGGGGAAAATACCATAAAATACATTATGGTTTGCGTGGAGATCTAGAACTTATCTTGCAATAATAGTTGACCTACTCATGGAAGAAATGTGGTGTCAGTAATACGTGAGTTCCTTCTCGCCTAAGCTCGGCCTAAGCTCGGCCAGGAGCCCCTGCTGTTTTATTTATTTATTTACTGACCCCAATAAAATTTTATATTCAGTGCAAAAGACGTGAGGCTCAAAATAGTTGGGGTAAGAGGGGGCGAAGTTGTTGGAAGGCCGCCTGGAGCATATATACTTATTGGCGTGTATAATTTTGATTCCATTACACTAACAGCTGCTCCATAAACGTCTCTTCACCACCGCATCTCATTAGTGTATTCTCCCCTCTTTATTGGAAAAGTGACATAATTTTGCCATTTTCGAAAACATGCCAATCACTCATAAAAATGAGACAGTTGGGAACATGCTAAATACGAGTGAGATGAGGGGATTTTGAGGGGTTGACCCTGAAAATAAAACCAACATGAAAATATATATATTAATATATATATATGAAACAAATAGAGGCTGGCATTGTTGCGGCCCCTGCGAATAGCACCTTGCCGTAGAGCAGAGAGACACTGCACTCTCCCATGGAATCAAATCCTCCTTTGCCCGGGGCTTCATTGGAGCATCCCTTGTGGAAAGAAATCAAAGAGTCTGAATGTTATTTGGTGAGTTGTATGTATGAAGAGGCATCATCATCATCATTATCTGTTCTTCAGAAATTGCGAACAGAAATACCTAGTGAAGATGATGTTGTAAGCAATGAACTCATAGTGGATAATGGCATCAGCGAGTTGGATGACATCATGGAGGCTGCAGGCATGGTGTTTATCCAAGATTACAAGCATATTCACAGGTTGCAATCTCTTCTGATTTGATATATATATCTATAAATCTTTTTGGTTGGGACAATTACTTCCCGTATAAAGCTTTCTTTATCTGGTATAATTAATTTTGTGATTATTTAGTTTATGGAGAGTGGATTTTGAAAAAATAAAATGGTGGAATTAAACTTGAAGAACTGCACGCCGTTTTACCCTCTGATATTAGCCAATTGATATAGCTCCCCTTTTCTACAGAACTCAAATTGGGGAAACTTCTGGGCTTAACGTATGCTGTTTGGTTATTTTATTTCCCAATTTTACCAAAAGTGTATGGCAATTGGACATGAAGATTTCCCACTGCCAATGGGGTATTGGTGCATTGGTGAGGTTGACAGAATGTTAAGCCGTCCATTAGGGTTGTGATGTTCCCCACCTTGCATGGCATGGGTTTCAAAAGGATTAAGGACAAGTGCAAGTCTCGGACGATTTTGATTTAAGTGGATATGCCTCACGAGGAAGTTTGTTGTCTGTAGTGAAGCTTCTCGGGTATGTTTCATGAAGCACTCAAACAAATTGTATAAAAGAGCTATGGCCTTAAAATCAGGCCTGATATAACTGGAACTGGAAGTTTGGATCAAATTCAGATTGAAGAGAATCTTCCTCCTCTTTGAAAGCCCCTCTCGGTAGACCTTATCATCTGATGAATGATTGCACAAAACAACTACAAGCTGTAAAAAAAAACCTATAAACTTAACTTTTATCGTTTGAGCCCTTCTTCAGACAAGTGAAATTTTAGTAGGGTTTTTTTTTGTTTCAAAGGTCAAAATCTTCACAGCCCTTATGATTATGATCAATAAGATTGCTTACAATTTTAGAAGGGCGTGGATTGCTTATCAATTAGCAAACGCCTCTGTAGGGTGCGCTTATGTTAATGTAGGATGAGGCTAGATATAGTAAGACTGGAATAAATATGTGAGAGTTCTGGAGATGCAAAGCTTCTTGAGATACCGTTGGTTCTAATTTTTCTTCAAACACCAGGCTCATATACACTACCTTTTCCAGAATATCTAAATAATTCTATACATAGAAAGCATTCAAAAAGAACAAATGGAATGAGTTTGATGCAGTATTCAAACGAAGTAAAGAATTTAAACAAGCTAATAAAACTACCTCATCCATTTGTCAAATATTATAAAACAAGCTAATTTGTATGGGGCAAAACTGTTCTTTATTTCTTCTACTTTGCATGGCTTGGCTTTTGCTTTTTTTTTTTTTTTCAATTCATAGTGGTTAAATGGCCGGAAGTGGGGATCCGGCTCTGTTTCAGTGGAAATTTATTTGTTGTTGAACACATAATTCCGAAGTTAATAAATTACTAAACTTAAATTTTTATAGTTCAATAGAAAATGAAGTAAAAAAAAGTCTTGAATTGCTACATAACAGAATTTTGTTAATTTTGTTTATAACTTCCTAAAAGAGAAGCTTTAATAAATTTTATCTGAAGAAAAATCAAAATGACGCTATTTAAAAGAACCAACATTAACATATCAGCTAATGCATGCAATGATTAATTTAATTAATTTATATATATATATATTTTTTATCTCCAACAAAACTACAAGTGATCTGGGCGCTTTCCCCATTTTTGCTTAGGTGATATTTACAGAAATAGATTTCTAAAACTCTAATAAAATCTTCGGATGACCTGGACAAGTTTATTCATTACTGTCTAAGTATTGGTAGTAGATAATTATATTTTCTAACCTCTAATATAATCTGCAGCTGAATTGATGAATTCATCTATTAATTTATTTTTTAAATTGTATGCCCTAGATTTGACAGAGTTTCTGAAGATAGCTCGTTTTTTTTTATTTTTTTTTATTTTTTACATTTGACCCACTTCTTAGTTGAGTAACATTCTTGCCTCATTCTACAGGAATTTTTTTTTAGGCTGGACGTTTAATAGTGACACTCCTGCCCCACAGAGTTGCAAGGAATGAATTTAACTGAATTCCCAACAATTCTTTTTAAAATGTTAAGATTTTTGATTAACCTATTTTCTCCTCTTTCCACGTTTTCTTGATGGAAGAAATTCGACAGGCATACAAAATTTTAATTTCAACAATTTACATTAGAAACCCTAAAGCTTTTCAAGAATTTATAAATCATTTGCACAATCCTGCATTCACTGTGATGCAAAAATTACTCCACAAATTCTGGGTTCCATTATTATGTTTACCCGAGCAAAAGAAATAAGCAACTTTTAAAATTAAATATAAAATTGAACCAGACATTCCAATACTTTAGAAATTTCAATTTGGTAACCCATTAATCAGCGGAGTTGGTTTTTAATTGGAGAATATACGAACCTGAATTCCTGTGCTTAGGTGAGGCACACATATCTCAACCATAGGTCACCTTGCTAATCAATCCCTCAGCAGGATTACCACCCCCGAGCTGAGACCATAAAACCACGAGGGGGGAGATTCTTTAAATTTAATACTGATAAATTAATTTTCAGGTTCAGTTATCAATTTACTAGTTCAACCCTCCAATCTTCATGAAATTCCTTCTTCACCTGCTTGTCCAACACACACTAGTAGCTTTCCTTCTTTGACTGAGCACCAGCAGTTCCTCGAGAGTTACTACGAATTACTACTACTGAACAGTGTTCCAGGAGTAGGCATGTACAAATTTCAGGCATAGGAGCAACTCATGTTTCACTAACAGGCACTCAGAGGTTTTGTTTTTTAACTATTTTATGACTTCACTCTGCTCATATTTTGGCTGCTAATATGTGTTTATTATGTAAAATCACGCTAATTGAAAACAATCATATCCCAAGAAACATGGTTTTTATATAAATTCATAAGCATACATGAATTACGGAAAAATCTACTAATGCTACCTTGTTAACTATGACTATAGCAAGCTCCCAATACAAGTTCTATGAAATCCATAGATTGCTATCAAACATAGAATTAAATGTTGTTCTTTTGGGCATAGTTTATATAGGTGATGGCCCTATTAGCCCGAGTATTTGAATCTAAGCTCTGATACCATGTGTAATGCCTCTATTGGCATTATAATTTTTAATCTAATTAAACATAGATTTTGTGACTAAGCATCATATAATCAAAGTGTAACCATAACAACATATAAAGGACATTTAAGAATTTTGCAATAGCATCAAATAACTTGGAATTTTTAAAACCTCATTGGTGATTCACACAACATAAATTAACATCATAAATCATGTAGCAATAGCATCATATGATAATTTTACAACAACATATAAACAATTTAAAATCACAAGAAAAATACCTCGTTATAAGAATGGTGACGGAGTCCAAACTGAGCAAGCTTCCCCCTTCCACTCGAGTTGCTTCCATCTTCATTGCCCAAAAGCGGGACCACGGTTTTACCTCCCAGCCAACTAGGGTCTAGCCGGCTCCCTATCCCCAGGAAGCCATTGAATGGTCCCATCCAAATGGCCTCCTGGCCCTCCGTGCCCGAGACCCCCAAAGAACAGAACAGTGATGCACTAGTAGGCTATGTATCAAATCTTCCAAGAGTTCTCAAACTCTTCCAACTCTTTCCAACTTCTCATACCCCAAATGATCCAAAGTACCTCTTCCTATCAAAATTCTTACCAAAATATCCTTCAAGAGAAAAAAATACTACCCTCTTCGAATCTCAAGTCTCCTATTTATATAAAAACTCCTCATCATCCTCCTCATCCATCAATAAATTCCAAAGATAATAGTCAACAATCAACAAATTCATTTTTTAGAAAAATATAACAATTTGTTTTAAATAATTAAAATACTAATAAACATGGTTGCAAAGTCTTACTTGTCATGCTCCCTTCTTAATGCAACTATGACAACTCTTTTCTAAAAATTTGTGCAAATCCTATCTATCCATTTATTTATATTATCCTTTCATTCATAAGTCAAATAAGATATTTTCATATACTATATTATACTATGACATAATTTATATTAAATGTATATAATTATATATGTAATCCAATAATACAATCAATTTATGTAAATCTAAAACATATTTGACAAGTCAACAACTCATACTTTCAACACACAAGTAATACTTTCAACAATTCATCAACCAATATACTATTAGCTAATATAACCATATTAATTTATTCATTGATCGACCAATCATAGTATTGTACTCACGAATTTGGCGTATGCATGGCCAGTGCACACGTCATAAGCGTGGGGACTAATAATCATATTTAATGCTCCTAATATATCATTATTACATGATCACAACCAACGCATAGAAGAACAATTAAACAATGCATCATTCATCATTCATAATCATTCATACAGAAGCAATAAGACATTTAATTAAATAAACATAGTGATGAAATCCAACATATAATCACGATAGTTAATAAAAATCAAGAACACCATCCAATCCATCATTGGTCCCATCCATCCCATCAGTACTCCAACCCCCTAATCACCACTACTTCCATCTCCTGACCTCACCATCCCGTCCTCTGCTGGAATATACCATGGAATCTCGACTACGCGTATGACCATGTATATAACCCGTAAGTGGAAGTGTCGATCGACCACATCGACCAAGCTTCCCCAGTAGGCACCCACTAGTCGTCATCACACATCCACGGGAGCGTGCTCAGCACAGCCCTCCCACGACTCTGGGTTTCGGAGGTTCGATGGTGGGAAATGCCTCCACCCCTCCTAATAGTACTAGGGTCAATGCCCTACATCAACCATACTATGCCATCACTGATCTGAGGGGTCTCGTCATCGAACATCCACTTTGGGCAAGTCGTAGTTCCTGTCAAAACCCACACTTACCCACAAGTCATAGAAATATTGGAATTCACAATTAAATAGCATGAAATTTGATATAACATCATTATACTCATGATGTTCAATACATCTCGTGCCCCTTTGCAATATAGGAATCCACCTATCTCATAGCCAATCAACATGTGGAATAGTTCATCATTAACATGAAACATATATATATCCATACCCAACTCTTTTAAGTGTTAATCCATATCACTAACACAACATTTACAAATAATCATGTACGCACTTTTGCAAACAACTAAATTAACATTCCACGTATGGATATTCTATATTCAATTTGTATGTTCAATATGAAGTAACATATCCATTTCCATTAATAGATTAAATAGTAAATTCCATTTACCATACAACCTCACTGGAGTCCACATGTGCACATAACAGTCATCTTAATCAATCTATTTTCGCCAAACAGATAATAAGCAAATACAATGCTAAGCTAATTCACATTAGAGTTTTTAATTAATGACTATCAATATATGGGGCATTACACAGGAAAATGGAAAGATTGGAAAAATATGGACCCTCCGGACAATTTAGCAGAAAACTATAAAGTCTTTCTGCAACATTTGCATGGGAAAGCCCCAATAAGCATCAGAGTGAAGGACACCAGAGGATGGGGAAAAGCAGGGAGTTACTCGGTCAAAGCTGGCTATGAAATTCTTACTAGAAACAATAACCTTGTTCAAAAAAGATGGAAGAAAGTCTGGAACAATGATAACATCCCAAAGATCAATTATTTTTATTGGATCTTAGCTCACAATAAGCAGTTAACAGCAGATAATATCAAGCTTCGTGGAATTGAAGGCCCATCCAGATGCCATTTGTGCCAACATGCTGAAGAAAGCGCTCAGCATCTATTCCTTGAATGCATTTTCGCTAAACAGGTTTGGAATTTGGTTCTTGGCCCCCTCGCAAATTCCACTACAATTCCCAGGCAAATACAGCAAATGATGGATGTCTGGAGCAATAGAATACAGGGAGGACGAAAGAATAACCCAACTTTAACAAGAATTTGGAAGCTTCTCCCGATGAACATATGCTGGCAGATATGGTTGGAAAGAAACAAAAGAGTTTTTGAAGATAAAAAAAGTGCAGAGGCAAGAATAGAAAATAAAGCTATATCTTTTATTTCTGAATCTTTGAACATCAGGGGGATAGCTTTACATTCCTAGGAAGCTCTAAATTGGAATGAATTCCAGTGGTGCCAAAATTTCACAAAAGTGAGTTCTCTTCAGTCCAAAAGTCCTTCAATATGCCATGAGTGGGAGATAAGGAAAGATAAACAGTCCTTCGAAAAATGGTGGAAGAATCAAGCAAGATTCACAATTTTCTTTGATGGGGCTTCCAAAGGAAACCCGGGGGAGGCAGGTGCGAGGGGGATTATCTTTGATCCCGGAGGAAATAAAGTTGCAGAATTCTCTTAGGGACTGGGTATCAACACCAACAATCAAGCCAAGTGGTTGGCATTGTATCACTCGAAATTGCTGTCACCATTAACATGGATCATTTACAGGTTTTTGGGGATTCCAGGCATGTAATACAAGCTATGTGTAATGGTAACTCCTCCAAAAGTTCTAAGAGTCAAAGATTTCAAAGAATAATCAAGAATTTTGAGCTTCCTAATGACACTCTCTTCTTCCATGTGCTAAGAGATCTGAACCCCATAGCAGATAAGTTGGCAAATGTTGGAGCCACAATGAAAAAAGGGCATGTTATACACAACAATGTTTAAGAGCAACTCTTTATCCCCTAATGACCTCTTTGATTATGGGATCTCAAACTTGTATAAGGTCTTTAAAGGGTGGTTCATTCCCCTATTTCGGACAACGAGCTCGCCATGCTCTGGCTTGGTCGACACGCCTCTCCCCTCATGTCCTTCACATGGCTTCTACAGTTCCCACGCTTGAGCATTTAAGGCTCCAAGCTTTTGCTAGGTTCATTGTTCAAAGGATGGAGCACCATTTCTCTCCTGCTCTTTCTCCGGCTTTTCAGTAGCTTTGCATCACCGCCCCGGACCCTGCTCCCCTGCTGTATGAAGTTGGAATTCCCCTCCCCAATTCGCCCAGCTCTCCAAGAAGCATGGAAGGTGTTAGGCAGGCCATTGCCACGTTAAGCCAGCTCTCCTCGGAAAGTAAAACCTACCTGTGCAGAACTTATTCCGTTGTCTGCACCACTGCGAATCAAATTGAGGAATTGGTTGTGGAAGATAGGTATGTTCACTCTCGGCTCTCCTGCCTGGAGTCACGCATGGAAGACATGGATCGAAACATCATCGAGCTAATGGGAAAAGTGGATAGTATTAAAACAGACATCTCTGTTTTCGCCAGCAAAACTCAATGCAGCATTGTGTAGGAAGCCCCAACTGTAAATCAGGAGATGCTGGACGCAGCCTCAGTACAACAGCAGAACTTCAATTAAATGCCATTTCTTCACGTTTTTTGAATTTTTCTCCATACTTCAGGTTCTCCTTGTTGTTCACACTTTGAATGTATTTTTTCCTTCTATTATGTAATCAATTTGTAAGGGTTTACCCCAATAGCATGAACCGAATCTATAGCAAGATAAAATGCAAAGAACTCAGTGACAAAAAATCTATCAATCTCTGCAATTTTCCTCTTTCAGATGCAGAGTGTTGGCTTCTATTTTTGCAATGAATGGCTATGCACAGCCTTTATCTATATATATATATTCCCCTGTTTCTGTTAAAAAAAAGTAATCTAGTTAAATACATTTATTCATGCTAATCAATGCTTTTAGTCATTTGAACCATAATAATGAAACATTAATGTTAACAACTTACATAAATACATGTTCAAACATTAGGCATAAGGAAATACTCTTCTCTTATCCACGGGTTACATTAGCTCCACCAAGCATACTTTTCTTACCACCTTGGCAGAATTGCAAGAGAGTCTCCTCCCCGCCTTCTTCTACCTGTCCACATCACCCTTGTGACATTTATTAGTACTACAAAATATACTCTATAACTCTAGATGTTTTTCCATTAATCATGCGATACATCTAACTGATTATCATTCATAAATATTTATTAAGGGGAACGTTTTTGGGCAATGCAACACTCCACCCAACCGTAGGCTCTTCAACGGATTCTACTTAGTCCGTCTGAAGGCCACCCTCGAGCTAGGCATGGTGATCCACAAATAATATAGGGATTTTTTAAGTCTTGTGTCCCTAGAACTAACCACACACAACCCTAGTGGTTATTGCAGTGTTCCTGCAACTCATAAGGTAGTTCTCCTACCTTAACACATCTCGTGTTCTAACCACTTACTTGGCTGTAGTGTTGTTCTCTGCTGGCCCAAGTCTGTGCTCCAGACTTGACCTCCTATGCTCTATGACACATACAAGTGTTTAAAGTTTTATGGTTACGGGGTTTAAGCCTTGCGCCATCAATACAACCAATGCCCTGTGCACAATATAATACTTTTCTAATGCATCCAATGCATACATAACCAATGCATACCATATATAATGCATATATAGGTATAATTTTAATGCACCCAACGTAATATAATACAATTCTAATGCATCCAATGCATACACAACCAATGCATACAACATATAACGCATCCAATGCATACATTATATTGAATATGAAACAACTTATTTCATATGTAACAAGTACTGTCAAAGACCATTCAACATACTCCCATTTCTAATGCTTCCAATGCTTACATAACCAATGCATACAAAGCACTCGTCATATGATTTATATATATTACATATCTCTCTCTCTATATATCATATGATATTACTATTTATATATTTATATACTCATAATATCTCTTACATATATATTTTTACAATATATATATACACATCGATAATATCTACCATGTTCTCATCAAATAATAAACATAAGACATTAAAGATGGAGAGCATCTGTGCCCTTCCAGCATCCACATTTTTTTTCCGGGCTGCATCAACATACAAACACAATCCCAATAGGGACTCAGCAATAGCAAACTGCATACTAATGTTATGCATGCTATCTCCAGGAAGCATTAACATAAATAAAATAAATATGCCTTTGACTTCAGTCAGCAAGATAAAAGAATAATAACAAACAAAGCACTCATGCTATCTCTAGCATTCATGTAGTTGCAATCTTAAGAGATGATGTTGGAAGCAAAGGAAAGAACACAGAGCATAAGGTTCTCTCTCTAGCTTTCACGCAAAGGTAAGAATGTTAAGATATAACGCTGGTAGCAAAAAAATAATAACCATAATAGAGTTAAAATAGAACCACGACTCCTATAGCAGCAAAAATACATATGTAAACCAAACCCAATGTATAATGCAGAGATTCGAAACGTTTTCCAACCAATACAAGTAAATTAGGCAGAGATCCAAAACGTTTTCCAGCCAATGAAGAAATACAGAGCTCCCCAAAACATTTTTATCAAACTTGATGAAATAAGCAGAGATCCAAACATTTTCCAACTCAAATGAATAACTACAGAGCTCCCCAAAACATTTTTATCAAACCCAATGCATAAATACATAACTCCCCAAAACATTTTTATCAAACTTGATGAAATAAGCAGAGATCCAAACGTTTTCCAATACAATGAATAAATACAGAGCTCCTCGAAATGTTTTTATGAAACTTAATGAAATAACACAGAGATCCAGAACGTTTTCCAGCCAATGCAAGGAATTAGGCAGAGATCCAAAACATTTTTTCAGCCAATGAATATATACATAGCTCCCCAAAATGTTTTTATGAAACTTAATGAAATAAGGAGAGATCCAAACATTTTCCAACTCAAATGAATAACTACAGAGCTCCCCAAAACATTTTTACCAAACCCAATGCATAAATACAGAGCTCCCCAGAACGTTTTTATGAATACAAGGTAATAGGCAGAGATTTCGATTTCAATCCAGCTAAGAGCAGAGATTTAAAATATAAATCTCATGAACCTAAGATTACGTCCATCTTGGTTGGGCTAAGCTTTTCCAGCCATCTCTCTCCCTGACCTCTCTCCATAAAGCTTTGAATCCCATTTTCTTCAATCATACAAAAACCCTCTCCCCCCTCCATCTTCATGAGGGATACCCATTTATTAACTATGTTAACTCCTTTAATAATCAAAACCTTTTTTCATATAAAAACATGTTCATATCAAAAATAAGAAATGCTCATTTCTATTTACTATATAAAAGCATAAGAATAAAATATATATGCATTTCTAAAAAGCATAAACATATAAAAGTATTTACATATAAATAAATATATGCACTATATATATATTCATATATTCTCATATAAAAACATATATAAATACATATACATATGTATTTAGAATTCAAAAGTTACCATGCTTTAATTAAAAGCCAACTGACCATGATATTCTTTTAGGTATATTTGTATACAAATATATCATAATTAAATTAACTTAACTTGTGTTCAAAAGCTAAACAAAGCCCATGAATACCGTGACTCTAACAACTTAAATACTCTCCTCCTTGTGGTTCACCATGCCCTTTTTCCACTCTAAGTTGCATTGCGGGAACTAGTTTAGGTTTTAGATAGTGTCGTCATGTAAGATAGAAAAAATTGAGTAAATAAAACTTTTACTAGAGAATGTGGACATTACAATACTCTCCCTCTTGGAAGAACACCATCCTCGGTGTTGTGCCACTTTTCACACTATTCATCCTCCTTCCCTGCATTTCTACCGTATGCAAACACATTCACTTTCCAATATATATTAACGACACAATAATATTATAACAAAAACATCATAAAGATATGGTTTTTATACATGCAATACTTATCTCCCGTATTGCTCTGCTTCCTATCTTGGGAAATTGCAAATACTTTGCAATTTTGGTACCAGTTCTACCTGGTTCAAATGTTAGTTTCATAATATAAAACATAAAACTTCGGAGCCACATGCTCCTATGCATAGTCACTTACTTTTTTACTGTGCTTGTTTATTTCACCTGCAATGTCTTGCTAACATCCCACATATTAGTTTTCAATAAATCAACACAAAGTTTCACAATGTGCTTATTGAAGTTACACAACTTCGGGCTGCATATATATTCACCAAAATACATCATGCCCTTTTCAAAAAGTTTTAGTAGCCAACACTATGAATCACACACCGAATGGTCCACGAGTATGTAGACACTAATTTCATAGTCAAACAAGTAAATAATTCATTAGACGAAGACTTAACGACACTCTAGGTTCCTACCACACATCCAGTGCAAAATAAAAGGGAAATCACACATGTCATGTTTTTCAGTACCCTATGTACTATTCCCATTCAAAACACTTTCACAGGGCTCTTCCTGCTGTAAGTGTTTTCATTTCATAAACTTAGAATGACCACATTCTAACAAATATTTTTCATTGTCTATAATTATTCAAGGCCATTAAAGTCATCTATATGCATACTACATAAAGTGGCTACATCAATGCTCTTTTAATAAAATCATAAACTGGATTTCGTAAGAAAACATTACTCTAAGAATTTCTACATTCTTTCATAGATGTAGTTCTATCTATATAAAAAATTTCAAACATGTCATACTAAGATACTATTCTTGGCAGTTGCCTTTAATTGAATAGTAGCTTTATTAAAAAATCTCATTATTTCAATTGAAAACATAACTGTATTCTCATCACAAATGTACATAAATTCAAACATACACATATTTGCTGCAATTTTATTGTATTGCGTACCTGTGGTATAACCATACCATTGTAGCATCTTTCACATGCATCAACAGGTGGTATTCAAGTTTTTCCACTCAATCCCTCTCGCTTGAATTCCGGAAAATTCTTTTTCCCCTCAAGCCCTCTCGCTTGAGTCCAGGACAACTCTTTTTCCCCTCAAGCCTTCTCGCTTTAGTCCAGGAACTCTTTTTCCCCTCAAGCCTCCTTGCTTGAGTCCAGGAACTATTTTTCTCCTCAAGCCTTCTCGCTTGAGTCCAGGAAATTTTTGTCCCCTCAAGCATGCTTGCTTGAGTCCAGGAACTCTTTTTTCCCCTCAAGCTTGATCGCTTGAGTCCAGGAAATATTTTTCCCCTCAAGCCTGCTCGCTTGGGTCCAAGAACTCTTTTCCCCCTCAAGCCTTCTCTCTTGAACCCAAGAAAATTCCAAGCCTTCTCGGCGTGCACCAAGCACAAAATGGTACTCAACACATTCTCAGTGTCATGCCCCTCAGGGCGTGCATCACACACATGACGATACCCAACACTCACCCAGTGCTCCTGAGTTACAGAGTGCTCCAGGAACTTTTACGTCACTAAAAACATGGAACCACCTCTAACAGCTCTTCAGGGTATTGCAGTGCTCCTGCATTAAACTGGTAGTGCTCCTACCTGAACACGTCTCGTGTTCGATACCCAACTGTAGGTGTTCCTTTTTGGCCTAAATCTGTGCTCCAAATTTGGCCTTCTCTTCTTCATTCTTTTGCTTAGATTAATTTTAATTTAGGTTAAATTTATTTTAAATTAGATTTATTTTAAATTGTAGGGCGCCTCTCTCCCCCTCCTGCTTATCTTATTAATGTGAGGGTTTTATTATTTTTAGAGTTATCCTTTAAATTTATCTTGATGCTCTCAAGATTTCCACTTCTTTAGTCATAATGTCTTATGTGCATGCAACAATGTCTCATAACATTGCATTAGTGAACTCGTGGTTCTCATTATGGCTCTAATGCCACTATCATGGCCAACCGGCTTTACCAACACAAGCTTTAAGTTGAGCCTACTACACATGGCAATCAATCAAGTTTAACAACCATATAGAGTCATTCACTTACAATGATTTTTGCAAAATGATTTTGGTTTAGCGATTTTCTCATCATTGATTAGCCTTGGTTCTCCACTGCCAATCCTTTACATTTGTGCACTCAATTCCTCGCACACATCAACCAAATAGGTATATTAGCTAAAACCTCATGAAGGTCAAGCGTCAATCATGCAAACATAATCCTAATATTTTTGGTTATCACATAACACTTTACATAAATCATAGTTCCTTGCAACTCTAAATCTCTGTTGTAGCATCAATCATACAGTGAGTCTATAGGTCATAGAGTAGCAACCTTCGTTCTGATACGATATGTAATGTACACAAAATCCTCGTCGCGTTCTAGAGGAAATGGGGTGAATTATTTTTATTTTTATTTTTTGTTGAACTATACTCAACCATACTTGGTAAGTATGACACTTAATACAACAATACGAGAACACACATTCATATGTGTTAATCCATTCTTCAGTATAAAACATAACCACCTTATGCAAAGGCCCTTGGTCAATAAGTTAAATACGTATTCGACATCATTTCTCCTACTTGTAACACATCTTTACTTGCAAATAGATAAAATCCTTTTCAACGAAGGAGCATGCAAACCCAGTCATTCTCAACCTCATGATGTCATGTATTCTTAACAAGAAATCAACTAAACATTAGAAGCATGCAAGTGTACCATTATTCTCACCACCATTCAAATGTAGGAAAATATGTACACTTATTTGTCAATATGATGCCATGTCATAGTTTTTCTCCATTAAACTCTATATCAACAAGAGATTATATCGAATGGTACAATTATAGCTCAACAGGATTCAACTATCGCATGTTAGCTGTCCTCCTTACATCAAAATGGATATAATCAATATTGTTCAAAATGCCCCTTTTCACCATTCTTTTACATAATTCAACCTTGATGTAAACTTAATGTAAGAGACATTTCTATGTAACCATTGTAATATACCTTGCTATGTAACCATTGTAATAGACCTTGCTTTTAATTGACTCTTTCAAGGCGGGATAATGTCTTCTTCTTTAACCGTATAAAACATTGAACACAAAAATCATTCAAGTGCACCATTTTACCTTAAATAGAATCTAAATCTTTCATCTAATGCACCCATAACCACATGCTCATACATTAGACATAAGTCCTATTCATCCTAAATAGAAACACATCATATAGATAACGGAATGGCGTAACCACAAGCATATGTATGACATTAATCATCTATATGGTTAGTACCATATTGAAGTCTATTTTTCAAACTAGTTTTAAGAATATTTTTCCATTGACCATCTACCAATCAGCTGTACATAGATACATGGAGAAGTAAACATAAGAGATTATACTCTTCACTTACATTACTAGAATACCATTAGAAATACAATTTCTTCCTTCTAGATCCAACAAACCAGTTGTATTAACTTCATAAGTAGAAATATCATAGTGCATCATAATCTCGAAGATCATGTAATAAGTTTATGGTACATTTGATACCCTTTACTTTTTACCATAACTTAAACTTCATTAACATAATCCATAACATAAGTATACTGAACTATTAAAGATTATATTTTCAACATTAGAAGTATGATAACCCAATGCTATAGTTTATCATCATATATATAATTCCATAAAAGATATTAAATCATTCTAAGGTAACTATTTACCTAGTGAAGTATGTCCATTCCAGACAGTACCCCACATCATAATAGTAGATCTAACTCATCAATGCATACTTACAGATTTTGTGTCACTTAATATATATTCTACACAAGGTATACAATGATCCCTTCAATTACATCCCACATTCCTATTGTGCCCACTTTTAATCATGGTTCATTATTCACTAGTAAGCTATTTAAATACATTTATTCATGCTAATCAATGCTTTTAGTCATTTGAACCATAATAATGAAACATTCATGTTAATAACTTACATAAATACATGTTCAAACATTAGGAATAAAGAAATACTCTTCTCTTACCCATGGGTTACATTAGCTCCGCCGAGCATACTTTTCTTACCGGCTTGGCGGAATTGCAAGAGAGTCTGCTCCCCGCCTTCTTCTACCTGTCCACATCACCCTTGTGACATTTATTAGTACTACAAAATATACTCTATAACTCTAGATGCTTTTCCATTAATCATGTGATACATCTAACTGATTAACATTCATAAATATTTATTAAGGGGAACTATTTTGGGCAATGCAACACTCCACCCAACCGTAGGCTCTTCAACAACTTCTACTTAGTCCGTCTGAAGGCCACCCTCGAGCTGGGAATGGTGATCCACAAATAGGATAGGGAATTTTTAAGTCTCGTTGCCCTAGAAGTAACCACACACAACCCTAGTGGTTACTGCAGTGTTCGTGCAACTCATAAGGTAGTGCTCCTACTTGAACACATCTCGTGTTCTAACCACTTACTTGGCTGTAGTGTTGTTCTCTACTGGCCCAAGTCTGTGCTCCAAATTGACCTTTTATGCTCTATGACACTTACAAGTGTTTAAGGTTTATGGTTACGAGGTTTAAGTCCTGTGCCATCAATACAACCAATGCCTTGCGCATAATAGAATACTTTTATGATGCATCCAATGCATACGTAACCAATGCATATGTAGCTATAATTTTAATGCATCCAACGTAATAGAATAAAATTCTAATGCATCCAATGCATACATTATATAACGCATCCAATGCATACATAACCAATGCATACACTATATAACGCATCCAATGCATACATAACCAATGCATACAAAGCACTCATCATATGATATATATATATATATATATATATATATATATATATATATCATATGATATTACTATTTATATATTTACATACTCATGATATCTCTTACATATATCTTTTTACAATATATATACACACACTGATAACATCTATCATGTTCTCATAAAATAATACACATAAGACATTAAAGATGCAGATTATCTATGCTCTTCCAACATCCACATTTTTTTCCGGGAAGCATCAACATACGAACACGATCCCAACAGGGACTCGCTAACAGCAAACTGCATACTAATGCTATGCACGCTATCTCCAGGCAGCATTAACATAAATAAAATAAAGATGCCTCTGACTTCAGTCAACAAGATGAAAGAATAATAACAAACAGAACACTCCTGCTATCTCTAGCATTAACGCAGTTGCAATCTTAAGAGATAACGTTGGCAGCAAAGGAGAGAACACAGAGCATAAGGCTCTCTCTCTAGATTTCACGCAGAGGTAAGAATGCTAAGATATAACGCTGGCAGCAACAAAATAGTAACCATAATAGAGTTAAAACAGAACCACGACTCCTATAGCAACAAAAATACATATGTAAACCAAACCCAATGTATAATGCAGAGATCAAAAACGTTTTCCAGCTAATAAAAGGAAATTAGGCAGAGATCCAAAACGTTTTCCAGCCAATGAAGAAATACAGAGATCCCCAAAATGTTTTTATCAAACTTAATGAAATAAGCAGAGATCCAAATGTTTTCCAACTAAAATGAATAACTACAGAGCTCCCCAAAACGTTTTTACCAAACCCAATGCATAAATACAGAGCTTCGCAAAACGTTTTTATAAAACTTAATGAAATAAGTAGAGATCCAAACGTTTTCCAACTCAATGAATAAATACATATCTCCCTGAAACGTTTTTATGAAACTTAATGAAATAACACAGAGGTCCAAAATGTTTTCCAGCCATTGCAAGGAATTAGGCAGAGATCCAAAACGTTTTTTCAGCCAATGAATATATACAAAGCTCCCCAACACGTTTTTATGAAACTTAATGAAATAAGCAGAGATCCAAATGTTTTCCAACTCAAATGAATAACTACAGAGCTCCCCAAAATGTTTTTACCAAACCCAATGCATAAATACAGAGCTCCCCAAAACGTCTTTATGAACACAAGGTAATAGGCAGAGATTTCGATTTCAATCCAGCTGAGAGCAGAGATTTAAAACAGAGAGCTCATGAACCTGAGATCATGTCCATCTTGGTTGGGATGAGCTTTTCCAGCCATCTCTCTCCCTTACCTCTTTCCATAAAGCTTCGAATCCCATTTTCTTCAATCATACAAAAACCTTCTGCCCCCTTCATCTTCATGAGGTATACCCATTTCTTAACTATGTTTTCTCCTTTACTGATCAAAACCTTTTTTCATATAAAAACATGTTCATATCAAAAATAAGAAATTCTCATTTCTATTTATTATATGAAAGCATAAGAATAAAATATATATGCATTTCTAAAAAGCATAACATATAAAAGTATTTACATATAAATAAATATATGCACTATATATATTCATATATTCTCATATAAAAACACATGTAAATACATATACATATGTATTTAGAATTCAATAGTTATCATGCTTTAATTAAAAGCCAATTGAGAGTGATATTATTTTAGGTATATTTGTATATAAATATATCATAATTAAATTAACTTAACTTGTGTTCAAAATCTAATCAAAGCCCATGAATACCGTGACTCTAACAACTTAAATACTCTCCCCCTTGTGGTTCAGCATGTCCTTTTTCCACTCTAGGTTGCATTGCAGGAACTAGTTTAGGTTTTAGATAGTGTCGTCATGTAAGATAGAGAAAATTGAGTAAATAAAACTTTTACTAGAGAATGGGGACATTACACACCTAACCTCCACCAAATTTTATCCACCACATATGTGACCCTCATTTATGAATTCCCATGCCTACCCAATATTCACATGGACAATTTGTACCTGTTTGGGGTGATTTGAGAGCCTATTGTTCAACCTAGGGGGGAATTGAGGTCCAATGTAAGCTAGCCACTTGTAGTTGCCCCCAAAGGCAAACAAATTATTCCAAATGCTATATAAATGTATTCACAACTCATTTATGGGTTGGAAAATTATAATAAACCTACTATTTGATCATTTGTGTCACTAGTTTTTTATCATTTGTTACTGTTTTTTGATCATTTGTGACTGGGTTTTTATCATTTGTTTTCCAGAATTCTTTTTGCACTATTTTCTTGCATACTAAGCCAATTCTTGATTGCGAGGTAATATTTAGCTACTAGATCCTATCGTGACTTTCACATGGTATCAATGCTCTTGGAGCTTCTATTTGAACCAAGATTGTTTCAGAAGTGCACTAGATGCAGTCGAGAAACCATAGAAGTCCCCGGGGCCTGTTGGGCACCATTTTTCACCTATTTTGCCATCCAAATACCTTCCATTTTTCTCCATGAACCTTCATACTCGATCCATAAAACCTTAATTTTATCCGCAAAACCTTGGTCAAAGGTATAAATGTCGTTGCTTCTTAATAAGTTGAATTATGAGATTTTTAAGGCATTTAAATTAAGATTTTATTCAAAATTACAGAATGTGCTAACTTCCCATAATATCTCCCAGGTTGGATACTTGCAGGCCAACTGGGCACAAACTGAAGAGTGGAAGAAGATCCTCAATGTCCAAGGATGGTTAAAATTCTAACAAAATTGTGGTATGTTTCTCATAGGTGGCGAGTCAATGTTGGTCAACGATAACCACCTGTGCAGTCATCTAGCATAAAAACAGGGCAGTTCGATTTTCTAGCGATCTAGCCTATTTTCTTGGAGATGATGGGTGATTTCGAATTTAGGGAGATTGTTATTGCCAATGTCATTATTAATTTTCCATAGATATAGCGTTTCAGTTCAGAAACGAGGGATATATAACTATTTGTTATGTAAAAGAAAAACTTCTTGGATGATATACGCATGATTTTGAAATAAAGACTAGAGCATTCAATAAATTGTTGTATGCCTATTTCCATATGGTGAATGCGATTGAGCTTTAGAGTTCTGTGATTTTCTTTGTGTGTGTAAGCAAAGCATTGGAGGTCCCCCTTTGCCAAGCCTGCACACCTATCTCTGCATCATTGCGTGTGGTATGTTTTAGTTGAAATTTGTAGATTCGATTTGTTTTACTTGATTTCTCATATATTGCAAAACGCGTTAGATTATAGGAATAGGATTATGAGCTCTTTCATTTGAATGATTAAACGTTGTAGAAATCATATCAATTGCATTACTTATTTGATGTTGCACTGCTAAAGATAGTTACACATTGCGAATTGTCTTCTTGTAAAGGAAATCAATGGTACTTTCTTTTCAACAGTGAGATATTAGGCATTGAATTGTGATTCATTTTTAAGATTTAGGTTCAACATTTTAATCTCAGAATATTTCATATATGAATTGCTGGTTAAACTAAGAGATCGAATGAAGTTGCTTCTGTAAAGGAGGTTTTGTATTTCAAAGTTACAACATTCTAGCATTCAATAGATTTATTTCACAAGCAAACTGAATTTCCAGTTAAGTCCAGATCTGAGTCTCTATATTTGGGATATGCCTCTAAGTCTTACAAACTCTGGATTGACATAAACTTAAGGTCTAATTTACACCAGTGAATTGGATACCAACAGGGCCATTGACTTGAAGCCATTGGAGAAATCCTTTGGAGTCTACCCCGGGTGCGACGCTCTCCCAAATGTGTATTCTGTCAATGCAGGGTTCGAATTATCTAGTTAGGATCCCCTCCTGAGTGTTAAGAGTTTGCATTGCAGGTTCAAAGTGTTCATTGTCACCAAGTGCGCAAGCTACATAAGATGGAGAAATATCATGTTAACTTGCTCACTCCATTCAACTATTTTGAGTGGAAGGTAGAAATGGTTATCCAACTGAGATCTAAGGGTCTCTTCAAAATCACCATGGGAACTGAGGTTGAGCCAAACTCTGTAGTAGAGAAGTCCAAGTTCTTCAATAGAATGAATGAATCTTTTGGCATGCTTTGTCTCAGCATTTCAAGAGACCTCCTGTTTCATATTTATAGTCTTACTACTCCAAATGAAGTATGGCTCAAGCTCGAGTCATTGTTTGGGAAGACTAATGAGATGAGGGGCCACCAAATTTAGAATGAGTTGATCTCATTGAGGCCAAGCAATTTCAAATCCATCTTGGAATTCTTCACCAAGTTCAAATCCTTGGTGTTGCAGATCAAGCAATGTGGCATTGATAAGAAGGAAGAACAATCGGTTTTTTCCATTCTTTCGAAGCTAGGTCCAGAGTATTCAATGTTTGTTTCTACATTTCACTACACAAAGCTTACATTTCAAAACTGGAAGATGCCTTCGCTGGCAGAATTTATGGAGATGCTCACTCAAGAACAAGATAAATTGGTTCTAATGGGTTCCATTAAGCAAAAGGATCAAGTTCTTGCAGTTGGATATTCGAAGCAAGCAAGAGGAAAGCAAAATCCCAAGGGTTCGAAACACCAAGAGAAGAAGAAAGACACTGGAGAGGCCCAAATCTTCTGATGGGGGTTCGAATCATGTCAAAGACAAGGGATAGAAGAAAGAAAAGACCAAATGCACTTACTGTCAAAAGGGTTGGCACCCTGAAAGTGCACGCATGAATAAAACTATTGATATGATGACCCATTTCCTCCAGAAGAATAACATTCCTCTTCCAGAAAGTTCAAAGAAGGAGGGTGTTTCTGAAGACAAGGAGAGGTGTCATGCATTGATGGCTAGTACCTCAGAATATTCTTCTTTCATAATAGATTCAGGTGCCTCAAGGAACATGGCTTCTTCAAGAGATTATTTCTCTACTCTTTCACCTTATAGTGGTTCTTCCATTATCATGGGAGATGATCCATATTGGCATTGGGAAGATCAATATGGAAAATGGGTACTTCAGTAATGTACTGTATGTGCCAGATATTGCAGCAAATCTCCTCTCTGTTTACCAAATGACCTACACTGGTTCGGCCAAGAGAGTGATCTTCACTCAAGATGACGTGGAAATTTTTGAAATTTAAGTGGTAGCAGGTAGTGTTGCAGATCATGATTCAAGAATGTACAAGTTCTCTCACTTTCTTGAGTACTCCTCTCCAAATGCACTTCTGTCACATGCTACTGAAGTCAACAAACTTTGGCATGAGAGGTTTGGACACCTCAACTACACATATATTCAAGCATTAAGCAAAGAATACATGGTTGAAGGACTTCCAACCATTAGATTTTTCAAAGGCACTTTCAAAGGGTGCATTGTTGGGAAGCATGTAGAGAGCAAGTATGAGAAGGGGAAGGAAATAAGAGTTGATCAACCTCTTGGTTTGGTCCATTCAGATGTGATAGGACCTCTTTATACACCCTCCTATGGAAACTCAAAGTATGTACTTACATTCATTGATGATTTCTCAAGATCCTGTTGGGTGTTCATTCTCAAGCAAAAATATGAAGTCTTCCAATCTTTCAAAGTTTTCAAAGCTTCTGTGGAGAACTTTAGTGGGAGGAAGATGAAGGTCTTAAGGACTGATAATGGAAGGGAATATGTGAATAAGGAACTGCAGCATCTATGTGAATAATATGGCATTCAAATGCAACATTATGTTCCTTACACACCCTAGCAAAATGGTGTTGTAGAGCGCAAGAATAGAGCATTGAAGGAGATGGATACATGTATGATGGAGGCTAAGTCCTTGTATCCTAAACTATGGGATGAAGCCATAAATTGTGCTGCATATGTTCATAACATATCACCACACAAATCCATGCAAGGCATGACTCCATTTGAGGCTTGGATGGGACACAAGCCAAATGTGTGTCATTTCAGGGTGTTTGGCTCAAGAGCATGGGCTAGAATACCTCTTGAGAAAAGAAAGGCCTTGAATCTCCAAAAAAAGGATTCCATCATGGTTGGATATGCATAATATGAAAATGGATACAAGCAATTTGAACCCTCATATCATAAAAAATTCATTGAGAGGAGTGTTCAGTTCGAAGAAGAGTCCATGCATGCAACAGAACAAGGAGAAGGGGAATGCTCAAACCCCCTACATGAAGAGGATGTAAGTGATGATTCTTTATCTGATATTTATGGTTCTTATATTTAGGATTTAGATGATGAAATGCATGCAGATCATGACCCTCCTACAAGGCCCAAGTGGGATGAGAAAACAATACAAGATGCTGGTGAGCTTGCAAGTGATCCACAAGAACCTACGAAGACTAGATCATAGTTTCACAATGCCTTGTCTTCTTGTGATCCAGATCTTCATGGGAGATGTTTTATTATGGTTGAATTTAATTCACAATAATATTAAGAAGCATCAAAATATCCAAGATGGAAAAAAACCATGCAAGAAGAGATGAACTCCCTCCATCACAATGAAACTTGGGATTTGGTCCCTCTTCCTTCCAAGAGAAAATTGGTGCAATTCAAGTGGGTGTATTGGACCAAGATCGATTTTGATGGTTATGATATGAATTATAGGGCTATATTGGTGGCTAAAGGCTCATCTCAATTCCATGGAGTGGAATATACAGAGACATTTTCAACTGTGGCAAAGATGGACTCAATCAGGCTAGTTTTGGCTATTGCAGCTTCTAGGCGATGGGAGGCTCATCACATGGATGTGAAGAGTGGATTTATTCATGGGGATATTGATGAGGAGATCTATATGCAACATCCTGAAGGCTTCATTGTAGATCTCAAACTTGTTTTCAAGTTGAAGAAGTCCCTCTATGGTCTCAAGCAAGCTCTTAGAGCTTGGTATGCCAAGTGGACAATTTTTTGCTATCACAAAGGTTTGAGAGATGTAAATCTGATCCAAATGTTTACATGTAGCATGTTAGTGATCTGATTTTGATTATTTTACTATATGTTGATGATCTATTGATCACTGGTAGATGCATCAAAGAACTAGGCTCAGTTAAAGTTTCATTGCACAGTGCTTTTGCCATGTCAGATCTAGGATTGTTGAAACAATTTATGGGTTTGGAGATTGATCAAACTGTTGATGGGATCACTATTTATCAATCAAGATATGCTTCAGATCTGCTGAAGAATTTCAAAATGGCTGAATTCAAGGCTTCTAAGTTCCCATTCCTTTCAGGATTTAAGCTGCATGAGTGGGGTTCTTCACCATTGGTTGACAGTTCACTGCATAGACAACTAGTTGGGAGCTTGTTATATCTCACACACTCTCGACAAGATTTGTCTTATGCTGTAGGAGTTGTTGCAAGGAACTCAAGAGCCTCATGAGGTCCATTGGAAGGATTCCAAAAGGATATTGGATTATGTGCAAGGTACCAACCACTTTGGGATACACTATGCAGCTGGTTCATCACTTGAACTAGTTGGTTTGACTGATTCTGATTGGGTTGGAGATAGTACTGATTAGAAGTCCACTTTTGGTTATGTTTTTATGCTTGCACATGGTCCCATTTGTGGGTCTAGTAAGAAAAAACACACCATCTCCTTATCTTCAGCTGAGGCCGAATAAAGGGGAGCAGTGAATGCAACTACACAATGTGTGTGGTTGCAAGGCATTCTTAGAGAGTTTGGATTTGTGTTTGATTCACCCACAGTCATTTGGTGTGATAATCAAAGTACAATCAAGATCTCCACTGATCCAATACAGAGGCAGAGGACCAATCATATAGAGATCTAGATGCACTACATTCGAGGCTTGGTGCATGACCATATTATTACCTTGCAGTATTGGCCTTCTGTTGAGTAAATTGTTGATATCTTCACCAAGAGTTTCACTTAGAAGACCTTCACTTACCTTAAATCACTCCTTGGGGTGAGTGATGCATGGTGAATACTGGTACATTTTCCAGATATGTTTCATGTCCATTTTAGAGGGGAGGTTTTATTTCCCATGTGTTTTTCCTCCTTACCATGGTTACATGGACTAATAAAAATTGTTGTTGTAAAAGGTGACTTGAGCCTTAGTTTCCAAGGCCTTATATTTTGTTTTGGCTATATAAGTCTAGCTTATGGGGGGGTGTTAGAACATTATTACACCTTAGGACTTTATTCATACATAAATTTGTTGATTAAATGGTCCAAAATAAGGTTAATGATGACAATCCAAGGTTGTTAGAAGTTAGTTGGGGCTAACCATGACCGATCCACCACTGCTAGGCTAAAATATGGTCAAAATGGATGTTAGGCGCCCTGTTAATGGCCACCTCAAGCATTTATTACCACCTCTTGATAAAAGGTGCCATGTTTTCCTGTTTTAAGGAAACTGTCTTTGACTTAAGGCACCCATGCAATGTATGTGGACATTTTTCCCCTTTCTTGGTTGTTTTGGCCTATCCTTGGCCACCTAACCTCCACCAAATCATATCCACCACATGTGTGACCCTCATTTATGACTTCCCATGCCTACCCAACATTCACATGGACAACCTAGGGGGGATTGAGTTCCAATGTAAGCTAGCCACTTGTAGTTGCCTCCAAAGGCAAACAAATTCTTCCAAATGCTATATAAATGTATTCACAACTCATTTATGGGATGGAAAATTATAATAAACCTGCTATTTGATCATTTGTGTCGCTGGTTTTTTATCATTTGTTACTGGTTTTTTATCATTTGTGACTGGTTTTTGATCATTTGTTTTCCATAATTCTTTTTGCACTATTTTCTTGCATACTAAGCCAAATTTCTTGATTGTGAGGTAATATTTAGCTAGTAGATCCTACTGTGACTTAGATTTCACAACCAAAATACACAATCTTAGATTTGAACCATAGACTTTAATATCAATGTAGTGCCCCATCTTGTAAATTATCTTCTTCCTGTATGACCAATGGAAGAGTGAACATACATTTATCCATAACCCAACAACAATTACATTTTATCAATCAATTTGTGTGGATCATCTTCACTGGCATGCTAATAGGCTAGGGTACAGATTTTTAGGATTTTCTCAGAATATGGTTCTAGAAATTCCCTTGTGTTCAATCTCTTCGAGGACAAAGAAGTATAAGCATGGACTATAAAGTCCATATTTATACAATATATAAAAAAACTTGGCATAGGACAAATTCATCGATTTTATTTGCAGCCACCATTTTCCTTCATTTATCCGAAAATTTTATGCTGCAAGTAATGATTACAATAAATATGGAATCCAAATTTTGCATCATAAATTTAAAATATGATGCTTTCATCAATATGCAAACTCCTTTATTCCAATCAACTTTCATTTGACATCCGTGCAAAAAATAACAGATATAACAATATGTACTTATCTTCCTCCATTTTTTATTTTTAGGTTATATTAATTTGCATCCAAACCATGCTGCGTTGTATCTCGTCTTCATCTAGATTCAATGCAACATCATCCTTACAACAAATTAAAAAATTCTCACGTGGTTGCATGCCCTCCTACGGATTCAGTGTGAATCAAACAATGACAACATGGTAACCGTTGGTTACTCTTTACACAACACTGCTCCATATATTTTCTATCTTTAAACACAACAACATCTTCATCCGCAACGCACATCGCCACCCTTTGGATCATTCATGCTTTGATACCACTGTTAGACATCACATCATCAAATATATATGAAGATGATAAAGCAAGACATTAAGACCAACAATGGCAAAAAAGGCATAAATTAATGAGCAATTAAGCTATCTTCGATATGCACATAGATGCACATATATATTACAAAAACACCATAACTGTCATGTAACCGAATAACAGTTAGGTAAGCTAACGAACTATGATTAGAGACTTTAACAATTATGGGGATTGCATTCCTCTATTTATTTGGCATTTCTCTATTCTATATCTTTCTGTAGAATTACCATATTGAAAATTTTCAAATCCTTTTCCATTGGAGCAATTTATGAATGGGGCAGCTTTGAGTGGCATCACACAATTGGCAATTTGTTCCTATTAATATTTCCATTTTATTAGAAAAATGGGAAATACAATATAAAAGGGGAAGCTCCATAAGTGCAATCAAGAAATTTGAGAACTCCAAGAGAAGAATTAGTTGTTGCTCAAAGAGGTCCCTTGGAGAACAGTAACCAACACTTGCAGAGAGTGCTCGTCACCCAAACAGATTCTGTTAGCTCGGTCTGTGTGCTTCATCTAGTAGGTGTTTGAATCTCAATAGAAGAACAATATTGCCACATAGACACACAACGAATTGACATCTATATACTCTAGACATTAGTGAAAATAATAGAATAATCCCATCATTTATATAGGGAGAATGGAACAAAGGAAGATTGACCATTCATCCTCTATTTTTGGTTTTCGGGTACGGGGATTTCAAAAGAGGCAAGTTGGCTAATAAATACAGTTAAAAGATAAATTTAACTAAATTGTTTAATATTGTTTCGTGAAATTGTGAAAACCGCCATTTTTTTATGAATAGATTTGTTTTCAAATTCCAACCATAATTATCTAATGTCTCTTGCAAGGAACAAGGACGGTAATTCATTTAGAGATGATGGCATGGTGAATGAGATGTATCATCTCTTCGTTGAGCTTATGAGTTCCATACATAGTAAACATCCCCATGCACCCCAAACCATGTACTGACACTTGAACTTGAAATCCTTGAGAACCCAATTGCAATCCACCCACCAATGGAAATTCCACCATTACTATGCTCTCTACACAACACGAAACAATCACTCAAGTGGGTAAAATAGTACCATTTGACCTTGTTCGTACTTAGTGTGGATATAGATGGAGGTAGATGACTCCATGCATATATTCATAGATATATGTATATGTATATGCCCTGCTACTTCAATTCCATGAGAAATATTTATTCATAATCGACTTTCCACCGACTATACATACCATCAATTGGTTTTGCATCACTCAGTGCAGGTCTATGAGGTTGCACATTTCCAAACTATTTGTGTTAGAGTGGTTGTAATAAACAACAATATGTGCAACTAACGGATGTGTGTATCATTCGATCCTTGCACACTTATAAATTTTGATAAATGCCTTGAATTCTCGTTGACGCTATACTGGACACATGGCAGAAGAAACCCTTGATCTTATCCATATTGATTATGCCATGACTGCACATCAAATTAAAATGTAGATAAATATTTTTTAAATAATGAGAAAATTTATTTATAAGGTTAAACTTTGGGTTCATTTTACGAGCAATATTGTATGGACAAATTATTGTGTCTCTATGGTCACTATATGTCCCACACAGACATAATGATGATAAATCATACCATTTTCAAAAGTACATAGCTTATCACCCCCACCATGTATTTGCATTTATATCCTCATAATCTCATATATATATATATATATCCTCATAATCTCATATATATATATATATAATCTTTGAAGACCATGAGGTACATATGACCACTATGTAATAATATATAAACATTTACATTATAACAGGGAGTAAGCTAAATGTTAGACATTTTACACTTTCTAGGGCATTTTTGCCAAAATCCGGCAACGAATCATTGTTGAAATCTCGAGTTTTCATTGTTGAAAATGTGTTTTTGATTGCGGAAATGGATTGAGTGCCCTCCAAAATCCATGGGCACATCGATTATGCAATTTCAACAATGTATAACTGCAATTTTAACAACTCCAATCGAATTTCAGCCAGAAAAATCACCGAAAAATATAGTGCAAAATGTCTAATGTTTAGCTTACTCCTTATAATAATAGTGGTAGGTTAGAAATTGTGTTAATGTTATTGATAGGTTAGAAATTGTGTTAATGTTATAATAATGATAAATCATGCCATTTTAAAAAATACATAACTTATCACCCCCTCCATGTATTCATATACATGTTTATTGCACACACACACACACACACACACATATAATGTGGATATATAGGATATCTGAAGACCATGGAGTTGGATCTACAAGTAGTGGATTATTCAAAGGACACTTTGTCTCAAGGCCAAAATTTTGTGACTTATCTTAGTGTCACTTCACTTATTGCAAAGTTTCCAACTAGGTCAAGAGGTGACCCTGTTATACCTCAAATTGCCACACCATGTGTAAGTGAGAATATACATGTTTCACCACCATAGAAAACATGATGTTTATGCCTCCTAAGGGTGTTAGGACCCTTCATTCTAATGTTGGTACCTTCCCTAGTCACACTTGGAAGAAAATCCAAC
Source organism: Larix kaempferi (assembly GCA_027924585.1). NCBI lineage: Eukaryota > Viridiplantae > Streptophyta > Pinopsida > Pinales > Pinaceae > Larix > Larix kaempferi. Next base: position 4,671,994 of record BSBM01000826.1, on the reverse strand, counting down.
AAGCAAGGGGTCGAAACCCACATTAACCACCTCCAAAAATTAAGTCTTTTGAAACTACTGTGCCCTGCATGCCTATGGGGGAGTGGTAGTGTCAAATTACCGTGTTCTGCATGCCTATGGAGGAGCGGTACTACCACGCTTTGCTTAGTTATAGGGGAGCGGTAGTTTTGGTTTAGGCTTATCCCTTTTATTTTGGATCTTGGATCTCATGGAGATTTTCTTGGGATGAGGTACCCCTTCAAATCCCATCTCACTTTCCCTCCTTGGCATGATTTAGATTTTTGATCCACATATTATTCACTTAGATCTATAATCTCCTCTTAGTGGTTGGCCTCCCAAATCCTACTTAAAGAGAACCATCCATGAACCAGGGGGGGTGATCTTGAAAACACTAAACCTATGATCCTATGAGTCTTGCAAGGGTGATGTTGGAGAGCTTGGAAGGAGGTTCTTCTACTTTGGACATCAAGGTATAACATTGTAATCAGCTTCTTTTGGCTTTCTTATCATTAATAGAACTTAGCCTATTCCTCTCATTTTCATGTCTTTAATGATGAATGCATGAAATTGTCTCTATTTATATAGTTAGATCTTTGTTTATACATATATTGCGTTGGAGAAGGTGTTGTCTTTCCTTTGTGAACAGGTTCATAAGTCCATAATCAAAGGCTGGAGCTGTAGCAACTGAGGAGCAGCAGGACAACCATCAAAGTAAGGTATGCCATCTACTTGCTTTGTATTTCCATAGCTTGTTAGCTGAAGTGTGAGCTAGATCTAGGAGGACTATAGTGTCTATTTGTTTCATCTCTGTCTTGGGTAGGAAACTAGGGGCCTTTTCTAATCCCAAGGGGATATCTACCTATCCGTAGGGAGATTTTCTCACAACAAAAACTGGCGACTCCACTAGGACCTTTCTTCCCTAGTTTCACCTTTGCTTGCTTGTTTAGATCATCAAATCCTCTTCTAAGTGTTGTTTCTCATCATCTTATGTTGGGCCCGGGTTGAGATGAAGTTTTGGAAGCACCTTTTTAAGGCAAGCAGGGAAAGCTGAGCTGAGCGCAGCTCAGAAACACAATTTTGGCTAAGTATTGAGGATGTTGCGAAGTTGTGTGCAGCATCCAACTTTTGACGAGACTGCGGAGTTGCGGGCAGCGTCGAAGTTTTGGCCATGCTGCGAAGACCAGTATTGCGCTGAAGCAGTGCTGTGGAGTTAGGAGGCCACGTGGAGCCAGCGAAGCGGTGTGTTGGACAAGTATCAAGTGTAGCTACCGGCTCGACCGGTAGCAGCCATTTTTGGAAAGATATTTCAGGATTGTCGAGTGGCGGACGTAGGCAAAACAGGAAGGCAGCCACGTGTGGGTTGTTAAGGAAAGCGACGTTTGGCATGCTTAGAAGGTAAAACCGTTAGAGAGAAATGGTTCGGCAGAAGCAGCCTATAGGCACGCATGCAACAGGAAGGTCGATAATGACAGAATGAGGACGTGGAGATCCGCCATGATCAAGCAGACACTACTAGGATCCAACAAGCCGGTTTGGAAAACCGGTGCAGTTTTGTAAACCCTTAGGGTTTTGGGTTTTAGGTCTTCGACATTATACAGACATGACCTTTGGGCATGATCTATTTAAGAAGATATTTTGTATGGGATGGGGTTTCTATGTGTTGGTTATCGGTGTGTTGTTCGGTTTTGGGTTGTTGTTCTTTTATTGTTGCTAAGAACTTAAGAAGATAACCTTTTGTATTGTAAGATCCCTCCGAGCTGAGAATATTGTAAAGGATTTGTAGCTGTGTGCGCAGAGACCTAGCCGAGAGAAAGGAGAGTCTACAGCTGAGTGCCCAGACTAAGAATGGTTGCACCATCCCTTTTGAAAGAAATATATGACCAACTGTTCTTGTGGACGTAGCTTTCCATCCGAGGAAGTGAACCACGTTAAATCCTGTGTTATGTGATGATGTTTATGAATGAATGACTGTTTGTATTTTCTGTAGTATGAATGCTTGAATGTTTCCTTGCATGCTGTAATATGAGAACTTTGATATGCATTTACCAATAGGATAAGTTTGGGAATGATATGTTAGGTTCCACGGAAGCAGATGAATGGTAAACATTCCAATTCTATGTTAAGGTTGTGAATTAGTCATTTAAGTATAATTACTTTCTTAAGCACAGTGAAGGAACGCAACACAGTTAATCATGTTTATCATTTCGGTTTACATTGTAATAATCCAAGTTCTAGAAGGAATGCTAGAAAGATAACCAGTAAGTGCCTGAATGAATGGATGAGTGATATTCATTTCAGTGCCTTAACATTTCCAAGATTTTCCAAGTAGGGGATAATTGTGGGTGATTCACAATCCCAGTAGAAGATTCGCAGCAGTAAGAAACCCTTGGTGCGGCTCGCAGTGTTGCCTCCACCACGCAGTACTGCTCCCAGCATAGATCCTGCTGTGCACCGCCTCACTTTGCCCCGCAGTGTACTCTGCCTATTCGGCGCTGCGCAACTTGTTCTTATAAACAACTCATCATTTACTGTGGAAACCTGATTCCGCAGTACCCCATAAATATACACCTCGGGTGAGACCTCAACCTGCTCGCAGGTTGTTGTCGAAAGGGCCGGTGCGAAGGGGTTTTGTTGGTCAAAGGGAGAACCGCAAAGAACCTGGGTCTAATTGGAAACCTCTGGGTCAGTTTAAGCCAACAAATGGTTCCGTTGCCATGCTAGAATCCATGATGAGTTGAAATGGTTCCGTTAAGTTGCAATCACGATGTGTGAAGAAGAATATCGGTTCCCCGAAGGATCTGACTATTGGCATCCTGAAAAGATAGAAATCCAATCTTGGTGGGATAAGACCATAAGCGATTTTAACAGACAAGAAAATAGACATCCGCGTCTAAGCGACACATAGTGGTCGGATAGATATCTGTTGGACGACATTCATGAGATCTTTTGGGCATCGTTTCCAAACAAGCTGCATGCGTGGATCCCGCGGCTCGCAGAGAAGAAAAACTGTTTCTAAGGAGGAGTTCCTACGGATTGGACTCCCGAGCTCATAGTGCAGCTTAAAGCATTAGACAGCCCGTTGTCACGCGCAGTTGATTATTGGGTCGATCATATGCTAGAAGGATTTGTAACAGAATTTGCTGTAGACACACTCAAATCCTACAGCTAAGCAAAAGCACATTTTTTCGGAGGATTCCAAGGTAATTTTCTGAACAATCTCAGTCTGTACATTAAGATGCTATTAGCTGAGAAAGGTGTTCTAAGAATTCAGTAATATGCTTGAAGTTTGTCATGATAAACAGTACATATATTGATTCTAACGAAGAGACACATACTCTTAGAAGTGGTAAGAGATATAAAATTAATAAGAATCCGAAAGGCCGTAAACTCCATATAGATACTGAGATCCCCTGCGATCTTGATAGCGGAGTTGCACAACCATTTACCCCTGAGAATCCACCGGCTGCACAAACCGCGCCAGTTTTATCGCAGAACCCACCCTCTACGTAGCCCATCCCACAGAAGAATCATCCTAGTCCATCTCTCCCGATAGTCCCATTCGTATTTACTGTGCAGATCCCTTTACAGTAGCCGTGCAATAATCCCAACGCCCCACCACCTAGTAGCACAATGGAAAACACTGATATGAAACTGCCAATATTCATAGGAATTGGCCTAGAAGACCCTGATCAACATTGGTTCCTCTGTGAAGCCGTATGGAGTGTAAGACAAATCCAGGACGATGCTGTGAAGCAAGCATAGCTCATCACCACTTTCAGGGATAGAGAGCTACATTTATGAAATACTCTACCGTACAGCCGAGAACCCTCGCAGAAATTAAAGTCGCACTGGTGGCAGAGTTCAAGAAACCTAAGTCTAAGTCTTAGTGTATAACTGAGTTGAAGGAAATAAAGCAGACACCAAATGAAATGGTCTGGGAATTTGATCAGAAATTTAAGACCTTACTAGACCAAGTAAGTTTTGTTATACCACCAGAGCAACATAAAGAATGGTTCATTGCTGCGCTGTTACCCCATATCAGGTTACCATTGATGCAGCAGAAGGTTCTATCCCAGGTAGAGGCCTTGGAAATTGCAATGAAGCTGGAAGCTTCACTGATTGGGGATACTAGTTCTGGGATGTCTCAGATCCAGAACCAGCTGACCACCTTGACACTTGAACTGCAAAGTATGAAAAATGGTAAAGAACAAAGATATGAACCTAGACAGGAGGTTTGGTGTACAAGTTGTAAAGGAGAAGGCCATGACCACGATCATTTCCCTCTATTCCGTGACTATAATAATAGTGGTGCGCCTAACCCATTAAATCAGAATCAGGCCCCATGGTGTGAAATTTGCAGAACCACAGGACATAGACCTGAAGACTATTACCTCATTCAGAAATATGTGAAAAATCCTAAGAATTTATACTGCAATTTCTATAAATTAGTTGTACATGATGAATCCAACTGCCGCGCATATGAATTAATGAATGAAAGAAAAAGGGATATGGACTCAATGCAAGGCGCTGGCTTGTACCGCATACAAGAAGAGACCCAGCCGAAACAAGAAAATGCACAATATGACCAAGAAGGATTCAGAGGTCGTGGTGGTGGATACTGCGGCAGAGGAAGAAATGCTGGTCCAGCACAAGGAAGAGGCCGCGGCCAAGTCATTTGTTATAACTGTGGCCAACCCGGGCACGTGTCTAGAGATTGTGTTAGCCCATGCACTACATGCAATTATTGTAAATCATTTGAGCATGTCATTGAAGATTGCCCAGTATTAGAGGTGGAAATGCAGAAGAGAAGACAAACAGAGGCTCTGAATCCAAACATCCAATGGATCGCAATAAAGAATAGACCAGTGGATCCAAGCATTAATGTGGTCATGCGCAGTGGCGCTGAGACAGGCTGCGACAGAGGAGCAGAAGCTTCAACATCAGGGGAGGCACATACGAAGAAGGATCCCCTTGAAACAGTATGGATAAGGAAAGCTCCAGGAAATGCACCCCCTCTTAACCTATAGAAGAACAAGGAGATCTTCATTGATGCGCGGGATACCTTTAGAGAACCAACAGATAAGTCATCAAGGATCTCGCTGCGCAGTGAAACACCGCATGTTGAAGACATGCCGGCTCCGTATGACAAAACAAGTACTGCGACATATGTTCGTACTTCTGTTGCGCAATTCTTGCGAAGCTGCATGAAGTTACTAAAAAGCGAAAAAGCCATTGTAGAGCTCCAGAAGCTTATCAGCCAGTATGACCTCAGATTGCAATAGAGACTCCAGATAGCGTTGTACATCATATAAGGAAGCACAAAAGAATAGGTCGAGAAATGAGGCTTACTGCGCAGATAGGAGATTTTTAAATGGATGAAGTCATCCTTGATTTAAGATCAGAAGTGAATGTCTTGACTACGCAGACATGGCAGCAGATGGGTCGACCAAATTTTCTTTGGTCACCTATCCAGTTACAAATGGCTAATCAGGAGAAGGTCAAACCTTTTGTCCGCTTAGCTAATGTAGTAGTTGACATTGACGGAGTACAGAGTCATGCAGACTTTGAGGTTATCAAAATTGCGGATGATAGTCAACCTTTTCTAGCAATATTGGGAATTGATTGGGCTATGGATAACTTGCCTATCATAAACCTGAAGACAAAGAAGATGATCTTTGAAGGGAAGCATCTTAGGGTCATCGCACCATTGGATCCTAAAGATGGTGATAGATACAGTGAGCCGATTTAGGAGGAATCCCAAGCTCAAGACTTAGACTGACTATACCAGCTGACTGTGAACAAGGAAGACTACATTAATCCTATTGCGAACAGTACGCTCAGCTGGCGATGTGACACTTCTTGTATCTCTGACTCAGATATAGGACTGGAGAATTGTCAAAGCTGTATGCATGAAGTATCAACAAGAAGATGTGCGCAGGTTACAAAATCACCGCGCTGGATCGGAAAAGAGGTGAGTCCTATTCCCACATATGATGGTTCTGATAATGTTTATAGTTTCATAAGGGAATATACTGCAGCTATACCAGATGAGCATAGACTGCCATATTTAGATATAGCATTGCACGATACACCTGCCAGATGGTGGAATGCACATAAGAAAACATTGACCACTTGGGATCAATGCAGAACTAAGATGCAGATCTGGTTCGCCGAAAAGGTTACTTTACCCTTTCAAAAGTATAATGGACAGACAGACCCTAGTCAGCACATTGAAATCTATTCAAAGGCATGGGTGGAAAGACCACTTACATAATGGGTACATTTATTTGTACATACATTGGATGCAGGTATCCCAGAGAAATGGTACGTCGACCTGGAGTTGCGCAGTGAACTCACTAACTGGGAGCTGCTCGCTGCAAACTTCCAGAAGGAATTCAATTTTGAAGTTGAGAATCCATTAATCCATGAAGCACTACAGCTAATCAAGAAGCGCATATTCCAGGACGACTGTCCTGATCAAAACATAACATTGCAAGATTTTTTTGGGATAGAGTGCGTTCCAGTGCACCTACAGTCAGAATGGAAGGAACATGAAGAGCACTTGATGAAGTGTTACAACTTAGCTGAAGATACCAATGATACAAATGAAGACGATGAGGACGACCCGTGCAACATAGATATAACAGAATCAGAAGGAACACGTGAGGTAGAAGGACCTCCATTGGAAATCCCAGATATGACTGGACCAGTAAAAACACAAAAAGTTAACATTGGCATAGACAAAGAGCCGAAGTTCGCATCAATAGGAGATTATTGGGACAATCAGACTATTGCAGAGATCGCAGATACCTTACATGAGTACCAGGAACTATTTCCAACAAAATTTACAGAAATGAAAGGAATTTTGGGAGACCTAGGGGTCATGAAAATACCTTTAAAACCAGGTGCTAAGCCTGTCAAGCAGAGGCCATACAGATTGAATCCGCGCTATAAGGAAAATGTCCGCGTAGATCTAGATAAGATGCTAGAAGCAGGAATCATTGAACCGGTTGAAGAATCCGAATGGATTAGCCCCATGGTTGTTCAAGACAAGAAAGCAAAAGGCGAGATCAGGATTTGTGTGGATCTCATAAAGCTGAATGATGCTTCGATGCATGACCCATTTCCCACTCCATTCACAGACGAAGTGCTTGATAACGTTGGAGGAAATGAGGCATATTCTTTCACTGATGGTTTCTCTAGTTATCATCAGATCAGGATTGATCCCGCGGATAGGCATAAGACGACATTTGCTACAGAATGGGGGTCATTCCAGTACACTGTCATGCCTTTTGGGCTGAAGAATGCACCTGCCATATTCTCTAGAGTCGTCATCGCAACATTTAAAGATTTTATGCACAAGTTTTTAGAAGCGTATTTTGATGATTGGACTGTATTTGGTCTATTGAAAAATCGTTGCGCGAATCTCCGCATGATGCTCGAGAAGTGTCGACAACATCAAATATCCTTGAATTTGAAAAAGTGTATTTTCTGTGTGCCTTATGGAATTTTACTTGGCCACATTGTCTGTAAGCAAGGATTGATGGTAGACCCTGCGAAGATTGCAGTTATTGCAAACTTACCAACACCAAATTCAGTCAAGATGTTGCGATCTACATTAGGCCATACTGGATATTACAGGAAATTTATAAAGGGTTATGCATAGATAACCGCAGCAATGGAAAAGCTGCTGAAGAATGATGCATCGTTCATTTGGAACGCAGAATGCGAACAGGGTTTTGACACATTAAAAGAAAAGATGGTCACTGCGCCGATTCTAGTCTTTCCAGACTGGACAAAGCCATTCCATGTCCATGTTGATGCATCATGTATTGCCCTAGGGATCGTGTTAGCTCAGCCAGGAGAGGGAGGTATTGACCACCCTATTGCATTTTCTAGCAGAAAGCTTTCAATAGCAGAGAAGAACTATACTACAACTGAGAGGGAAGGTCTTGCGATGGTATATGCCCTACATAAATTTAGACACTACTTGCTGGGATCACACTTCCTTGTGTTTATTGACCATTCTGCGTTGAAATATTTGGTCAACAAGCCAGTGTTAGGGGGACGTATATGCCGATGGCTATTGCTGTTCCAAGAATATGACTTTGAAATTATTGTCAAGCCAAGTAGACTGAACTTAGGACCTGATCATTTGTCAAGGATCGAGTCAGGAGAGGAGCCGACGAATATTGAAGACAGTCTGCCTGATGCATTGTTATTTAGTATAAAGGTTACCGATGATTATTACAAGGACATCATTGACTTCCTAACCACAGGGTTGGCACCCCAGGAATTCTCAGTCCAGCAGAAAAAACAGTTAGTGGTGCGCGCCGAGGACTTCACTATAATTGCAGGTCAGTTATACAAACTTGGGACGGATGAAGTCCTGCGCAGGTACGTACTCGATCATGAGAAGCCATTTATTCTAGTTGACGCACACTTAGGAATCGCGGGAGGTCACTATGCAGGAAGGGCTACTGCGCATAAGATATTGTGCGCAGGGCTATGGTGGCCTACGATCCATAAAGATGCCAAAGAACATTGTAGGAACTGTGATGTCTGTCAGAGGACAGGAAAACCATCACGCCGAGATGAGATGCCATTGAATCCACAGTTAACATTGCAGCCATTTGAAAAATGGGCAATAGACTTTGTGGGTCCTATAAACCCACCAAGAAAAAGAATGGGTGCAAGGTATATTATTACTGCTACAGATTACCTCACCAGATGGGCAGAAGCAAAACTAGTTAAGGACTGTAGCACAGTTTATTTTTGAAGAAATACTCACCAGATTTGGCTGTCCGAAGATTTTGATGAGTGACCAAGGTACTCACTTTCTGAACAAGACGATTGAGGCACTTACAGAGGAATTCCACATTCGTCATCAGCACAGTACTCCATATCATCCATAGGCGAATGGTACTGTAGAGGCTTTCAATAAAATATTGGAGAATGCACTCACTAAGGTGTGCAATGTAAATAGAGACGATTGGGAACTGCGTGTCTCATCTGTGCTATGGGAATACAGGACAACATGCAAGAAATTGACAGGACAGACACCCTCTCGGTTGGTTTATGGGCAGGAGGCTATAATGCCTATGGAATATATTGTCCCTAGTTTGAGAATCGCTGCATTTATAGGGATGGAAGACTGCGAAGCTCTAGAAGAAAGATTACTACACTTACTGGGCTTGGAGGAAGATCGCTTCACCGCAGGCTTCCACTAGCAAGCTCAGAAGGACCGTGAGAAAGCATGGCATGATTTCCATATAAAGAACAAGTGTTTTCAGGTAGGTGATCTAGTCCTCCTGTATGATAGCAAATTCATGAAATTTTCTGGTAAATTTAAGATGCATTGGCTTGGCCCATATACTGTGATACATGTTACTAACACTCGTGCAGTCTAGTTAGCCAATTTAGCTGGTGATACCTTGCCAAATTTGATAAATGGAAGCAGGCTAAAGCTATACCATGATAGCACTACTTCGCAGAACCCTGAATAACGAACCAAGGAAGGAAGTTCTAGGTGTCAAGTACAGTTGAAAGTGGACACTAGAAATGTAAAGGAGTCTATACATGTATGATAAAAGGAAGAAGGTATGATAAGAAGAATGATTTATGCACCGCGCAACACTGTTGAAGCTGCACGGAAGGGAAAAAAAAAAGAAGAGAAAAAGAAAAAGAAGAAGAAAAATATATAGAGTGGAAGCCGCGCAGTTGGAAATTTTTGGCACTGCAAAGTAGTTGCGCAGGGTTGCAGATGGCTTGCCGCGCAGTTTGGCGTAGAACTCAGAGAAAAATAGCCGTTGCATGGATTTTCAGAAAAATAGCCGTTAGATGACCGTTGCAGCAACTGCTTCAGTAGTTAAAGAGAAGATAGCCGTTCTGAGCATGCTGACGACAGAAAAGACCGAAGGATCCACTCAAATTCGCCAACGGACACCACATTAAATACTTATCTAGCCATTGAAGGGCGCGGGAGAGGGTCTGCTGCGTGTATAAATAACACTGTTGGGAGACTCGCGGGCGTTACCAAGCACTTAGAATTTTCTTGCGATTAACCTCTCTGAGCTAGTAGCCATCTGCATTCCGTCTGCCTTAGCCGCTACCTCATTTATGAATGTCTGAACCTTCCTTTAGAGGAGAAGAACTGACCCTTGAAGAAGCACTGAGGATCTTTCAGCAAGGAAGGGTTCAACAGTTAATGAAAACCCCAGTTAAGAAGGTCGCCGTAGAACAAGGTGAAGGATCCTGCAGATCACCAAGAATTAATCCCACGATGCAGGAAAAACCAAAAGATAAGGGAAAAGTTGTAACTGCACCTCAATCCAACATCGTAAAGTTGGGATCCTCGTCACAGAAAGCACCAGTCTTTCAGACAGAACCTTTAAAGATGACACTTGAATATATCTCTCCACGGGCACTGAATGCCCCTGTGTTTAAATTGCTCAAGAATGTGAGATACGACATTCCACTGTCGCCTATGTCAAAGCATGTAAACGTTGGTAAGAATCTATTGGGAAAGATAGCAGATTGTAAATGGGAGGATTATGACCTCTTGGGAATGAAGAAAGACAAGCCAGATGTTCCCAAATACCCAGATTTTCAACCAGACCAGTATATGTGTTGGAAAAAGGATGCCAAGGGAACTCTGAACGTGGTAGCTAACAGTTGGTTAGCACCTATCGTTCATTCGAGGCTACTGAACTTGTTGAGATTGCCACATTTTGACCGTTCCCCAGAATTGAATGTCGTGGTTCGCACACTCATGGTGCGAATCCACCAAGGTTATCTATGGATGGATAGGAACATTGACATTAATATTGATTTGATCCACCGCATCACTGGTCTAATCAAGCGTGGTAAGGATCCGAAGCAATTCTTCCAAGGGAAGAGCAAAGAAAAAGAGGTTGTTGAGAAGATGAACAAAACCCACTCGGTGGTGAAGGCCAAAAGAGGATTCCTGACAGAATATATAGAGGACCAAGCAACAAGATTTGTAACGCAGTTGCTTGCAGGAAAGATGCTCAAAACAGCTAGACCTTCAGAGGTGCCTGCGGGCGCAATACTCCTTGGTGCCGCAGCGGCTGAAGGCCACAGCTTCAATTGGTGTCAGTTTCTGTTGAATGAGTTCCTTGAAGAACTCAATGACACCCAGGTGAATGGCGGCCAGTTCCATTTCACCTGGCTCATCGTCCTCATTGCTTTATATGGATGGAAGGAGCCGCGAGATTATGCGGGCGTCGTTATGAATACCAAGGATCCTAGAGGGTTTAAGTTCGTCAACCTTTGGGAAAACACAAATGCAGAACGCCAGCATGCAACAACAAAAGTATTTTACCAATACTATATTCAGCTGTGCGACGCAATCATGAAGACACCCCGTATTACAAAGCAGGTCACGGCGAAGTATATCCGCATCATCGACTTTGAGGCGGATATGAAATGTATATTCATATCGCCGAAAGCAAAAACGAGGAAACCAGAGTGGTTCCCAGGAAAGCACATCATGTACGAGCAGGATATTGAGGACCTCATGAAAGATTGGCCAGCATAATTCCGTGTAGAGGTCATGGACGTGGAGATAGATTCAACAGAAGATGAACCGATCCTGCTCTCTTGCCCAATTATTGAAGAAACAGGGAAGAGAAAAGAAGCTGAGACTTCGGAGAAGCCAAAATCGAGGAAAAAGGTGAAGGCTACAAAGATTCAATCACAGGCGACTAGTCCTCAATTATAATGACTACGAGATGATAGCCGAAACAGTCTCAGAGCAGATGAAGGAGCTTATGGTGGCTAAGGAAAATAAGGACAAGGTCATCCACGATGACCTGCACCAGATGAGGCTCGCAATGCAAGGCCTAATGAAGAAAATGGATGATGTCCTGTTAACACCTAAAAAGTGCTCACTAGCTCACTCCCTTACTCACATGACCCATTTGTCCACTTTTTCACCATCTGAGCCTCTGAAACCAACAAAAGGTCACCAAAAGACCTCAGTACACCCCTTTTTCCATTAAAAAAGATTATTTTTCCAAGAAAATCATAAAAAACCCTAAAAAAGGGTCCAAATTCCCAAAAATATTAAAAAGGGAATTAAAATATTATTTTTATTTCAAAAAAGGAAAAAGGAGGGAAAAGTACCTAAACCATGTTGGTCAATACCATTTGGTTTCCACAAAACCACAAATGGTATTTCCCACCACCAAAACCTATAAAAAGGTGGTAGGGGCTCCTCATTTCACATCCATCCATTATCTCATCCTTATGCTGCTGAAATCTCCCCTGAGCATTTTAGCCATTGCAAACCACATTGGAGAAGAGACCATTGGAGATTGGAGTTGCTCATCCTTGGAGCCATTCAACCTCACCATTAGAGGTATTGATTCCGCAAGCACTTGCTTGCCTCATTCTTTCAATACAAATTTATTATTCTTATATGTTCTTGTTCTTGATTTTAAATTATCTTTGTTATTTGCTTAATATCTTTGCTTAGATCCATGATTAGTCTTGTTTAATTAGTTTATTGTTATTTATTTCCATTGAAACTGCTGCTACTAGTTAGCAGGTGCCCATAGCACTAAGCCTGGTTGCAAAACCGGGCCAACAGTTTTTGGCGACTCCGCTTTGGTTTGAACTATAGATCTCTAGTTTTGCCTTTAATCTTAGTTTTTTATGAGTTTTTAACCTTTAGATCCATAGATTTGCCATCTTAGACAGCAGATCCATTGCTGTTCTGAGTTTTGGCCCCATAAACAGCCCGAAATTTTCAATTTTTGGGTTTGTTTCTCGGTTTCCGTGCACGGCTTCCGCATCGCGCTTTTTTGCCAGACAGTCGCGCGGTCCATCGCGACTTTTCTGCGTTTTTCCGCGCGGTCCATTGCGGCTTTTTGCCAGACAGTCGCGCGGTCCATCGCGACCTTTCTGCATTTTTCCGCGCTGCACACCGCGGCGTCGCGGCTGATTTCCGCGCTGCTCATCACGACTGTGCGGTTAAAACCCGCGCGGTCCATCGCGACTGTGCGACCAAAACCCGCGCGGTCCAGCGCGACTGTGCGACCAAAACCCGCGCGGTCCATCGCGGCTTTTCTATCAAAACCCGCGCGGCTGAATTTTTCATTCGGCCATCCCGATTTTGAAATTTTTTTTTTACTGTACTTTCTGCCCATAGCACATTTTTTACAGTATTAAATTCTGCATATTTGACAGCTTTGAAATTTTTTTTACTATTTAAAGTGCATATCTAGAAATCTTTTTAAAAATTTTCAAGAAAGTGAAAGAAAGACTCATTTTGCATTTTCATCTAGATTCAAATTTTTTCCTGTTTACTTCTTTAAAAATCTTGCCCTTAGCAATTTTTTCTTGAAACGAAGAAATCCATTTATTTCTTTTAAAAAGAAGTCTATTATTTGCTTTCATAAATCCAAGAAATCCTTTGTTTTTTGAGCTATTTTTTGAAAGGCATTTAAATTCCTTTTAGTGAAAAAAGTCATAAATATTTGCTTTTTATTTTCGAAAAATCCTTTATTTTTTGAAAATTTCCTGTAAAGCATTTAATTTTTTCAAGTTCAGTTTACAACACCTCACGTGCACTCACACGATCACTTAATTGAACTAAGCCTTAAAACGTACCCTAATTTGAACACACTTTTAACCCCACTTGGGGAACACTAAAAGAATTCTTGTAGCTAGGTAGTATTGGGGGGATAGGTGTTCCAATAACACCCCTCAGTTCTTACATCTGAGACATAGAAGTTGTCCAATTAGGGAGCTAAAATCTCTTAGTACTTTTTGGCGCGGTCACAACCGGTTTGTGGGAAGGCCTCTCCCTTAGGAGGGTTGAAGTCGCGAGGATGGTTCCGGAAGCCTGAGTGGAATACCGAAATCCATTCAGTAACCGAAGGGCTACCATTCGCAGTTCTCGGGATATCCCTGTATTGGGATATTGCGATCAAAGGACCAAACGGCAGATTTACCTTTTCTCGACGCGTCATGAACGGAGTATCCTAGTAGCCTGTCTTTAGGATTGATTACCCGGTGTCCCTCCCGGTAGGGGGATATCTAGCCGTTGTCTCAACATTCATATTGTCTGACTTGGATTTCATCACCTTGCAGAGGATATCGTCTGTTTGAGTCACAATACTTTTAGATTAGGTGTTTGCATGATTTCAACCTACCTGTGGTCTAGTTACACCTATTTTTTCTAGGAGCCGCTTGCATGTTGGTATTCTGACCAGTTGTTGCATTCCTCCACTTATTGTAGCACAGCTGCTAGAATAAGTGCCTTTTTTGAGGATTGATTTTTGGCCTGAGAGCCTTCTTTTTTCACTCCCCTTCTTGCACCCTTGGTTGCATTAGGGTTTTGAGTCTTTTATATATATCACCACCTGATACTTAAATAAATTTTTTTTTTTACCCAAAAACATATTCTCACCATTGAGAATTTTAGACGCTCTCGTCGTCTATAGGGCGAACTCCCAGAGTTTAGTCCACTTGGCTCTCCACGTCACGGACGCAGAGCCTTATCCCTTGATTCGACACATCGTCAATCAATTAGGCAGTCATCCGATTCTGACACACCTCACTTCACCTTTGATTTGGAGGTAGAATCCGAAAACCCCACAGAGTTACCACCAACCACCATTATGTCTAGAACACCATTTGATCCACTATTTACAACTACCATAGGTCAAACATCCGCAGACCCTTCTGCTGTAGTACCATCCACGGCAACAACCACCCCTCTGGGTATGCCCAATACGGGTAACACTCCACATTTAGGAATGCCTAACACAGGGCCACCACCTGTCATGGGTATACGCAACATGGGGGTCATACCCCCTTTGTTTTCCACAAACCCCATCCCAGGAATCCCTAGTGCGATTCCCAACCCAAGTGCAACCCATGTTGCACTTGGAAGTGCTATCCCAGGAATCCCTAGTGCGATTCCTAACCCAAGTTGCACTTGGAGGCGCTGGCCCATACCAGACTACACCTATTGGAGGGCATATACCCTCCATACCTAGCATACCTTTAGGCGCTACTGGACCCCTACACCATACCACTATGGCCAGGCATGTCCCAGTTCCAGTCACCACATCTGCTAGTCTACCATACATGGCAAGTCTGAACCTGCCAGATTTAGCTAGGCTCACAAATGACCCCATCAGACATGATCTGGCGTGGCCTCAAATGCCCACCAAACTCCCCTCTGACATCCCTAAGTTTGAGGGTAAGGCAGGAGAGGACCCCCAGAACCACATCATGTCCTTCCATTTATGGTGTTCCTCCAACTCCATAGTGGATGACTCAATCCGCCTCCGGCTTTTACAACGCACCTTCACTGGCTCTGCAGCCAAATGGTATATCGAGCAACCCCATGGGACGCATTCCACATTTACCTCCCTTGCCTCGAACTTCCTACAGTTCTTTCAGTTACCTGTCCGCTATGATGCGGGCGTCGAGATCCTACTGTCTTGCAGACAAAACACGGCCACGCATATCACTGACCATATTCATGATTGGCGTCGGCGCCGAAGCCTATGCAAAATCAAATTAGACGACCGAATCTTCCTAGATTGGTTTCTAAAATCCCTCCTTCCTCTCATTGCGAAGGATGTAGCATCTGAAAGACCCCAGTCTGAAGAAGAGGCCATCCTCAAAGCCTAACAGTTTGATCTCATCTACGCCCAGTCGGGTTACCTATACACGATCATACCGGACGCCCCACGAGGCGACTCTGCACGCGGTGACACACCGGGGGCATCACATGCCGCTGATGGCATTATTGGCCAAATTACACCGCAAGCAAAAACTTTCAGTATGGTGAGCACCATGCCTGCCCCAGACCTTTCTAGGGCTACATCTAGTTCCTGAGCGACAACTTCTTATGCTCCAACAAACCAGACCCATCACGTTCATGAACCCTCTTGTCCACAACATTGTTATGGCCAAGCGCCATCAGCATATGTACCTCCTACATACTATGCTCAACCTACGGTATAAACCCCCATGCAGTTCCCACAACAGCCCATGCATTACCCACAACCGGTTGCACCAGCTAACCTCACACCTCCACCAGCTCAGGGGTACCAACAACCCCAACAGGCAACTGGACCACATCCAGCTCCACCTGCATACTATCCACCGTAACCTGCTCCCGCACCTGCGGCTCCTCAGAATCCCCCCAATGCTCAAGGGCATGTGTATGCACAACAACATCATCCCCAATACCAAAATAACCAACGCAACCAGGGTGGGCAACCAAACCGCGGAAGAGGACGCAACTGTGGAAACAATCAAAACCGTAACCAAGCTCCACAACCTACCCATCCTCCACAAAACAATAACGCGGCGCCTGCTCATCAGAATCCTGATCGACCACCTAAGCAAGCCAAAAATGCTAATTTACGAACAAACCATCCTTGTTCCATTTGCGGTGTCTATGGTCACTATACCCACGCTTGCCCACATCTGGAGTGAGCTCGACAACTATGGACAAATGACGCCCATCGTCAAGGGCAGGAAGCTCCTCAGCCGCCACCCAACCCCCCACCACCTCCACAACAACCTTTGGTACTACAAAACCCTTTTCCAACACAAGGAGTGGTGAACACTCAGCCGTTATCCCCCCCACAGGGCAACGTGCAACCACAACAAATTACTTACGCAGCTCCGGACCAACCCATGTTTGATTCAGGCACCCACCATTTATTGATGATGTCCACTGCCGACGTCAATATCCAAACCCGTCGGAATCAATACGGACCGACTTCTGAAGCCCCCCCCGCCGAAAAGGATACTAATGTTCATCCCACTGATCAGACATTGCGTATACCTCAGGTTCCACTCGATGGCGCTTCTAAAGCACCTCACTTCCCCCTTCGCCGAATCAACAACAACCCCAATGCACGGGCTGCGTCCAATTACAACATTGTAGATGACTTAGCTCAATCTCCCGCAGCCATGTCTGCGTTAGAAGTCTTAAAAAACTGTCCTACCCAGCGCAAGACTTTACTTTCCGCCATTGGGGCGATTGACCCAAATGATTCGAAATTGATGACCTTTGATTTAGACCAGTCTAAACCACGGCTGCCTTCCACCATAGCAGTCCAAGTTTCCGTTTCTATTCGGAATCTTGTCATCCATGGATGTATCATCGACGAGGGTGCCTCCACATGCGTCATGTCCACATTTGTTTGGCAGAAGTTGGGATCCCCTACTCTCCAGCAATCCACCACTGCATTGCGGGCCTACGACGGCCGGTCAGCTCAACCTCAAGGTTTACTACCCAAAGTGCCCGTCCAATTAGGTGGGAAAACTGTGCTCATCGACATAGAGGTCATTAACGCCCAGCTCGATTATAACCTTTTACTTGGCCGCAGTTACATGTACGCCATGAAAGCAGTTGCCTCATCCGTTTTTCGTACCATGATGTTCCCCCATGAGGGACGCGTGGTCAAAATCGCCCAACTCACATACTATGATCCCAATGCCCCCGCAGCACCCGAAAATGTTCTTCCCATGATTGAACAACCAACTTCTAGTGCAACTACCTCCTTTGTCTCCTCTTTGGGACCAGGACTTTATTCAGATACACCAATGACCTCTACATTCCAGTCCATCCCACCACCGTCACCGGAGACCCAAGTCGCAAACCTCTGTACTCTTTCACAGAATACACAGGCATCCGATAATCAACCACCATTGATCCCCAGTCACATTGGTGTTACACCCATCCACACCATCCCTTTCCTATTTCCTCCTTTGGGTGTAGTAAGCACCCCGGTTATGGATACCCTTAGTCTACCCGGGTTAACATTGGGATTACCCGTGTGGTATATTCCGCCTCCTGTTCGACCGCCGACACCAAACGTCATCCTCCAACCGGTACAACCTATTGTTACCACAAATCAACCTCCTCCTGGTGTCGCAATCCCTTCGTCGTCAACGAAACCTCCTCCTAAGCTCAATATCCCTTCGTCGTCAACAAATCCTCCCCCTCCTATCAAGCCCACTGGGGGCAGAGGTCCACAACCATACACTGCTATACCACCTCCTAAGGAAGTTAAACCCCCACCGGTGTTTCGAGCCCCCCCTAAATGCTCGTTGTGCGATGAGATAGGCCATCCAACTCATTAATGCCCACACTTACCGGCACTCCAAGAGCATATGAATATGTTGGACGATGACATCAGCATCCCAGTAGTTAGACTAGAGCCACCTCTACAGCCTCGCGACAAATCACTGCGCACCAACCATCCTTGTGTTATATGCAGTGTTTACGGCCACTACTCTCACCATTGTCCTGATCTACCCGATTATAGAGCAGCATTGTACGAATTAAACAACGTCGACTTAGAGATATCTCCTCCCCTCATCGAGGAGATCCACCCCCCGCCATCATCCTCGTCGGAAGAAGTCAATACAATATATATGATTTCAACAACCTTCAAACTAGAACCCCTTGATTTATGGTCTGACTACTTCAATACTGATGAGCAAATTTTGGAGACACTAACTGCACCCAACTACCCTTGGGATGATATGCATCATCGCTCATACTTCCTCCCGGAAGCATCTACATCCAACGCATCCAACCAGCTATCGGTCGAATCGAAAGATTTCATACCCACTAAGGTCGATTGGTTAAGGGACCCCATCCCAGCACCGGATGCCTTTGAAGAAGGGAACATGTCGAACATTTCCCCCACTATACAGATAGACATTTCCACAACACCATGGAAACCTGAGCTCATCTCACTGGGCGCATCTTGCACTCAAGCAGAAACTCAGGCATACAAAAAGCTCTTTCAAGAGTTCCGTGATGTCTTTGCCTGGTCCTATACCGAGATGCCTGGTCTCGAACCCGCCATCATTGAACACCACATTGATACATGGCCTGAGGTACCCCCTGTTCGTCAGAAACAGCGACCCATTCACCCTTCCAAGCTACCTGCCATTAAAGCTGAGGTCGAGAAACTCCGCAAAGCAGGATTCATTTATCCCATTCCATACACCACCTGGGTGTCGAACCCCGTTTCGGTCAACAAAAAGCAAGGCACCCTTAGAGTATGCACTGACTTCCGTGATTTAAACCATGCTTGTCCAAAAGACAATTTCCCCACGCCATTCATTGACCAACTCATTGATGAGTGTGCGGGCCATGAAGTCCTATCCTTCATGGACGGGTTTTCTGGATATAACCAGATTCACATCCGCAAGGAGGATCAGTACAAGACTGCCTTTACCACCCCATGGGGCACCTTTGCCTATCGCGTCATGCCATTTGGCCTTAAAAATGCTGGTGCCACCTTCCAGCGAGCCATGACCTACTGTTTTCACGACTTGGTCCATATCCTGCGAGTCTACCTTGACGACCTCACAGCTCGTTCCCGAAAACGATCAGACCACCTTAACGACCTCCGGCAAGTTTTCCTGCGTTGTCGCAAATATAAAATCCGCTTGAACCCACACAAGTGTGTCTTTTGCGTCCCGGCGGGCCGGTTGTTGGGTTTCATTGTTTCCCAAGACGGAATCACTGTCGATCCCCTGAAAGTCAAAGCCATCTTAGAACTTCCCCCTCCTCGCACGCTTCGGCAGCTTCAGAGCTTGCAAGGGCGGTCCAATTTCCTTAGGCGCTTCGTTCCTGACTATGCAACCAAAGTTCACGGTTTCTTACGCTTACTCCATACCCACATACCCTTTGTTTGGGATGAGCAAGCAGAAACGGCATTCGAAAACCTCAAGAAATCTCTCACACAAGCCCCCTTGATATCCCCACCGGATTTCTCTCAAGACTTCACCCTTTATGTCTCGGCATCCGAACATGCTGTGTCCGGAGTTTTGGTCCAAGAAGATGCCTCACACCGAGAGCATGTGATTTATTACGTCAGCCAGACCTTGTCTGGCCCACCTCTGCATTACCCATATGAGGAAAGATTAGCCCTAGCTGTAGTCTTTTCCGTACAAAAATTGCGACACTACATCCTACTCAGTCATACCACGGTCGTGGCCGACTCCAACCCCATGGTCTATCTCCTCAGCCGACGGCTCCTTCAGGGTCGTGTCGCTAAATGGGTCATTATCCTCCAGGAATATGACCTTACTTTCAAGACTCCTAAGAGCACCAAAGCCCTCGCGCTTGCTCACCTCATCACCGACCTCCCGTCCTCTTCGTCATCACCCATTATCCAAACGGATCTGATCGACGATCAAATCTTCATCATTTCATCTGACGACCCATGGTACGGAGACATTTTGATTTACCTTCGCACGCAAAAGTTTCGACCACAGATCGACCGTGACGAACGCCGTCGCATACGACACCATGCCCCCCGATACCTCTTATTAGGGGATGTGCTTTACCGACGCGGCGTTGATACCATCCTACGCCGCTGCCTATCCCACATTGAGGCAGAACAAGTCCTCAATGATTGTCATAGCGGTGCCTGCGGAGGCCATTTCTCCGGCATGGTCACCGCCCAGAAGATCATTCGGGCAGGTTATTTTTGGCCATCACTGTTTACTGATTGCATAACCGCAGTAAAGCATTGCCAGAACTGCCAACTCTTTGCCCCCAAAGCAAGAACCCCCCCCACCCCCCTTCATCCAGTTATCACCGTCGGACCATTCTGCAAATGGGCCATCGACTTCCTCGACTGCAACCCCCCGTCAGCCGGCGGTCACAAACACATCATTGTGGCCGTAGATTACTTTACCAAGTGGGCGGAAGCAATGCCAACTTATAATTGCAAAGCCGACACTGCAGCACGGTTTTTCTTCAACCATGTTATCACTCGATTCGGAGTGCCGAAACAACTAGTCCCTGACCACGGCTCTCACTTCGAAGACGCCGTCTGGAAAGAATTATCGACCATGTTGAAATTTGAACACCATTTTTCTTCAGCCTACTATCCCCAAGGAAACGGCCAGGACGAAGCGATCAATAAAATTTTGAAGACCATCCTGCAGCGCACTGTAGACAAACACAAATCCAATTGGCACCACATGCTCTTCCCGGCACTATGGGCCTACCGCACCTCGACCAAAACCGCCAACGGTTTTACCCCTTTCCATTTAGTTCACGGTGTCGAATCCGTCCTCCCTATTGAGTGCCAGATCCCAGCCTTACATATCGCCGTCGAACTCCTACCAGATGCTTCCCCGATCGAGCAACGTTTACTACTCCTAGAGCAGGCCGACGAAGATCGACGCACCGCCCTTCAAAACATGGAAGCAGCTAAACAACGATCGAAACTAAGTTACGACAAACACGTCCACCCGAGAACCTTTTCTGAGGGAGACCTTGTCCTCGCTTACGATCAAGCTCATGATAAAACCGGGAAAGGAAAGTTCGTATCTATGTGGCAAGGCCCCTACATCATACACACCTGCCTTGGGCAGGGGGCATACATTCTGACCGATTCAGAAGGCAACACCCTACGCAACCCACGCAACGGGTTGTACCTTAAACGATTTTACCCATAGAAAATCTGATGGACACCATCGTCCATTTTAGTATAGGCATACATTTTTTGTTCACAAAAAATTTCCAAAAACCTAAATATTTGTTTTTCTCTGCATGACCACAGATGGAGCGTCTTCCACTCTGCCATGTCGGTTTCGCTGATGGTGCAAGCCGTTTGTCTCCCAATCTCGCCTCCGCAGCTTGGGTAATATACTCCCCTTCACATGAGTTAATTCACATTGACGGAGTATGTTTAGGTGCCGCTACCAATAATCAAGCTGAATACGATGCCGTGACCGGTCTCCTGGCCGCTGCTCTCCAAATGAGCATCCGTCGCCTCAACGTTTTCTTGGACTCACAGCTCCTAGTTTCCCAGCTCAACAATGATTACCAGGTATGCGATCCCTGCCTTTTCAGAAAATTCCTGTGCACTAAACAAATGGTTAGACAGTTTGGATCCATTACATTCACACATGTCCCAAGACACCTCAATAGTATAGCAGATAATATGGCCAACAGCGTCCTCGACTGGCACACCAATCACATCATGTCATATCCATAAACAAAAAAATGCATCCATGTGCATAACATGTGCCTCCACGGGCATACATAAATCAACAAACATACTGCATCCACGTGCATAACAGGTGCCTCCATGGGCATATACAAAAGACAAAGGTGCATCCACGTGCATACACGACAATATATCCAAATATATATCCACATATATATATAAATCAAATAGTCAACATGTCATAAGTGCCCTCAGCACCCGATATACAAAAGATACATCTGTCATACAAAAAATACTTCCCCATATGCTCATTAGCATTTGGGGGCAGATACAGTATCATCTACTCATCTGGATCCCTAGGATCCTCTGGCTCCTCCTCCGGATCCTCCTCCGCTGGCCCCGCCGGGTCATGACGAACCCGAACTCTCCGCTCTGCCGGCCCCGCTGGATCGTCCCGCTGACGTATCCTCCCCTGAGCCGGCCCTGCCGGAGCATCCCGATCCCTGTGCCTCGCCACGAACACCGCTGCCCTCAATAAGAGCGACTGCCACTCGGGCGGCGCACCAAAACAACCCTGCAAAATATCCCGATCCAGGTCTCTCCAACCATCCTCGGGAAGCCCAGCTACGATCCGGGCAAGAGTCTGTCGGACACCATCCATGGCGTCATCACAAGGGCCAACCCCTCACCCACGAGCTGCAAATCCTCCACCACGCGGAGGAGGTACAGGTACAGGTGGACGGGCGACCACCATCGCCCGCCCCTGCCGAGCCACGTAGTCAGGCGGTGGCACTGGACCCACATCTGCACAAAGCAAGTAAGCCATCACATACTATAGAACAAAAAATCATCAATGATAAATCAAACAACATATGATATACTATCAAATAAAACAAAAAACATACCGTCTAAACTCCAGGCCTGTCCTGGGGCACGAGGCATCTCTGGGTCACCTCGGTAGTCCATGCCGGCGTAGGGATAGTCCTCAATCACCAGAGGCATCTGCTCCCACTGCTAATAGAAATCCTCTGTGAAGTAGCCGCGGACACCACCGCCGCCACGGGGCATCATCTGCCCCCACCTCATCATACGAGGCTCACTCGGAAGAGCAGCACGAACAGGTACCCGTGGCCGTAAGGTTGGCACCCGCTCGAAGAAAAAACAGCATAAAAACGAGGCATAACAAAACTCGCCTCCCTCTCTAATGGCCTTGTCCAGATCTCTCCGGACACCAGCCAGGAACATCTGCGCCCAGGCATAATAGGTACCCTGAAGAACGGAATCTACCATCATCGTCTGCCCCCCAGACATACAATGTGGTGCAGCAGCACCCAATATCCGCAGCACGCAGGCACCAACAGCTCGAATATCCCACTCACGTAGGGATCTCAGACTAATAGAGCTGTTTACCAAAACAGCATCATCGGAACAGAAAGTCTGTAAAAGGTCCTCCATATCTATACCTGGAGGCAACCTCGGCATGATATCGCCCACCTCACCCAAGCGAGGCAACCCAGTCAAAAAATAAACATCTGTGAGAGTGATCTCTAACCTCTCACCCCTAATAACGAACGCACCCTCCGCCGGCACCCACCACTGCACAAGCTTGTTCAGGAGCCGTCTCACTGAACGTATAGGCGGGATCTGAGCGAACTTCAAAAGTCCGCTCATAGCCAGGGTCTGTCTCACCCCTGCATCAGTCTCAATCCTCAGCATGAGATCACCATCGATCTCCCTCTCCCGCCACAAGGACTGAGCTCTCCGCAACATCCTGCCAGGAAAACAGAAGAAATTTTTAGCCCCAGCATAAAATTTTTTAGAAAAATCCCATCGCGGCTTTTCCACAAAAAGCCGCGATGACCATCGCGGGATCCATATAAAAACCCGCGATGAACATCGCGGGTTTTGGTCGGACAGTCGCGATGAACATCGCGACTATCCCCCATGAACTCGCGATGAACATCGCGGGTTCCAATTTCACAGTCGCGATGAACATCGCGACTGTGAGCCTAAAACCCACGCGGTTCATCGCGGGTTCAGCCCCGAAACCCGCACGGTTCCACGTTGGAGAGTCAACGTGGAATTTCGCGGCCTTCGGGGGCCCGCCGCCAA
The DNA here is from genome assembly GCA_027924585.1 of Larix kaempferi. Classification (NCBI taxonomy): domain Eukaryota; kingdom Viridiplantae; phylum Streptophyta; class Pinopsida; order Pinales; family Pinaceae; genus Larix; species Larix kaempferi. The sequence goes on along the minus strand of BSBM01000826.1, from coordinate 4,647,896 downwards.
ACAAAAAATACATAATTGAAAAGGCTAAGGCGAATAGAGTTACCTGCAACTTGCTAAATCGAAAACCAATGGTGAAATCTCTCGGAAATCAAGAAATAGCTCTGACAGCTCTATCAAACTCGCACGTAACAATGACAAGTCATTTGGGCCCCACGTCCTATTTATAGAAAATCTACCAGTTTTCCAACAACCATTGCGGTATCATACGAAGTCCATTTCTCAAACCGTTGGTACCATTGGGATCAGCACAGCGAGAACTTCATACAGGTTCCTTCCTTTTCCCGTTTTCACGGGGTCCATTTTTTGACCATTTTTTAGCCTCTCTCATCGCCTCGGTTTGCGTGCCACATCGACCGTTCTCCGTTTTCGACGTGCCTTATATAGCCGGATTCAGTTTTCCGCGCTCATGATGATGCTTGAGATCATTTCTCGCTCTCACCTTTAGATTTTTCGGGCATTTTTTCCCATGCCCCCTTTGTCGCCTCGGTTTGCGTGCCACATCGGCCGTTCTCCATTTTCGACGTGCCTTATATAGCCGGATTCAGTTTCCCGCGCTCATGATGATGCTTGAGATCATTTCTCGCTCTCACCTTTAGATTTTTCGGGCATTTTTTCCCATGCCCCCTTCGTCGCCTCGGTTTGCGTGCCACATCGGCCGTTCTCCATTTTCGACGTGCCTTATATAGCCGGATTCAGTTTTCCGCGCTCATGATGATGTTTGAGATCATTTCTCGCTCTCACCTTTAGATTTTTCGGGCATTTTTTCCCATGCCCCCTTCGTCGCCTCGGTTTGTGTGCCACATCGGCCGTTCTCCGTTTTCGACATGCCTTATATAGCCGGATTCAGTTTTCCGCGCTCATGATGATGCTTGAGATCATTTCTCGCTCTCACCTTTAGATTTTTCAAGCATTTTTTCCACGCCCCCTCGTCACCTCGGTTTGCGTGCCACATCGACCGTTCTTCGTTTCCAACCATCCTTATGTCACCGGATCCAGTTTTCCGCAAGGATGACGATGCTCGAGACCTTTCCTTGCCCTCATCAATCCATTTTTGTTCGGTATAATTTTACCCCTTTTTCGGACCGAGCAACCCCTTTTTACGAAAAAGGCACTTAGGGAGTTTCTGTTAAGCTCTTTTCTGACTCCTAAAACAATGAAAAGATTGCCGAGTAATCTTGCTTCCTTTCATGCTTGATAAACGTATCTGAAAGGGCGTCTACCTGATATAAGTTTACCCCTTTTCCGGACCTCGTAGACTAATTATGAAAAATGTATACTCTAGTCACATCGGCTAGAAGAGTTCTCCATCCGCATCATTTTATGCTTTTTCGGGCCTTGGAGACTAAACTACGAAAAAGAATACCAATAGAGTCCACTTACCGCTTTCAGACTCCCTAAACATGAAAGCAACCATGAGCACGAGCCGTCCTGGGCTCACAAAATCCACAGGACTGTACCATTTCAGAGCACACTTTTTATCCCTTCTTGGAGCTCATTAAAACTACGAAGAAGGAATCAATGGTGCCTCTTGGCGCCACGACAGATCACATCTACTCATTAGTCAGCTTCCCCATTTTGGTCGCCTTTGTTCAGAGTATTCTGTAGTACGTCACCTTGATAATCCCTCGACAGCTACCATCAGCTTCACCCCCCCCGGAGTGAATACATACCCTTCAGTCCCTAAAAAAAAAAGCTATGATCCCTACACCTACAAGTCAGTTCCCTACGCTGCCAGGTCAACCATGTCATCATGCTCTAAACAAAGGAAGTTTGAGTCTACCCATTTTTTGACCCAGTTATTTCCCATCCCCACAAGTATGTCAGTCCTACCAGCAGTACTACATCACTTCAGTTATACACCTCGTGCTCCTATCAAGGAAACATCATTGCCTTATTAGTTGCTGGTCTCCCTCTGTCGACGACAACCACATTGATTCCAGAGGATAGACCTAGAGGTCCCTGTGTCTTGGACTCATTACCATTTATGATGAGTGCCTATGAATCATTTCGAGAGGAATCCTCAGTGCCTCTCCGAATGATTGTTTCTCACATGCTCGACTTCAACACCTTGACCGCATCGTTGAGACTCGCACAGGGTATTGGTCCGTTCAGTTATTAGTCGAAGACCCCGGATACCACCTGACTCCTCCACATTTGAGAGTCTACCTATGGATACAACCAGTCACATTTTTTCTATAGATATCCGGGTTGCGTATGGCGACAATATTCAGATGTACCCCAGTTTTATACTCCCTCGAGTATACAGATACAAATACTTCCCAGAGATGGCTCACAGTCATTAAGTCCATACAGATGATTGAACACCTTCAGTTTCGATAGTTATTCCAGTGTATCAGTTATTGAGATCAGCCATGATCACGAGTATATCCCACAATAATGTCCCCTCTGGACCATTATGATGTACCAGTATATTTCTTCACGTATTAGATCCCCCTTCTTGGGACTAATTGTTTTGTATATGTCTTGATACGAGCATGGGAATGCCCGCCTCGTCCTTTATCAGAGATTATACCTCATTCATATTGCGGCCATGTAATATTTTTTGTTTTTACAGCTTCCAAGGGCCGTGGCTCCAGTCTACAACCGGTCTCTTCTCTCCCCTAAACCCCAGAAAAAAGGACAAAAGAACTATGATGTCTATCGGCCATACGATGAGCTCCTGCCCTCACACATCAGGGGGCAATCTGTTAACACCTAAAAAGTGCTCACTAGCTCACTCCCTTACTCACATGACCCATTTGTCCACTTTTTCACCATCTGAGCCTCTGAAACCAACAAAAGGTCACCAAAAGACCTCAGTACACCCCTTTTTCCATTAAAAAAGATTATTTTTCCAAGAAAATCATAAAAAACCCTCAAAAAGGGTCCAAATTCCCAAAAATATTAAAAAGGGAATTAAAATATTATTTTTATTTCAAAAAAGGAAAAATGAGGGAAAAGTACCTAAACCATGTTGGTCAATACCATTTGGTTTCCACAAAACCACAAATGGTATTTCCCACCACCAAAACCTATAAAAAGGTGGTAGGGGCTCCTCATTTCACATCCATCCATTATCTCATCCTTATGCTGCTGAAATCTCCCCTGAGCATTTTAGCCATTGCAAACCACATTGGAGAAGAGACCATTGGAGATTGGAGTTGCTCATCCTTGGAGCCATTCAACCTCACCATTAGAGGTATTGATTCCGCAAGCACTTGCTTGCCTCATTCTTTCAATACAAATTTATTATTCTTATATGTTCTTGTTCTTGATTTTAAATTATCTTTGTTATTTGCTTAATATCTTTGCTTAGATCCATGATTAGTCTTGTTTAATTAGTTTATTGTTATTTATTTCCATTGAAACTGCTGCTACTAGTTAGCAGGTGCCCATAGCACTAAGCCTGGTTGCAAAACAGCTAGCAATAATGCTGTCATCGAAGACTAGGATTGTCCATGTGGACCCATTGGCTGTTGTGTTGCCAATGGCAGAGCAAGTGGTCTTGGACACAAAGGGAGTTGAGAGGGTAGAGTTCGACTTGGCCAAAATACCGTTACCAGGACTGCACTTCATCCACATGCAGATCGTGGAGGAGATGCATGAATGGACAGTTGAAGCGATGAAGTTACAGGCAGAACTCACCGCAGCAAACAAAGAAATTCAGCAGAAGGCAGAAGTACAGCTACGCAACGAACAGGACTGCCGACAAAATTTGGAGACCACCATATCCAATGTGGCGAAGGATATCAAAGACATAGAAATCCAGGATGATCCTGTAGACATAGTTCTGAGGATCGGAGATAAGGTGAGATCCTTGCAGTTGGAGATGCAGGATAAAGAGATTTATTATGAGGCCAACATTGCCACATTGAAGGATAAGCTGAATAAGCAGGCGCCATTGACCGAACAACAGGACAGAGAGAAAGCAATGAGTGCCGCCTCGAAAAGCATCACAAGTGAGATGGCTAAGTGCCAATCTCTCCTGGATAAGGTTTCACAGGCAATCGTGACCCTTGAAGAGGAACAAGGGTTGCTGCAGGTCAAGACCGCGGTACAAGAAAAACAGACCGCGCTAGACAAGTTGAATGTAGAGGTGAAAACTCTGCCACCTAGAGAAAGGCTACCGAGATACAAGTAGATATCTAGCCTAAAGAAAGAAGTACAAGAATTACGACAAAAAGAGACTGAGATGGATAATTAGTCGCAGCAGCTCCTGGAGAATGCCATGGCGGTATCGCAGCAGATTGAAGATAAGTTAGCAGAACTGCACGATAATCAGGAGGAGGTACAAGATCAAATTGGACAAGAAATAACTCCAACACTGCTTGAGACAATTAAACAGGTTGAGGAGGATACAAGAGAAGCAGTGGGGCAGTTGTGCAGTACATATGATGAGTTCGCGACCAAGTTCATTCCACCGGTCACGGCGTAGAGTCGGACAGCTGAAACAATCAGTGGCTCGGGGACGAGCCACATGTGAGTGTTAGGGGCATGTTGGGCCCAGGTTGAGATGAAGTTTTGGAAGCACCTTTTTGAGGCAAGCAAGGAAAGCTGAGCTGAGCGCAGCTCAGAAACACAATTTTGGCTAAGTATTGAGGATGCTGCGAAGTTGCACGCAGCATCCAACTTTTGATGAGACTACGGAGTTGCACGCAGCGTCAAAGTTTTGGCCGTGCTGCGAAGACCAGTACTGCGCTGAAGTAGTGCTGCGGAGTTAGGAGGCCACGTGGAGCCAGAAAGTAGTGTGCTGGATAAGTATCAAGTGTAGCTACCGGCTCGACCGGTAGCAGTCATTTTTGGAAAGATATTTCAGTATTTCCGAGCGGTGGACGCAGGCAAAACAGGAAGGCGGCCATGCGTGGGTTGTTAAGGAAAGCGACGTTTGGAACGCTTAGAAGGTAAAACTGTTAGAGAGAAATGGTTCTGCAGAAGCAGCCTGTAGGAACGCGTTTGACAGGAAGGTCGATAGTGATAGAATCAGGATGTGGAGATCCGCCATGATCAAGGAGACGCTACTAGGAGCCAGTAAGCCGGTTCGGAAAATCGACGCAGTTTTGTAAACCCTTAGGGTTTTGGGTTTTAGGTCTTCGGCATTGTACAGACATGACCTTCGGGCATGATCTATTTAAGAAGACATTTTGTATGGGATGGGGGTTCTGTGTGTTGGTTATCGGTGTGTTGTTCGGTTTTGGGATGTTGTTCTTTTATTATTGCTAAGAACTTAAGAAGATAACCTTTTTGTATTGTAAGATCCCTCCGAGTTGAGAATATTGTAAAGGCTCTGCAACTGTGTGTGCAGAGACCTAGCCGAGAGAAAGGAGAGTCTGCAGCTGAGTGTGCAGACTAAGAATGGTTGCCCCATCTTTTGAAAGAAATATATTACCAACTGTTCTTGTGGACGTAGCTTTCTATCCAGGGAAGTGAACCACGTTAAATCCTGTGTTATGCGATGATGTTTATGAATGAATGACTGTCTGTATTTTCTGTAGTATGAATGCTTGAATGTTTCCTTGCATGCTATAATATGAGAAATTTGATATGCATTTACCAATAGGAGAAGTTTGGGAATGATATACTAGGTTCCACGGAAGCAGATGAATGTTAAACATTCCAATTCTATGTTAAGGTCGTGAATCAATCATTTAAGTATAATTACTTTCTTAAGCACAGTGAAGGAATGCAGCACAGTTAATCATGTTTATCATTTTGGTTCACATTGTAATAATCCAAGTTCTAGAAGGAATGCTAGAAAGATAACCAGTAAGTGCTTGAATGAATGGATGAGTGATATTCATTTTAGTGCCTTAACGTTTCCGAGATTTTCCAATTAGGGGATAATTGTGGGTGATTTGCAATCCCAGTAGAAGATTCGCAGCAGTAAGAAACCCTTGGTGCGGCCCGCAGTGTTGCCTCCACCGCGCAGTACTTCTCACAACATAGATCCTGCTGCGCACCGCCTCACTTTGCCCCGCAGCGCACTCTGCTTGTCCAGCGCTGTGCAACTTGTTCTTATAAACAACTCATCATTTACTATGGAAACCTGATTCCACAGTACCCCATAAAGATACACCTCGGGTGAGACCTTAGGCTGCTCGCAACTTGTTGCCGAAAGGGCCGGTGCGAAGGGGTTTTGTTGGTCAAAGGGAGAACCGCAAAGAACCTGGTTCTAATTGGAAACTTCTGGGTCAGTATAAGCCAACACCTTAGATCCTCTTTGATCATCATTGAGGACCATTTTAAACTCAGGACCTTATCCTTGCTCGGATCTTGGCCAACTTTGATTTTTTAATCCTACAGGAGCTACCTCTCCCCACAGTGTTCTAGGGAACGATACTATCCAACTACCACTCCCCCACAGTGTTCTAGGGCGCGTTACTGTCCAACTACCGCTCCCCCACAGTGTTCTAGGGGGCGGCACTGTCCTTTTTTTTTTCATTTTTGAGCTTATTTGGAGGGGTTCCCTTGGGTTTTTTGCTCCCAAACTCTTGGGGTGCCTCCATATGGTCCATTGGCTTCTTTTTTACACATTTTTGAAGAGATTTGAGTCTCTTTTGAGTCCTTTTCATTCACATTTTTGTCTCTAGTCCTTCATTGGCATCTTTGAGGCCATTTGGTCAATTTTGAGTCCTCTGAGACATTTTTTAGTTCTGGGAGTCAAGTGTACCTTCCTAGTCACTTTAGGATCTCTATAACATAACTTTGAACCCTTACAAACCTCATTTAGGAATATTTGTGCCCCTTTTTCTTTGTTTGGAAGACTAGGTTCTATCTTGGAAAGTTGAAATCCCCTTGGGTTAACTTGATCCCTTGTGTACGTTTTCAATTTTTCTGATTAAGAGTCTCTTGATCAGTGATTTTGTGACCATTACATGACTAATTTGGATTGATACAATTCATTTTTAGCTTGTTTTAGAAACTATTGGCATCTTTGAAAAGATCAAAGCCTTTGTTTGGTTTCTTGAGTCAGACTAGCGCTTTGTTTGCTTGTTGGGTAGAATTGTCATTCTTTTCAAGCCCTAATAGCTTGCATTGGTTTTTAAAACTTCTTCTCGCCATCGGATTGTGATTGGATTCATTTTTTTCAGAAATCTCTTTAGTGTGATATTCCAAAGGTTTGTTTGGTTTGGGATCATTTGGAGTGATTAGATTGGCTTTGAAAAACTTGGGACATCCTTGTCTTTTGAAGTCATTTTCTTGGGTTTTGCGCTTTGTTTCCTTTGCATCTTTAGCTATTTATTGGTCATTGGAATAGATCGATCCCTTGTTTCCTTTTTTTTGTTCAAAGGAAAGCTTTATTTTGTCACTCTTTTGCTATATTCATTAAATTGGAAAACATAAGCATTCTTCTTGCTTTAATTTAATAATTTGACATTCTTGGTCTTACATTCATGAGAAGAAGAAAGGCTTGTGTTATATTTATGTGCATTTGAGTTAGACAATATTATTAGGTGCTTCTCTTTGTCTTGCATTTGATTGGAAGCGTTTGTGGAGTCCTTATTTCCATAGATTAGATGTGTCTTTTTCAAGTGTAAAGAGATAGGAAACAAATTATAATTATTACATTTGGTGTTCATATAAAGAACTTTTTTATTGCTTTGGGTTAGTTTTGTGTACATCTTTTACCTCTTTCTATCATTTTGAAAGAAATAAAATTGCATTTGCATTGAGTTGTACATATTGGGAATGGAAAGAATTCTTCCTTACTTTAGCTAGTGTTCATCGAAGAGAAAGGCTCATTTCGATTCATCTTCATTTGCATTGTTTGAGTCATCACAACACCATCAAGTTGCACTTCCATAACCCGATTGTGTAAGATAGTGTCTAAAATTAATCTCCCTAACTAAACCAATATTAACCTCACTTGAGGAAATCAAAAGAATTTGGTAGTTAGGTAGGAAACCGGGGATAGGCATCAAAATAATTCCCCCTTTTCATTTTTCATCTGAGACATAGTCGTTGTCTTTAGGGAACTAAAATCCTCTAGTATTTGTTGACACGGTCATACACCAGTTTGTGGAGGGGCCTCCTGACTGTTTCACACTTTTAGGGGTTAAACCGCCGCGAGATCGAGAACCGGACGGACTCTGTGGAATGCCGCACTCCACTTAGCCCTAAGGCAACATCGATCATTGTCTTCCTTGTATTATCCGACCACCATACTAGTGATACAAGGGTGATAAGGCAGAAGCACCGAAAACCTTTTCCAATGTGTCATGAACGAGGTAGCTTAGCGACTCTTCTTCTAGGGCTCTTCACTCGGGATCCCTTTCGGTAGAGGAATATCCTTCCACTATTGGTCTCTCATTTTGTATTGTTTGACTTGGATTTCATCACCTTGCGAAGGATACAACTTGTTGAGGTCTCTAGCTCTTAGTTAGGAGGTTTTGCTTGCTATTTCATATTCTTAGAGGGTCTTTTTCTTTGTAGGGTTGCTTGTTGGCATTCTGGCCATTTTGTTTTACAACTCGCTTACTGTGGCAACGACCTCGGTATAGTTTTTTGAGCTTGCTCTTTTGGCATGTGAGCCTTGTCTTTTCCTAGCTCCCCTTTTGCACATTCGGCTGCTTCAGGGTTTTTGAGTTCTTTCACGCAAGACTTCGTACAAATCAGTAAGTCTTGTTCCATGGAGAATCCATCTCCATGCACCCATGCTCCTTCTGGGACTACCAATCAAGAGGCCCGTTCTCAAGGGGTACCTTTTGTCTTTCCTCTAGTTGGAGATATTGGTCCTCCCTTTATTGCCATGTTAAATCTTCCTGGATTAACCATAGGATTACCGGTATGGTTATTCAATCCGGTGATTCCGATTGTACCCAATGTTTCAAATGTTAACTCTCCACCATGAGAGAGTCAATCCCAAACTAATCCTTCCCCTTCTTCATCAGATGAATCTTCTTCCATTCCTTCTTCCTCGCCTGATAAAAGCAATAGTGTTAGTAATCTGGTGGATAAGAAGAAGAAGAAAAGGAAAGTTAAGAAGAAGAAGGATAAGAAAGAGACCAAGCATAAACCAGTTGCCTCTAATGGCACTCATGCTACGAAAACACCCCGCAAGCCCAAGTTCCCTTGCAAACTTTGTAAGGGTGATCACCTTCTCAAGGATTGTCCCGATCTTTCCCGTGTGTCAGAAGTGTGGTCTAAAAACCCCAAACCACTTGTATCATCAACCTCTGACCATCATGTTGATGACACTCCCTCAACTAGTTACCCCTTGGTGAAGGGTCGGAAGGGTAAAGTCCTATATCCCTGTTTGATATGAAAGGGTATGCACCATACTTTCCTTTGTCCAAGCATAGATGAAGCTTCGCGGTGGTTGGAAGATATTACTAGTTCTCAACCGGTGCTTGCAACAAACGATAGTAAGTTGTCCATCGACCCTCCGCTGGTTGACCAAGTGATCAATTCAGTTTCATCTACAATTGATCCCACTCTCCCTCCCGAGAGTGAAGTGATCGAGTCGCTGTCATCCCCACTCGATCCCGCTCTTTCATTGGAGAAAGTCCAGACTGAAGCAGTCACCTTGACATAATCTTTGTCTCATTCTTATCTTCCAAGCGAGAGTGAATTGGAAACCGTTGATGTTTTCCTAATCAGTTCAGAATGTCCTCGGAAAGCGGAAACCCTTTCCATTTCCGCGGGACCCCCTCCAAGTACTGAGGTTATTTCCTTTGATTGGAATTGTTTAACAAAATCTCGTCTTCCTTCGAGTGTTCCTTTTCAGGTATCTGTAGGAGTTTCCAATAAGGAAATCTTTTGCAGCGTAGTGGATGAGGGAGCTTCTGTTAGTATTTTATCCTCAACTGCTTGGCAAGCCTTAGGTTCTCCTTGGCTTGTGCCTGTCACTGACCAGATATTGTCTTTCAATAGAAGGCCTACTCGACCTTTAGGGTCCCTCCCTCAGTTACCTATCACTTTGGGAGGGAAAACTATCTATATTGATGTTATGGTAGTCCAAGGTCCCTTAGATTTTAATATGCTCCTTGGACGTGATTAGGTCCAAGATATGAAGGTTGTAGTGTCCTCACTCTTTCGAGTGATATATTTTCCCCATCATGGGAATGTTGTGACCATTGATCAGCTTTCCTTAGTGACGCCCACTCATCGCATGACTCCTAGTCACCCGACTTTCCTAAATGTTCCACATGTTTTAGTGGTTTCTTCCCCCTAAGGATGGGGGGGTATGAGCATATTTCCCTTTCTATGTCAAGCTCGTTAAAAAATGAAATAGGTTCCTACGAGCATAGTTTATTATTTGTTTCAAGCTCGTTAAAAAATGAAACCGACCCTCAAGCACAATTTACTGTTGGTTTCGAGCTTGTGTAAAAATGAAATCAATCCCAAGCATAGTTTACTTTCAGTTTCAAGCTTGCGTAAAAATGAAACTACCTTCGAGCATAATTTCTTTCTGTTTTAAGATCGTTAAAAAATAAAAAGGACCCTTTCAAGCATTGTTATTATCTATTTTCAAGCTTGTGTAAAAATGAAATAGATATCCCTTCCATTTGTTCGAGTCTCTTGCCATAGTTAGGATTTGAACCTTCATTTCATCTGCCTAGATCACTTGGTCCTGGTTCTCCCTACTCCCCCTGGTGAACACATTCGGATTAGTAGCCAGGATTTTTGGGTAAGGAAGAAGAGTAGTTAGACAAATCGAAGCTTTGGGGGCATGTTTAGCCGTTAGAAATCATGCTGGGGGCATTTACCAACCTCTGGTCATCATGTTGGGAAGGAACCCGTCAATGGGCCTTAACCTTGAGCAGAGTTTAGTTTTGGCTTCAAGCTTGTTAAAAAAATGAAACCAGTAAATTGAGCAGAGTTCCATTCCTGTGTCAAGCTCGTTAAAAAATGAAACATATCCTTTCCCTTTGAGTCGAGTCTCCTCGTAGACTTAGTACCTGAACCTTCTTTTCACCCGCCTATACTTTAGGCGAATGAAATGAAGCTTGGGGGCATGTCTTCAACCTCTGGAAGTTACGTTGAAGTCAACTTGATCGCCTCTCCACACCACGTTGGAGCCAAGTCACTTACTTCTAGCAATCATGCTGGGGGCATGTACCAACCTTTGGATTTCATGATGGAAAGAAGTTCACCATTGGGAACATTTTCGAGCATACTTTTCTTTTTTAGGTTTCGAGCTCATTAAACCATGAAAATTATCTTGAGCATAGTTCATTTTCTGTTACAAGCCCGTTAAAAAATGAATCAGACATCATGAGCATTCTTCCAACCTATCTTCGAGCTCATTAAAAACAGTAAAATGGTATTTGAGCTTACTTTTCACTTTTTTTCGTGCTCTGGTTCAAATATGAAAAATATTCCGAGTGCTTTTGATACCATTGTCATGCTCGTTAAAAATTGAGCAAAAAGGTGTGTCTAACGAGTATAGGTTTATCACTTTATCCATCCTCGCTAGACTATTTACGGAAAAGGAACTGTGCCGAGTTTACTTTTCCTTTGTCGTACTCGGTCATCAACCATGACAAAGCTGTACATGGAGTCCTCTTTAAGCTCTTTTCAAACTCCCTAAATAGGAAAAGATTGCCAAGCGAACTTGATGCTTTCATGCTTGTAAAAGCATTTGAATGATCGTCTTTCTGGTGATAGTTTACCCCTTTTTTAGACTAGGAAGTACTATTTACGAAAAAGGAATACTCTAGCCAATCATGATTGGAAGAGTCCTCTCCCACGTGGTTTTACCCTTTTTCGGGTGATGAGGCTAACTTTACGAAAAAGGACCGTTGGATTCTTCTTTAGTTCTTTTCAGACTCTCTAAACATGAAAAACTGTCGAGTTTTCCTTCCTTGGACTCGTAAAATCAAACATCGGAGGACCCTTTTGGGACTGAACCCCTCCTTTCTTAAGTTCGTAAAACATGTGGGATTGGACTCGTCCAAAGGATGAGCTATACCGGGCATCTGCTATCCTCCTCAAGCTCGTTAAAAAACAAAGAGGTACTCATCAAACATGATGGGGATTGGAGAGGAATAAGTTAAGTTTCTTTTAGAATGCTTCATGGCAGCTTGCGTCACCCTTGAACATGGCACCTTTTTTCATCTCATCATACAGTTGGGTAATCTACTTATCTCTGAGTCATGCCAATTCTATGAGTTGTCCCGCTCCTTCAAATCATCTGAAGAATGCCTCAGTCATCGTTGCATTATGTCTTGGTCTCTTCCTCATTGAGTCAATGCTGTCGAGTCATTATTGTCATGCCTCTCATGTTCAAGGGAATTTTACCTTAGTCATACTCTGCAATATTGTTAGCCTTTACATCCCCGTGTCAGTCCATGCTCATCTGATTCATTACTTCATATCACTTTCCTATGTCGGTTTCGTGTCGATGATGTGGGATCCATTATGGCCCTCCTTCGATGAGTCTATTCCTGTCGAATTCAACTCATTATCCGGGAATTAGTCTTAGAAACCAACCTTATTACCTTGGTACCTACATGCCTCAATGGCAGGTTTCCTCGTATTCGAGAGTAGGTTTTCATCATTGACCTCTGATCAAATAATCTCGCGGATGTTCGACATCAACTTATCTATTCACATTTCGTCGAGATGTACTATGATACCTTGGGAGTCATTTTCATCACTGGTGATTTCCCTCGCACTTGTTAATGGTTTCAATCATTGACCAGTAATCAAGTGGTTTCTACCATGTTCGACTTCAACACCTTGTAATCACATGGTTAGATTCGTATTGATTTGGGATCGAGTAGAAGACCCTGGATAGTTATGAAGTCTTTTTAGCACATCCAGGTTGCGATGGAGTTTTTTTGAGTAGGTTCCCACACATATATTATGTTGGTGACCTCATTGATGTACTGTCACACAGATCCACTCTTGTATTGGTCATGGCTGTGTCATTGTCTTTTCATGGATCTACACTTGTAGTCTAGTAGCCATGATTTGTCTCCAGTCATTGTTAAGTCAATATTATCATGGATCTGCAATGTATTGGTCTGAAACCATGATTTCAGTCAGTTGTTCTGTAATGACCCTTTTTCAAAATTTTATTAAAATGCCAATTTTTCCACTTTTTCCCCAATTTTGACCTTTGACTAGTTTTACTGTTTCGACCTCCAAATCAACCCAAATGCTCCCAAATCTTCTGTAGGAGTGTATGAATGGTATTTAGACTTGAATATTAGGTTCAGGGATGTTTTATGGCCCTCCAAATACTGCTGCAAACTTGATTTGTATTATGATCAATATATGTAATTTTGACTAGTAATTTGTGCATCAAATCCCCCCGGGGTAACACTGCAAATGGCCTCCAAATGCCTCCAAAATCCCACGAATTTATGAACAGAGGTATGTAATGTGTTAAGTATGTGATTAAGGTCTCATATGCACCATTAACTTATTTTTACTACTATTCTAACTCTCTCACATTCAACAGAAAAAAACCCCAATTCGACCCTTGGGGAAATGACACTATTTCACCTCTCAATATAAACAAATTGAGTAAAAATGATTCAAATGCTCAAGAAAAGTACATGAAACTTGTAGAATATATCCATGGCAGTATATGAATCACAAATATATCGGAGAATCATCCATCCATTCGAAATAATCAACCTTATAGTGTCATACATCAAAGCATTGGGGAAATGGACATTGTTTGCTCATTAATCAATAATTTTGCATACAATCAATGGGTATTTAGACCTGAGAGTTTCTGAATATGAATAAAAGAGGATATGAAGCTATTACAATAAGAAAAATATCATATGAAGCTCCCAATTAGTGCAAGATCTCACCCAAAGCGCAATCCCTCAAGGAGCTCGAATATGCCTTCAAAATTAAAAATGGTGGAGAGAAAGTGCTGCACTAAACCAAACCATGAAACTTCCTATAGATTCTACCTGCAAATAAAAATCCATTAAATCACCATGAAAGACCTGAGTGTCCTCTCCAAACACCAACTTGGATGGAAATCTTTCACCCTCGAAATTGGCTAAGGTAAGAAACTAGTCATCCACTAGTTCTCTCTTCACAAATGCAATTTTTCTCAAATCATCAAAAGCCATTCTCATACTTCATTTCTACATTTTATAACCAACATTAGACTTCTAAGGGTAGAAATCCTCTCAATAGATTCAATAGATTTCCATTTAGGAAATATTCCACATTTGCCACTTGTCTCCTAGTTCCAACCTTCCATCTTCTCCCAAATTCGATTTTGAGTCTCTTTGGATTCTCCAACTCCCATGAGAACCTTCTTTGAGCCTATTTTTGGGGATGACATGTCATAGTGGTCAGATGTCAGAGGTCAGGTCTACAATTTTTCATAGTTGTCATAGATGCTCCATCATTGGTGTCATAGGGGCTAGGGAATCTAGCCCAAGTGTCCACAAACTTCCAATTTGACTCTTTATCTTCCATGGAGGTTACCAATACTTCCTAATTCGACCTAAGATGCTCAATGAAATGTTTTATGACTTACCAAATCGCCCAAGAGTGTTCACCTTCCCATTAATTCGAATTTGCAAGAGAGAGATACCATGTATTATGAAAAATCAAGCTAGTGTGGGTTCCACATCCTCCATATGTCTCCAAAACCTTTTGCCATCTAGGATTTCTCTTGAATTTATTTATTCATTCTATTTATTAAATAATTGAACCCTTCTAATGTCTAAACATCATTTATTAGCTTCCTTATTACCATTCCACATGTGCCCATCCAAACTAGGAAACTAGTAGGATTGATGGGATTGTCTTACGATGAAATTATTTGAATGGGGACATTACATGTTTCGAGCATGGGTATTCCTGCCTTGAGGTCATTAGACATATTGTTGATATTTGATTGCATCTCTTCTGCAACTCTCCTTCAGATATCCTTGCAGACTTATTATTTGTAAAGTGTTTTGGCCATCAGATTTCTTCTGACCTCACACTTTAGGGGGCATCTGTTATACCTCAAATTGCCACACCATGTGTAAGTGAGAATATACATGTTTCACCACCATGGAAAACATGATGTTTATGCCTCCTAAGGGTGTTAGGACCCTTCATTCTAATGTTGGTACCTTCCCTAGTCACACTTGGAAGAAAATCCAACAAGCAAGGGGTCGAAACCCACATTAACCACCTCCAAAAATTAAGTCTTCTTGAACTACTGCACCCTGCATACCTATGGGGGAGCGGTAGTGTCAAACTACCGTGTTCTGCATTCCTATGGGGGAGCGGTACTATCGAGATTTGCTTAGTTATAGGGGAGCGGTAGTTTTGGTTTAGGCTTATCCCTTTTATTTTGGATCTTGGATCTCATGGAGATTTTCTTGGGATGAGGTACCCCTTCGAATCCCATCTCACTTTCCCTCCTTGGCATGATTTAGATCTTTGATCCACATATTATTCACTTAGATCTGTAATCTCCTCTTAGTGTTTGGCCTCCCAAATCCTACTTAAAGAGAGCCATCCATGAGCTAGGGGGGGTGATCGCCAATTTTTGTTGTGAGAAAATCTCCCGGTAGATATCCCCTTGGGATTAGAAAAGGCCCCTAGTTTCCTACCCAAGACAGAGATGAAACAAATAGACACTATAGTCCTCCTAGATCTAGCTCACACATCAGCTAACAAGCTATGGAAATACAAAGCAAGTAGATGGCATACCTTACTTTGATGGTTGTCCTGCTACTCCTAAGTTGCTACAGCTCTAGCCTTTGATTATGGACTTATGAACCTGTTCACAAAGGAAAGACAACACCTTCTCCAATGAAATATATGTATAAACAAAGATCTAACTATATAAATAGAGACAATTTCATGCATTCATCATTAAAGACATGAAAATGAGAGGAATAGGCTAAGTTACATTAATGATAAGAAAGCCAAAAGAAGTTGATTACAATGTTATACCTTGATGTCCAAAGTAGCAACACCTCCTTCCAAGCTCTCCAACATCACCCTTGCAAGACTCATAGGATCATAGGTTTAGTGTTTCCAATATCGACCCCCCTAGCTCATGGATGGCTCTCTTTAAGTAGGATTTGGGAGGCCAACCACTAAGAGGAGATTATGAATCTAAGTGAATAATATGTGGATCAAAGATCTAAATCATGCCAAGGAGGGAAAGTGAGATGGGATTCGAAGGGGTACCTCATCCCAAGAAAATCTCCATGAGATCCAAGATCCAAAATAAAAGGGATAAGCCTAAACCAAAACTACCGCTCCCCTATAACTAAGCAAAGCCCCGTAGTACCGCTCCCCCATAGGCATGCAGAACACGGTAGTTTGACACTACCGCTCCCCCATAGGCATGCAGGGCGCGGTAGTTTCAAAAGACTTAATTTTTGGAGGTGGTTAATGTGGGTTTCGACCCCTTGCTTGTTGGATTTTCTTCCAAGTGTGACTAGGGAAGGTACCAACATTAGAATGAAGGGTCCTAACACCCTTAGGAGGCATAAACATCATGTTTTCCATGGTGGTGAAACATGTATATTCTCACTTACACATGATGTGGCAATTTGAGGTATAACAGACCCAAGGCCTATTAATTTGCAGCGGTATAAAACATTAGGAAGTGGAGGTGGCACATCCTTCAAGCCGCTAGCAGATTCTTTTATATAGATGGATGATCATGATGACATTTGTCAAGTGGATTTTGCAGGCCTTAGGTGGTATTCATGCATTTCAAGTCTAGTAGAGGGATAATGCCAATGGTATTGTGGACCTTTCAATTAATACTACTTCCTATTAGCAAAGAAAGGGTTCTTTTTCACCCACGTCCTCCTTGGTGGGAAAGGGAACTATACCACCTTCAACCCATTTCGATTCCACTACAAGGAAAAGGCCTTTTGTGGAGGTTATAGTGGATGCTCTTCTAAAAAGAGCCCAAATATCCATTTATAGCGGAGGTCACTAGCATAGGTGAGTGGGCAGAGGTTTAACATTTTTTTTTTGGTGTGTTTATACATAATAAATGCACTGGTGGGTACATGACAACAACACACTGATGTTGCAAACAAAACATGTGGCACCACAGTCGGAAACACTATCAAGTAGAGACAAATAAAATATTGTAAACAATGTATGTATATTAACAAAGTGCACCGAGGCGCCATGTAGCTAAAAGCATCGAAGTAGGGTAAACAGATAGTCGAGAGCATCAAATTACTATTTTTTTAATTTATAATTTCCATCACTAGTGCAATTAGTCTAATGAACCGCACTAGGGCGATATAGCATGGGCCACACCGCGATAGGATTAAAAATTCCAAATTAAAAACCATAGACTATATTATTTTTTATTTTAAATTTGTATTCACGATGCGTTATATATAATAAACCACACTAGTGCGTTATAGTGTTGGTGCACTAGAATAGGGTTTAATAAAAAAATTACCACATGAAAAAGTCATTTTTACCATATCTACAGTGCTTTTGAGCCCTACAACACCAGTGTTGTACATCCCCTACTCATATGCCCTAACATTCATGCTCCACATGGCGACATTGCTCGTATCCATTTGTTGACTGGATTTTGAATTTTTCCAAATGGTGGGAAAAATTTCAAATTTGACATATATCACAACCATGTCTCCCCGACGTGCAAATGTCTAGGTAAATTCTTTGTTACTCCATAATTTATTTTTTTAGCCGATTAAAATTGAAAATTAACCCTTTTTTATCCTAAATTAAAAAAAAGAACCCTGTGCGGTGTGTTTGAGCCATTCGGCTCGCACCAAACATGGTGCACCATGTAAATTTACAATGTGCATCATGAGCTGTGCAATTAGGGTGAACGTGCACCGCAAACATGGTGCACTATAATTTCATAATGGGTCATAAAACTAGTTTGATAAAAAATATCAACAAAAATCGGTGAGTATAATAAACTTGTGCGGATGTTGACACTGTGCGCTGACATGTGCCAAGCGCACCACATAACTAAACATAATTTTAAAAAAAATTCATACGTTAAGCGGTGCGGTTAGCTAACCTATCTGCACCAATGTCATGGTGCATCGACATTTAACCGACGCACCAATATTACATACTAATTTTTGACCTCTTAAAGGGCGGCTATGATGCACTGTAAGAATAATTATGCATCGTTTACAATGCATTGACATGCCCAAGATGTACCGGTTTTGTTGGTGCGATTTAAAAAAAAGACAAAACATTTAACGGTGTGGTTTGATAACCGCATTGCACTGGTTGTTTAGTGCGCAGACATGTGCTTGGTGCATCGTAAAACGCTACAAAATTAAAAAACTCGCAAAAGGGCTTCTACGGTGTGCACACTAACACCAAACACACCATATGGACGGTGCACTGACCTTTGACAATCACACCACATAACCAAATGTAATTTAAAGAATTCATTACGTTAAGTGGTGTAGTTCATTAAGCGTTTTGCATTGATATCACGGTGCAGTAATGTGTAATTGAGCACCGTTATCATCTAAAAAAATTTAAACGCACCAAGGGTGGCTACGATTCACTAGAAGTACCCATATGCATAGTTTATGGTGCGTGACATGTTCACAACACATCAGTTAAGGGGTGGACAATTTTAAAAAATCAAAAGAAAACAAAACATTTAATAGTGTGCTACGTTAAACTCGTCACATCAATATCTTGGTGTGCTTACTTATAACAGGAGCACCGTTCAAGCATAAAAATATTACCACACTCAGCGGTGCACTTGTGTATTCTAGCGCACCGTTGGGGCGTTCTCTTGTGTTACAAAAGCAACACCAATGGTGTCTGACTGTTAATTAGGTGCACCCCTTGTCAAATTTATTTATTTTGAGAAAAAAATTATTATGTGATGTTGATAAATAACATGCTCATTTAATGTGCCTGCACGGGTGTGGCTCATTGGTGGTTCACTTGATATGAAGTCACATGTTGTAAATTGGAGGTCATGAGTTCAAATCACACCTGGCTTTACCTGTGTCCCATGCTTGCAGGGTGTGTGGGGCACCTAGGGGTATAGTGGTAGCGGGATTGGATCCCTGGACCCCATGTCACGCGAGTACCAGCCCAATATCCAGTTGTTGATTCCCCTAGCACAAAAAAAGAAAAACATGCTCATTTAATGTTTTTTTATGTCTATTTATGATATTGATCGTGTAACGTCCCCGATCCCCTCGGTGCCCTTTAGAGGTGATGGGAGAGCTCCTTAGAAAAAACCTGCTATTTTTTTTCAAAGATTCCGTAACTCTGCACTTTTACACAGCTGCAACAACTTTAGTCTGCAATCCGTAATCCGCAAGCTGCAAGTTGGAAGTCGGAACTCCAAATACACATCGTCGAAGAAATATGCCTCTGACTTCCACAATCCGCCTTGAAGGAGTTGGAAAGTCAGAACTCCAACACGTAACTTTGAAGAAATCACCTCTCTAACTTTAGCAATATGCAATCCACCTTGCGGGAGTCGGAAATTCATAACCACAATGTGCAACTCTGAATATTTATGCCTCCGACTTTCACAATCCGCAATCCGCAATGCAGGTTCGGAAAGTTGGAATTTGACCACATACCCCTGTTACTGCCAACTTCTTAGGATGATAAATTCATCATCCTAAGTCCATTTTTGGAAAACCTAGTACCATTGGAAAGCTCTCGACGAGCTCTATGCAACGGTGTGATTCAATGCCACACCTGAGAACTCCGACTTTGTCCTTCATCCAACCAAAATGTTTCCCAAAACCTCATCCATACCTATTTATCACTCTGTAAAGAGATATGATCCACTCTGTCATGGCCCATCCCTTCATTTGACCCACAGAGGGAACATGGACATAACAGGGGGGTGTATATTTCTCCCCCAAGACCATGACTAGCAATCTGAGATTTATGGGCCTTCACAAGACTTAGCACTATTCATCAATGAACAGATTCATATAAATACAAACACAGGTGTGCATATGCATACTCAATTAAAGACAGTGGAATGAAACATTGTCCACACACATATAAGGGAATGCATCAACACATTTCTCCTAGGCAGAATGATGAAACAAACTACAGGGAATTAGTCCTCTTCTCATGCTATGCACAGGCTTATGCTGACTAACTTAAGATAATCATTTCATTCCCATTAACATGAACAATTAAGCATTCAGAACACATAATGAGCATGATATAAATTATAGAGAACACTTATCTTTTCATTGAAATATCCAAGCAACTAGCTATGTACTGCAATGTTCCAACCCAACCATAGGTCTCTTCCTAGCTTGCATTCTTTCAGCACTTAGTGACCACCCCTGAGCTAGGGCTGTGTATCCACTAAGGAGGAACTAAATGGCTCACTCACAACCTTAGGCACAGTCATTCAGGGTCATCCATCACACAGTTGTCTCTACTAAGAAAGTGGGGAGACAGGGAAGAATTTTTCTAAGCCAATGAGCTCAACCACAGAGCTACAAGCATATCCAATTTGCTTTAGACAAACCAGGAACCCCCATCACCTCCACTCTCATCCTAAGTAAGGTCCCCTTCTCTCCTTCATAGTCCCTTGGGTGCCCCTTCCCTCAACGTTGACCTGGGAAGGTATGGATGGTCCTGACTTCTAAACCAAGGTTAAATGAACCCTCACTGGCTCTGCCATGAAGTCTAACCCCCCCGGTATCTCTCCCACTGTGATCCTCTCTTGGATCTTCCTCAAGGTTGCGGCTGAAAGGTTCTGTCCCACAACTATGTTTTTGGATATCAAATCTGGGTCTCCCAATAGATTTCTGGGCATCCAACCCTCTCAATATCGCCCCAAGGTTTGGGTCTATGGATTCCCCAATGGATTTCACTTCCCACGCAAATTTCTGGGCGTTTTTGGCTCTGCAAATTGTGGCTTCATTCCAAGTCATGATTTCCGGTTTTTCTCACTGCTAGGCCTGCGTCCTCTCTAAAAACTGATGCTTAACCCTCCACCATGGATTGGGGAATGAGGAAAACATCCTCCCAAGAGGTGGAGTGACTTATGGGACAAGCAAAATAGAGCCCATACCCTGCCTCATGAATTTTCAGGGCTTCCCATAATCCATCAACCTCATGAACATATTTCTGAATTACTTCCTTACAACAACATTAAATGACAGCTAGAACAGTCAAAGGGGGTTCCCAAGGTGACATATGGCAGCTTAGGGTTCAATCCCAAAACCCCCTCACCTCTCCCTAGTGGATACACATAGCCCCCTCCTTTAGTTGCATCCATAACCAACCCCTTGGTATTTTATTTGTATTACAATTATGTACATCATTTTTACAATTTCCCCATGGCTTACTAGCACATAGATAACACAACATAAAATACCACCCCTTCAAGGATGAGCATTCACTAGCGGGGCCTTGGCTTTGAGCTCCACGCTAGGAATCATACATCACATATATACGACATTTACATTAAAATCCAATACATCCGAAGGGTCAAAATGGGGGTATTACAGATCGATGTTATATGTGTATCAGAGATGTCAGCAATGAGAGGCGGCCCAGGAGAAACATGAATGAGTTGACTTGTACAAATTCATGTGTGAGTGGGAGGCGAGAGAGAGGTAGATATATTTGTACCCTCGCCCCATCATTGATCATACATGATACCTTTTTATGGTTGTAGTCCTCCCGAAGTTCTATCAAGAGGATACATCCCTCAAGGGGAACTCTGCTTTCTTAGCACAATTGATCTATCGTTGGGATCATGGGAGATAGACATTCCACATTAGTCCTAGTCAATGGTTCCATCCCATTGAGGAGGATATGTTGATTTCATCACTGGGCTATCTAGGAGAGGGGAGGGTTTTTTCCTAGTTCCCTAATGTCCCATTAGATGTTTTAGCAGAGATTCATCTCACTTACTCTCAACGTTATATTGATCCCCACATCCTTGATCCTATTGATTTCCAGTTGTGCAGTGGATAGCCATGGAATGGTTTTGTCGGTGGAGATGGGACGACCAACTTCCCTTTTGCTTCACATATTTTTTGTTTATTTTTTGAGAGAATTCCAACCACAAGGCCATCATTTGACCACTGCCCTGTATTGTGAAAAATATTGCACATGGGTGAATCCTTACCACTTGGAATTGGGAAAATCCTTGTAGGTTGCAGTAAGGATTTAGTTTATGTGCCCCTTTTGTGTGGGTGAGTGCTCCAAGTGATCATGCAAGTGGTTGTTAGTAAAAATAAATAAACAAAGAAAATGAAAATAAAATAAAACAAAGAAGAAAGGGGTAGGAATGCAAACTCCAACAACCAATAGATGCCAAACCACTTTTGTATTTCCCAATGGTCAAGCATGTACTACACCTTGGAGATGTGAGCTCTAATGGAGGAAAACAATCCCTTTTAGGGGGGTTTATCTAGTACACACTAGATGCTAAGTAGCTTGAATAAAAAATGAGAAGAATACTTGCCCCTTGAAGGAAGGTGGCAAGGGAGCTTGGTAGATGCTAGATAAGAGGGAAGATGTGAGCTGTAAGGGAGCTCATGCACAATTTCAGTAGCATAAAATTGTTCTTGGTTTCTCTCTTCATAAGCATGCCCATGGATTCCTTTTATAGGCCAAGAGGTGGCCAATAAATAACTAGATCCCAATGTGAACTCCTTGATCTCATGATCTATATCCGAGGTACATAAAATGGGCCATTTAAGGAACCCAAGTGTGTGAGGAGCCAAATTCAAATTTGTGGAGGTAATGGAGCTTTCATGAGTCTTTAATGTTCCGTTGGTGGTTGAGAATCCGTTGTTTCTGTTAGTCACGCGGTTATCGAAGAAATATCTACACTGGTTGCATGGTCATAGTTCTGATAACACATGTAGTATCACGTATTAATAAACATGTGGTCGTGTGGTTGTAGTTTTTTACTATTTTTAGGTGTTTCTAGACTCATGTTGCTTCTTGGGTCTGATGAGGATGTCTTCAATGGGATACATGCTATATGTTGATGACACTTTATCGTGTAAATTGTAAAAATGTTGCATGTGTGCGAGATTTGAATGTTAACGCCCTCCTAGGCTGTTGACCAAGGCCCAAGAGGGGAAAGTCTAATTTCCCAGCTAAGATCACAACATAGGTGTTGGAGATGCTAACCAATGAGGAGGACCATGCATTGGAATTTCTTCCATATCCGTACAAAGGCTTGGACTAGAGACCATGTCCCAACATCTTTTTCACCTAGGATGAGCCACCAAATGAGAGAGGTAATATTAGCATTATGTTTAAATTAATCTAGTTGCATTTTATTATCTTATTTAATGAAAATGTAAAATATTATAATATTTTCTTTAAATTGTTTTATTAAAGAGTTTAAAAAAATTGTCTAATTATATTTGTTGTGTACTATATATTTTGCAGGTATTGACACATTCGATGGGGAGGTGCCTTATCATGTACAACCTAATGAGGATATGCAAAAGGTTGAGGCTCTTGCATTACCCAGACTCGGCCTACGACATAGGCTAGATGAGGGGTATGACATAGGCCAGATGAGAGGTATCGACAAGATGTGGTGAACAGGTTGGCCATAGTGTTTGTTCAAGGAGGGGTCCATCTTGCACAATTCTTTGATATCATGTGAGACCCTGATCTCGCAGATTTATGGAGTATGATTCCATGTGATATGAGATTGTTGATGCAGTATGTAGTTAGCACATATAGGATTTTATATGCTTGGAGGTCAAAGGATCAGTTTACATCATCTGATGAGGATGGAAATCCTCATCCTTTTCCACCACCATCTCCTCCTCCTCACCATGACGCGGGAGCATCATCATCTCATGATCCACCTCCTCCTCCTTCTCCTCACCATGATCATGATAAACCACTATTTACGCCTCCACACCCAGTCGACC
The DNA here is from genome assembly GCA_027924585.1 of Larix kaempferi. NCBI lineage: Eukaryota > Viridiplantae > Streptophyta > Pinopsida > Pinales > Pinaceae > Larix > Larix kaempferi. The sequence continues at coordinate 4,624,083 of BSBM01000826.1, read as the reverse complement.
CACCACCATCTCCGATCCATCCAATGGTTGTACTAGCCACTCCACCATCTCCTACTCCACTCACCTAAGCTCTAGCTAGGATGGATGCAGCTGGTGAGATTTGTCTTGATGGAGATATCTATGCTGCTCTCTAGTCTACTTTTTCCCGTGACAAAGGTACTAATGGCTCTGCTGGTGGGGGTGTTGATTCATTTGGCTCTGTTGCAGGCAGAGGTAGTGAGGCCTCTTGTTCCAGAGGTGGGCGAGATATCTTAATGCAGTTATTGGACTGGAGATGTATATTTGGCATGTATCATGAGTTTGATATTATTGTTCATATGCGTGTGTATGTGTGTTGCATTTTTCATGTTGATGTAAATTATTTATATGTTGATGGTGATGTGTATGTTGGGTCAGGTTTGATATGTTTTCTAGGTGTGCTTGCTAGATGTGTATGTTAAATGTGTGCATGATGGTTATGTTAGATAATGAAACTTGTGTTTTGTTAGATGTTATTATTATATTTGTGTATTAGATTATGTTTAAACTTGTTAAATGTATATGTTAGATGATGGTAGATAATGTTTACATGTGTATGTTAGGTGATGTTTGATGTGTATATTAGATTATGTTAGTTATTTTTTATGTGTTTGTAAGATGGTGCTTATGTTTGATAGGTGATGATACATGCGTATGACATTAGATAATGTTTGTCATACATGTGTGATGGTTATGCTAGATGATTTTTATGTTTAGTATGTGGTCATGATGATGATGATGATGGTACATTACATGATGTTAGGTGATGGTGGTGGTGGCCATTGATTTCATGATGATCACATTGTAATATTTTATATGGAATTATTTTTTTATGAACTCAATGGACTGCTAAATTATCTTCTGATATTTATCTTCATGTGTATGATGTATTTTGTTAATGTCGATGAGTGTGATTCATGTGGGTGATGAAATTTTATTTATTTATTTATGTATTTATGCTGAAGTCTAAATTATATTAGCTATAATTATAATTACAAATTGTGCACAATCACAGTTATAATTCCAAGATACAATCTTAGCTATAATTACAATTTACAATCATTATTACATTTTCACAACTGCAAATTACAATAACATTTACAATGACAACAAGAAATTACTAATTAGATTTGCAAGGTACAAATTACAAATTGGTCAATTACAACTACAAATTTACAATCACAAATTGCAGTTGGAGTTACAATAAGAACTTGCAAATTATAATTACAAATTGCAATTACGTTTACAAATTATAAAATTATTTACAAAATTGAAAAATTACAATCATTTTAATCATCTTATCAATTAATTATGGGGTGATCAGCTATAAAATATTTAATTGATCAACCAACGATTATAAGTCTTTTACGAGATGTCATGCATTATATGTGCAAGCCTTAGATTTTCTTGATATTAATATCTGTAATGTGCTATACAAATAAGTTTCAAGTAATTCTAGAATTGAAGTTGTAGTTACTCTAGCTAAAAATCATAATTGCATCTATATATCATAACTGTAAACTCAATGATATGAACAAGGTAAGCAATGAGAAAACATTATTATAATGGTTTTAATAGCAGAGGATACCTCCATAAAAACATATTTCAGAAAGGATTTTTAATGAGAAGAGGGTACCTCCATAAAACATATTTCAAAAAGGATTTTTAATAGAAGAGGTTTTTGTCATTGTTCACAAATAAAGTCTTCTACAACTACCATTACTATAAGGTTTAGTAAAAACATTAAGGATTTGCTACAAATGGAGCACCAACAAGCCAAATACTGAAAGGATGCACTAAGGAGGAAAATAATAATTAATAAAATAATACAACATTATATGATTAGAATGTTTCCTCTAATCAAACCTTATAGTTATTTAATTAATGATTAATTAGAAAACATAATGCTTGAAGTTCAATTTGACATTAATAATTAATTATCAATCCACATAAACCACATGTAACCTAGAGTATGGGAGCAATTAATCTCTCTCTCTCTCTCTCTCTCTCACACACACACACACACACACACACACACACACACAAAAATAAAAAAAACTAGAAAAGAGAAGATAAATATGTCCAGGGACAACCAATGAAGACATGATTATAAATACACTGCCTATTAACAATTGTTTTACCTACAACCAAGTGTGTCTGTCTAGAAAGAGTCATGTTAAATAACCAGAATTTATTTAATAATACTTGGATTGACCTGCCATTTTTTCGAACAACTATTGTCATTATTTTTTAAAGTAGCAAAACATTATATAGATAAATAAACTTAGTCATGGCTTAAACCATACAATTGTAATACAGTGGACCCAAGCAAATTCAAAAGATCTTCTAAAATCAAGCTTTCTCCCCATCCCCAAATAGGATCTAGGATTGGGTCAAGTGTTTTTTATTTCATATAGAAGCTTTTCTTTATCCTCATGAGCAAGGTAGATCTTTACAAACTAATTATATAGAAACACACATAAACATTACATCGAAAACACTATTTTGATTACCTTGATGTCAATCCTTCCTCTTCATAGGTTTGGTCATCATGTACTTATAATTGATGTATACCCCCATTTTGACCCTTAAGATATATTGGATTTTAATGTAAATATTGTATATCTGTGATGTATGATTCCTAGCGTGGAGCTCAAGGCCAAGCCCCTGCTAGTGAATTCTCAACCTTGAAGGGCTGGTATTTTATGTTGTGATATCCATGTGCTAGTAAGCCATAGGGAAATTGTAAAAACATGTAAATAATTGTAATGCAAATAAAATACCAAGGGGATGGCTATGGATGCAACTAAATGAGGGGGATATTTGTATCCACTAGGGAGAGGTGAGGGGGTTTTGGGATTGAACCCTAGGATTCCATATGTCATTTGAGAATCCATTTGACTTTCTCGGCTGACATTTAATTCTGTTGTAAGGAAGTGGTTGAAGAAATCAACTCATGAGAGTGATGCAGTATGGGAAGCCCTGCAATTCGTAAGGAAGGGTATGGGATCTGTTTGGATTGTCCCATAAGTCACCCTACCTCATGGGAATTATTTTTCCCTCATTCCCATTCCATGGTTGAGGATTCAAGCTTCTGTTTTCATGGAGGATGCATGCCCAGAAGTGAAGAAAACCAGAAATCACGATTCTGAGTTATGCCGCGTTTGGAAGTGCCAAGATAGCCCAAGAAATACGTGTGGACAGAGAAAGCCGTTGGTGGATCCATAGACCCGAATCTTGGGGAAAAATTGAGAGGGTTGGATGCCTGGAAATTCTTAGGGAAACTCGGTTTGGGAAGCCCGAAAGGGCAGCGACAGGACAGATCCTTTCGGACGCAACCTTGAGGAAGATCCAAGAGAATATCGCAATGGGAGAGATACCAGAGAAGGTTAGTCTTCATGGTACAACCATTGAGGGCTCATTCATCCTTGGTTTAGAATTCGGGACCAGCCATACTTTCGAAGGTCAGTGCTGAGGGAAGGGGCACCCAAGGGACTGTGTAGCAGAGAAGGTGACCTTACTTAGGATGAGAGTGGAGGTGATGGATTTCCTAAAGTGTCTGAAGTCAATTGGGTATGCATGTAGCTCTATGGTTGAGCTCATTGAAATAGAAACCTTCTTCCATGTCTCTCCACTTGCTTGACAGATCCATCTGTGTGTTGGGTGACCCTGACTGACTGTGCCCAAGGCTGTGAGTAAACCTGAGTAGTTTCTCCTTAGTGGATACATAGCCCCAACTCAAGGGTGGCCTCTGAGTGCTGAAAGAATATAGGCTGAGAAGAGACCTATGTTTGGGTTGGAACGTTGCAGTCCATAGCTAGTTGCTTGGTGATATCACCTTGAAGATAAGTATTCTATGTGTATTACTTATGTAATGGTTTAATTATTAATGACTGTTATTGATATGTTGAATGCATGATAGATATGTGTGTGGATAATGTTTCATTCCACTGTGCCTATTTGAGTATGCATATGCACCCATGTGATTTAATTTATATGAATCTGTTCATTGATGAATAGGGATAAGTGTTGTAAAGGCCCATAATGCTCAGAATGTCCAGTCAGGATTTTGGGAGAAATAGACACCCCCCCTGTTGTGTTCATGTCCCCTCTATGGGTCAGATGAAGGGAGGGGCCATGACGGAGTTGATATCAGAGCTCTTTACAGATAGGTAAAGAAGTATTGATGAATTTTGAGCAACACCTTGGTTGGAAGAAGGAAAAATTTGGAGTTCTCAAGTGTGGTAGAGGATCATACAGTTGCATGCGGCTTGTCGAGATATTTCCAATGATACCAATTTTTCCAAAAATGGACTTAGGATGATAAATATATCGACTTGAGAAGTTGGTAGTGACAAGGGTGTATGGCCGACTTCCGACTTTCTGACTCAACCCGCATTGCGGATTGCGAAAGTCGGAGACGTGATTTCTTCAGAGTTGCACGTTGTGGTTCTGCCTTTCTGACTCCCGCAAGGTGGATTGCGGAATGCAGAAGTTGGAGGTGTAATTCTCCAGGAGTTTTGAATTTGGAGTTCCAACTTTTGACTCCTACAAGCTAGATTGCGGATTGTGGAATTTAGAGGAGTAATTTTCCCGTAGTTGCACGCTGTGGTTCTGACTTTCTAACTTCCGCAAGGTGGATTATGGAATGCGAAAGTCAAAGGTGTAATTCTCATGGAGTTGTGAATTTGGAGTTCCGACTTCTGACTCCCGCAAGCCGGATTACGGGTTGCGGAAGTCGGAGGAGTAATTTTCCCGGAGTTGTGAATTTGGGGTTCCGACTTCCGACTCCCACATCGCAAATTATGGATTGCGGAAGTCGAAGAGGTGATTTATTTGAAGTTGCGCGTTGGATTTCTAACTTTCCGAATCCTGCATGGCGGATTGCGGAAGTCGGAGGCATGATTCGACAAAGTTGTGTATTCAGTGTTCCGACTTCTGACTCCCGCACTGTGGATTGCAGATTGTGGAAGTAGGAGGTGTATTTCTTCAACACTATGAATTTAGAGTTCCGACTTCCGACTTACGACTTGCGGATTGTGGATTGTGGACTGATGTTGTTGCAGCTATGCGAAAGTGCATAGTTAAAAAAAAAATTAGTAAGTTGTTTCTAAGGTTATCCCCCATCGCCTCTAAAGGGCACCGAGGTGAACAGAGATGTGACAATTGACCTTGTAATTCTGTTTAAATTTCTTATTTGTTCACTAAATCAAATCCTTGGGATTTTTCTAAAACAAAATGCATGGCACATGGATAGAAATACATCTTTGTCCCCTGTTGAATTTTCCTCACTAGTGCCAATAGCTTCATATTTTATTTTCTCCTTCGACATCCAATTGGGATCCTTCATTTCTAAAGGGTATATCATGTCCCTAGGCTGCTCCTCCTCTAAAATTTGGGTTCCCTCCAAAGGGGAGGGATCAATTTTTTAGTGTACAGTGATACATCCTTTTCTTGTTTTACGTTGGGTCATCTTATTTAAAATACAGTCGAAAAATCTCCACTACAACCTCAAATTCCACCAAGTATGTTAATCGGATGTTCCACCTTTTAGTGAGTGACCTAAATTTTTTTTGGTGTTTCTTATTAATTTCAGATTTTCATTTAGGGAAAATAACTATTATGTCTTCAAAGCAAGATGTACACTAGAAAGAATTATCCTCATAACCTAGGTTTTACACATACTCAATGGATTCTAACAACATGTCCTATGGTGGTTGTCCATAAGGTTAATTTTCTTTTTGAAATGGATTACACAATAAGTTGGGAAACCTTTCAATCAAAAAGTGACAGAAATGAAATTGTTGAACATGACCAATAAAATGGAAGGAAATTGTTGTATCATTGAAATATTTCTTATATCTAATAGCTTCTTCCACTTCTAGAACTATGGGGCCCAATATGTTCAATAGAGAGATGCAAACCTAGGAGGAAGAAAAACATCCTGACCTGAAGAATGAAACTTCACACTAATGAGGGAAGAGCCATCTACATAGAGACACATCTCTATCTTGGATAAATTAAACTATAGCTTTGAAGGATGATTGAAATGTTGAGCACAACTAGTAACAAATAGGGTATAACCTAGCTACATAGAAAGTTCGAGTTCAAGATTTCCATTATCATATTATAAAATTATAGCTAAAAAAACTATTATAATTATTATAAATTATCTTATGTCTCTATTATTCTTATCTTCCCTTGCAAAAAAAATATTCCAATTTTTGATGGCTTACGAAAACATATAAAGGTGGGGATTAAAAATCTCAACCAAATCAAGTGAAACAAATACCTCCCTCCCATCCATTGTTGGGAGCAGCCCAAGTAAAAGGACATTTTGATGGCGAAGGTACAAGTTAGGCAAGGCCTAACATCGACTAGTTTTGGGAGAAACAACTCTGCAATTACCGGGAGCAGGGTATGGAGTGAAGTGAAGTGGCAGATAAGGATTTGTCCCCTTAGTAAATGCAAAGTACTAAGGACCATCGAGGTAGTTGGAGAAGTAATGAATGAAGCGGCGGAATGTCAGCTACAGAATAAAAAAGTAAAGAAGTGGGATGGTTCAAAGGACGTGCCACAGTAGCCGCAGAGCTGCGCAGTCAGAACTGTGACTGTTAGAGAAGCGTCAAAGCCAGAGGAAGCGGCACAAAAGGACAACAGAGCTCCAACGAAGTAAAGACAAAGCGTGGTCAACAAGAGAGCCATTCCATTTTGGGTTTAAGGGTATTATGGGGTTTGGCCCATAGTTATTGTAAAGATGTGACCTTCGTGCACAATCTATAAAAGGGGCAATTTTGTATAAGGAAGGGTTAGATTTTGGTAGAATCTAATGGATTATTATGTTAGATCTATGCTGAGAGAGGTCTAAGAGAGGGAAAAAAATTTGCAGCTGTGTGTGCACATATCTATTGTAGAGAAGAGTCTATAGTTGAGTGTGCAGACTGGAACTGTTAACCCCTTCCAAAAAATATAAGAACCGTTCCTGTGGACATAGCTCCCATCTTGGCGTTGAACCATGTAAATACTTGTGTTATGTGTTTGAATCTTTGTTATGTTGAATGTTTATGCTTATATATGTGTTTTCATATGAATGCGAATGCGAATGGTATGTTAAGTAGTGGAACATGCATGTATGAGCATTGCGAAGTTATCTTAAGTATGGTAAATGCGTATTCATAGAAAATGCTCAGCAACATATATTCAGTGAAGTTTTGAAGGTTGTTGAGATCTGCAAAGTGCCCAGATACATGTTGGTAGCGATCTCGAAGTAGATGTTGAGTAAGTTGCACACATCCATCTCACATAACATAAACACGCGTCACTAGGTTATAGAAACCTGATTCTATAACCACCCATCTTCACTTCGGGTGAGACTTTAGCCTGCTTATAGGTTGATGCCGAAAGGGCCAGTGAAGGTGATTTTGTTGGACCAAGGACTAGAAAGAACCTCGTAAAATCCAGGTCAGCCCCAAGGAAAGTAGATAAAGAGGAAGAGGTAGACTCAACATCCCTCGGCTTTAAAATACAACCCGTGATGTTGATTCTCAACATTTCAATGGTGATGGATGGTGGACGCTCAAGCTAAATAGGAAAATTCAATTTTCCTTTTAACAACATTCTTACTTTGAGGCTTTAATGACATTCAAACCATGGTTAGTGTAACCAAAAAGGCACAATTCCTACATTTCTAGATAATACACACTTCAATTTCAAGGGGGTCTTGACCTATTCTCTTTATTAAAGTATCAACAAAAATACAAAGTATTTTGTTTAAACAATTTAGTTCTCTAACAAACTTAGTTCCAATTGTTTGTGTTCCTTAACTATTAACTGAATTGTCCCCATTCTTTGAAATTCCCGTACATTTTATTTCACATGCCATCAAAGGGCTCTTGGATATTTTGAAGGGACTACTTTCAACTATCATTATTTCTAATACTCAACATAGGTGGTTGAGTCAAATATGTAATTAAGGGCCACTAGGGACACAAATCGTGAATAAATAATATCACTATTGAAAAGGGGGTATGAAGTACTATTGAACATTAATGTAATCTTGCAAGTTTTTCTTGATATGATGGTTCTTTGATTTGTGCAAATTTTCATTTGCATATTATTGTTCATGTCCAAAATGTTGATACGAGAATAGTGAATTTTAATATTAGTATTCATGCCAAACTATTAATATGGAAGTGGTTAATTTGTATTCAACTGGAAAAAAGTATGAATAATTTGTAAAGGAGTACGAATCAAGAGAAATTCCATATCCTAGAACTGACAATTGTCATTAAATACAACTGTCGTTATGAATGGTTTTCTCAGCATTGGGAGTTGGAATAACGTCCCATTTATTTTAAACAAAATAACATCTGCGTCCCATGGTTCCGCCCTCCACTCATTATCATGATCTCAAAGTTTGAGCTTTCTAAATATGGAATGATATCTACTTTGAGCTTCCTAAATAAGCAATAAAATATAACAATAGCACTTTTTTAATAACAAGGGTGCACCATAATAAAAACGACCGCATTGGTGCATCATGTGTAAATAGACACACCGGTGCTGCAAAACCACATACGCACCATACTGGAACATCCGCAAAAAAACCTGGAAAAGAAAATATCTGCAATATTTGATAACAGATAATTATCTATGCAGGTTTCAATTATGTCAAAATCGGTGCACTCAGTATATAAAGGTGCACTGATGCAAAAATATTTTTGTACGCACCTCATCATGATGTTTTTTAATTTTCTATTGTATGTCAATACAGTGCATCATGAAAAACATAGCGTTCCAGTGCGTTCATGTCTTTTTGAAACACCGCTATTCTGGAAATTTTTAAATATATATATGGATGATGCAATTCATATTATGACGCACCAGTGCTTCTCTATAAATAACGAACCGATGTCTAGAAAATCGAAAATAAAATGTCGCACAATTTTTTTTTCCCACAACGTGAAAAAGAAGCGGAAATTTCAATTTCAAAAACATTCTATAGGGTATTAAAAAAAACCTAATCATTATTTCATTATTTTGGATAAATTTTGACGGGAGAGTTTTGGAAGAGAAATTTGGAGCAACCAGATTATTTTGAAGATTGAAATTTGTAAAGTATGTTGAATCAAACAAAAGCTTGCATAGTAGAAATTTCAAGTTTGTAAATTATTACTATTGATCACGATGCATAGTTTATTTGTTTTCCTATTTAGATTTTCTTGTTGCTTCCTTTTGTTTTATGTGGTTGAATTTTTTTTATATAATGGTTTAAATCCGTCTATTGTTTCACAATTATGATTTTTCTTTTTAGGGATTTTAGATTTAATGTGTTTGTAGTTTTATATATAAGTTGTTGGGTGCGATGAGCCCACTTCTTAGGTCGACACGAAAACCTAGTCAGCCCTATTAGTTTTTTTTTAAAATGCTTATGCATTTTTCGGTGCATTTGAGTTGTTGAAACGCACTAGTGTGTTTATAGTAATGGCGTACTAGTAATGTCAGGCATGTTATTTTTTGTAAGAAAAACGCTTATGCATTGGTCGGCACGTTCAAATTGTGATAACACACCGGTGCATTAATTCTGAAATCACACCGTTTATTTTATTTTAGTGGCTAACTATGCATTCAAGTATGGCACCCCGATGCGGTCTGGTATGACAAGCACCAATGCATTTCGTATACTTATATGCACCGAAATCGTAGACTACTTTTTAATATATGTAATATTTTAGTATAATATACTTAATAGTTTCTCTATTTAATGGTCTAGATTTTTTATTAATATAAAATGCATGATAAGTATTCAATGAACAACAATTCTAGTTGACATGATGGGAGCACATCCAAAGTCATGAAGAGGGAAAGTTATTTGTAATTTTTGTATCAAATTAATATGTTTGAATTACTTGTAAATTTAACTAATATGTATTGGTTAATGTGTGACATGCAGAGCCAAAAAATGAGGAAGCTTGATAAAATTATTTGCCATCTAAGTGCAAAAGAGCGTAAAACCTTCATGGAAAATGCAGAGGGATGAATCAGGTGAATAAAAAAGAAAAAATATTATTTTTTTCTTGAATTTTGAGTAATACTAGAAGTAAGAATATTCGGTAAATGTTTCAAACAATATAATTCACATATGTTGAATGTTATGCAGGGACTGACAACGGAAATGGACATAATTGCATTGTAGGACGACCCATCTCAACATCAACGTGCTTCAAATGTATGAAATCATCGAATTTTTATATTATGTACATCTAATTAATTAATTTAGCATTAAATATTATTTTTCAATTGTTTTATTGCATAGAAGAAAAGAAAAGAAAAGAAAACCCATTCAATACATAAGATAGGACGAGAAAGAAAAAAGGGGTTGATAACAAAGTTTGTGAATAGTTGTGATTTCCTTATAATAGCTTAAGATTTCATATATGTTGTGATATTTATATGTTTTTACATTGTCCATCCTTGGATGTCTTCAAAGAGGTGTTAACATACAAAGAAGAGCCATCGGAAGAATTCATTGTCATTGGGTTAAGTAAAGGTTGTGAGTATATTTTGGTGTATCAAAAATTAATTATGGAATTTGTAAGTATCTATGTTGTTTTACTTCTCTCATTTTATAATTAATAGAACAACAAAAACCATTTATATTAAATCTATGATCTGTTATGGGGTATAAAAATCGCAGGAAACAAAGTATGGAGTGCAATCAACTGAAGATTTTCTGAAACAAGGCATGAGAGGTGGTTTTGAAGGAATGTGTATCATTCAAGACTCAATTCTTGTTATGGTACGTTGCTCTTTAATTTGCATTCATTTGTATTATCTATTTTAATTTTCACTATTCCCCACAATGTAGATACACGGATTACACTTTATTTTTATGTTTGTAGATGGAAGTTGAAGAAGAGGAAAATAATCAGTTCAGTCAACAAAACATTCGGCCAAATAACACATGTCATACAAGTCGCTCGAGCATTGACAGTAGTATTATCTATTTTAATTTTCACTATTCCCCACAATGTAGATACACGCATTACACTTTATTTTTATGTTTGTAGATGGAAGTTGAAGAAGAGGAAAATAATCGGTTTGGTCAACAAAAAATTCGGCCAAATAACACAAGTCATACAAGTCGCTTGAGCATTGACAGCAGTTCCAATGAAGAATGGCGATCCATATATTTTGGATGTTAATGGAAGTTGTATATTTTGAAATAATTGTATGTGAAAATTAGAGATTTTGTATAATGTACTGGACATAGTGTCCCAATTAAAAGACAACGGGTTACAATGTAACAATTATGTGCATGTTGACATTTTGATTATTGTGGAATTTATGTTGTCCCATTTTGTATGACAAAGGACCTCTGATTGATATATAATAAAAAAAATGAATTTTTTTATTCTATTGCATTCTCTAGTGTCATGAAATGTTACATCGGTAATTAAATATATGGATGATTAAATATTACAATAGATGCAAAACTTTATGATAAAACAAATTAATCCAAACATCATATCCATACTCAGGAATAAAAATTCAAATGAATACTACTACAAAAAAGATTTCAATTTCTCATGAATAATGGAATTAAATAAAATAAAAATAAAATATATAATTCCAGTGCGATGTCAGCAGTCACTGTTCACCAAATAGAAACTAATCACCGGTGCATATGATCTTATTGATCACATCGGTGCTTTTCTGCCAATGTAGCAACAGTGGGTTTGAGAGAATGTTACACCGGTGCGCTTATAAGAAAATAGTCCTGGTGCAATAGAATACTTGTTGCATGCCTCATAGGTTTTTCTATTATCATGCCTTGGTGTGCTACTTTATGTTAAACACGCCATTAATTTAAAAAATATAGTGACAATCATTGTCCCAATCAACTTTATCAATTTTCCTCCAGTTATCGTGCTGGTGCTTTTTAATAGTCTGTAAGCACCGATGTGTTTTAATAATTTGCAAGCATCGGTGCGACATGTAATGTAAAGCAACGGGGTTTATATTGTTATAAAGCATCAGTTCTGGTTAAAATTTTGGTACGCACCGATGCTATATGTATTTTCAAGCACCGATACACAAATTTGTATGTGCACTAGTGCATGTATTTGTTTGAAACGCACTGTTGTGTTTTACCTATGTTAGCACCAATGTGTTTGCTTCAATAAATAGCATCAAAAAGAAAATCTCCGCAAAAGCCTTCGGCTACTGAGTGTTTTTAGTTATAATAAATTTCCATAAAATACTCCACTAAAACATCCAATACCATTTGCGGAGGTTGTAGTGGAGGTTTTTTTGAGAATTTTGACCAATCTTATAACACTAAAAACGTCCACTATAACCCCACTACAAGGCGTTTTCCTTGTAGTGCTCAACACTATATGATGGGGGATTTGGATTCGTAGGAGGGTTTCTGGATCTTGACTTGTAGTGAGGATCCAAGGATTAGGCAGGGAAGGGAGATTCTTCTATAAAATAGAGGAAAATTATTAGGAAATGCTCAACTTACTACTAGCGATGATCTAAAAGTTAAGCAAATTCCTATGCTCTTTGGTAAAACATTGGTCAAGAAATTTCAAGGTAGGTGTTTCTTAATGGATTCTCTAAATTCATGGGTGCAAGACCGGTGAGATATAATGGTGGGATATGGGACAATATTCCACATAATTTATTCATTGAGGATGGTTAGGTTTCATTTTTCAGATGAAGGTGGATACTATTAAAATCCTAGGGGGTTGCTAGTTCGAGGGCTCCTCATGTTTGGCTTTGAAGTCATGGAACCCTTGCTTTGATCCACATGCAAAGTGATGGTAAGCATACCCATCTATGTTAATATCTCGAGAATACCTATGGAGCTATGGGAAGATCACATTCTAAAGGCCATTAGAAACATACTTGGGAAGATCATTGTTGCTGATGAATCCTACAAAACTAGTGTGTTTCGGATAATGTTTAGGGTGTTAGTTGAGATTGATATCCAAGGGGGTCTTTTCAATTATGTGGAAGTTGTGGTGGCAGATCAAACATACTTTTAAACTCTAGATTATGTTAATGTACCTTTATGTTGCTCTTGATTCCATGTCTATGGCCATGTTCTAGGGAACAATGACAAACCATTTGTTTCAAAGTGTTGGTTGTGGAGCCAGATCTTATAGTATCATAGATGATATTGTATCAGCCGTGTTTGTACCCCAGTTTTATATGATATGTAGGTGGACTGTATAGTCACCCCAACGGGGGGGTGTGGGCGGTTGCCCCCAAAGAAAATTTTTGGGGCTGTTTTCTCCAGCTATTTTGCGGGCCCATGGTTTTGGGTATCCCGTGGTATTTTCCCATTGTATTTCCCTTATAAAATAAAGACATTGTAATACGGCTAGGGATGATGATGTATTAGGTTTTATGCATTGTAAAGATCTATGAGATCAGGAGAGAGACTATGAAACAGAGAAGAGGAAGTGCAGCGGTTGTGCTGCAGGTTGTATCCCTTCACCTTGCTAGACGGTAATAATAATAAGGACTGGCAAATTCAGTGTGGACATAGCCCAAGTTGGGTGAACCACGATATATCTATGTCTCTCTTGTAATGTGTATGTGTGATTATATTTGCATTTCTGTTTATTGTTATTTCTCTGCGATCCTGTTTTTCTAACAATTGGTATCAGAGCCAAAGGTCTATTTGGTAGTTAAACCCGCATGAAGCTAGGGTTTCTGGTTTGAGTGGGAGCAATGGCAGAAGAAGGAAAGTTTAAGGTCGAGAAGTTTAACGGCCAAAACTTTGGGTTATGGAAGATGCAAATGGAGGACTATCTGTACCATAAGGATCTATTCCTACCATTGGGAGGAAAAGCAAAGCAGTCGACGGCTATGAAGGACGAAGAATGGGAGGTTCTTGAAAGAAAGGCTCTGGGAACAATATGGTTGAGCCTGGCTTCGTCGGTGGCTTTCAATATCTCAAAAGAAACGACAACAGAGGGTTTGATGAGTGCATTGGGTAAGCTGTATGAAAAATGCTCGGCCTCCAACAAGGTATTTCTAATGAAGCGTTTATTTAATATGAAGATGTCTGAAGGTGGATCTGTTATTGATCATTTAAATGAGTTTAATACGGTTACAAATCAGCTAAGTTCTATAAGTGTGAACTAAGTTCTATAAGTGTGAACTTTGATGATGAGGTTAGGGCTTTTCTAATCTTGTGTTCATTGCCAGAAAGCTGGAATAGCTTGGTCATGGCTGTAAGTAACTCTGTCTCTGGTTCAAACACCTTGAAATTTGATGATGTTATTGGTGTTATTCTTAGCGAGGAAATGCGAAGAAAAAGCATAGGTGAGACATCAGGTAATGCGTTGACCATGGAGAGCAGGGGAAGACAAAAGGAGAGAGGAAAGAGCCAAGGTAATCGTGGAAAGTCTAAAACGGGCAGATCCAAGTCCAGACTGGGAAAGATAGAGTGCTGGAACTGTGGAAAGAAAGGACATCTGAAGAAAGACTGCAAATCTCTAAAGAAGAAAGGAGATGCACAGAAGGAAACTACCCAGGAAGCAAATGTAGCAGGTGATGTGTTACAAGATGCTTTGATTCTTGCATTAGATAATACTAGTGATTATTGGGTAGTAGATTCAGGAGCTTCATGTCATGCTACACCCCATAGGAAATACTTTCATGAGTATGTTCCTAGCGACTTTGGACATGTTTTATTGGGTGATGATGAGCCATGTAAAATTGTTGGAATGGGTAAGGTATGGATAAAAGTTAAGAATGGAACTGATTGGTTGTTGAAAGAAGTTAGGCATATTCCTGCAATGAAAAGAAATCTGATCTCAACAGGGAAGTTGGGAGATGGCGGCTGTTTATCTACATTCGGAGAAAAGTGGTGGAAGATCACTAAAGGATCAATGGTGATAGAAAAAGGAGACAGAGTAGGTACGTTGTATTTATGTCCTCATAATACCGACCATTCTATCTCTTTAGCTTCCACAGGAACAGATACAGCATTGTGGCATCATAGGCTTGGCCACATGAGTGAGAAGGGGATGCAGATTCTCCACTCAAGGAAGTTGCTGCCGGATTTGAAGCAGGTAGGTTTGGAATTCTGTGAAAACTGTGTTTATGGAAAACATAAGAGAGTCAGATTTCTCAGGGTTGGGAAACAGAAGAAGAATGAAAAATTAGAGCTTGTGCATACAGATGTATGGGGACTGGCTCAGGTACAATCTCTTGGTGGCTCTCATTATTATGTTACATTTATTGATGATGCAACTAGAAAAACTTGGGTTTATTGCATTAGACATAAATCTGATGTGTTTGCTACTTTTAAGAAGTGGAAAGCTTTGGTTGAGAATGAGACAGGAAAAAGATTGAAGTGTCTCAAATCTGATAATGGAGGTGAGTACTGCGGCAAGGAGTTTGATAATTACTGTTCATACCATGGGATTCATAGAGAGAAGACAGTCCCAGGAACACCACAGGAAAATGGTGTGTCAGAAAGGATGAACAGAACGATCATGGAGCATGCAAGGTGTATGAGACTGCATGTAGGGTTGCCCTTACAGTTTTGGGTAGATGCTGTAAATACTGTTGTTTATTTAATAAACAGAGGACCTTCAAGTGCTTTGGATGGTGGTATTCCAGAGGAAGCATGGACAGATAAAAAGGTAAACTACTCATTTCTGAGAACTTTTGGTTGTGAAGCATTTGTCCATATTGATAAAGAAAATAGAACAAAGCTTGAAGCTAAATCCAAGAAATGTACCTTTATTGGATATGGGGTTGATGAATTTGGTTATCGTTTATGGGATTATGAAAATAAAAAAATCATCAGGAGTAGAGATGTGATATTCAATGAAAAGGTCATGTATAAAGATCAGTTGCAGGGAAAGAAACAGGAAAAGGAAAAAACAGAGTACATAGTGCTTGATGAAATTAAAGAAAATGAAGTTTCGAAGGTGCCAGGAAATCAAGAGCAGCAGCAAGTACCTGAAACTCCTGCAACTGTAAGAAGATCTACCAGGTTAAGTAGACTCCTTGAACAATACTCTCCTTCAATGTATTATTTATTGATGACTGATTCTGGTGAACCAGAATGTTATGAAGAAGCAATGTAGGTGGAAACTAGAAAGAAGTGGAAGCAAGGCATGAATGAGGAGATGGACTCATTGGTAGGAAACCAAACTTGGGATTTGGTTCAGTTGCCTGCTGGTAAAAGAGCATTGCAAAACAAATGGATTTACAGGTTGAAGGAAGAAAAAGGAGGTAAGAAGCGGTATAAGGCCAGACTTGTTGTAAAGCAGTTTGAACAGAAGAAAGGTATAGATTTTGATGAAATATTTTCTCCTATTGTTAAGATGACTTCAATTAGGGCTATCTTAAGCCTAGTGGCGGTAGAAGATTTGCATCTTGAACAGTTATATGTAAAAACAACCTTCCTCCATGGGGATTTGGAGGAATAAATATATATGCAGCAGCCACAAGGGTATGAGGTCAAAGGTAAGGAGGATCTGGTATGCAGGTTGAAAAAGAACTTGTATGGCTTGAAGCAAGCTCCAAGGTAGTGGTATCTAAAGTTTGATAGGTTTATGACAGAACAAGGTTATAGTAGATGTCATTCTGACCACTGTGTTTATTTCAAGAAGCTAGAAAATGGAAGATATATTATCTTGTTATTGTATGTGGATGACATGCTTGTTGCAGGGTCTGACATGCAGGATATAAATGTACTCAAAAGGAAGCTAGCTAATTCATTTGTGATGAAGGATTTGGGTGCTGCAAAGCAAATCCTTGGTATGAGAATAACAAAAGACAGGAAAAATCGCAAATTGACATTGTCTCAAAGTGAGCACATACAAAAGGTGCCGTAGAGGTTTAGAATGCAGAATGCAAAACCTGTAAGTACACCTTTGGCTAGCCATTTCAGTCTAAGTAAGGAAATGTGTCCCAAGACACAAGAAGAGATAGATTACATGTCCAAGATTCCCTATCAATCAACAGTTGGCAGCTTGATGTATGCCATGGTGTGCACAAGACCAGATATTGCACATGCAGTGGGAGTTGTGAGCAGATATATGAACAATCCAGGTAAAGAACATTGGAAGGCAGTACAGTGGATTCTCAGGTATTTGAGAGGTACTACCACTGAGGCATTATGTTTTGGAGGTTCAGACACTGTTCTACAGGGATATGTTGATGCAGATATGGCAGGTGACAAGGATAGCAGGAGGAGCACCACAGGGTATGTGTTTACTATAGGTGGAACAACAGTAAGCTAGATTTTGAAACTACAGAAGGTTGTTGCACTTTCAACAACAGAAGCAGAGTATGTTTCCATTACAGAGGCTAGTAAAGAGATGATTTGGTTGCAGAGGTTTATGGAGGAAGTGGGTAAGAAGAAGAAGGATAGAAGATTGTATAGTGACAGCCAGAGTGCCATTCATCTTGCAAAGAACTCAGCATTCCATTCCAGGACTAAACATATACAGCTCAAGTACCATTTCATACGCTCTGTTCTGGAAGATGAACTGTTAAAGCTGGAAAAGATACATACTAGCCAGAATCTTGCAGACATGTTCACAAAGGTAGTGACCAGAGAGAAATTGAGTTCGTGATCGGTTTCAGTTGGCCTTCTAGCATGAAGGTGAAGAGAAGAAATTTGCCAAGTCCAAGTCCATCAAATGCAGCAGCAGTGGAGTTGCTGTGATCAGTCTCCAAGTGGGAGATTGTTGGTTGTGGAGCCAGATCTTCTAGTCTCATAGATGATATTGTATCAGCCGTGTTTGTACCCCAGTTTTATATGATATGTAGGTGGACTGTACAGTCACCGCAACGGGGGGGTGTCGGGGGGCATCTCCCCCCTACGGAATTCCAAGGGGGACCATCCCCCCTGGCTAGGGGGTCCGGGGGCATCGCCCCCGAAGAAAATTTTTGGGGCTATTTTTGCCAGCTGTTTTGCGGGCCCATGGTTTTGGGTATCCCGTGGTATTTCCCTTATAAAATAAAGACATTGTAATACAGCTAGGGATGATGATGTATTAGGTTTTATGCATTGTAAAGATCTATGAGATCAGGAGAGAGACTATGAAACAGAGAAGAGGAAGTGCAGCGGTTGTGCTGCAGGTTGTATCCCTTCACCTTGCTAGACGGTAATAATAATAAGGACTGGAAAATTCAGTGTGGACGTAGCCCAAGTTGGGTGAACCACAATATCTCTATGTCTCTCTTGTAATGTATATGTGTGATTATATTTTCATTTCTGTTTATTGTTATTGCTCTGCGATCCTGTTTTTCTAACACAAAGGTCTAGTGTAAAAATGGAACTAAAGGCATCAAACCCTAAGGTCATAATATTTGTGCCAATATGGTGAAGAGTGGTGGTTTGGAGATAGTGATAAAGGGTGGTCAATATGGGTTGGTGGGGGTTGAAATCATTTCTTCCGAGGAAAAATACAAAGCGGATTTGATCATGGGAGATCTATAGGTGCCACTGCATAACACAATGAGTCCCAAGGACTATCCACAAATCACTAATAAATATGTAGGAGTGTATTTGGACCCTCTCAATCCTTGAGAGAACAACACCTTGGTGTTATCTGGTTCTGAAGAGGAGGCTAGTTTTTTAGTGGGTAAGTGATCAGGTTCTTACTCTTTGCTTACTAGAAATCAACCCATTTTGTCTCAATCTAACATCAATAAGACATTAAAATGAAAAGAAGACACAAGGGTGGAGTTTGCAAATTTTTTTCCACTACATATGAGACTGGACCTTTTCAATTCATTGGACATAGTTTGGCTATCCCTTTGGACAATAACTTTACAAAATGTTTTGATGGAAATTCAAAGGGTTTAAAGGATTCTAGAGAACATAGTATTGATACCTTCTCTAGGGTTAGAGGTCACTATTCACTAATTAATTATTTCTCTGTTTTGTTAGGTCTTTACATAGTGATTTCTAGAAAGAGCAATGAGCTACAAATAATTTAATGGACATTGATGTTCCTTACGAGGAAAAATAGGTTTTCTGGGAAAGCATCTTTCAAATGTATTCATAATGGTAATGTTATCTTGGGATGGGATTTAAATGTTACTGTAAGCATAAGAGAAGTGTGGGATCCTTCAACTAGAGTTGATTGTCTTGTTGACTTTCTATAGTTTCATTTTGAAGGGGTGAGGTAATTGACATTTCCATTTCATTAGGCCCTATGTTGAGAAATAATAGAGGGACGGGCGGGGGAGATGGATTTTATAAATGATTAGACAAGTTCTTGACTTCTAAAAATCTCCTTCAGTGTTTTGTTAGGTATAGATCTTGGATTGTATAGCTGAGATGCTCTAGTCACAACCCAATTATGTTGCAATTGGATAATGGCTTGACAAAGTCGACTACCTCTTTTATCCTTAGGTGGCTTGTTAAAGATAAATTTTAGAGGATAGGTATGGGTAGTTAGAATACTTATGATCCTTCACTTCTTTCCATTTCCAATGAGGAATTCATAGCTTCATTAAAAACTGTGAAAAAACAAGTTGCAAGGTGGGTGGGGGATTGGTTTAGAGGAAGAGACGATAGTTTGAAGGAGGTGGAACAAAGAATTACTGAAATTTTTAGTAATAATTTGGATGGGGTATTCAATGAGGATGAACTAAATAATTTAAAGGTTTTGGAAGAGAGGAAGGTAAAGGTATTGTGTGTGTGTGTGAGAGAGAGAGAGAGAGAGAGAGAGAGAGAGAGAGAGAGAGAGAGAGGAGGAGGAGGAGGAGGTTTAAGGGCATAGCCAGTTGGTTAGAACTTGGAGAGAAAAACACTGAGTACTTCCATAACTTTGCTAATCAAGAAAGAGTATCAATAATATTGGGCATATGTCAAATAGGAAGGGCCGTGGGTGAGTAGTTTTCACGAGTTAGTAGAGTTGGGTGTTAAACACTTTGAAAGTATTTATAAATAACCCATAAGGGTTAATATTGAAAAGAGATTAAGAGTTTCTACCACTTTCCCTAATCTCGTATTCGAAGTGCATAATGTGAATATGTATTCAGAGTGGGTCTCTAGAGTTGAATTGTTGAATGTGCTATATTATTAAGAAAATGATGAGAGCCCCAGTTTGGATGGGTGGATGGTGGATTTCTTCATTCACTTCTTCAACTTACTAGGTAATGATCTACTTAGGATAGTAGAAGAAGTTTGATTGTCAGGAAAAATTCCAAGTGCAATTAATGCCACATTTATAGCACCTATCCCCAAAGTTGTTTGCCCTAATTTTTTTTATGGTTTTTGACTAATTGTGTTATGCAATTCTTGTATAAAATTATTTCTAAAGTTGTGGATACTAGTTTAAAGAGATTTCTCTCTCTAGTGATTCTCCCAGAGCAATTTGGGTTTCTACACGGCCGTACGATACATGGAGTTGTTGGTACAACACAAGAGGGTCTATACTCAATTAAAACAAGACATATCTTAGCTGTGGTGATGAAATTGGATATCTCTAAGGCTTATGATAGAGTTTGTTAGTTATATTTGAGACTGTTACTTATTCATATAGGGTTTTCACTTTCTATTATTAAATGAATCACAAGTTGTGTTCAACCACTTCTAACTATGTTGTTCTGATAATGGATCAACTTCTAAGTTCTTCAAGCCTTCCAAGGGCTTAATATAGGGTTTCCCTTTATTACCTTCTTTACCCTTGTTTATTGATGAAGGTTGAGTCAATTGATTGATGAGGCTAAAAGACAAAGTACTAGGGTAGGAGGAGAGATAACACTTACTCATCTTCGTTTTGTAAATGATATACTTATGTTTTTTATGGCTCATTTTAGGAAGAAAGACATTTAAATGAGATAATTCAACTATATTGTATGGCTATTGGTATGAAAATCAATCTAAAAAAATATGTTATGGCACACATGCCTTGGATGAGGGATTGATTTAGGATTTCCAGGATTTGTTCCCTTTTGGATAAATTGCATTTAAGGAAGGTCTAAAGTACCTTGAATATATACTTAAATCAAGCTAATGGTTATGGAATTTAAAACTAGCAGTGGCTTTTAGAAAAAAATAGAGACAAAATCACTTTTTGGTTCAATAGATGGTTATCACAAGGTGGAAGATTGGTAATGGAAGTAATCCCTATATATTAGCATTCCATGGCTCATATTAGAGAGATGTGCTTCGACTTTATTTGGAGGTGTAATAATGACAAACTTGGCACACACTAGACAAATTGAAATTCTATTTCAAAAGTGAAAAATAAGGAGGCTGGGGGCTAAAAAATATCCACATTTTTGGGATTTCCCTGGCAACAATGTCACTCTATAATCTCATATACAAAGAGATATTATGGAAAATAATCATTGTACAAAATTATCTTGCACTTGGGACACTTCTTGATTGAATCAGAGAGAGAGAGAGAGAGAGAGAGAGAGAGAGAGAGAGAGAGAGAGAGAGAGAGGAAAAGCTTACATAATGTTCCAATCATTAGAAATCCATGACTTTGGAATTCCCTATCATTGGGGAATATTTAACTTGGAATGTTGGTATTGAATCTAAGGTAATGGTAGGAGAAGATGCCATCATGGGATGTGGAAATGACATTTTCCTTCCACTTGAAATAATTATATATAAACAAAGCATCGATAGATGCACTTTGAGTTTAACAGGAAACCTAAATACTACTACTATTGGGAAACAAGGGTGGTTGTATGCACTCGATCTAGGGTTGGTAGAGGATTTTATTTCACATTGGGAAAAATTCTTATTGGAGCTCCGCAAAGCACATATAAGGTTATATGATGAGGAAAATGAACTAGTATGGACAAAATGTTTAGGAGGTGGAAGATATGAAGCTAAATTGGGGAATCTAGATATGGAGGAAGATGGACAATAGGTTGATAAGTGGTGGTGGGTGAAGATTTGGCAGAAAAAAACCTAGATGAAAAAACAACATATGACATGGCTTGCTATGCACAATAAATTATTAAATTGGGAGATGCTACAAAAGAGACAAAAATATGGGCCAAGCATCTGCTTATTGTGTAGGAAAAATCCTAAACCATGTACTCATTTGTTTAGTGACTATCCCTTTACTAAATAGGTTTGGAAAGATCTAGGGGGTCACCTTGGCATGAATAATATCTAGCTAGGTGACTCCATTGAGGATTGTCTGAAGATTTGGTTTGAAAATCACGTTTTAAAAAATCAAAGAGCTCTTCCATTTGTTGCTTTATGGGGTATATAGATTTTTGGAAACAATCATATCTTTGAAGACAAGTGGATATTGATTCTTAACCTTTTAGGTCTTAGCATAAGTTATTGCCTTATTTCGGTCATGTCTCTCTATTTCAAAGACACTAATTCAAAGACAAGTGGGGGAGTTGCAACTTGATAAAAAAATTCCTTGGGGATATTATTATGGACTCTGCCAAGGTCCTAATGCCAATTGTGGAATTGGTGGTATACTTTTCCTTTTTGACTTACACTACGTTTA
This sequence comes from Larix kaempferi, assembly GCA_027924585.1. NCBI lineage: Eukaryota > Viridiplantae > Streptophyta > Pinopsida > Pinales > Pinaceae > Larix > Larix kaempferi. The sequence continues at coordinate 4,601,581 of BSBM01000826.1, read as the reverse complement.
GTTCAAAGGCAATCATGTTAGGGTTACCAATAATCTTGGTGAATTTTTTCCCTTAAGTTGTTGATGCAACTAGCAATGGAGTAGGGAATTTTGCGCCTCCAAGTTTTTGGGGATTCAAAGTTGGTTGTCTCTTGGATTTAGGATCAAAGTCAAATTCACAACATTCAACTACTTCCTATTCTTGGTCTACTTAGAGACATTTGGGTTTAGTTTGAACATATTACTTTTAAATGTGTTTTTCATGTATAAAACACTTTGGTTGATGAGTAGTTCAAAGTTGGATTACTACTCCCTCCAAGACAATTATCATAGTGGATTTTCAAGATGTTCGAGCCTTGGTGCCTATGATTGAAAATCTGTTTTAAGCTCTCAAGTTGTCATATTTTTATGGACAAGTCAACACATAAACTTACTAGTTGGTCAGTCCCTTATGCCTTGGATAGTTTTTGAAGTTTCTCGGTCTTTCCAGACATTGTCAATTATAGAATTTAATATTGGACTTTTATAGGGGTTTGTCCTCATTTGCTTATTTTATGTTCATTTATTGTCTAGTAGCTCTCTACTTTTGAAGGCTTTAAAAGCTCAATTTTGTAATGTGCAACTAGGACTTGGAGAAAATGTTCATTTTTTCTCTCTCTAGAATAAAGGATCTAGTTTTTTCATTGGGAAAAATGGGATTTCTTTATATATTCGTGACGATTTCATAAAGTGAATCACCAAGTTCATTTCAAGTGGTATCAAAGTAATTTCATTCCACTAACATGTAGTCAAATTAATTTTCTAGTGGTAATATAATCTTTGGACTTGTGAACCAAATTTATTGTTTTGAAAGAAATTTAAAAAAAAATAACAATCAAGTACAAAGATTTGAGCATGGAGATTTTCACAGTGGATAATCATTGTGTTTGAATTTCTTGATTTTAACACCGTGTTAAGTGTTTATCCTTGTCCTAAATATTATTAGGACATAAAATTAATTACATCGATAGATGCTTATTACACCAATAGGTGTTTATATTTTAGGATCTGGGGTGGACTAGCAAGTATGCTTTTCCTAGATTGCAGGAGGATGAGACATGTGTACTATTTAAATTGATTTTATGGGTGTCGTTCCAAATTTAAAATAAACAATTATAAAAAAAAAATATAAAAAATAACTGGTAGTTGATGCATGGATAACAAACAATTCTTGGCAGGAAACCCTTTTAACTAGAAGAATGCGAGTGATAACAGGTAGTTGAGGCATAGACAACGAGTGATTACAACTACACATGGAGAACAAGTAATAGATAACTTGTTCATGACACTTAACTTATGTTTTATCGATGTTCACTAACCACAAAGTAAATGTTTATGTTAATTAATTAAAATATCATTAACAATTACTTTAATATCAAGTTTGAGGATGTCAATTACTCTATTATCAAATTCCCTTTGAAATAAGTTAAATGTAATATATGCCATCATAATCAACTGACCAAATTAAAACCAAAAGTGGGCAAGTAAAAAAAATAACAACTATGACCTCAAAAGATGCCTTTGAAAGAGGAGCACCACTACATAGTCAACATTGTTTTAAACCAACTAAAAAACAACTTTCACAACAAGAGCGAAATAGAAACTGGTGAACATCGGAAATGACTATCTTTTCCGTGAAGCGATGATCTGCTAACATGGTAAATTATTGAATGCACTAGAGTATTTTAAGTCCACGGACGAAGAAGGCCACCATAGCCATTTTCATTAGCCAAGGTTTATAATAATTTTCGTCTTTATCACCACCTACCCTCTATGGAAGAAGAGGAATTAATTTGAGATGCACACATAATACAATATATAAACTATAAATCTCAGTTCATAAAAGGACGTAATAAATATGAACAAAAGTTCATAAAAAGAATTCGGTGAATTTAAAAAAAATATCACATTAATAAAATTAATAATAAAAAGGTAGTCATAAAGAAAATACAAAATTGTTGTTGGTTCAACTTTAGGCAGGGTTTCAATAAGTGTTTAGTAAAAGAGTTCGATGTAGTCTAAGCATCACCATATTCAATTTATTTTTAGGAAGGTGAATGTTTCACCCAAATCATTGTGTTAAGTCTAAATGTTATATAGAGCTTTTGCAGCATGGTTGTTGTGATTAGCATTAAATAACATATATATAGTTTTCCTTAACTATTGTATTAATGATTTACTCATCATACCACAACTTACATCAATATGTACAATGACCACCAACAAATTAGTATCTTATCTATTTGAGTATGTGACACATTAGATCAAATAGTATCGATTCATAGGCACAGTTAATGAACAACAATAAATCATCACCATACACAAGAAAGACAACGAAATTTGTAAACGTAGAGCTCATTCGATTGATATTTATTATTGTATAGTACATCCTCATACATCAAATAGATCTATACCCATACAAACCATTACTTAAATTGTATTCATCACTGGCCCAAAAACTCTTACACAAAAAGGAGATGAGTACACTAGCCCTAACTATTAATCAACTATCAACTGACTTAATAACAACAACAACCACTTTATCCCTACACATTTACAATATATATCATTGCGCTCGAGGGTGGAAGAGTACATTCAAAACTAGACAGAGTCATTGTCTTTATTTTAGACCTACCTTGATGGACTCATAGTTATCTCCTTCTAATTAAGTCAAGTGTCTTCCTTCTTTTGCCACCTCATCCTTGATTCCCTAGGATCTTTCCTACTGCTCTAGTCCTTAACATTAATACTATTTACTACTCCTAACATTCTTTGCTCCATGTGGTTGAACTCTAGTATGTTTCATCGTTTATCTTGTGCCACCTTTCCCTTCCCACCACTGCAACTATGTTGTCTTCAAAATTCAAAACAAGGGGCCCAACAAACCCCAACCATAGATGTTGGCTTAGCCTCGAGTAAACTTCCATTGTTTTTATTGGATTCAACATTTTGTACTTCCTTTCCAAATGAGTGGTCCAAATCCAAGACCACCTCCAAAACTTTGCCTTTGAATTCAAGGAAGTTATCCAATTCCTTGGACCATTTTCCTACAATTTTTTTTATCTTGCCAAGTATACATTGCCCTAGTCGATCTGAGGTACTTGTGGCCTTATCTTTTTCATTGATGCCCACTCGAAATCTTTCGAAGTATGAAGTTGTTGGAGTGTGTTTAAGTGTTCAATTTCCATTGGCTTAAGTTACTGCAAATGTGACTAAACCTACCTACTAGACTAATTTAACTGATTCAATTCTTCATTAGCTTTTTGGATTTGCTACAACTTTTCATCACATGCAACTAGATCTATTGTCTTCTACCCCTCTTGTTGCAATCGATTAATTTTCTTTTGGATTGCTTCTGATGAATGCTCCCTTCTTTTTACAATTTGTATCCAAATTTGGGTGGTCATGATGATTTCCTTACATTGGTAGGATTTGATCTATATTTGATCTTTCATTTGTTCTATAGACTATGTCCTAGTCTCTATACTTCACAATATTTGTGCCATCTTTTGTTGTTTTACTGACTATTCAATATCCAAATTTTCCTTTAATTTTTGCTTCCCTTTCTTTATCTAATGCAATGCATGGTGTAGATGCTCAACAATGTCAATTAAAGGGGTGTCTAGCTTCAAATCGCCAATTTCAACATCTTTTTTTATGAGTGGCAATATGTGGATGGGTCAACCTCAGGTTGCTTCAACTTGATCTTCTAGAGTGACCTTTTCCCACCATATTTGCATCACTCAATTGTACTTGAAGTTTATTGTTCTCTACGTTTAGTTGTGTTAGGACTTTCTCAGCTTGTAAGATGTGCCCAATTTAATTCCCTGAGATGAAATTTTGTTGGATAAAGTCATATTTTGCCACCTAACTAGTATCGGATGGTTGCGATGCTCGAGAGTGAAATTTTGTTGTGGGTTCCCTTTGAGCAAATGGTTGCACCAATGTTGTGTTTGAACTAAGTCTACTACTTGCTTTAATGTTATTAGAGCTATGCTACTTCTGAGGTGGATGGTTTTGTTTCTGATCCTTTCCTAGACATGAGAAATGATGTATTGCATGATGTCAAAAATTTCCTCGCATTCTTCTATGCTTTCAAATTGATAGTCTCTATTTTGGTCCAACCGTGATATCAACTCCATTGTGGTTACTAGATTCAAGGGTGTTGTTGTTCGGGTATACAGGGTACTCCCAAAAGACCGAAGACCTAGAGCAACCACTTCACACAAACAGATCACAGATTGACAGACGATGTTTTGACGTGGTTTAAAACCTCGAGAGGGAAACACTCCACGGCCCTGGCCAAATAGCTTCTACGGAGTAGTTTATTATGCAAAAGAAAGAAAGTTACAAATGAGCTTCTCATAATCGATCAACTAGACAATGACCCTCCATGCTCTTTAAATAAAGATCATGGACAAATCGGGTGTTAAGCCACGGATCAAGGGTAGGTATGATCTAAGATAAGTTGAGCCGTTGGATCACTCTATGTCTAGAGCATATCGTGACCGTCAGATTTAAATATTTACAAATGCATACTAAAGAAAAACACTTTAACTAACAGATATATTACACAAGTTGATCTTAATTAACTCCTATGTGTCTAAATATCCTAACATCCCCCCTTAAGAACAACTTGGGATAGGATTGAAGGATTTACAAAAGTGACACTATTAGGAGAAGGAAGGAGGCATTAGAGCCTATCCCCCCTTAATGAGAAATTCCTGAACTCTTAACATAGATCGAAGTTTAGAAAACTTCGCTTATGTGAGAGACTTGGTGAAGATGTCGGCAACTTGATCATCTGTAGGGAAAAAGAGCACTTCGAGAACACGATCATGAACAAGATTTCTGATGAAGTGCATATGTAGCTCAATGTGTTTGCTGCGTTGATGTAGAACTGGATCTTTGGTGAGCTTGATGGCACTTTGATTGTCACATCAAAGTGGAGTAGGCTGCTGCTACTCGAATCCAAACTCTGAAAGGATCTGTCGAAGCCATAAAGCTTTCTGACTGGAAATAACTGTGGCTCGATATTCTGCCTCTGCTGAAGAAAGAACAAGAGCTTGTTGTTTCTTACAAGCCCAAGTGATAGGTCTAGATCCCAGACTGAAAACATAACCTGCAGTAGACTTTCGATCATCAAGATTTCCGACCCAATCTGAATTAGTGAAACCAACCAACAAAGGTTTCCCCCCTGTACTGTAATGAATCCCAAACTGAATTGTACCTCGAATATATCGAAGTATTCTTTTAGCTTCTTTCCAGTGACTTTCATGAGGTGTTTGCATATAACGGGAAACACGACCAACGGAAAAGGAAAGGTTAGGGTGGGAATGTGTCAAGTATAAGAGACTACCAACAAGCTGACGATACAAGGTGGCATCTACTTCAAGTGAAGTACAAGTGGAAGAAAGTTTGACTCTAGACTATAAGGGAGAAGGGGCTGGTGTACAATATTCCATGTGAAAGTGACGAAGAAGGTCTCAAGCATACTTAGACTGAGAAAGAAAGATTCCTTCTTTGGTTTGCAGGACTTGGAGACCAAGAAAATAATGCAAATGTCCTAAGTCTGACATTTCAAAAGTTTGCTTAAGGATGGATTTCACATGGGTTAAAAGCTTAGGGTCACTACCAGTAAGAATAAGGTCATAACCATATAGAACAAGTATGATGAGATGGTTTCCTACGTTCTTGGTATAGACATTGGGGTCAGAATGACATATAGAAAAACCAGTGTCAAGGAGAAAGCTATCCATTTTGGCATACCAAGCTCTAGGAGCTTGCTTAAGGCCATATAAGGATTCCTTAATGCGGAAGACAAGGCTAGAGTTATTCTGAACATATCCAGGAGGTTGTTCCATGTAAATTTCCTCCTGTAGATCACCATGTAAGAAGGCAGACTTGACATCCATTTGATGGACTTCCTAGTTATGTAAGGCTGCAAGGGAAAGAACAAGGCATATGGAGTTCATTTTTGCGACAAGAGCAAAGGTTTCATTGTAGTCAATCCCTTCAACTTGTGAAAAACCTTTGGCAACTAACCCTGCCTTAAGTCTTTCAACACTTCCATCTGATGCATACTTAATTCTATAGACCCATTTACATCTAACAAGTTTTCTTCCTTTTGGAAGAGGTACAAGATCCCAAGTATCATTCGACATTAAGGAATGATATTCTTCATCCATAGCTGCATCCCAATCTAGATTTCCTGAAGCTTCTGCAAAAGTTTCCGGATCATGAATCTCGAAAACCTGAGCCAAAAGAGAAGAGGCTCACTGAAACTGAGAACGTGTTCGACATTGATCTCTAGGATCACCAACAAGATCACTAGCTACTTCACATGTTGAATGGACCCATCGAGGAAGCACTTGTGCTGGTGCAACTGGAGGAACATGAGCAGGCGGAGGTGGATTTTCATCCTCACTGTCATCATAAAAAACTGGAGTTGGAACCCTGCCAAAGAAGTTGGAAGAAGAAGAAGGCACAATCGCCAAATCAGGCTTGCAGGCCAAAGATGGCATAATCATCGAGTTAGGCTTGCAGGCCAAGAGATTTTAATCAAATTTAACATATCTTCTAATGATTATATCATGAGAATGTGGTTGAAGAAGTCTATAACCTTTAACATCTTCAGAATATCCAGCAAATATGCACTTTTCACTTTTAGGATGCAATGCTTTCCATTTTTCATTCGGAATGTGAGCCCATGCTTCACTACCAAACACACGGAAGTGACTTACATCAGGTTTAGTTTTACTCCATGCTTCTTCCGGTGTGATACCTTGTAAAGCTTTAGTTGGGGTGCGATTAACTATGTAATTTGTAGAATTAATGGCTTCAACCCAAAATTGAAGACTTAGTCCCTTAGATTGGATCATACAATTAGCCATTTATTTTAAAGTGCGATTCTTCCGTTCAGCGACACCATTTTATTGTGGTGTATATGGAACAGTGTGTTGTTGTTGGATTCCTTATTCCGTGCAGAAAGTAGTGAAATTTTTGTTAACATATTCTCCTCCATTGTGGGATCTTAACTTAATGATTTGATGACCAGATTGTTTTTCAACAAGGTGTTGGTTGTGGAGCCAGATCTTCTAGTCTCATAGATGATATTGTATTAGCCGTGTTTGTACCCCAGTTCTATATGATATGTAGGTGGACTGTACACTCACCCCAGCAGAGGGGTGTGGGGGGGCATCGCCCCCCCACGGGGTTCCAGGGGGGACCATCCCCCCTGGCTGGGGGGTCCGGGGGCAGCACCCCCGAAGAAAATTTTTGGGGCTGTTTTCGCCAGTTGTTTTGCGGGCCCATGGTTTTGGGTATCCCGTGGTATTTTCCCATTGTATTTCCCTTATAAATAAAGACATTGTAATACGGATAGGGTTGGTTGATGTATTAGGTTTTATGCATTGTAAAGATATCTGAGATTAGGAGAGAGACTGTGAAGAGGAAGTGCAGCGGTTGTGCTGCAGGTTGTATCCCTTCACCTTGCTGGACGGTAATAATAATAAGGACTGGAAAATTCAGAGTGGATGTAGCCCAAGTTGGGTGAACCACGATATATCTGTGTCTCTCTTGTAATGTGTATGTGTGATTATATTTGCATTTCTGTTTATTGTTATTGCTCTGCGATCCTGTTTTTCTAACAATTGGTATCAGAGCCAAAGGTCTATTTGGCAGTCAAACCTGCAGGAAGTTAGGGTTTTTGGTTCGAGTGGGAGCAATGGCAGAAGAAGGAAAGTTTAAGGTCGAGAAGTTTAACGGCCAAAACTTCGGGTTATGGAAGATGCAAATGGAGGACTATTTGTACCAGAAGGATCTATTCCTACCATTGGGAGGAAAAGCAAAGCAGCCGATGACTATGAAGGACGAAGAATGGGTGGTTCTTGACAGAAAGGCTCTGGGAACAATACGATTGAGCCTGGCTTCATCGGTGGCTTTCAATATCTCAAAAGAAACAACAACAGAGGGTTTGATGAAAGCATTGGGTAAGCTGTATGAAAAATCCTCGGCTTCCAACAAGGTATTTCTAATGAAGTGTTTATTTAATATGAAGATGTCTGAAGGTGGATCTGTTACTGATCATTTAAATGAGTTTAATACGGTTACAAATCAGCTAAGTTCTGTAAGTGTGAACTTTGATGATGAGGTTAGGGCTCTTCTAATCTTGTGTTCATTGCCAGAAAGCTGGAATAGCTTGGTCATGGCTGTAAGTAACTCTGTCTCTGGTTCAAACACCTTGAAATTTGATGATGTTATTGGTGTTATTCTTAGCGAGGAAATGCGAAGAAAAAGCACAGGTGAGATATCAGGTAATGCGTTGACCATGGAGAGCAGGGGAAGACAAAAGGAGAGAGGAAAGAGCCAAGGTAATCGTGGAAAGTCTAAAATGGGCAGATCCAAGTCCAGACTGGGAAAGATAGAGTGCTGAAACTGTGGAAAGAAAGGACATCTGAAGAAAGACTGCAAATCGCTAAAGAAGAAAGGAGATGCACAGAAGGAGACTACCCAGAAAGCAAATGTAGCAGGTGATGTGTTACAAGATGCTTTGATTCTTGCATTAGATAATACTAGTGATTATTGGGTAGTAGATTCAGGAGCTTCATGTCATGCTACACCCCATAGGAAATACGTTCATGAGTATGTTCCTGGCGACTTTGGACATGTTTTATTGGGTGATGATGAGCCATGTAAAATTGTTGGAATGGGTAAGGTATGGATAAAAGTTAAGAATGGAACTGATTGGTTGTTGAAAGATGTTAGGCATATTCCTGCTATGAAAAGAAATCTGATCTCAACAGGGTAGTTGGGAGATGGCGGCTGTCTATCTACATTTGGAGAAAAGTGGTGAAAGATCACTAAAGGATCAATGGTGATAGCAAAAGGAGACAAAGTAGGTACGTTGTATTTATGTCCTCATAATACTAACCATTCTATCTCTTTAGCTTCCACAGGAACAGATACAGCATTGTGGCATCATAGGCTTGGCCACATGAGTGAGAAGGGGATGTAGATTCTCCACTCAAGGAAGTTGCTGCCGGATTTGAAGCAGGTAAGTTTGGAATTTTGTGAAAACTGTGTTTATGGAAAACATAAGAGAGTTAGATTTCTCAGGGTTGGGAAACAAAAGAAGAATGAAAAATTAGAGCTTGTGCATATAGATGTATGGGGACCGGCTCAGGTACAATCTCTTGGTGGCTCTCATTATTATGTTACATTTATTGATGATGCAACTAGAAAAACTTGGGTTTATTGCATTAGACATAAATCTGATGTGTTTGCTACTTTTAAGAAGTGGAAAGCTTTGGTTGAGAATGAGATAGGAAAAAGGTTGAAGTGTCTCAGGTCTGATAATGGAGGTGAGTACTGCGGCAAGGAGTTTGATAGTTACTGTTCATACCATGGGATTCGTAGAGAGAAGACAGTCCCAGGAACACCACAGGAAAATGGTGTGTCAGAAAGGATGAACAGAACGATCATGGAGCGTGCAAGGTGTATGAGACTGCATGCAGGGTTGCCCTTCCAGTTTTGGGCAGATGCTGTAAATACTGTTGTTTATTTAATAAACAGAGGACCGTCAAGTGCTTTGGATGGTGGTATTCCAGAGGAAGCATGGACAGATAAAAAGGTAAACTACTCATTTTTTAGAACGTTTGGTTGTGAAGCATTTGTCCATATTGATAAAGAAAATAGAACAAAGCTTGAAGCTAAATCCAAGAAATGTACCTTTATTGGATATGGGGTTGATGAATTTGGTTATCGTTTATGGGATTATGAAAATAACAAAATCATCAGGAGTATAGATGTGATATTCAATGAAAAGGTCATGTATAAAGATCAGTTGCAGGGAAAGAAACAGGAAAAGGAAAGCATAGAGTACATAGTGCTTGATGAAGTTAAAGAAAATGAAGTTCTGAAGGTGCCAGAAAATCAAGAGCAGCAGCAAGTACCTGAAACTCCTGCAACTGTAAGAAGATCTACCAGGTTAAGTAGACTCCCTGAACAATACTCTCCTTCAATGTATTATTTATTGATGACTGATTCTGGTGAACCAGAATGTTATGAAGAAGCAATGCAAGTGGAAACTAGAAAGAAGTGGGAGCAAGGCATGAATGAGGAGATGGACTCATTGGTAGGAAACCAAACTTGGGATTTGGTTAAGTTGCCTGCTGGTAAAAGAGCATTGCAAAAAAAATGGATTTACAGGTTGAAGGAAGAAGAAGGAGGTAAGAAGCGGTACAAGGCCAGACTTGTTGTAAAGGGGTTTGCACAGAAGAAAGGTATAGATTTTGATGAAATATTTTCTCCTGTTGTAAAGATGACTTCAACTAGGACCATCTTAAGTCTAGTGGTGGTAGAAGATTTGCATCTTGAACAGTTAGATGTAAAAATAGGCTTCCTCCATGGGGATTTGGAGGAAGAAATATATATGCAGCAGCCACAAGGGTATGAGGTCAAAGGTAAGGAGGATCTGGTATGCAAGTTGAAAAAGAGCTTGTATGGCTTGAAGCAAGCTCCAAGGCAGTGGTATCTAAAGTTTGACAGGTTTATGACAGAACAAGGTTATAGTAGATGTCATTTTGACCACTATGTTTATTTCAAGAAGCTAGACAATGGAAGATATATTATCTTGTTATTGTATGTGGATGACATGCTTGTTGCAGGGTCTGACATGCAGGATATAAATGTACTCAAAAGGAAGCTTGCTAATTCATTTGCGATGAAGGATTTGAGTGCTGCAAAGCAAATCCTTGGTATGAGAATAACAAGAGACAGGAAAAATCGCAAATTGACATTGTCTCAAAGTGAGTACATACAAAAGGTGTTGGAGAGGTTCAGAATGCAGAATGCAAAACCTGTAAGTACACCTTTGGATAGCCATTTTAGTCTAAGTAAGGAAATGTGTCCCAAGACACAAGAAGAGAAATATTACATGTCCAAGATTCCCTATCAATTAGCAGTTGGCAGCTTGATGTATGCCATGGTGTGCACAAGACCAGATATTGCACATGTAGTGGGAGTTGTGAGCAGATATATGAACAATCCAGGTAAAGAACATTGGAAGGCAGTACAGTGGATTCTCAGGTATTTGAGAGGTACTACCACTGAGGCATTATGTTTTGGAGGTTCAGACACTGTTCTACAGGGATATGTTGATGCAGATATGGCAGGTGACAAGGATAGCAGGTGGAGCACCACAGGGTATGTGTTTACTGTAGGTGGAACAACAGTAAGCTAGATTTCGAAACTACAGAAGGTTGTTTCACTTTCAACAACAGAAGAAGAGTATCTTGCCATTACAGAGGCTAGTAAAGAGATGATTTGGTTGCAGAGGTTTATGGAGGAAGTGGGTAAGAAGCAGACAGATAGCAGATTGTATAGTGACAGCCAGAGTACCATTCACCTTGCAAAGAACTCAACATTTCGTTCCAGGACTAAACATATACAGCTCAAGTACCATTTCATACGCTCTGTTCTGGAAGATGAACTGTTAAAGCTGGAAAAGATACATACTAGCCAGAATCCTGCAGACATGTTCACAAAGGTAGTGACCAGAGAGAAACTGAGTTCATGCTCGATTTCAATTGGCCTTCTAGCATGAAGGTGAAGAGGAGAAATTTTCCAAGTCCAAGTCCAGCAAGTGCAGCAGCGGTGGAGTTGCTGTGATCAGTCTCCAAGTGGGAGATTGTTGGTTGTGGAGCCAGATCTTCTAGTCTCATAGATGATATTGTATCAACCGTGTTTGTACCCCAGTTCTATATGATATTTAGGTGGACTGTACACTCACCCCAGCGGGGGGGGTGTGGGGGGGCATCGCCCCCCCACGGGGTTCCAGGGGGGACCATCCCCCCTGGCTGGGGGGTCCGGGGGCAGCTCCCCCGAAGAAAATTTTTGGGGCTGTTTTCGTCAGCTGTTTTGTGGGCCCATGGTTTTGGGTATCCCGTGGTATTTTCCCATTGTTTTTCCCTTATAAATAAAGACATTGTAATACGGTTAGGGTTGGTTGATGTATTAGGTTTTATGCATTGTAAAGATCTCTGATATCAGGAGAGAGACTGTGAAACAGTGAAGAGGAAGTGCAGCGATTGTGCTGCAGTTTGTATCCCTTCACCTTGCTGGACGGTAATAATAATAAGGACTGGAAAATTCAGTGTGGACGTAGCCCAAGTTGGGTGAACGACGATATATCTGTGTCTCTCTTGTAATGTGTATGTGTGATTATATTTGCATTTATGTTTATTGTTATTGCTCTACGATCCATTTTTTCTAACGCAAGGGCCTTGTAGGCCAAGAACATGTTGAATAATTCACTCTTAAGTTTTAGGAAATAAACCCAAGTGCGTCTGGAGTAATCATCAATGAAAGTTAAGAAATATTTGAAACCAGAAAAGGAAGTAGATGGAAGAGGACCACACAAGTCACTATGCACAAGCTCCAAGGGTACCGAGGCGTTCCAAGATGCACGTTTGTCCAAACTGTCCCGATGATGTTTTTCGAGTACACAACCGGAACAAACACCATCCCTGCATGATACCATTGGAAGACCTGTCACCATATTTTATTTACATAGTTGTTGCAATGAGCAATAATTTAAGTGACCAAATTGCTCATGCCAAAGTTTGCTCAAGTTATCACTATGAGCAACAAAAATTGAAGGAAAATGTGATGACCCAAAGTTGTTAAATTTGTACAACCTGGTAATATCATCAACAATTTCGGTTGCTAGGACATGTTGAGGATATTTAAAATCATTTATTACAACTTGGTGAGGTGTAAACATCACAGTTTTACCTTCACCCGAATGAGCGATTTGATAGATTGATAACAAATTGCAGGAAATTCTTGGAACACATAGTACATCACTAAAATGACCATTATCTACTAGAACTGTTCTAGATCTTACAACACTTAGAGATCTATCATCACCGACAAATATTTGTTTGGTGTTACATTCATGCATAGTAGAAAAGATGGCTTGATCCTTAGCCATATGATAAGATGCTCAAGAATCAATGAGCCATTCATTTGAAGTAGAAGAAGAAAATATAGTATAAGACTAACCAGAAGCACAAAGTGCATGTCCATGAGAGTTAGATTCTGAAGGCGAATATAGGTTGATGTGGTGCTTCTTCATTGCTGCTTCCAAGGCTGCCATCTTCTTGAAACACTTAGATTCATCATGATTATCTTTCCCGCAATAGTTGCAATGACGCTCAGTCTTCTTTCCTTTTGGCTTGGATCCTTTTTCATTTTTTAAAGAAGGAGTTGACTGAGAGGGTTTGGGACCCTTGTTTGACTTATTATTGCAAAAATTTTGTTTCTTGGGAGGCTTGGACTTATCTTTCTGTTGGGACAATAAGGATTACCCAGATGTATCTGCATTGTTGATCATTCCAAGATGGATGAGCTTATCTTGCTTTCTAATCAAGGAATCACAAAATGATTCAAGACTAGGCTCTTGATAACTGGCTGGATTCAAGGATTATTTCATGGAGTAAAATGTAGATACAAAAACAGAATATGCAAGTCCAAGTTTTGAAAGAATATGATAAATTCATTGTTTGTCTTCCCTCTTAATATTGCATTCTTCGCATAAGAGTTTAAGAGTTTTGTACTTAGATAAATAATCTTGAATGCATGAAAAAACACTTGGATTTAAATAAATCAACTCATTTTCGAGTTGATGACCTCGAATTTCATTATGTTTACCAAACACAGCTTCCAACTTGTTCCAACTAGTATCAGGTTCATCAATTCCAGATATGTGGAATCGCAAATCAGCAGAGATTGACATCCCAATCACTCAACGAGCTTCGTCACATCTATTTGCCCATTTTATTTTCTTATCATCATCAATGGGTTATGTTTCTTTCCCTAAGGTAATTCTGAAAATTCTCATACTTCGTAGAACATCCTCCATACGATATTTCCATGAGAAATAGTTGGAACTGGTAAGTAGAATATCACAAGGGGCGGCCATATTGTAAATTAATGGCTATAAAAGCAGAAACCAATAGTCTGAATGCGAAGAGCTTGAAAAAATAGGCAGTTTAAAAAAAATGGCACTGAAAACTGACTCTGTATGATGAAGTTATGCTTGAACAAAAAAAAAGTTGAAGATGTCCCAAATAGTGACGTGGTAGATAGAGAATGTCCAGCTAAAAAAGAAGCCCCCTCTTCCCAAGATGAACCTTTAAAAATCACTTTACAAGAAAGTTGCTTTAAGTGAATCACTTTTGTAAAATAAGTGATTTTCACTTTTACAATGATGTTACTTTAAATAGTGCAGCAAAAAAAAGGAACTTAAGTAACTCACTTAAGTAAGTCACTTTTTACAATAAATTAACTTAAAATTAGAATTGCATGCACTTTTGTTTAAAAGTAACTTAATAAGACTTGAACTCAAGACCTATTAAGGAATAAAGCAACTTTGAACCAAGTGAGCTAAAGTTAAAGTGTACATAAAAGAAGTGAAGGAGGAAGGTTTTTTTTTTTTTTACTCTTCTCTCTCGGTCTCCGTGCTTGCCTCTTTTCCTGCAAATCACACCACAAACCGAAACAAAAAAACTTTTCCACACTTATGGGGTTAGATCTCGTTAGCTTTCCCGAGAATTCTACGTTTTCTCTCTATTTTTTATTTGCCGAGATCGCACAAGGGGCACGACACAGAGCATACACAGCCAAGAAAAATCATTTCCCTTTTTGTTTCTGATTCACCGAGATCACACAGGGTGCACGGAAAAGAGCATACGTAGACAGGGAAAGCAACAATCCGAAACTAAAAAAATATAAGAATAAAAACTGATAAAATATGAGATAATTTAAAAAAAAAAAAAACGTCACTGTAACATTTATACTTTCAGATTTGATGAAATACGTGTTTCTGAAGCAACCGGAAGCCGTTTTCGATCAAACGAAAACTTTTTCCCAATGGAAACGACGCTCTGGACGCAATGGAACACCTCCCACAACCCAGAAATGCACATAAATTTCAGAACCAGAAACCCTTTCAAGTTTCGGCAACACCAGTTCAAGATCTAGTTCATAATCGGAAGCAACTCTTTATAAAAGCTCTGATACCATGTTTGGGTACACAGGGTACTCCCAAAAGACTGAACACCTAGAACAACCACTTCATACAAACAAATCACAGATCGACACACGATGTTTTGATGTGGTTTAAACCCTTGAGAGGGAAACACTCCACGGCCCTGGCCAAATAGCTTCTACGGAGCAGTTTATTATGCAAAAGAAATAAAGTTACAAATGAGCTTCTCGTAATCGATCAACTAGACAATGACCCTCCATGCTCTTTAAATAGAGATCATGGACCAATCGGGTGTTAAGCCACATATCAAGGGTAGGTATTATTTAAGAGAAGTTGAGCCGTTAGATCACTCTATCTCTAGAGCATATCATGACTGTTGGATTTAAATATTTACAAATGCATACTAATGCATACTAAAGAAACACACTTTACCTAACAGATATATTACACAAGTTGATTTTAACTAACTCCTAAGTGTCTAAATATCCTCACAATTGTTGGAACTGATGTGGGAAGGTTTTCAATCATGTGGGTTGCACCAGTCTCAAGTGGAGCATCCAACATCTCTTTTTGCACCTCTTCTAATGGTTTATGCTTCAACATTATGTTGGGTTGTTGTGAATGATCCTTTTATTGTCCTCCATGTGCTTCTTCATGTTGTTGATTTTGTTATGTTTGTTGTTTATGTTGGTTGATTTGCTGGTTCATGCCACTAGTGGGGCATTTCTTGGGATCTTTATCATCCCCTGTTATTGTGAGCCAACATGTTTGTGTTGGGTTTCCTTGTGCTACTTGCATCTATTGTGCTAAGTTTTTTCTGTCAGTGTGATCATGCCCCCTTTCTTGCTACTCATGTTGTTATGTTTATTAATCCTTTTTTGTATCTAGTGGGTCCATTTCAATCTCTATTCAACCCATTGGTGACGGGAGTCACTCCTCTAACATGAGGTCAACCTTGACTTGTTTTGTGTTGGATTTTCCTAAAGATGAATCATGCTAAGAGGAGGGGGAGCGATGCGTACCAATGTGAGCAACAAAGTCCCATCTTTGATGCATTTTATTATTGAGGCCATTTCTTTTTCCTTTGTAACTAGTCAGGTCATGGGTGGTAGTAGATGCATCCTCAGTGTTTTCATGAGGGATATTTACATGAACAAATCCACTAGTTGTGTGAATCCTTTCTAAACCTCTAGTTCTCCTATTTAGTTGTCTTTATGCACTAGGACAATTCATGTCACCTTCATGGTAGTATTGGGAATTACTGTGGCTGTAGATGTTTGTCCTTGTACTCCTGCTTGGCTTGATGATGTTCTTGCCTCTAGGTCATTTTTTTTCATTCTGCTCTTGTGATTTTGAAATTAGTAGGGAGTCATGGTAAATAATGGGAACCCTCTTGAATTCCTCGTCACCCTCATTCAACTTCTTCCTTGGAAAGAGGATGAAGTCCCTTCTATCCATGGCCATGGTCTCAACTCCTAGCTAGCTCTACACTTCCTCTCTAATATCCTTGGCCATTATGACATAAGGTAAGGGATTAAACTCTATTATCTCTACCCCCTTCATAATGGGCTTAATATAACTACAATATCTAATAGCATTGGACTTTAACCACTTCAGGTAGTGGTTAATGATCTTCACTGGGAACTGAGGCTAACGTCTGGTCACTTGCACCATCCTTTTATACCATGTTGTATAGGCCTTTTCATTGAACACTAAGTGGTATGCTTTTTTCCTTTCCCTATAGGGGGTTCAAATGCTCTTGAAACTAGGTCCTACTCAATTGAAAGTAGATGGAACATAAGTGGTGGTTCCAAGTTAAACATGGTGAACACATGCAAGAAGTAAACATAGCTAAATGGGGAAGTCTTCTTGTAGGCCTCTAGAGTGGCCTTCATGAATTCATTCGAAAAGCACTGAAATCAGTTAGGCATCGTCCTTGTGCACATGCCTCTAATATGAAGAGGATGTCTAGGATTCATTCCCCTTTCGTTGCTTCCTCATTACATTGCATGCAATAATCCTTTCCACCATTCAAATTGGTATTGAGTTGATGGAGACAATATCAACTCATTCATTGCCTCTATGCATCTTGTAACGCATGTATAGACCTTCATCTTTTGCTTCCCTGACCCTCTTGTGTTACTAGAAGGTTGTGCTAACCTCTAGGTTGTGCATTGATAGATCATTGGTTTTTGGGACAATTTATTGGGAGAACAAGTATGACCTATCTAGCCATGACTTTCCTTGGTGTACTCCTCTCAATAGGAATTTTAAGCACTTTTGCATGGGTGTTGATGTGACAATGGTCAGGACTTGCAACATATTTAGTAGTGATGACAATTGAAATGGTTGAATTTTGTTGATCACTTCCTCCCTTATCTCTTCGTTGTATATTTGAACTTCATGAATATAAAATGTGGGATAGAGGTTGTTTGGTATCACTGAATCCATGCTCAAAAGTTGTATTTTTCTCTATCTTTCCTTTGAATTCCCCCATTTGTAGAACTCGAGCATCCACGGGCTTGTCAAAAAATACCATTTTCCTTTCTGGTGTCACTCTCGTTTTTGGTTTCACTCTGATGTTCACCTTGACGATACTTTTCAGGTTGGGTCCCCTTCTCTTATAGGCTAGTGGTAGTCTTATGATTTCCTGTGTTCCAACTCTTTGTTCTCCATTTCAGTGCCAATGCATCAACTTAACTCTTCTACCAGTCTTCGAGCTCGTGTCTTCTTCTTCCAATAATCAATCTGCAAGTGACTTCAGAAGTTGGTCATGTTAGCTTAAATAGAATGCACAACGAATAACAAATATTTAATTTTCATTAATTCAACCATAGATTGGATCCTTTATGCTATTACTATTAATATCATTATTAATGTTATTATTAATAATAATATTTATAAAACTAATAGGAAATCTCATGGTGGTCTCTTGGGGAACATGATGGAGGCTCGAATGGCTCTTAGGGTTTGATCAGGGTTAGCAGGAGCCTGCCCAGCCCACTGCAGATGGCAGCAGGATGTCAGCTGAGTCAGGGGCTGGCACGGTTCCCTAGGCCATCAAGCTGGCGGTTTGATAGTCAGTCAAACCGACGTGGTGAAGGTAAGTTTTTTTTACTGTTTCTTTCTACCCTACTCTGTCCACCGGTAGCTTCACGGATCTACAGGTATGGAGCAACTAGATGAGGTGGACTATGGCAGCGACACGCTGCGGCACAGTGATATTTGGAGCTCGCCACCTAGCAACACTCGATTTTTGAGTGGTGTAGGTGGTTTTTGGGGTGGCGGTTTTGCGGATTACCATTCGACAGTAGGTTTGTCTCCTCTTGGAGCTAGGGATTCACCGTAGTTTGCTTTTGTATCTGCTCAGTCAGTCTCTCCGTTTTGGGACAGGAATGGAGTGGGGTTAGTTCCGGAGGGCAGCGTCAATAACATCTAGGGCATCAAGGTCCCTTGCTCACTCCCATTGGATTGGGTATGTGCAGGGCTTGGTGACCTCCCTGATTTTCTGAACTCCTCAGGAGGCTCTTTTTATGTATCTCCGGCGAAGGAAATTAGTGGAGGTTCGATAACCAGGGAGGACCTACAGGCTGAGGTTGGTAGCGGTGGACCACTGGTTGGAAATAGTGCAACGGTTCTGGACTCGGCGGAGCATCGTGGATTTTCAAGCCCGTCGGGGGATTCAGCACAGAAGGCATTTGGGTGTGGGGAAGGTCTAGAGGGCTTTAAGGGCCTTAGGGTGAAGATGCACAAAAAGTGGATCAAGAACACGGGTAAAGCCCCGAACTACGCTTTGGGTGAAGACATCGGCTTCCAGCAGATTATCGAGATGGTTAAATCAGTTCTGGTGGGCAGGGTGTATGGTAAGGCCGTAAGCCATAAATCTATGATACAGCGGGCTACCAGAGTTTGGTTGGAACATTGTGGTTATGTACCTCGGATTGTGGGTCTTTCGGGAGGCTGGTTTGCATTCCATTTTACCACAGAAGCTCATGCAGTATGGGCGCTTAGTATGAATTGGTCGATTTTCAAGGCTCCGCTCCTACTTAAGCAGTGGAATCCGTTGTTTGATGCTAGCCGTGCAAGAATGGATACTATATTGCTTTGGGTTAGGTTACCAGGGATACCTTTATAGTATTGGGCTGAGGAACACTTTAGGTGGATTGGAAATATGTTGGGCAACTACTTGGAAGCAAATTTCTCTTTTGAGGCAACAACAATTCAGAAGGTGGCAAGGATTCTGGTAAGCATAAATGTAAGAGAAGGTTTATTTGATAGCATGGATTTGAAATGGGGACCTTACACCTTTGCACAAACTTTGGATTATGAAAATGTGTCGTTTCGCTGTAGAAGGTGCCATGAATATGGGCATCCGGCTATTGAATGCTCCTTATCGGTTTGTATGAAGCTTGGTAATTCTTTGAAACAACGGTTTGAGGAGAAGGAGGTTGGGGTTTTACTGGAAGAAGATGTGTCGGGTTTGCAGGCTAATGAACGTCCATTGGAGGAGGTTCCCATGGGGGTTGTGCAGGATGAGAACATTTTAGAGGAGGACGGCACTGTCCCGGAGGTGGGTGATTGTTTGGACATTGCAGAGAACGAACTTCTTCATCCATTGGACACTGCACCGGAGGTTTCTTTGCATTCTCTTACTTGGGCATCAGACAATGTGGCTGGTACTTCTTCTATTCCCTGTTTAAACCCTTCCTTCAGTTTTTTTATTAAAAACTTAACATTTCCTGGCTTTGATTGGGTGGATGAGTTTAGGAATTTACATATTTCTGCACAGTCGTTGGCTTCTCATACTCCTATCCAGCATCATGATGGCTCTTTCCCTATTTTGGAAACTCTCCGGATTGAATGTCCACCTCCCATTTTTCTTGATAATACCCCTATCCCGGTGCAAGTTGTGGCTGAGCCTTCTTCACCCACAGGCTCTTCGGAGTCTGGTTATTTTCTGCGTTCCATGAATAAAGCCACTGGGGGAGGGTTAGGGAAGGAAAAACCTAAACAACCTAAAACTAGAGGAAGGAAGTCCTTCATCTCTCATGCTAAGTCCAGAGCCCGCTCGGATATTAGGAATGGCAAACAATTCTCAATTGAAAGGGCACTTAGAGCAGTGGACGCCCATAAGGATGGGATGAGATGAAGGTTATGTCATTTAACTGTCGAGGTCTTGCTGGTCCCTCCAAAAGACCAGCGTTGCGACGGATGCTACACCTAGAGCATCCTGATGTTTTGATTCTACAAGAAACTATGTGTGGTGGTGATGAAGCTATTGAAAAATTAAAGGCTTGGTTTCCAGGGTGGGGTTTTGAAGCCTTGGATGCGAGGGGCCGATCAGGAGGATTGGCGATTGGTTGGAACGAAGCTAAGGTATGTGTATCCTCTCGGTGGGGGATGCATTCGGTTTTGGGAATTTCTTGCAAATTCCTGGATTTTGATAGAATTTTCACTATTGCAAACATTTATGGTCCATACTGTGAAAGGGAAACGTTTTGGACCTCTCTACTGGATAGAGAGATGCTCAGTGGGGATTCTGTGATAATGGGGGGGGACCTAAATTTTTCTTTGGGTCATGCTGAGGTTTGGGGGCCGCATGCTAATGTGGATCCCCTTACAAATTTCTTTATCAGGAAGTTATCTGAAGGAAATTGGATCGATGTGGAGCCTGTTCAATTAAAGCCATCCTGGAGGAATAAGAGAATTGGTTTGGATAGAGTGGCAAAGAGGTTGGATCGTTTTCTCCTTTCTGAGCATTTAGTGGAGTCAACTTTCTTTGTTCATTAATGGATTGGATCAGGGGGAAACTCAGATCATGATCCAATTTTTTTGGAGATGAAAGATGGCCCTACTAAACCTCTTGCACCTATTAAATTCAATAAGGTATGGCTGGAAGATTCGACTTTCATGGAGCTTATTCAGCAGCATTGGATACCTTATCATACGGGGTCGATCCATTCTGCAGCCTTCCATTTTGCGGAGAATATTAGAACACTTAAGGAACCTATAAAAACTTGGGCTGCAGAGAAGAGGAGGAGGGACAATAGGGTGCTTAAGGATATTGAAGGTGAAAAAGCCGCTATGTCTGATGAGGCAGGAGGTGGGTTCGGTTCTCAAGCTTCTAAGGACCATTTAGTACATTTGGAGAATCAAAGGAACAGATTACTCTTACAGAATGAGGAGACTTGGATATTGAAGAGCAGGGCCATTTGGCTGGAAAGTGGGGATGATAACTCCAGATTCTTTCATGCTTATGCAAAAGGAAGAAGATCTGCCAATACTATATGGAGCCTTGAGGATTTGGAAGGTAATTCTATGTCTACTTTTGAAGGGTTGGCCATTGTTGGGGTTACTCATTTCAGGGATCTATTCAAAGCCAGTGAGAGAGTGAATATTGAAGAGGTGATCTGGGTAGCACAGCTTTTCCCACGGCTTGTTGAAGCGGAGGATAACAGGAAGCTGATGGCCCCCATTTCAAGGGATGAATTAAAGGAAGTATTGGATAGTTTTTAGAAGGATAAGAGTCCTGGGCCTGATGGGTGGACTATAGAATTTTTTATAGCTCTTCATGATATTTTAGGCAATGATCTTTTACAGCTTGTTGAGGATTCAAGGAAGAATGGCAGGGTTCCATCCAGCATCAATTCCACATTCATAACCCTAATACCTAAAGTGGATACTCCATCTTCTCTAAATGATTTTCGGCCAATTTCATTATGTAATTGTGTGTATAAGATCGTTACTAAAGTGATTGCTAGAAGACTTAAACCTATCCTATCTAATCACATCTCAGAAGAGCAGTTTGGGTTCTTGGAAGGGCGGCAGATTCATGAGGCGATTGGCATTGCCCAGGAAGGTTTACATAGCATTAAGACTAGAAAATTGAAAGGAGTTGTGATAAAAATTGATTTGTCTAAAGCATATGATAAGGTGAGCTAGCTTTATATTCGTCTCATGCTTACACATTTAGGTTTTGAGATTGGTTTTATTCGTTGGATTATGAGCTACATATCTTTTGTATCCTTCTTTGTCTTAATGAATGGAGCGGCAACCCCGTTCTTTCATTCTGGACGAGGTTTACGTCAGGGCTGCCCCCTTTCTCCTTTGTTATTTTTATTGGTGGTAGAGAGCCTGAGTAGGGCTTTAAAATAAGCTAAACGGGTCGATGAATTTGAAGGGATTTCGGTGGCCCCGGGTATTTCCCTTACACACTTACTCTTTGTGGATGATATTTTGATTTTTTGTTCCAGCTCAAGAAAGTACGTTGATAGACTCAAAGAGATTCTAAACCTTTTCTCTATTGCAATTGGCATGGAGATAAACGATGGGAAATCCTCACTCACTGTTTCTCTTTTGAGGGAGGAGGACTATAATTTATATACTAATTCATTTCCTTTCAAAATTCTCACTCTCTCGGACAGGTTAAAATATTTGGGATTTAAATTGAAGCCTAATGACTACTTAAAAAAGGACTGGTCCTGGTTACTGGAAAAGCTGGAAAAGAGGTTGAAGAGTTGGAGTTTCAAGTGGATTTCGCGAGCAGGGAGGCTCTTCCTAGTTAAGTCTGTGCTGGAAGCTATCTCGGTTTACTGGATGTCACTTGCTTGGATCCCTAAAGGGATTTTAGAAGCTGCGAGGAAGATTTGTTTTAATTTTCTGTGGAATGGAAAGGAAGAGGCTCATGTTACTCCATGGGTGAAGTGGGACAAAATTGCTGTTCCAAAAGCCTTGGGTGGGTGGGGACTAAAGAATATTTTTCACTTTTTTAAGGCTTTGGCTGCCAAGTGTGGATGGCGTTTAATTAAGTTCGATGGCTTCTGGGATAGGGTTATGGTGCAGAAATATATTGAGCCTGATATTGTGGAAGAATGGATCAGGTCCCCTCAAAAGGTTCATACAGGTGGATCGGTCATATGGAAAGCCTTGGTGACCTCCTTTGATGTTATAGAACATAATATTGCCTGTGATGTTGGTAACGGACATAGGGTGAGGATTGGCCGTGATCCCTGGGTAGGATGTGAAGCTCAACACATTTTGTCAGAGGGTCTGTTGGAGGTGTTGAGGCAGCAAGATGTGCTCTTTCTTAATCAGTTGGTGGATGTGGAAAATGTATGGATGGGAAGTCCAACTTGGAGGAGGGATGATTCATTCGGATTAGGAGTGGAGTTTGAGGAAGAACTAGGATAGTACTTAAGAGCACTTAGTAGGGAACAGATTTTCCTGAATGAAGAAGAAGACACTCTCATTTGGGATGGGGACCCATCCGAAAATTACACACCAAAAGGCGGGTATATGTGGATTAGTGTGAACTATGTGGATAGAGAGCTGGTTTGGTGGTGGAAATCAGTATGGAGACTTCAATGCCCGCCCAAAACCAGATTATTCATGTGGTGTGTTTTGGCTAATAGGATTCCGACGTGGGACTTTCTACAGAAAAGAAGCTGCCATGGTCCCAGTAGATGTTACTTGTGCAATTCTCATGAGGAAACTGCTCTTCATCTATTTCTACAGTGCAGCTTCTCTAAGGAGGTATGGATCATTATTTCCAGAATTTTAAAAATACCTCTGCCGTGGGATGGGAACACACTTGAAGAGGCTTGGAGAAGGTGGTCAAACAGTGTTGTCTTGAGTGGCGTTAAATCACTACCCCCGGTAGTAATTTGGGGTATTTGGCTCATGAGAAACAGTTGCTTGTTTAATGACAAAATGGGAATTCTGGCTCTAGTGGCCATTAACAGTTGTGGGATATTCCTATCTCTTAAGCGGACTCGTCAGGCTTCTCTTCCTCGATGTATTCAACCTATGGAAATTGATAGATCCCAGCCATGGGGTTTCTTTGATGGGGCTTGTCAAAATGACCTCTGTGGGGGAGGGGTTGTTCTTTACTTGTCACTTGTTCATTTCTATGTGATGTCGTTTGTTTTGGGAGGGGAACCAACAATTGGCCAGAGATACTCAGTCTCAAACTTTTGATTTCATATGCTGTGGAACTTACTATCCATAAACTTAATGTTTTTGGAGACTCTTTGAATGTGATCAATTGGGTTATTGGCACTTACCAATGTAGAAGCCGGAGGATTGCTTCAATTTTGGAACAAATACAGAACGTCACTCACACCTTGGAAACTTTTACTTGCAGGCACATATATCATGAAAACAATGTTGAGGCGGACAAGGCCTCAAAGGAAGGGCTGCTTATGGGGGTTGGAATTTCTTAATTTTTGAATGGCATTGAATGTGCTTTCTATCATAAGCCATTCATAGAATGATCGAGTGATAGCAGGTTTTTATTACGGGTTTTAGTTATGGCCAGTTTTCTACTTCAAACAGTCTGGTGAAAGACTGATGTTTTGCAGTTACTCATTTTTGCAAATATAAAATTCGGTTATGTAAACTACTTATCAGTAGTTATTTTGTAATGGTCAAGGCAAGTTTTGTATAGTTACAAAAGAAGTTAATATACTAGTTCATTGTGAAAGATGTTTTTGCCCACGTAGTGAGAACATCGGTTTTCTTTTTGGCTATCAACAGGATGCTCGCTCCAGCAGTTCTAAATACCACTCTAAATGAGTGTGTCGATCAATGTAATTTCGTACTCTATGGATGAAATGAAATTACGCTTTTTTTCGGGGAAAAAAATATTGGATCCTTTATTAATTTAATTAAAAACAAATCAATTCTTTCAAAAATATCTTAAAAGAAACTGGACCATGTGGCAATCATGATCTTTTCTATGTGCATTTATTGTTTGATTACTTCCATTAAAAAGGAAATGGTGTTATTAACTTATGAGTAATGATGGGATGACATATCCCATCCAATTGCCAATGGACCCCTATACTTGCCTGGTTACCCCTTTAACCATTGTGTCCATCATCTCGACTTTTATGACTCAATGTAGGTATTAAATTCACATGGACTATCAACAAAGGAACAACTTTTGACGTGTCTGAGGGGGTTTTCTAGTTTTCATCACAACGTCATAGCTCGACGTCACATCTAAGAGATTTTATTTTACTACAACCGTAGGCAACATTTTGATGCAACCTAGAGACTTTCTTCTACCACAACACAAATGCTTTCCTTGGATGAAACCCTATGGTCTTATTATTCCTTGCAGAGACTATATGTTTCCTTATTTTGAATTAGTATGAAAAAACTACTTTAGAAAACATCAAATTTTATAAAGTCAAATGAAATAATCATATTTTTGAATATTTTTAATTAAGTTTTTTCTCAATGTTTAGTGGACAATGGCTGAAGATTTGACGTTTTTTATCATTGCACAGATTAAAAACAAATAAAAATACCACATACCTTACCACTTTACAAATTTTGAAAAAAATCATATGGCATTATTATATTCATAAAATCAGATGACGCGTGGATTTTGTGGGTACATATGTCTAAATTTCAGCCTCTGCAACTTACTCCTATCAAATCAGTCAATTGAAAACTCTGTATGCATGTACGCACTGTTCACAATGTTCAACCTTTTTAGTAGGTTTGGGTTGTTCCACCACCCAGAATCTCTCTTCTAGTTATCAGGCCTAGACGTCTCAGGTTGGACTCACTCTCAAAGCCATTTTCAACAAGGGTTCTCTTGCGTATTTGAAGTCTTTGTGTTTTTTCCTTTTCTTTCTGTGATTTCTTTCTTTGAGGATTATTGTGCTCATATGGCTATTGTGTTTTGCAGATAAATGTGGTAGATAATGGAGAATTTACCTTTGTGAATGGGAGCTCTGTTGATAACCGTTTGGCTAGAATCCAGACGCAGAGGATGCAAAATGACACCTGTCTCAATGACAATGCTTTTCCTGTGAAGGTGCCTACGTCTCCTAGAAAAGGAGATCTATAGGGTTTTCTGCTCAGTTTTCTGAGCAAAAAAGGCAAAGGCAACAGTTGTAGTCCATTAGGTTTTTTATTTGGTTGTCGGCGCTGCTATTTTCATTGAACATAAATGAGAGAATGGATTTTCCCAAGAATGAAAGCTTAATTGTTCTATTTTATGTTTGTGGTGCTTCTTTGGCATCTCTTACCAAGGAAACAACCCCGAGATTGTAAGGGGAGATCTCGGAAGAAGGTCGAGGTTTCCCAGTCTTCTGCCAACAACCTGTCTTTAGCTAAATTTACGACTAGTGATAGTGCTTTGAAGTTCACACATATTGTACACACCCTGTCAAGCTGTCACCGACGGGTTAGCTTTTATTTAGCGGATTTCGACATTTGGAATGCCTTTCGTACATTGTTTTGAGTGCAATTGTATGCTAGGAGATAAAAGGCCATGAGATTTGATCTTTTGATTAAATACTATAAAGATGGAAATCTATGTGAGTCGATACATATCATGGTATTTGATCCTGTGTCTTACATGGAACTCTCCAATGGAAGGAACTCGAATTGGTTATAAAAAGAAATGGGTAAAAATAAACCTATGCTCTTGCAACCCTTATAGGATATTACGTATATAGAGGACCAATCGCTTATGCCAGGTAAATTGAATCTTCCTTTCTTGCTACAATATTGGGTTTTTTCCTTGTTCTATAATTGAGGTATTAAATTAGTAATGTTATTTGGAACTTTTTCGAATTAGATTTCATTTTGTAGATGGAAACTTTACCTTTTTTTCAATATTTCCTTATCAAACGTGGGTTTTCCAGTGCACTATCCTTCACATCTTTGGTGGTTTTGCTATGTTGGTATGCCCTACTTTGTGGACCAACTCAAATGGTTTTGGTGTGGTGGTATGTCCTTTGTGGGCCATTTTTTATTGTGACAATTTTATGTTATCGCTGTGTATATCTTATAGTAATGGATTATCTCTACATGACTAATTCCCAATTCCAACTGGTTTCCTTTCAACATGCATAAAAATTTGGATCATTTTTCTTCGTTTGGCTTCTATGTTGTGTTGTCTAAATGTAAAAAATTTGTTGTTTGATTGTAAAAAAATTCAGTGTTATACTAGCAAGCCATTAAATATGAGAAGGGGTCATTCATCACATCGATTGGTTCTCTTACTACACTTTTGGGATCCAAGACTGGGCATTGTCCCAGAGATAAGCGTGTTATCCTGATTCTGCCTAAAACGAAAACAAATAAACATAAAAATGAATAGGACTTTTGATCACAAAAATACCATATTTGTGTTTCAATTATGATCCATATTTCATACCTCTTGTTCCTCATATATGGAGCAATCAACTGTGCACATAAACACATCCAAGCACAACACATATCGTATTTGGGGACGCTATATATAAGTAGTTCAAAATCCATAATGGTTAAGAGATCAACGTGCTATTCCTAAGTAACGTCTTTAATTTGTTATATTCTTATCTAAAATTCTGCTTGTATCATTTTTTATTTTTAATTAAAAATCTAAAAGCTTAGGAAAGCCTGGATGTATCCAAGCGAATGGTTTCATGTCTGATTTAGGATACCTATTCTAATTGAAGTAGTGCCAATACTATATTAAATTCACTCATGTGACATTCAGCCCTTAAAAAATTGCAATAACTTGATAACATATAGATTGTAAATGTAATTGATACCCAAGGGATTATTTTAAGAACCATTCATTGGATTCTATGAAGGATCCAAATTTCAATGTCACCTTGAATGAGCATGAAGCATCACATTAGAGAAAGAAAAAAGAAGGCATGTTTCACTGTGTTTTTTAAATATACATATTTAAATAGTATGGGTGCTATTGTTGTCTCCTTGTTTGTTTCCTTTGTCTGAATTTGGGTGTGGAGTTTGGAGTATGGGGGTTGCGGGATAAGTGGTGAGATATGTATTTGTTTGGCATAGTATTATCTGTTGTGGGGCTCAGGGGTCCTCAGCTTTTGGTTGGGGAATTGGTTGGCCAAATTTTTTTGCGGCTGAGGAGAAGAATGCCGCGGAAGATAATAGTAACTGAGCAACTAGGAACATCTGCAACCAACCAAGTAAGTACTTCTAGCTGTGCTAGAGTAGATTTAATTCAGTGGTTCAAAATAATTGTCTGCATTAATTTATTTACAATTCTGTTATAAATGATTTGTTTCTATTCAGTCAAATTTAATTAAATTAAATTTTCCTTCACCGTTTAGCTACTTGAGTAAACTTAGTTCTCCAACCCACAAATTGTATGAACATATTTGAATACTTTAACATATTTTGTAATTTTCCGAAATCATTTATTATAAATTAAAGACAGTTTTATTTTGATAATTAAAACCTTAGTTACTAGCCTAATTAGCAGGTTGGTTATTACATATGGTATAGGGCGACCAGGTTCAAAACTAAAAGGGCCAAACAAGGTTGTTTATTAGTTAACTGTTCACTGGTTCTTCATAGGCCAAATCGCCCCAACTGGATAAATGTTGTCTCGTAAATACATTGTAGTTGTTGGTGCAAATAGAGTAATTACATAAAATGCTCTTAGCACCAAAATTAGTTACAAAGAAGATTAAACTAAATATATACTTGAAATATGATGGCCCTGTGTGATTGTACTTTCAGTTATTACATAGGACTGGAGGGTAAGACAACAAGAAATAACAGTAGCTTGGATACGATAGAGCAAAATTTCTCAAAAACATCTTTTTTTAGCAAAAGTTGTGTTCAAAGGAGAAACAATGGGAGTCTTAAAACTAGGTAAACATGAGTTTCCCAAACCTCTTGTTAAAATGGATTGTGCCGCCCTCAAACATTTAGGTATAGTATTGTGCCTCATAGGAAAAACCATCACCAACCAAATCCTACAAACTATCGGTTTAGTGACTTAACAAGTAATTTCCAGTACTCTGTATCAGCCTGCAAACGCTTTAAGACAGTTTCTAGTCAATATTTTAGCGATGCAAGATAGATTTTACTGATAGAGGATCAGTAAAAAAAATTTACTGATAGATTTATAAACAAGGATGAAGTAAGTAACCGTCTTTGCTATATCTTGAAAAATGACTCTAGAGCTTAAGTAAATTTGGTTTTCCCTTTTCCAACAATGGTATGAATACCTATGGTGTGTTCCTCATAAATTTGGGTTCTTCTTCATTATGTAGCTCTGTGTCTTCATCACTATCCGAGTCATCATAGGTATTCATCATCCTAACAATGTCTCTCCAAATTCTCAAATTGTTTTTTCTTTTTTCATTTGTTGTTCATAGAAATTCATCCTCTGAAAGTGCTGAAACTCTTTCAAAATTATCCAATTTATCCTGAGCCTTGACAATCTCCTCAACAATCTAATCAATCTCACTATCACTTTCATCAGGATCTTGTTTGTAATCTTCATTGGATATTCTATCCTGAATTTAAGCAATTTCATCAGAACAACCTCCTCAAAAAGACCACTAATATCAATCTCAACTAGTCCACACATAAGGGAAAGTGAAATGATACAATTGCAATACACGTCACCCTAATCGATCTCAAACCTAAATCTAATCACACTGCTTACTTCAACAAAATTATCTGGTTATGAGAATCAACAGAGATTATCTCGTGACGAGAATCAATAGCGATTATAATTGAATGTTATTAATAGAGGTTGGAAGGTAATAAGCCATTGCACAAAGTACTGACAAAAGAAGAAATTCGTTTTTGAAAATTGATAACAAATGGTATTTTCATCGTTGAAGGCCATTAAGCATAAGTCACATGTCCTCATTCATCCACATCATCTAAATAATTTCATTACTTCTGCTAGTATCCCTTCGATTACAGAACCCAATATGCATGGCATGAAAGCATTTATATGAGCCATTCCGGTTCAAATACGAAGCATCACATCATTGAGGCATGCATCAACAACCCTATGCAATACAATACTCGACCTCTCGTGGCTCTTGGTTATAATAATAGGGAAATTCCTAAAAATAGTAAGAAAATACAACATTTGTTTGTCCCACGCACTTTGCAGCATGGACACGACTTGCTTTACATTAAATACAGGTTTGGACAGAACCTACATATGAAAATTTTATTGCTTATATCGATCAACACAATGATAGCTACAAAACAACCATGGATCGATCCATGTATAGAACTTTAATAATAATACCACATCCTCGTTATGTACGGTTGTTGAAAGAAATAACCTAACCCAAATTTGCACTTGACGTCCGCTTGGTTTCTTCTTTTCCATCTACCAAATCAACCCTCAAAACAAATGCTCGTGGCATAGATCTTCAACAGTTTGTAGTTAAAGGAGCTTCACATACCAAGAAATCCCATAATTGCAACTCTCGATGCAATCCGTGGCTTAAATTAAAAGGGTCACTTCATCCATTTAATTCGATACATCTTTGACCACCGTGCCCTTTAGGGAGACATTCATTTTTTTGAAGAACAGTGCAATATGCTTGGGAGAGAGATCATCCTACCTCTCCTCCAATGATAAAAAGAAAGGGATACTAAACATGTTTAATGTTCAATAAAATTATATCTAACACAATATTATGTAATTTGCAACAAAACAATTAATATACTATAGTTAATGTGGAATCTAAAATATTTAATACATATCCTTATATAGATAACATTAATTTATCTTTATATAGATAACAATAATTTAAAGATAACAATAATTTATTTTTGTATAGAGAACAATAATTGATCAAGATGATTAAAAATATTTATAAAATTGAGTTTTAAATTTAATTAAATTATCAAAATTCGAAATTATTAGAGAAATTTCAATTTTCCAAAATCATTTAATTTAAACACATTACAAAGAGAAAAAGTTAGTGCACACTAGACTAGTCCCAAATCCTTGACACGATGAGCATGATATATATCTAGAAAGGTAGTGGTGGGCCATTGGATCTTGACCATTTCTTCCATCCTTGATTTTGTTGGCTAACATATTCAAAATAAACTTTTGGTGTGGAGTTGAAAGATTGATAGCTTCTCTCAAGTTGTCTTAAAATGCATATTTATTTTAATTTTATTTTGGGCAAAGGGGAAATTCATGAGCATGCATCAAGTCACCTACCTTGCGTAACAATAAGTCAAGTTGTCTTAAAATGCGTATTTATTTTAATTTTATTTTGGGAAAAGGGGAAATTCATGAGCATGCATCAAATCACCTACCTTGCTTGACAATAAGTCTAGCATGAGGATCACGTCTAAACATTTTGGATTATTGACTATTTTAACACCTTTAAGAAACATAAATAAAAAATTTGAGCAATATTTTTTTTAGTTTTATTATGGTTTGAATTAAAAAAAACATATTGAAA
Organism: Larix kaempferi; assembly: GCA_027924585.1. Lineage (NCBI taxonomy): Eukaryota > Viridiplantae > Streptophyta > Pinopsida > Pinales > Pinaceae > Larix > Larix kaempferi. Next base: position 4,570,282 of record BSBM01000826.1, on the reverse strand, counting down.
AAGGTAAAGAATCCGATTTTAATTTTTTTAATATATATATATATATATATATATATATATAATTTAAAAAAATCGTAGATATAATACCTAATTTTAATGCACAGTCATGGATAGCTTGATAAAAAAATTATTAAAACAAAGGAAAAAAATAGCACCAAGTAGTAAACTACTATCATAAAATCAAAATAGATAAAAAAATCAAATCATATTGGATGATCAAATCATTCAAAATAGAATCATTAATTATAAAGTGACCAATTATTGAGTACAATCTGCCAATGCCCTAACTTATATCATTAATGTAACTAACATTGCAACACATTAATTTTTGTTTTTTTAATTATTTATAGTTTTTGACAATTCTAAATATTTCTTTATAAATTTATGTCAAATTTAAAAAACCTCTCCACCAATTAAAATAAAAAAACTTAACAATTTTAAAATTATATAAAAAAATTGTTTTTCAAATATTTAATTTAATATTGAAACACTTGAAAAAATCTTTTATGTAAATTTGAATATGCTTGTCAACTAATACAAAGTCAACCCATATTTACTATGAGAATGAAAAGTTTATATCCCTACCAAACACGGACATAATAATATTAATTCAAATTATATCATAATATTATTTAAAAGTTAGATTTTAATTAAAATTATATCATAATATTATTTAAAAGTTAGATTTTAATTAAAATTATATCATAATATTATTTAAAAGTATATTTAAAAGTATATTTAACATGACATTAAGAAAATATGTGATTTTAGATTTAATAAGCTAGATTAGTTTTTACCAATTTTTTAGTATATTAATAATATCATAGCTAGTAAAATTATGTAAAGCTCAATTGAAATATTATACAAAAATCATTGAGAGACTTATTTTAGTTTCAAGAAGTTGAAAAAAATAAATAAGTTAATAATATCAATAAACATAAAAAAAATAAAAAATGATGTTTGATAATGTTAATATTTTAAGATATTATTAGTACTAATGAATCTCTTTGTATAATAATAAAACATTCTTCTTTCATATAAAGAAAAATAAAGATGCAAAATAAAGATATTTATATCCATATTTTTATGTTTACAAAATATTTAGAAAATTATTCCTTAGAGTCATTTAACATTACAAATCATCAATGAAGTAACGGATATAATGATGTCCTTCCAATGGATGTTAGAAGTTTATAAAAAATAAGGGAATCCCTTAATGCCTAGCTCTTCATCACAAGAAAAATTGCAAGAAGTGCAATATGATGAATATGTGCACAGAGAAATAGGGAAAAGATAAGTCAACTACCCCTAATAGAGCTACCTCAGGAGAGGTGGCAGCAACTTGGATGGAAAACTTGCCTTGTTGTTTTGAGTTGCAGAGCCATTCTAGTAACTTTAAGGTCAATTTGGATTCATACCAGCTTAAGGATAGTGCATTACTAAGGTGGAGACATGTGTAATCCCTCTATCTCTACCTTGACCAAGGAATAATTGAAGCTGGATTTCACCATAAAATGCCTCTTGTAGAATGCATAGAATGAGTTCCATGATCTTGAAAAAGGAACAATGACTATAATGGAATGAGGATTGATTCAAGGAGTCACTAAGATATGCTATGTATTTGAATATTGAAGTCCTAATGATAAAGAAGTTTTTGTATGAGTTAAATAAATTTCATACTTCTATGAACCATACAAATTAGCTTAAGCAACAAGCTCAACAAGGTGGTTCCATAACCAAGAGTCTGTTTTGGGTTCAACACAGTCACCTAATAAGGCCAAGTGATAGGAACTGCTAATATCTAAGGATGCTGGAGTTGTGCAAGACCACTTTATGAACAATTGCCCTGAAAAGAATAGTATTTTTTGGGATAAAATATCTTATGAGATAGAATTTAGTTTCATTTAAGCTTAAGCGATAGACTTGATATTGATAATAAAATGGTTTCAAGATCTTCAGAATGAGTACTTGACATTTTGAAGGTCAAGTTGTTGGCAATGATATACCATTAATGATTGATTCTAGCAACAAAGATGAATATATATAGTACATGAAATACTGAGTTATAAGGTTGATTAAAATAAAAGAGCTACTTAGAATAACACAAAATTATGCAAAATACTTGTGTTGAAGGTATGCCTTCTAGACTCCAATATTGGTTGAATTTGTAGAATTTGTTTTTCATGTCTCTTCTCAATTTTAGCTTGAATGATTTATTCACTTATTCAATTTGTAGATTCAAATGGCAGGGACAAAGTTGCGCGCGGATCTTGTTTTAACAAAACATGATTAAATGAAATGAAAATTACTCAAAGGTGGTGCCTATACTTCAATAAAAAAAACTTAGAAAAATAAATAAATTGCAATCTGAAATTGTCTACAAGACTGTACCACTTGACTAGACTCAATTAACTCAACACTTTTTAACTGCATGGTTAAGACTTACTCTATTGATGTGACTAGACTGATTGGCTTGTTCACAGTTCAAGTCACTCTCTCAAGAGTACTACAACTTAGCTTTGAGGAGTAGTGAAAGGTCTTAGTTGGGCATCATTCACCCATCCCTACCGAAGGTTTCATGAGTGAAATTTATTGCTCTTGAACCTTTAATTGTTAGGATAATGAATAGGTCTAATCAATACATCTATAGGTTTTTAGGGCCTCTAAAGTACTTGTTGCTATAGAGCAACATTTCTCGAAAGTCAAAACTCTATATTTGATATGGTGATTGTGTCATGCTTTCTATTGTGACTTCTCTATTGTATAGTGATATTGTGCTAGGAAGAGGTCTTCTTCTAGCTCCATCAACTCAACAAGCTATCTATGAGTTGGATCTTCATCCAAAATCTTTGTAGCTTATGCAATGAACAAACTTGGTACTAGAAATTAATGCTTCCCTTCCATATACCAAACTTAAAAAAGAGTATGTTTTGTGAGATTTGTGGTTGTAGTTTGGTGTGCCCAAGTGTTGTAGGTACCTTTTCATGCCAATTGTCTTAATTGACAACATCTACCTTCATCAGACCCTATTTTTGCATTTAGTTGAAGGCCTTGACAATCTTGTTAACTTGTGAGTGATAAGGACTACTAGTGTGGTGTTGCACCCAAAATTGCAGAGTTAAGGTTGTAATATTACAACTCATGAAGTGTGTCCCATGATCATTTGTAAAACTCTTAGGGCATTGAAACTTGGATATGATAGTTTTGACGATAAATTTTATTGTGTTTGTCTTGCAATCTTGAGTTATCATTTCATATGTCCATCTAATAAGATAATTAGTGGTCATGATGATGTATCGGGCCCCTAAATGTCTAGTTGGTGAATTGATGGACTCGACAAAGTCTACGATCCCTTTTTAATGGTTGTAGGGAAACCATTGTTTATAGCAGTAGTTCATCTCTCCTAGATAGTCATTTATTTCTCTAGCATACATCACGAGATAGAGAATACTCCTTGGTGTCTTTGAATAGCATTGAACACCACAATCCTACTTGTAATACCTTTTAGGTCGCCACCTTACTATCAAAGTGGCTACTTTCTACTTTGTTGTGGATTTCCCATAGAATTCCCTATTCTTCATGGTTCATCACATAACACTTGATAATTCCATCCATGCCTAATTTTTACAATTTGCCTACAAATAGTTGATAGTCTAATTCTTTGACTACTAACTACTTTTTGTGTTGTGCTGAACACTCCTTTGGTGCAACCCTGGAGCGATGAAGGTGGTGATGTATTTCAAGTAGTTTGGTACTGCTTCAATCCTAAACAAATTAGAGTTTGGAATTTGGTCATCCAACAACCCACTTTGTACAAGTGCTCGAGTCTAACATTTGTCTTTCCCCTCTTATGAAAAATTCAAAGTCAAATTCTTGGAACAATTGGAACCACTTGTATATTATACCCTCCAACACTATCTTATTCACTAGGTATTTGAAGCATAATGGATGGTGAAGAACTTGAAATCCCCCTAAAAGGTAGTGCCTAATTTTTTGCAATTAATAGACCATCACTAACCCCTCCCTCTTAGTGGTGGTGTATATGCAGTCAGTTTTTTATAATTTTTACCCTCAAAGTAAATTGGATTGTCCAACTTTCCTTCCCTGGGTTGCACCAAGATGACTCCTAACATAATGTTGGATGCATCTCCATGTACATGGAATTCAACAACACAATTTGGGAAAACTAGGATGGGAGTGATCACCAAATTTTCCTTCAAGGTGTAACTTCATAGTTGTTTAGAATTCCACTATTCGAAAGAACCCCTTTTCTATAGCAACTACTCCATTGGGGAAACGATGGACACATACCCCTTAATGAACCTTTGATAGTATTTTGTGTGGCCTAGTGTTGACCATAGGGTATGAACATTTGTTGGGGATTCTAGATTAACGTTTGTTGGTATCTTAGTTGGATCCACTAGTACATTATCTCCGTAAAAAAGGTGACCTAGGACTATGTTGAATAGTGTGTAGAAAATACACTTCAAACATTAGTAGCAACATGATGACATGATCCTTCTACAAGCCATACATGGTCAAGTTATTTAGATATAATTCCAAGAACTTATGTATATATTCTCTAAATGCTACAATAACTATCCTGAAAACATAATTGGTGTGTTCTTTACCCTGAATGGCGTCATGTTGTACATGTAGGAACCCCACTTCATGGTGAAGATTGTCTTTTTCTTATCTTTCTCTGCCATCTACACCTAGTGATAACCCAATATCCATCAATAAATGAATAAGCATACGTTCTTGTCACTTGATCCAATAATTCATCACTAAAAGTATAGGGAATGGATCATGAACGCAGGCTGCATTCAATCCTCGGAAGTCTACACAAACTCTTGTGTTTCCTTCTACCTTCTTATCTTGGATTACTATTGAACCGATCCAATTTAATTCTTCTACTAGGAAAATCAAGTAAGGATTCCAACATTTTATCAATTTCCTCCTTCACCCTTTTCTTGATCCTAGGAGTAAGGTATCTTCTGAATGAGTCTTTCATTTGGCTTGAGTTCTATCGTCATTTATCCTAGCTCTCAATTTATTCATTTCATCTCTATGAAACTCTATGGAAATAGGGATGCATATTCTTGCAGGAGGAACACAACTTTGAACATTGTCCCATAATCCCAATGGTCCCAATGGTCCTCAATGGTTCCCTATGCAATTTTTTATGAGATTTTCCACTATTTTTTTTTTATCTCTTCCCTGATATTCTTAGAAAGAAGGTGCCACAACCTCTCCAAGTCATTCTCTTCTTCTAGCTCTTTTGTTATTTTGGCACAACACTTAAATGTTGAATGATAATCCTCCCATTTGTATATTAATTCTTCTTGTTAGTTCTCGGGTTGATGCGCTTTGTAGACATATTCTGGTTGTTAGGTTCTTTGTAGACATATTGAGGGTCTTACCTAGGAGGGAGAACATCAAACAAACCATTTATTAAGATTATCCATTTGTGGGTCTATATTTTGGCCTCCTTATGTAGGTACTAAGCCTTGTGGATGGGGCCTAAGGTGTCGTAAAGTCATGTACCCATAGTTGTTCAAAAAAGTATTTATTTTCTAGAATTCTAGGAAGTCAATTGGGCCTTCTTCCACCCCCAAAATATTGATCACTTGGTTCTTGGGTGACAAAGTAAATATATGTCACAAAGTTGGTTTTACTTTCTCTCAACTATCAAATTCTTCTCTATGGCTATCCCACCAATTTTTAGGATGGTGTAGACTTAAATGTTATGTCCAAGGATGAAACCCACTGCTCTCAAAGAAGGGATAGGCTTAGATCCTCCATGAAATCCTTGATGTACCCGGGCCCATTGAAGATAGGTGGATCTCGTATCCCTATCCCAATCCATCAAACAAACTTTATCATAGCACAATGATGAGATGACATCTTGTGGTTGTTCTCATGTCAATCTTGGAATGCTTCCTGAAAATTTAAATTGTGTGAGAAGATGATCCTCCCATTTATCGTTCCATCTATCGTTGGATTTATGTAATTGTCCCTCATGTTAGCCATCAAATTATACAGTTAATACACTATATCACCATCCATCATATCGTCCATGGGTTCTATATATCTATCCTCATTCATAGGGTCAATGTGATGAATGAATTGGGTTCCATTTGCTTCGAATGACATATTCCCCATTTCAAATTGATGATTACTTCATTACAGTTGGCCCACTTGAACCACAACAGAATGTGATAAATGTATTTTTCATCAACAAATTTGATGACATAGAAATCCACCATTGTCTTAATGCTGCCTAGATTCACCTCAATCTCCTCCAGATGGAAAACAATCGGATATATTATGTACTTATTTGTAAGCTGTAACTAGACATGTGGATACACCAATCATGGCATCCCCATCATTTTTGACAATTTCTTTGGGATGATATTCACATCATATCCTAGATCCAAAATGACATCTCATAATTCATATCCCCATATTTGAACATCCATATTAAATTCTCATATGGTTCAAGGTTTCTTCTTGTGGTCAATACATTGAAATTTCCTTTCTGGTAAGAAGCACAAAGAGGTTCTTCTTCCCCCCTTTCAATAAAATTTTCAAGAGATAATCACAACCTCCTCCTTGATCCCTCATCATTTAGGATCTTAATGAAGTTTTGAAACACCTTGTGAATCCATTCTATTTGGGAAACCTCTCCTCTTCCATTTTTTGGGATCATGGGTTGCACTTCTGCCACAAATGGTTAGTAGGGTTCCAGGAAGTCGAATCATTGTTGGTGCCATGGTCTATTATGGCAACGAATTCTATTAGGGCCTCCAAAACCTCTTTGTAGTAAGTTTTTCATCTTTGCTGCATGGAATCTAGGTTTACAGAGATTACCTTCTTTATATGTGGGAACTCTGGTTGGGAATCATCAAATTTTGTGTGCTCTGCCCTTGGGTCATAACATTGATATGTGGATCTCGACTTCTATAATGCACTAAGGCTTCAAATTCACTAAGTTCACAGTCCTTTTCCACACTCTTTTTTTCCATTTACCTATTAACTCTAGCTAGTCTTCAGTCACATGTGGTTGTGAAATGGCCACATCTCACATGTAGGTTTTCTCTCTCTTCTTCATGTATTCTCCAAGGATTTAGATCACAAAACCTAAGTCATGCTCCCTACAATACTTATCCAAGTCAATTACGTATATAGAAAAAAAATTACATCAATGGTGAGTTATGACAAAGGATGTCTCCTTCCCTTATATAGAACAAGTGAGATAGGCCAACATAAAACATGAACTTAGGTCCATACAAGTAGTTGACAAGGCTACCTCACATGAAGGATTATACATACAAGGATAACAAGTGTCATACTAGGGATTTACAAAACCCTAATTTGGTTCACCCTCCAAGCATGACCCTCCTTGAGCTCAATGCCCATCGTCCAAGATGGTGTGATCTCTAACAAGGTGCTAGCCCAACACTCCTTTTCCATGGTGGTTCACTATCACACAATTTTAAATCCAAAAAATCTCTACAATTTGATAATGATGATGATACTATGTGTGTATTCTTATGATCTGGATTTATGTGAGAATGAAATGAAAGAGCATATATAGAACAAAATACATAGATACATTGCAAGGAACACAGTGATACAACAAATTCAAATTCTATTAATTGAATGAAACATAACAAACTATAAAATAAAAGCAACTAGAATGGTGGTAGCTGATCTCTGAGAAGAGATGTGGCGACTACACTCATTAGTCACTGTTGGTCACCCTATATGTCAATTAATTAAAGTTAACACACAGGATGGTCAATATAAATTGTCAAACCCAGGGAAGTCTTTTATTTCAAAGGAAATAAGCACAATCTATGCATAAATAGATCAAGCAACTGATTTAATAATTGTAGATAATAACCCTACCTATATGCTCAGCCAACTCATTCCATAAAGACAACTAATCTAATTCATACATCTAAGAATACAAAGTGCAACAATCTTCCTACAGAAATCAGCCTAGCAGTTTAATGATCTAATAATGAAATTGAACTAGATTACTTTTGCAAGAAGTTAAATCCTATAATTATCAAACTACAGAGTTCAATCTGTCCCAAAATGATCTATCCAGTGGCTACTGTAAATCTACCATTATCTGTCTAATCTAGGAATGCAATTGAAGATACAACAACAACCAGAATTGAAATACAAGCTTGAACTCTAAACTGATAATTACTGGAAGTCGTAGAAAGCATAAATGACTGAAAGATATTGGAATTGAGCTTGGCTGTCAGAGCCGATTAAAACACACATGCAATTAAATAAATTATCCTACACATTCAACTGTCACACCAATCTGCTACAACTATTCAAGATGCAATTTATGAACTACCAAAAGGAAAGCTAATTCTCTGTTGCAGCTACCAATAACATCTGCAATAATTCCACACCACACAACAAAAGTAAAGCTAAACTACTCTACCTACTTAAACCGGCTATCTTTGTGAGAAGGAGGGCCCTGGCCTTCTAACAGAGACGCCAAGAATCACAACAATTTAAGACACGAAAATGAAGAACTCTGCTCTCATATTAATGATGGAAAATCGTCAGTCTCAGTGCTTTGTTATAGCTTATACAAAGTGGTAATTGTCCAACCCCAGGCTACGAGAGCCTTCTGGAATTTATACAAGGAAAATACAGTTTCAGGTCCACTATAATCGTGCAGCAATGAAGATCTATGATCTTCATGCTGCGGAGTTATAGCTAACTGATACAACCGTATTAAACAAGGTTGTTAATCATAAAGGATGTTGTTGCTCTAATAATTAATGGATCAACAGACTCAACAAATGGAATGCAACTTGTCTGTCGCAGCTATGCTCTGTTTCAGTGGAATCTGTTATAGTGAGGATCTGTTACAGCTCACATGGAGGATGTGTTGTTCCTTGGAGTATGAGGAGCTGGTGCTTTGAAGAGTAATAGCTAGCACCACGTGGATGATACACCTACGCTTTAGATTTTGACTAAATGCACTCACAAATGTTAGCATAAACCAAGGGTCAGGATTCGTAACCATAAAAGTATTAGGCATAATTAAATGAAACAATAATGATTTATACCTTGTCAGGATTGCTGAATGATTTGGAAAAGGAATGCATATGGTTTACGAAAGTAAAATAAAATTTGGCAAAATGATGAAATAGTTATGGTTAAAAAGGGGCATTTCCAGGGCCCAACATCTCCCCCCAACTATCCATTTGCATGTCCTCATGCATCAGCTGATTAGTTCGATTCTGAGGCTGACCCCTGTTCTTATTATGCCAGTTGAGGAAATAAAATTTCTAATCATCATTGGTAATGCTGGTTCTTGTGTAACAGCATCCGCCTGCCCTTAACAGCTTCAATCTAAATTATACTTTCAACAAACTTTTAAGGTGGTTGGTTCTTGTGTGACAGCGTCCTTTTCCAGATGATTTTAGTCTGCAAATGACTTCTCTGATTTCCTTGCTTTTGCAGATCCCTGAACTGCTAGGTCTACCATTGTAACTTTAAGCCCTGACAGATTAAAAATATCTCCACATTCTGGACATATTATCTCTTGTTGTACTCCAATTCTCCAAATAAATAGTAAATTCCTCAATTGATCTGCAACTTCCGCCCTTGCATCCACATACTTCTTTGCTTGTTCCCTGCATGTATCCTTCCATTTATCTAGTTCTTCCTGAAGATCTTGCACCTCCTCCTTTAGCAACTCATTTTCAAATAGAATATTATCTAATTGAGGTTCTTCTACAGCAGGTTCTTGTGTGTCAGCAGGTGGTTGAGGTTTAAAAATAGGAGTCCCACTGTCTACCCTGACCAGATGACCTGCTTTTGTTGTAGTGACAATTTCGATTTTCCTCTTCTTCACTGAGCGAGATGACTGGCCCATGCTCATCATCCATCCATTTCTATGAGGCAAGGAGAATCCTATTGCCTTAGAAATAGAGCCAACTCCCTCCTTCTGATTTTAAGTCCTTATGAGTGTGGGAGAAGATTCTACGTTTGAGACTTCTTATTCATTTATTGATACTGCCTTCGCTTGAGGGTTTTCATTTTCCATTTCAGTTTCGGCTGCCCCCGTTTCATCCCCCTTTGTAACTTTCTCCTTATGTATTCCATCTTCCCTCCCCCCAACTGAATTTGAAGAACTCCAGTCCTCATGCAATATTTCTAAAGACAATTCAAGAGGGAGGTTTGGCCAGTCCAGAAATTGATCCCATGTCAAATTATGCTGTGTAAGGGCGCGTAAGATAAGCAATTTAATGAGCCCATGATTTGTGAGAGATGCTAAGGTTTAGCAGTCGGCTGTGTCGTAAATGTGATAGAAGTAAAAATTCATTGATATAAACAACACTATACCTCCCCTCGCAGGTAATATATTTCTTTAAAAAGATTGCAACTTGGTCCCACGGATGTGGAAGAGTTTCCAAGGCTGTTCCCCTACGCAATGGTCGAACACTCTCTCTGGCTGCAAGAAAGTCTTCAACCGCGGTTGGATGATAGCGTTTTTTACTAAACCAGCGTCGCCCAACTCTAGAAAGTCCTGTTACTTCCGTCGGAATTACCTCTGAAACATCTACCCTTATTCCTTGAACCTCTGAATGAGTGTTCGTCAAATTTTGAGCAAATTCAAGGGTTGTTTCCTCATGAAAACCACTCAGGTGTTGAAAATAAGTTGTCCATCCTGCTTCTTGAAAAATGATAAAGACATTTATGTTTCTATACAAGGATTCTATTGTTAGAGGTGCATACCTTACAGGAATACCCATATCACTAGACTTCTGTAAGAGGTTGTAACAAATGTGCCAGTCACAACTCCAACTATCGAATTGTCTGCATGCAGGCACGGTCTATGGATAGTCAAGAGTTGAATTGAGCTGTGTTGGAAAGGTGGCAGCGTTAGTTTCGAAGTAATATTTATGGCTGGTTTGTCGCACGAATCAGATAGAATGATAGTCATGATCAGTAGTACGGGTAGTGGCCTTAAACACGATTCTCACTGGGATAAATGGCAGGGAGGAATGACAGACATAACCATTATTATTTGCGACATCAATAGATGCCTAATCATGTTTATAGTTAGAATCCGTACCTTCACGTTATGCATCCCACTGTGAGTTAATCATCATTGCGCACCAACCATCATAGCCCCCTTTTGTCATCTCCGTCATTAAAAATAAGCATAAATGCGCATGTGCTAAAGTGATGTGGCCACGCCACGCGAGCTAACAGCTACTCAAGACACCCTAAATTTTCCTTCGTGGTAAACCATGGTTGGATCTTGTGGAGCGAGTAACAAAACTAATGCCTAATTGAATCATCATTGGCATCATCCATCGGAGAGCAGTCAAACTGGTGGAGTCACAGCTACTGGATTTGGCGGATTGATAAAAAATAGCGGAGTCACAGTTGTACGGAAGGAGCAGAAACGAAGTGGAAAGAACGAAGTCGCAGCTGCTAGATTTAGCAAAATAAACAAGGATAGCGGAGTCGCAGCTGCTAGGTTTAGCGGAATGGACGAAGGTAGCAAAGTCACAGCTGCTAGAAAGGGGTAAAAATGAAATAGAAATAATGGAGTCGCAAATTCCAAACTTAAAAAGGTGAGAGGAAATAGCGGAGTCGCAGCTGCGGAATTTGGCAGAATGGGCAAAAGTGGCGGAGTCACAACTGCTAGAATAGGAAGAATGAGCAAGGCAAGGAGTTGCAGCTGTGTCAGAATGAAGTAACAATCAATTTTTTAGCTGACTTTTGAAAGATAACGAATCATCCATCTTTTTAAAAAGAGCTTCATTAGATCAGGAACCAATGTAGGGTGTCTACAATCGTCTGACCCAGTCATGACTGTTGTTCTTCAAAACAAACCGATCAAGTGCAAAAAATAAAAATAGATAAAATACAGAATGAAAGAAAAACCAATTATTTATGTACAAAATATGTATGGAAATTGCAGCTTTTAGGAATTCACAGGGTTTGAGAAAGATCCCTGCCCTGGCATTAAATGATACTCTGGATCACCTGCAACCTGCAAAATGAAAGCTTCCCATGAGATCGGCTTGTGATACAGTCGCAGCCGATGACTATTTGCGAATAATGGTACTTTGTTTTCATCAATGGTGATCAATCAGATTGTTCCATTATCAAATACCCAATCTATTTGATAGGGTCCCAACCAATGGGTGTGCAATTTTCCCTTAAAGTCCCTCTTAAACCGTGAATCATACAACAGGGCCCAGTCCCCCTCTTGGAAGACTTTCTTTTTTATACATCGATCATGCCACTTAGAGCACTGTTGTTGGATTAAAGCTGTATGATGTACTGTAGTTGTGCATTTCTCATCCAATTCATTGAGCTCATTCAGTCGGTTCCTCTATGCCTCTGATAAATCCAGGTTTGCTTCCACAACTACTTTCAATGTTCTGATTTCAAATTCAATTGGAAATACAACGTTCTTACCATACACTAACTCATATGGGGAAAAACCAGTGGTGTTACGCCACATAGTATGATAGGCCCATAGTGCCTTTGGAAACCTTTCAGCCCAATCTTTACAATGGCTCTTCACTATTTTTGTCAAAATAGCCTTGATAACTTTGTTTGTGCTCTCCACTTGGCCATTGGCCTATGGATGATATGGCGAAGTTATCCTATGCTGAATATGAAATTTATGTAATAGTGATTCCAGCTTATGAGACACAAACTGTGGTCCACCGTCTGTAATGATTTCCTTAGGTACTCCGAATCGAGTAAAAACCTCTTCATACAAGAAATCAATCACAGCTTGATCATTGGCTTTAACCAGGGCTACAACTTCTACCCATTTGGTCATGTAATCTGTGCAAACCAAGATGTAAACTTTTTTCTTTGAGGGAGGGTTGATAGGCCCTACAAAATCATGAGACCACCTATCAAATGGTTCAACCCCAAGCTATGGCTGCAAAGGAATCTCATCTAATCTGATGGGTTGGCCCATCCTTTGGAAGCTATAACATACCTGAACATACTTCTTTGCATCTCTGAACAATGTAGGCCAGAAATAGCCCATTCTAAAAACTTTATGACCTTTTCTTTTATCAACAAAATGTCCCCCACAGGGCTCATCATGGCAAGCTTTAAGAATGCTAAAGATTTCATCTTCTCTAACCAATCTTCTGATTTCTCAATCAATCCCTATGTAGAAAAGATGGCCATCAATCCAGCAGTACCTAGCACTCTGTTGTATGATATTCCTTTTTTCTCTCTTTGACAGATGTGCTGGGAGCTTACCTGCAGCCAAAAAATTAGCAATATCTGCATACCATGGGGAACGAGCTGATACTACAAACAAATGTTCGTCATGGAAGGAATCTTCGACTAGTAAATTGTCATCACTGTTAGTAAGTTGAGATAAAAAATCTGCAACAACATTTTCATTTCCTGGTCTATCAATAATTGTGATATCAAATTCCTGTAAGAGTAACAACCATCTAGTAACTCTAGCATTTGTGATTGGTTTATTCATTAAATACTTGATAGCAGAATGATCGGTGTGCACAAAAGTAGAATATCCAGTAATATAATGTCTAAATTTGTTGATGGAATAAACGGTGGCAATAAATTATTTTTATGTGACAGTATAATTTAGTTCAGCAGGAGACAATTTTTTACTAATATAGTAAATGGCATAAGGAGCATTACCTTCCCGCTGTCCAAAAACTGCTCCAATGGCAGTATCTGAAGCATGTGAAGAAATGTGAAAAGGCAGATCCCAATTGGGTCCTTGTAAGATGGGTGCTGTAGACAACCTTCTGTTTAGCTCAATAAACGCTGTTTGGCATTCATCATTCCAGACAAACTGTGCATCCTTCATCAATAGGGTGAACAAAGGAGAAGCCAGTTTGGAAAATTTTTCTATGAACCTTCTGTAATAGCCAGCATGCCCCAGGAAGCTACGTACATCCTTCTATGTTCCAGGAGTTTGTATATTTTCAATTACCTTGATTTTGGATGGATCTACCTGGATACCATCAGAAGAGATGAAGTGCCCTAGCATTATGCCTTCGCTCATCATCATGTGGCACTTTTCAGTGCTTAAAGAGAGCTGGCTTTGTTCACAGCGTTTCAAGACCTTTTCTAAATTTTTCAGTGCTTCTTCATAACTATCACCATATGGGGTAAAGTCATCCATAAAAATTTCCATGCAATCATTCACCATTTCTGAAAATATTCCAATCACTTCTCTCTGAAATGTAGCTGGTGCATTGCACAACCCAAAAGGAAGTACTCGGTAGGCAAAAGTTCCCCAGGGGCAGGTGAAAGTAGTTTTGTCATGATCTTCTGGAGCGATCTGTATATGTTTATAGCCACTAAATCCATCTAGAAAGGAGAAATACTTTTTCCCAGACAAGGTATCAAGGACCCGATTGATGAAAGGTAAGGGGAAATGGTCCTTCTGCATTGCTTTGTTCAGTTCTTTGTAGTCCACGCAGACCCTCCATTTCCCATTCTTCTTTGGCACAATCACAAATGGAGAAACCCACTCACTGTCTGAAATTGGGTATATGAATCTTGCTTCCAAATTTTTTTGGATTTCTTCTTTCACTATGTCTCTTAGGTTCATGTTCATCCTTCGTTGTGGTTAACATACAAGCCTGGAGTCGCTCTTAATATAAATATGATGGGTGCACAAATGAGAAGGAATTCCTTTCATGTCTGTGTACTCCCAAGCGAAAGCTCCCCTACGCTATTTCAGCAGAGTGACTAGCTGTTCCAGGTCGTTAAGCGCCAGATTAGGATTCATATTCAATGTTTTTCCTGGCCCAATTTCTACTGGAACACTCTTCAAATTCTTAAGTACTGGAATTATACTATTATCACCGATTAGACTTTATTCTGTAAGCTTTTCTTGTTTTGTTGCAGCTAGAGTACTGTCCAAGATATGATAGACATTTTGATTGTCTGACGTGGGCTCATTGATGAAACTATTAATGGCATCATCCTCTATTTCATCTTTAAACGTTAAGGCTCTCCCTATGGTTAGTAATGGCTGCACACCCTCTTCCTCCTCCAAATCTTCCCATAATAGAGTCTCAGCTTCTGTGCTTGGTCGAGCTAGAGGGTACAGGGTTAGGCTCTTGATCTCAATTCCATTTGAAATGGTCATATATCCTGACCGACAGCTGATACAGGCATCTGCTATGGCCAGCCACGGTCTTCCAAGGATCAGTGGATGTCCCCCCAACTAGGATTTTGGCTGTAACACCAAGAAATCCGCAGGGTATTCCCACGAGTCAACCGAGATCATGAGGTCATCTAGGATCCCTTCAGGCTTGATCGTTGATCTATCAGCAAGTTCCAAAACGGTAGGGGTTGGTCGAAGATTAGTGAGTCCCAATTTCTTCACAATTTCTATGGTCATAACGTTAATAGCTGCGCCTAAATCCACCAAGACATTTGGAATTTGTGTGTTCCTTATGTGAACTGTAACAGTTGGGTTCCCAGGGTCATCGTATTTTTCCACAGGAGCCTTCCCCATTATTAATTCTGAAAGCTTTCCCAACACGTGGACAGTGGGGGGATCCTTAGGCCTTCTTCCTGGTTTCTTGACACATAAATATTTAACAGTCTTTGCATAGATGGGCACATCATGAAGGGCATGTAACAGTGGAATTTTAACATACAAATTCTTCAGTTCTCCCACGAGATCAAATCGGGGCTATTCCACTGTTTTCTGCAGGGCCAATCGTTTAGGGTATGGTGGTTCTTTATTCAACTGTGTAGGCTGTGACACATCGTGTGTTACTTTCTGAGTTTCAGCTACTATTTCAGTAGGAGTATTAGCATCCTCAATGATGGGGCTTGCTGAATTAACCATGTTCTCATAGTGCTGATTTACTCCAGTTTCAATCACTCGGGATGAAACATCCCCAGTGATAATAGGTTCCACCACCCTCCCTGATCGTAATTGTATATCATTGCAGGGAATCTGAGTAATGGAATATGCAGGCATGTTGGTAGTCTCAAATTGGTGGACTGCTTTATTGTTTGGGTTCGGGTTAGGTTGTGCAGGTAGCTGTGGTCGAAGTGGTGCATTCAAAGGCGCGGAATTGTTTTGGAAAGGGAGTTGTGGTTGCTGATACTGTTGGTGTTGATATTGTTGATGAGGGTACTATTGATATTGAGTCTGGTGATGGGGAAAGTTATTTCATTAGTAAGAATTTCTCCAGTTGGAATTCCAAGGAGCATGGTTTGATTGTTGTGACCATGGTGTCCATGCGTTAGAATTTTGCATTGGATTCTGAGATGGTTTCCACTAGTTGTGAGAATAATGTGAAGGGAATTGTGTATTCATATTATGCATATTGTTCATTCCATTCATATTATTCAGAAAAAATGTTGGGCCTGGATTCATACCTCGATTTTGAGGATGCCATGGTTTCTTCTGTGCCATGAAGTATGCTGGCTCCACCTATGGAATAGATGCCCGCAGTACTGCTTTGACCTTAGGTAAGGAAGGAAATTCCTTAGTATCATGCTCAAGTTCACATATCCTACATACCTCTGCCTTGTCCAACTGGAATTCCTTCAGTGGATGCTTTTTCCTACATCTAGGACAAAATACACCAAGTGTAAGATCTTCTACCACTTGCTTTTGCTTGTCTCTCATGACATCTAATTCTGAGGAAATGGAGCTCATCATGTTTGTTTTAAAATTCTCCAGTAAGTTTCCTATTTCTACTCAAGTGGCTCCTCCACTAGCTGACTTTTGAGTCCTAGTGAAGACATCCTAGTCTCGGTCTTTGTCTCGTTTGCTGGTTCTAGAGGATCCCATGGATTACCTTCGACATAATTCAACAATATTTTCAAAAGGTTCTTTCGAGATATCCCCTTTTCCCAACAAATTTAACATGTCAAGGCAATCTTCTCTAATTCCCCTTAGTAAGAGAATATTGAGCACATCCTTTCCAATCTCAGCATGACCAGATCTTTGTAAATTGTATAGCAATCTTTCTACAAAGTCTTCCAAACTTTCTTCATCCTTCTGAACCATTTTAAACAACTCCTCTTTTCTATCCCTAGTTCTGCAATATTCTTGGTACTTATAAAGGAAGGTGTTTTTCATTTGGTCCCAAGTAGTAATGGTCTCACGACCCAGACTCATGAACCAACACAGAGCATTTCCCTTTAAGGTGGCTGGGAATAACTTCAACTTTTGAGCACTAGAGGTGTAATCATAACTGCGACAGAGGATATCAAATTCAAAAAGAAACTCATCAGGATCCTCAGAGGACTTACCATGAAAATTTGGGAGAACTAATGGTGAGATATTCTTCATAGGAGCTGCTACCGGTATCTGGAGGATAGGGAATTCTAATGTAGCCACAGTATTACCAGGCTGATTATTTTCTCCTTCTTCCTCCCGGTTATTCCCATGTTCGTTCTCGCCCTCCTGTTCTCTACCAGCCATGGTTCTAGTCCAAAATTCAACAGTTTCCTTTATGCGTTCTTCCTCTGCTTTAGCTTCCTCATCTCTTCTCTTCTCTTCTTTTCTCCTTCTCTCTTCCTCTGCTATTCGGCGAGTCTCCAACCACACCTCTTTGGTAACTTTGGTTCCATCAATATGATAGATCTCCTCTCTATCTGGTGCACCTACATCACTTCCCTTATCTTCAGGAGGTTTACTTTCCGCAACAGGAGTTGAAGGTCCCGTTGTATTCTCCACTGTGGATGTTGAATGTTCAAGATTGGGACGAACATAATTTCCCCTGCCTGTAGAGTTCCGCGGTGGTCTAGTGGAAGAATCAGCTCTAGCAATTATCTCATCAATGTATGTGTGTCTTCCCTGACCTGCATTGCGACCTCGACCTCTTCCTCCTGCAATGTTAGTATTCAAAGGGGTTCTTGATTTGTTTTTCTTGTATTCATGCATGCTATAAATAATTGAACTAAAGTAAAATCAAATAAAACCAACTACTAAATCTGTCTATCTATTACCATCCCTGGCAATGGCACCAAAATGTTGGTCACCCTATATGTCAATTAATTAAAGTTAACACACGGGATGGTCAATATAAATTGTCAAACCCAGGGAAGTCTTTTATTTCAAAGGCAATAAGCACAATCTATGCATAAATAGATCAAGCAGCTGATTTAATAGTTGTAGATAATAACCCTACCTATCTGCTCAGCCAGCTCATTCCATAAATAAAACTAATCTAATTCATACATCTAAGAATCCAAAGTGCAACAATCTTCCTATAGAAATCAACCCAGCAGTTTAATGATCTAATAATGAAATTGAACTAGATTACTTTTGCAAGAAGTTAAATCCTATAATTATCAAACTACAACATTCAATCTTTCCCAAAATGATCTATCTAGTGGCTACTGTAACTCTACCATTATCTGTCTAATCTAGGAATGCAATTGAAAATACAACAACAACCAGAATTGAAATACAAGCTTGAACTCTAAACTGATAATTATTGGAAGTCATAGAAAGCATAAATGATTGAAAGATATTGGAACTGAGCTTGGCTGTCACAGCTGATTAAAACACACATGCAATTAAATCAATTATCCTACACAATCGACTGTCACACCAATCTGCTACAGCTATTCAAGATGCAATTTATGAACTACCAAAAGGAAAGCTAATTCTCTGTTGCAGCTATCAATAACATCTACAATAATTCCACACCACACAACAGAAGTAAATCTAAACTACTCTACCTACTTAAACCGGCTATCTCTGTGAGAAGGTGGGCCTTGGACTTCTAATAGAGACGCCAAGAATCACAACAATTTAAGACACAGAAATGAAGAACTCTACTCTCATATTAATGATGGAAAATCGTCAGTCTCAGTGCTTTGTTACAGCTTACACAAAGTGGTAATTGTCCAACCCCATGCTATGAGAGCCTTCTGGAATTTATACAAGGAAAATACAGTTTCAGATCCACTATAATCGTGCAGCAATGAAGATATATGATCTTCATGCTGCAGAGTTACAACTAACTGATACAACTGTATTAAACAAGGTTGTTAATCATAAAGGATGTTGTTGCTCTAATAATTAATGGATCAACAGACTCAGCAATTGGAATGCAACCTATCTGTTACAGCTAGGCTATGTTTCAGTGGAATCTGTTACAGTGAGGATTTGTTACAGCTTGCGTGGAGGATGTGTTGTTCCTTGGAGTATGAGGAGCTGGTGCTTTGAAGAGTAACAGCTGGCGCCACGTGGCTGATACACCTGCGCTTTAGATTTTGACTAAATGCACTCACAAATGTTAGCATAAACCAAGGGTCAGGATTCGTAACCATAATAGTATTAGGCATAATTAAATGAAACAATAATGATTTATACCTTGTCAATATTGCTAAATGATTTGGAAAAGGAATGCATATGGTTTATGAAAGTAAAGTAAAATTTGGCAAAATGATGAAATAGGTATGGTTAAAAAGGGGCATTTCCAAGGCCCAACAGTCACCAGTTGATTACAAAATGAGATCAAAGGCTAAAGCACCATTTTATCATAAGCATGAGGGAAAAAATCCTAACATCCAAAACCCTAACCCTAGGAGATGATCCATAAAAAGGTTTGTGAGTCCCAAGGTGGTTAGTTGAGGTGTCAACTTCTAGGGGGCATAAATTTTGCATATGATCTCCGTTTAGCGAGTTCGGTAGCTTGTTGGAAAGATATGGCCAAGAAGTACACATTTCACCCTTCCAGTCCTATGTTTAGCCATTGATGGATTGCATCATTTCCAAAAAAGTTGTTTAAGGTCTCAAAATGGCCCCAGACATTTTGGACACGAAAATCCCTACAAACTGCCAAACTGGAAAAATTGTCTTGAGCTCGTGGAATAGGTGGGTGGCCACCGATATCAATCTAGAGTAGTCCTCTAACTTGAAAAACTGCAAAACTGGAAAAACTATCTTGAGCCAGTGGAATAGTTGGTTGGCCACCGATAGCCATCTGGATCATCTTGGGTATGTGTTATATTCTTTGCATGAGGGTAGTGCCAACCTATGACATGGGGGTTTGGGGCAATGACCCATATTGTTTTGTGGAAAATGCGTAATTTAATCTAGGTCAAGGGATTGGGATTGCAATTTAATATGGGTTTAGGGTTTTGGATGTTGCAGAATACCTAAATATTGTATTGTAAATGGTTAAGAATATACACTAAGAAAAAGAGATGTGTAGCTCTAAGTTTTATTGGTTTTCCTAGTTAAGGGTTTCCAGGGAAAATCTTAGTGTATTGTGTGTGTGGTATTTTTTTAATCTCTATTTTTCTTAAGAATCTGTATGTAGTAATTCACTTCACAGGTTTAAAACTTTTTTTTTTAATAGAAACATTTAATCAACTTTTATATAAAATTTGAAACAGAGTTTAAATTGTAGTTGCAGTGGGGTTGCTCACTGATAAGTATTTGAACCAAGCCTGCAAAACTGAATTCAATTGTTTGAGATTGCTCAAAAATAAATCCTATTCTATGGAGCTTAAAGCTCTTTACAAACTGGCCTAAAAGAAAGACATAGGTGCATAGCATTGTTCTATTTGATACCAAAACAAGACTTGTAGAAGAAAGAAAGCCTATACATCAGGGTCGATAGAGTTCTTGAGACAGAGCATATTAAACCAGAAAAAATCAAAAAAGAAACCGAGATGCAGTGAGTTACGGGCGTTTTCCGCTGGAGTCCACATCGAGATTGGTGAGGTTTGTGTTCATTTTTTCAAGCATAGAAGCCACCACCTTGGCTGTGTCATGGACTGCCAAAATACTTGCACCCAGATTTTCGAGCTTAGCTTCCACCAGAATAGCCTCCTGCCCTATTATTTTCGCATTAAGACTTCAGACCTCAACATTTGTTGCATTCACCAAAGCGAAGAGGTGAGTGAAGGACCATTTCAGTTCATAATTTTTGTTGTTGAAAGTTCAGAGCTGAGCTTCCAAGTCCTTCAGATACGTATGGAACTCAGATGAAAGATTGTCAAATCCTAGTCCATCATTTGTTGCGTGGAGACCTTACCCAATAAATTTTCTCTTGCCCTGGTTCTTTGCAGAGGGATGCACGCTGTTGGTCTCTGCTCTAGTTGCTTTCAGATCCAAATTGGCTTAGAGAGGGTACCCATGCGCAATGAATTTCTTCTCGCAGAGGATGGAATGGAGCGAGGAGAGTTCGTCTACCATACTTCCCTCACTTCTACGCTACTTGAACCAAATTCCTAACCTGCTGCAAAGCCTGAATACCATGCTGAGACAAAGTTCAAATGAGGGAAGCTCTCTGTCTTGTCCAAGTTTGAAGCCGGCTCTGCGACAGAGGGTGGGAGCCATTATGCCCTGCATGGAATCCATGAGGGTCAAGCATGTATGCTGATCCTGCATCTTCAAAAGTACAAAAAGGATATCCTCGAAGAGCTCGCTGAGGTTGATGTTAGGGAGCCTAGGCTTATACCAATAGGGGTTTGTTCCTTTGCAAAAGCCAAACCAAATCCTAAGACAAACAATGAGATTGAAAGAATAACATTAGGAGTGAGGGGGGTTAAGGGAACCAAGCAAGTTCCTGGTCTTGTTGGTTGCAAACCATGACTTCGCAGTTGAACCTTACACCATTATTTTCCATTTTATCCGCGTAGCTATTGTTGGTTCTAAGAATATGCATAAATTAATAGCTTTATACTCTTTTACGATGTTTTTCAACAGATGATGAGTCTTTGTGCTTGGCATATTCTGCATTTAGCCAAACTCCTAGCTTCCCTTATAATTAACATCAAGTCGCCAAAAACAACAAGCTCCTCAATGCCCTTTCTTCTAGCAAGTTCAAGTCCTTTTATCAAGGCGAGCCATTCAGCTCCATTATTGGACTTTTTTTCAATTTCCCATGCGTAATCTTTCATTTTTGTTCCATCAGAGTTGTAGAGGACTTGTTGGCCCGGTTTTGCAACCAGGCTTAGTGCTATGGGCACCTGCTAACTAGTAACAGCAGTTTCAATGTAAATAAATAACAATAAACTAATTAAACAAGACTATTCATGGATCTAAGCAAAGATATTAAGCAAATAACAAAAATAATTTAAGATCAAGAACAAGAACATATAAAATAAAGAATTTGTATTGAAAGAATGGTGCAAGCAAGTGCTTGCGGAATCAATACCTCTAATGGTGAGGTTGAATGGCTCCAAGGATGAGCAACTCCAATCTCCAATGGTCTCTTCTCCAATGTGGTTTGCAATGGCTAAAATGCTCAGGGGAGATTTCAGCAGCATAAGGATGAGATAATGGATGGATGTGAAATGAGGAGCCCCTACCACCTTTTTATAGGTTTTGGTGGTGGGAAATACCATTTGTGGTTTTGTGGAAACCAAATGGTATTGACCAACATGGTTTAGGTACTTTTCCCTCCTTTTTCCTTTTTTGAATAAAAATAATATTTTAATTCCCTTTTTAATATTTTTGGGAATTTGGACCCTTTTTGAGGGTTTTTTATGATTTTCTTGGAAAAATAATCTTTTTTAATGGAAAAAGGGGTGTACTAAGGTCTTTTGGTGACCTTTTGTTGGTTTCAGAGGCTCAGATAGTGGAAAAGTGGACAAATGGGTCATGTGAGTAAGGGAATGAGCTAGTGAGCACTTTTTAGGTGTTAACAGATTGCCCCCTGATGTGTGAGGGCAGGAGCTCATCGTATGGTCGATAGACATCATAGTTCTTTTGTCCTTTTTTCTGGGGTTTAGGGGAGAGAAGAGACCGGTTGGAGACTGGAGCCGCGGCCCTTGGAAGCTGCAAAAACAAAAAATATTACATGGCCTCAATATGAATGAGGTATAATCTCTGATATAGGACGAGGCGGGCATTCCCATGCTCGTATCAAGACATATACAAAACAATTAGTCCCGAGAAGGGGGATCTAATACGTAAAGAAATATACTGGTATACATAATGGTCCAGAGGGGACATTATTGTGGGATATACTCATGATCATGGCTGATTTCAATAACTGATACACTGGAATAACTGTTGAACTGCTGAAACTGAAGGTGTCCAACATCTGTATGGACTCAATGACTGTGAGCCATCTCTGGGGAGTATTTGTATCTGTATACTCGAGGGAGTATAAATCGGGGTACATATGAATACTGTCGCCATACGCAACCCGGATATCTATAGAAAAAATGTAACTGGTTGTATCCATAGGTAGACTCTGAAATGTGGAGGAGTCAGGTGGTATCCGGGGTCTTCGACTAATAATTGAACGTACCAATACCCTGTGCGAGTCTCAACGATGCGATCAAGGTGTTGAAGTCGAGCATGTGAGAAACAACCATTCGGAGAGGCACTGAGGTTTCCTCTCGAAATGATTCGTAGGCACTCATCATAAATGGTAATGAGTCCAAGACACAGGGACCTCTAGGTCTATCCTCTGGAATCAATGTGGTTGTCGTCGACAGAGGGAGACCAGCAACTAACAAGGCAATGATGTTTCCTTGATAGGAGCACGAGGTGTAGAACTGAAGTGATGTAGTATTGCTGGTAGGACTGACATACTTGTGGGGATGGGAAATAACTGGGTCAAAAAATGGGTAGACTCAAACTTCCTTTGTTCAGAGCAAGATGACATGGTTGACCTGGCAGCGTAGGGAACTGACTTGCAGGTGTGGGGGTCATCTTTTTAGGTACTGAAGGGTATGTACTGACTCTGGGGGGGTGAAGCTGATGATAGCTGTCGAGGGAGTTTCAGGGTGACATACTGTAGAATACTCTGAACAAAGGCGACCAAAATGGGGAAGCTGCTATGTGAGTAGACATGATGTGTTGTAGCGCCAAGAGGCACCATTCTTCCTTCTTCGTAGTTTTAATGAGCTCCAAGAAGGGATAAAAGTGTGCTCTGAAATGGTACGGTCCTGTGGATTTTGTGAGCCCAGGACGGCGCATGCTCATGGTTGCTTTCATGTTTAGAGAGTCTGAAAACGGTAAGTGGACTCTGTTGGTGTTTCTTTTTCGTAAGTTTAGTCTCCAAGGCCCGAAAAAGGATAAAATGTTGCGGATGGAGAACTCTTCTAGCCGGTGTGACTAGAGTATACCTTTTTCGTAATTAGTCTACGAGGTCCGGAAAAGGGGTAAACTTATACCAGGTAGACGCCCTTTCAGATACGTTTAGCGAGCATGAAAGGAAGCAAGATTGCTCGGCGATCTTTTCATTGTTTTTAGGAGTCAGAAAAGAGCTTAACAGAAACTCCCTAAGTGCCTTTTTCGTAAAAGGGGTTGCTCGGCCCGAAAAAGGGATAAAATTATACTGAACAAAAATGGATTGATGAGGGCGAGGAAAGGTCTCAAGCATCGTCATCTGTGCGGAACTCTGGATCCGGTGACATAAGGATTGTCAGAGACGGAGAACGGCCGATGTGGCACGCAAACTGAGGTGACGAGGGGGCGTGGAAAAAATGCCCAAACAATCTAAAGGTGAGAGCGAGAAATGATCTCAAGCATCATCACGAGCGCGGAAAACTGAATCCGGCGATATAAGACACATCGAAAATGGAGAATGGCCGATGTGGCACGCAAACCGAGGTGACGAGGGGGCGTGGAAAAAGTGCCCAAAAAATCTAAAGGTGAGAGCGAGAAATGATCTCGAGCATCATCACGAGCGCAGAAAACTGAATCCGGCGATATAAGACACATCGAAAACGGAGAACGGCCGATGTGGCACGCAAACCGAGGCAACGAGGGGGCGTGGAAAAAATGCCCGAAAAATCTAAAGGTGAGAGCGAGAAATGATCTCGAGCGTCATCACGAGCGCGGAAAACTGAATCCGGCGATATAAGGCACGTCGAAAATGGAGAACGACCGATGTGGCACGCAAACCGAGGCGATGAGTAAGGCTAAAAAATGGTCAAAAAATGGACCCCATGAAAACGGGAAAAGGAAGGAACCTTTATGAAGTTCTCGCTGTGCTGATCCCAACGGTTTGAGAAATGGAATTCGTATGATACCGCAATGGTTGTTTGAAATTTGTGGAATTTCTATAAATAGGGCGTGGGGCCCAAAATGACATTTCATTGTTACGTGTGAGTTTGATAGAGCTGTCAGAGCTATTTCTCGATTTCCGGGAGATTTCACCGTTGGTTTTCGATTTAGCGAGTTGCAGGTAACTCTATTCGCCTTAACCTTGTCAATTATGTCTTTTTTGTTTGGCGGCGGGCCCCCGAAGGCCGCGAAACTCCACGTTGACTTTCCAATGTGGAACCGCGCGGATTTCGGGGCTGAACCCGCGATGAACCGCGCGGGTTCTAGGCTCACAGTCGCGATGTTCATCGCGACTGTGAAGTAAGGACCCGCGATGTTCATCGCGAGTTCATGGGGGACAGTCGCGATGTTCATCGCGACTGTTCGGCCAAAACCCGCGATGTTCATCGCGGGTTTATTCATGGATCGCGGCTTTTTGTGTAAAAGCCGCGATGGGCATCGCGGCTTTTTGTGTAAAAGCCGCGATGGGCATCGCGGCTTTTTGTGTAAAAGCCGCGATGGGATTTTTGTAAAAATTTTTTGTGCTGGGGCTAAAAAAATTTCTCTGTTTTCCTGGCAGGATGTTGCGGAGACCTCTGTTCGTGTGGCGGGAGAGGGAGATCGACGGTGATCTCATGCTGAGGATTGAGACTGATGGAGGGGTGAGACAGACCCTGGCCATGAGCGGACTCTTGAAGTTCGCTCAGATTCCTCCTATACATTCAGTGAGGCGACTCCTAAACAAGCTCGTGCAGTGGTGGGTGCCGGCAGAGGGTGCCTTCATTATTGGTGGTGAGAGATTAGAGATCACTCTCACTGATGTATATTTTTTGACTAGGTTGCCTCGCTTGGGTGAGGTGGGTGATATCTCGCCGAGGTTGCCTCCGGGTGTAGATATGGAGGACCTCTTACAGACTTTTTGCGTGGATGATGCTGTTTTGGTAAACAGCTCTATTAGCCTGAAATTCCTACGCGAGTGGGATATGCGAGCTGTTGGTGCTTGCGTTTTGAGGATATTGGGTGCTGCTGCACCGCATCGTATGTCTGGGGGGCAGACTATGATGGTGGATTCTGTTCTACAGTGTACTTACTATGCCTGGGCGCAGATGTTCCTGGCCGGTGTCCGGAGAGATCTGGACAAGGCCATTAGAGAGGGAGGCGAGTTTTGTTACGCCTCGTTTTTATGCTGTTTTTTCTTTGAGCGGGTGCCGACCTTGCGGCCACGGGTACCCGTTCGTGCTGGGCTTCCGAGCGAGCCTCGTATGATGAGGTGGGGGCAGATGATGCCCCGTGCTGGCGGTGGTATCCGTGGCTACTTCACAGAGGATTTCTATCAGCAGTGGGAGCAGATGCCTCTGGTGATCGAGGACTATCCCTACGCCGGCATGGACTACCGGGGTGACCCAGAGATGCCTCGTGCCCCAGGACAGGCCTGGAGCTTAGACGGTATGTTTTTGTGTTTATTCGATATTATGTCATGTGTAGTTTGATTTATCATGATGATTTTGTTATATAGTATCTAATGGTTTACTTGCTTTGTGCAGATGTGGGTCCAGTGCCACCACCTGACTATGTGGCTAGGCAGGGGCGGGCGATGGTGGTCGCTCGTCCCCCTGTACCTGTACCTCCTCCGCGTGGTGGAGGATATGCAGCCCGTGGGCGAGGGGTTGGCCCTCAGGACGACGCCATAGATGGTGTTCGACGGACCTTAGCCCGGATCGTAGCTGGGCTCCCCGAGGATGGCTGGAGGGACCTTGATCGGGACATTTTGCAGGGATGTCTTGGTGCGCCGCCTGAGTGGCAGTCGCTTCTGTTGAGGGCAGCGGTGTTCGTGGCGAGGCATGGGGGTGGTGGACGAGATGCTTCGGTAGGGCCGGCTCAGGGGAGGATACGTCTGAGGGACGATCCAGCGGGGCCGACAGAGCGGCGAGTTCGGGGTCGTCATGACCCGGCGGGGCCGGCGGAGGAGGAGTCGGAGGAGGAGCCGGAGGATCCTAGGGATCCTGATGAGTAGATATATTGTATCTGCCCCCAAATGCTAATGAGCATATGGGGAAGCATTTTTGTACGACAGATGTATTTTTTGTATATCGGGTGCTGAGGGCACTTATGACATTTGACTATTTGATTTATATATATATGTGGATATATATTTGAGATATATTGTCGTGTATGCACGTGGATGCACATTTGTCTTTTGTATATGCCCGTGGAGGCACATGTTATGCACATGGATGCAGTACATTTGTTGATTTATGTATGCCCGTGGAGGCACCTGTTATGCACATGGATGCATTATTTGGTTTGTTTGTTTTATGCCCGTGGAGGCACATGTTATGCACGTGGATGCAATATTGGTTTTTGTATATGCCCGTGGAGGCACATGTTTTGCACATGGATGAATTTTTTGTTTATGGATATGACATGATGTGATTGGTGTGCCAGTCGAGGACACTGTTTGCCATATTATCTGCTACACTATTGAGGTGTCTTGGGACATGTGTGAATGTAATGGATTCAAACTGTCTAACCATTTGTTTAGTGCACAGGAACTTTCTGAAGAGACAGGGATCGCGTACCTGGTAATCATTGTTGAGCTGGGAAACTAGGAGTTGTGAGTCCAAGAAAACGTTGAGGTGACGTATGCTCATCTGGAGAGCAGCGGCCAGGAGACCGGTCATGGCATCGTATTCAGCTTGATTATTGGTAGCGGCACCTAAACATACTCCGTCAATGTGAATTAACTCATGTGAAGGGGAGTATATTACCCAAGCTGCGGAGGCGAGATTGGGAGACCAACGGCTTGCACCATCAGCGAAACCGACATGGCAGAGTGGAAGAGGTTCCATCTGTGGTCATGCAGAGAAAAACAAATATTTAGGTTTTTTGAAATTTTTTGTGAACAAAAAGTGTATGCCTATACTAAAATGGACGATGGTGTCCATCAGATTTTCTATGGGTAAAATCGTTTAAGGTACAACCCGTTGCGTGGGTTGCGTAGGGTGTTGCCTTCTGAATCGGTCAGAATGTATGCCCCCTGCCCGAGGCAGGTGTGTATAATGTAGGGGCCTTGCCACATGGACACGAACTTTCCCTTCCCGGTTTTATCATGAGCTTGATCGTAAGCGAGGACAAGGTCTCCCTCCGAAAAGGTTCTTGGGTGGACGCGTTTGTCGTAACTTAGTTTCGATCGTTGTTTAGCAGCTTCCATGTTTTGAATGGCGGTGCGCCGATCTTCATCGGCCTGCTCTAGGAGTAGTAAACGTTGCTCGATCGGGGAAGTGTCTGGTAGGAGTTCAACGGCGATATGCAAGGCTGGGATCTGACACTCAATAGGGAGGACGGATTCGACACCGTGAACTAAATGAAAAGGGGTAAAACCGGTGGCGGTTTTGGTTGAGGTGCGGTAGGCCCATAGTGCCGGGAAAAGCATGTGATGCCAATTGGATTTGTGCTTGTCTACAGTACGTTGAAGAATGGTCTTCAAAATTTTATTAATCGCTTCTACTTGGCCGTTTCCTTGGGGATAGTAAGCGGAAGAGAAATGGTGTTCAAATTTCAACATGGTTGATAATTCCTTCCAGACGGCATCTTCGAAGTGAGAGCCGTGGTTAGAGACTAGTTGCTTAGGCACTCCGAAACGAGTGATAACATGGTTGAAGAAAAACCGTGCTGCAGTGTCGGCTTTGCAATTGTAGGTTGGCATGGCTTCTTCCCACTTGGTGAAATAATCTACAGCCACAATGATGTGTTTGTGACCGCCGGCTGACGGGGGGTTGCAGTCGAGGAAGTCGATGGCCCATTTGCAGAATGGTCCAACAGTGACGACTGGATGAAGGGGGGCGGGGGGGGTTCTTGCTTTGGGGGCAAATAGTTGGCAGTTCTGGCAATGCTTGACTGCGGTGATGCAATCAGTAAACAATGATGGCCAAAAATAACCGGCCCGGATGATTTTCTGGGCAGTGGCCATGCCGGAGAAATGGCCTCCGCAGGCACCGCTATGACAATCATTAAGGACTTGTTCTGCCTCAGTATGGGATAGGCAGCGGCGTAAGATAGTATCAACGCCGCTTCGGTAAAGGACATCCCCAATCAGGAGGTATCGGGGGGCGTGGTGTCGTATGCGACGGCGTCCATCACGATCAATGTGTGGTCGAAATTTTTGTGTACGAAGGTAAGTCAAAATGTCTCCGTACCAAGGGTCGTCAGACGAAATGATGAAGATCTGCTCGTCAGTCAGGTCCGTTTGGATAATGGGTGATGTTGAAGAGGATGGGAGGTCTGTAATGAGGTGAGCAAGAGCGAGGGCTTTGGTGCTTTTGGGAGTTCTGAAAGTGAGGTCATATTCTTGGAGGATAATGACCCATTTAGCAACACGACCTTGTAGGAGCCGCCGGGTGAGGAGATAGACCATGGGGTTGGAGTCGGCCACGACCGTGGTATGACTGAGTAGGATGTAGTGTCGTAATTTTTGTACGGAAAAGACTACAGCTAGGGCTAATCTTTCCTCGTATGGGTAACGCAGAGGTGGACCAGACAAGGTCTGGCTGACGTAATAAATCACATGCTCTTTGTGGGAGGCATCTTCTTGGACCAAAACTCCGGATACAGGATGTTCAGATGCCGAGACATAAAGGGTGAAGTCTTGAGAGAAATCCGGTGGGGATATCAAGGGGGCTTGTGTGAGAGCTTTCTTGAGGGCTTCGAATGCCGTGTCTGCTTGCTCATCCCAAACAAAGGGTATGTGGGTACGAAGTAAGCGTAAGAATCCATGGACTTTGGTGGCGTAATCAGGAACAAAGCACCTAAGAAAATTGGACCGCCCTTGCAAGCTCTGAAGCTGCCGAAGCGTGCGAGGAGGGGGAAGTTCTAAGATGGCTTTGACTTTCAGGGGATCGACAGTGATTCCGTCTTGGGAAACAATGAAACCTAAGAATCGGCCCGCCGGGACGCAAAAGACACACTTGTGTGGGTTCAAGCGGATTTTCTATTTGCGACAACGCAGGAAAACTTGCCGGAGGTCGTTAAGGTGGTCTGATCGTTTTCGGGAACGAGCTGTGAGGTCGTCAAGATAGACTCGCAGGATATGGACCAAGTCATGAAAGCAATAGGTCATGGCTCGCTGGAAAGTGGCACCAGCATTTTTAAGGCCAAATGGCATGACGCGATAGGCAAAGGTGCCACATGGGGTGGTGAATGCAGTCTTGTACTGATCCTCCTTGCGGATGTGGATTTGGTTATATCCGGAAAACCCGTCCATGAAGGATAGGACCTCATGGCCCGCACACTCATCAATGAGTTGGTCAATGAATGGCGTGGGGAAATTGTCTTTTGGACAAGCGTGGTTTAAATCGCGGAAGTCAGTGCATACTCTAAGGGTGCCTTGCTTTTTGTTGACAGGGACGGGGTTCGACACCCAGGTGGTGTACGGAATAGGATAAATGAATCCTGCTTTGCGGAGTTTCTCGACCTCAGCTTTAACAGCGGATAGCTTGGAAGGGTGAATGGGTCGCTGTTTCTGACGAACAGGGGGTACCTCAGGCCATGTATCAATGTGGTGTTCAATAATGGCGGGGTCGAGACCAGGCATCTCGGTATAGGACCAGGCAAAGACATCACGAAACTCTTGAAAGAGCTTTTTGTACACCTGAGTTTCTGCTTGAGTGCAAGATGCGCCCAGCGAGATGAGCTCAGGTTTCCCTGGTGTTGTGGAAATGTCTATCTGTATAGTGGGGGAAATGTTTGACATGTTCCCTTCTTCAAAGGCATCCGGTGCTGGGATGGGGTCCTTAAACCAATCGACCTTAGTGGGTATGAAATCTTTCGATTCGACCGATAGCTGGTTGGATGCAGTGGATGTAGATGCTTCTGGGAGGAAGTACGAGCGATGATGCATATCATCCCATGGGTAGTCGGGTGCAGTGAGTGTCTCCAAAATTTGCTCATCAGTTTTGAAGTAGTCAGACCATAAATCTAGGGGTTCTGGTTTGAAAGTTGTTGAAATCATATATATCGTATTGACTTCTTTCGACGCGGATAATGGTGGGGGGTGGATCTCCTCGATGAGGGGAGGAGATATCTCTAAGTCGACGTTGTTTAACTCGTACAACGCTGCTCTATAGTCAGGTAGATCAGGACAATGGTGAGAGTAATGGCCGTAAACACTGCATATAGCACAAGGATGGTTGGTGCGCAGTGATTTGTCGCGAGGCTGTAGAGGTGGCTCTAATCTGACTACTGGGATGCCGATGTCATCGTCCAACATATTCATATGCTCTTGGAGTGCTGGTAAGTGTGGGCATTGATGAGTTGGGTGGCCTATCTCATCACATAATGAGCACTTGGGGGGAGCACGAAACACTGGTGGGGGTTTAACTGCCTTAGGGGGTGGTATAGCAGTGTATGGTTGTGGACCTCTGCCCCCAGCGGGCTTGATAGGAGGGGGAGGATTTGTTGACGACGAAGGGATATTGAGGCTAGGAGGAGGTGTCGTTGACGACGAAGGGATTGCGACACTAGGAGGAGGTTGATTTGTGGTAACAATAGGTTGTACCGGTTGGAGGATGACGTTTGGTGTCGGCGGTCGAACGGGAGGTGGAATATACCACACAGGTAATCCCAATGTTAGCCCGGGTAGACTAAGGGTAGCCATAACCGGGGCGCTTACTACACCCGAAGGAGGAAATAGGAAGGGGATGGTGTGGATAGGTGTAACACCAATGTGACTGGGGATCAATGGTGGTTGACCACCGGATGTTTGCGTATTCTGTGAAAGAGTACAGAGGTTTGCGACTTGGGTCTCTGGTGACGGTGGTGGAATGGCCTGGAATGTAGAGGTCATTGGTGTATCTGAGTAGAGTCCGGGTCCCACAGAAGACACAAAGGAGGTAACTGCACTAGAAGCGGGTTGTTCAATCATGGGAAGAACGTTTTCGGGGGCTGCAGGGGCATTGGGATCATAGTAGGTGAGTTGGTCGATTTTGACCACGCGTCCCTCATGGGGGAACATCATGGTATGAAAAACAGATGAGGCAACTGCTTTCATGGCGTACATGTAACTGCGGCCAAGTAAAAGGTTATAATCGAGTTGGGCATTAATGACCTCAATGTCGATGAGCACAGTTTTCCCACCCAATTGGACGGGGACCTTGGGTAGTAGACCTTGAGGTTGAGCTGAGTGGCCGTCATAGGCCCGCAATGCAGTGGTAGATTGCTGGAGAGCAGGGGATCCCAACTTCTGCCAAACAAACGTGGACATGACGCATGTGGAAGCACCCTCGTCGATGATACATCGATGGATGACAAGATTCCGAATAGAAACAAAAACTTGGACTGCTATGGTGGAAGGAAGACGTGGTTCGGACTGGTCCAAATCAAAGGTCATCAATTTCGAATCATTTGGGTCGATCGCCCCAATGGCGGAAAGTAAAGTCTTGCGCTGTGTAGGACAATTTTTTAAGACTTCTAACGCAGACATGGCTGCGGGAGATTGAGCTAGGTCATCTACGTTGTTGTAATTTGACGCAGCCCGTGCATTGGGGTTGTTGTTTATACGACAGAGAGGGAAACGAGGTGCTTTAGAGGCATCGTCGAGTGGAATAGGTGGTATCCGTAACGTCTGATCGGTGGGATTAGCGTTAGCATCCTTATCGGCGGGGGTAGCCTCGGAGGTAGGACCATACTGGTTTCGTCGGGTTTGGATATTGACTTCGGCAGTGGACATCATCAATAAGTGGTGAGTTCCTGTATCAAACATTGGTTGATCAGGAGCGGCGTAAGTGATTTGTTGTGGTTGCACGTTGCCCTGTGGGGGGGCTAACGGCTGAGTGTTCACCACCCCTTGTGTGGGAAAAGGGTTTTGTAGCACCAAAGGCTGTTGTTGAGGTGGTGGAGGGTTGGGTGGCGGCTGAGGAGCCGCCTGCCCTTGACGATGGGCGTCATTTGTCCATAGTTGTCGAGCTCGCTCCAGATGTGGGCAAGCGTGGGTATAGTGGCCATAAACACCGCAAATGGAACAAGGATGGTTTGTTCGTAAATTAGCATTTTTGGGTTGCTTAGGTGGTCGATCAGGATTCTGATGAGCAGGCGCCGCGTTATTGTTTCGTGGAGGATGGGTAGGTTGTGGAGCTTGGTTACGGTTTTGATTGTTTCCACGGTTGCGTCCTCTTCCGCGGTTTGGTTGCCCACCCTGGTTGCGTTGGTTATTTTGGTATTGGGGCTGCTGTTGTTGTGCGTACACATGCCCTTGAGCATTGGGGGGATTCTGAGGAGCCGCAGGTGCGGGAGCAGGTTGCGGTGGATAGTATGCAGGTGGAGCTGGAGGTGGTCCAGTTGCCTGTTGGGGTTGTTGGTACCCCTGAGCTGGTGGAGGTGTGAGGTTAGCTGGTGCAACCGGTTGTGGGTAATGCATGGGCTGTTGTGGGAACTGCATGGGGGTCTGTACCGTAGGTTGAGCATAGTATGTAGGAGGTA
This sequence comes from Larix kaempferi, assembly GCA_027924585.1. Classification (NCBI taxonomy): domain Eukaryota; kingdom Viridiplantae; phylum Streptophyta; class Pinopsida; order Pinales; family Pinaceae; genus Larix; species Larix kaempferi. Next base: position 4,536,792 of record BSBM01000826.1, on the reverse strand, counting down.
CATATGCTGATGGCGCTTGTCCATAACAATGTTGTGGACAAGAGGGTCCATGAACGTGATGGGTCTGGTTTGTTGGAGCATAAGAAGTTGTCGCTCCGGAACTCGATGTGGCCCTAGAAAGGTCTAGGGCGGGCATGGTGCTCACCATACTGAAAGGTTTTGCTTGCGGTGTAATTTGGCCAATAATGCCATCAGCGGCATGTGATGCCCCCGGTGCGTCACCGCGTGCAGAGTCGCCTCGTGGGGCGTCCGGTATGATCGTGTATAAGTAACCCGACTGGGCGTAGATGAGATCAAACTGTTGGGCCTTGAGGATGGCCTCTTCCTCGGACTGGGGTCTTTCAGATGCTACATCCTTCGCAATGAGAGGAAGGAGGGATTTAAGGAACCAGTCTAAAAAGATTCGGTCATCTAATTTGATCTTGCATAGGCTTCGGCGCCGGCGCCAATCATGAATATGGTCAGTGATATGCGTGGCCGTGTTCTGTCTGCAAGACAGTAGGATTTCGACGCCCGCATCATAGCGGACAGGTAGCTGAAAGAACTGCAGGAAGGTCGAGGCAAGGGAGGTAAATGTGGAATGCGTCCCATGGGGTTGCTCGATATACCATTTGGCTGCAGAGCCAGTGAAGGTGCGCTGTAATAAACGGAGGCGGACAGAGTCGTCCACTAGGGAGTTGGAGGAACACCATAGATGGAAGGACATGATATGGTTTTGTGGGTCTTCTCCTGCCTTACCCTCAAATTTAGGGATGTCCGAGGGGAGTTTGGTGGGCATTTGAGGCCACGCCGGATCATGTCTAATGGGGTCATTTGTGAGCCTAGCTAAATCTGGCAGGTTCAGACTCGCCATATATGGTAGACTAGCAGATGTGCTGACTGGAACTGGGACATGCCTGGCCATAGTGGTATGGTGAAGGGGTCCAGTAGCACCTAAAGGTATGCTAGGTATGGAGGGTATATGCCCTCCGATAGGTGTAGTCTGGTATGGGCCAGCGCCTCCAAGTGCAACTTGGGTTACACTTGGGTTAGGAATTGCACTAGGGATTCCTGGGATAGCATTCCCAAGTGCAACATGGGTTGCACTTGGGTTGGGAATCGTACTAGGGATTCCTGGGATAGGGTTTGTGGAAACCAAAGGGGGTATGACCCCCATGTTGGGTGTACCCATGACAGGTGGTGGCCCTGTGTTAGGCATTCCTAAATGTGGAGTGTTATCCATATTGGGCATACCCAGGGGGGTGGTTGTTGCCGTGGATGGTACTATAGCAGAAGGGTCTGCAGATGTCTGACCTATGGTAGTTGTAAATAGTGGATCAAATGGTGTTCTAGACATAATGGTGGTTGGTGGTAACTCTGTGGGGTTTTCGGATTCTACCTCCAAATCAAAGGTGAAGTGGGGTATGTCAGAATCGGATGACTGTCTAATTGATTGACGATGTGTCGAATCAAGGGATAAGGCCCTGCGTCCGTGACGTGGAGAGCCAAGTGGACTAAACTCTGGGAGTTCACCCTGTAGACGGCGAGAGCGTCTAAAATTCCAATGGTGAGAATATGTTGTTTTATATAAAAAAAAAAAAATTTGTTTAAGTATCAGGTGGTGATATATATATAAAAGACTCAAAACCCTTATGCAACCAAGGGTGCAAGAAGGGGAGTGAAAAAAGAAGGCTCTCAGGCCAAAAAAATCAATCCTCGAAAAAGGCACTTATCCTAGCAGCTGTGCTACAATAAGTGGAGGAATGCAACAACAGGTCAGAATACCAACACGCAAGCGGCTCCTAGAAAAAATAGGTGTAACTAGACCACAGGTAGGTTGAAATCATGCAAACACCTAATCTAAAAGTATTGTGACTCAAACAGACGATATCCTCTGCAAGGTGATGAAATCCAAGTCAGACAATATGAATGTTGAGACAACGGCTAGATATCCCCCTACCGGGAGGGACACCGGGTAATCAATCCTAAAGACAGGCTACTAGGATACTCCGTTCATGACGCGTCGAGAAAAGGTAAATCTGCCGTTTGATCCTTTGATCGCAATATCCCAATACAGGGATATCCCGAGAACTGTGAATGGTAGCCCTTCGGTTACTGAATGGGTTTCGGTATCCCACTCAGGCTTCCGGAACCATCCTCGCGACTTCAACCCTCCTAAGGGAGAGGCCTTCCCACAAACCGGTTGTGACCGCGCCAAAAAGTACTAAGAGATTTTAGCTCCCTAATTGGACAACTTCTATGTCTCAGATGTAAGAACTGAGGGGTGTTATTGGAACACCTATCCCCCCAATACTACCTAGCTACAAGAATTCTTTTAGTGTTCCCCAAGTGGGGTTAAAAGTGTGTTCAAATTAAGGTACGTTTTAAGGCTTAGTTCAATTAAGTGATCGTGTGAGTGCATGTGAGGTGTTGTAAACTGAACTTGAAAAGAATTAAATGCTTTACAGGAAACTTTCAAAAAAAATAACGGATTTTTCGAAAATAAAAAAGCAAATATTTATGACTTTTCACTAAAAGGAATTTAAATGCTTTTCAAAAAATAACTCAAAAAATAATGGATTTTTTGGATTTATGAAAGCAAATAATAGACTTCTTTTTTTAAAAGAAATAAATGGATTTCTTCGTTTCAAGAAAAATTGCTAAGGGAAAGATTTTAAAGAAGTAAACAAGAAAAAATTTGAATCTAGATAAAAATGTAAAATGAGTCTTTCTTTCACTTTCTTGAAAATTTTTAAAAAGATTTCTAGATATGCACTTTTAAATAGTAAAATTTTTTTTCAAAGCTGTAAAATATGCAGGATTTAGTACTGTAAAAAATGTGCTATGGGCAGAAAGTACAGTAAAAAAATTTTTCAAAATCGGGATGGCCGAATGAAAAATTCAGCCGCGCGGGTTTTGGACGTACAGCCGCGATGGGCCGTGCGGGTTTTGGACGCACAGTCGCGATGGACCGCGCGGGTTTTGGGCGCACAGTCGCGATGGACCGCGCGGGTTTTAACCGCACAGGCGCGATGGGCAGCGCGGAAATTGGCCGCGAAGCCGCGGTGTGCAGCGCGGAAAAACGCAGAAAAGTCGCGATGGACCGTGCGACTGTCTGGAAAAAAGCCGCGGTGGACCGCGCGGAAAAGTGCAGAAAAGTCGCGATGGACCGTGCGACTGTCTGGCAAAATAAACCGCGAGGCGGAAGTCGTGCACGGAAACCGAGAAACGAACCCGAAAATTGAAAATTTCGGGCTGTTTATGGGGCCAAATCTCAGAGCAGCAATGGATCTGCTGTCTAAGATGGCAGATCTATGGATCTAAAGGTTAAAAACTCATAAAAAACTAAGATTAAAGGCAAAACTAGAGATCTATAGTTCAAAACAAAGCGGAGTCGCCAAAAACTGTTGGCCCGGTTTTGCAACCAAGCTTAGTGCTATGGGCACCTGCTAACTAGTAACAGCAGTTTCAATGTAAATAAATAACAATAAACTAATTAAACAAGACTATTCATGGATCTAAGCAAAGATATTAAGCAAATAACAAAAATAATTTAAGATCAAGAACAAGAACATATAAAATAAAGAATTTGTATTGAAAGAATGGTGCAAGCAAGTGCTTGCGGAATCAATACCTCTAATGGTGAGGTTGAATGGCTCCAAGGATGAGCAACTCCAATCTCCAATGGTCTCTTCTCCAATGTGGTTTGCAATGGCTAAAATGCTCAGGGGAGATTTCAGCAGCATAAGGATGAGATAATGGATGGATGTGAAATGAGGAGCCCCTACCACCTTTTTATAGGTTTTGGTGGTGGGAAATACCATTTGTGGTTTTGTGGAAACCAAATGGTATTGACCAACATGGTTTAGGTACTTTTCCCTCCTTTTTTCTTTTTTGAATAAAAATAATATTTTAATTCCCTTTTTAATATTTTTGGGAATTTGGACCCTTTTTGAGGGTTTTTTATGATTTTCTTGGAAAAATAATCTTTTTTAATGGAAAAAGGGGTGTACTAAGATCTTTTGGTGACCTTTTGTTGGTTTCAGAGGCTCAGATGGTGGAAAAGTTGACAAATGGGTCATGTGAGTAAGGGAATGAGCTAGTGAGCACTTTTTAGGTGTTAACAGGACTCCTCTCACTCCTGTCAGCCTAGTTCAGAAGTTTAAAACTTACACATGATATTAGAGCTTGATTATTAGCTTCAAGGGGAGCCTTTGTTGCTAAGGATTCAATTTGTTTGATAGATAAAGTTTATCTTGGGTTTGTAATAAACCTGTCTTACATGGGAGCTTTCATAGCGGGTGATTAATGTTTTTAAAGATAATGGCAAGCAATTCTAGAATCGAGATTGAGAAATTTAATGGTTAAATATTTGATCCATGGAAGCTCAAAATGGAAGATATTGTTGTAGATTGAAAACAATGGGTTGCTATGGATCTAGGTACACAACCTATTTCTATAGAGAAATAAGATTGGTAGAAGATGGAAAGAAATGTGATAATTGGGTCAATCCATGAAGGTGGTTCATGACTTTTGGCAAGGGGAAAGCCAAAAAATTGCGCCACAAACACTCGATCGAGGTTTCTAAACCTCGATCAAGGATTTTAAAATACATCGATTGAGGGATTTAAAATACCTCGATCGAGGGTTTTAAGATACCTTAAGTGAGGGTTAGGTTAAACCCCTCGATCGAGCAATTAAAACCTCAATCGAGCAATTGCTCGATCAAGCTGTAGAGATGGTAAAAAAAATAAAAAACAGGGCCACGACCGATCGACCTTGTTCAATGAAAATGATAGTGCAAAGGAACTCGACCGAGTAGCTGACGCCATGCCACACTACACGAAAATGCCATGTCGGCCACTCCACCAGGTAAGTTGACCTTAAACCCCTATTTATTTTTTAAATAAAATAAAATTTCTTGCTTTTTTTGTATAAATTTATATCAGTCGAGAGCATTTATGTTGCCGATTTTATTTCTAAATGCGTATTGGCAAGAAAAAATGTTGCCGAATTACACATTTGGAAATAAAACCGGCAACATAAATGTTGCCGTTTTTTTTCTTCAAAAACTTTAACCAAATTTATGTTGTATTTATTTTTTCAAGTTATTAATATTTTTGTTTATATCAACCGGCAGCGTTTATGCTGCCCGTTTGATTTTAAAATGTGTTTTGGCAAGCATAAATGCTACCCTTTTTTTTTCAATCCTTTGAGAATGCTAAGAGGATTGAAAAAAATATATACATATTTCAAAATAAAACCGACAACATAAACGTTGCCGGTTTTTTTCCAATATAAGGTCATATAACCATGTAACAAAAACCATTAACATTAAAAAAACATTTGAAAACCTTTGAAATTGAAGTTTTAAATTAAAATTGAAATTGAAATTTTAATTACATATTTCAATTGCAATTTCATTTTCAATTTGATGAAATTGCAATTGAAATTGCAATTGGATTTGCAATTGAAATTGCAATTTCAATTTGAAATTTGAATTTGATATTGAAATTGAAATTGGTATTGGAAACTAGAAATGGAAATGTAAATGGAATTGAAATTGGAAGTGGAAATTTAAAATTTGAAAATTGCAATTTGAAATTTGACTTGTGACTTATCGGTGTTCACCTATCACAAGTGCAATTTAAAATTTCAAAATTGAAAATGAAAATGAAAACCAAATTGAAATTGATATTGAAATTGAATTTTAAATTTGAAATTGAAATTGAAATGTAAATGAAAATTATGAATTGGAAATGGAATTAGAATTGGAAATCGAAATTGAAATTGGAATTTGAAATTGAAATCCAAATTTGAAATTTTGAACTTGAAATTAAAATTGATTTGAAATTTGAGATTGAAAACTGAAGTTGAAATTGAAATTTAAAATTGAAAATAAAAATGAAATTGGAATTGGAATTGGAATCGGAATTGAAATGTAAATTTGAAATTGAAAATTCAAATAAAAATGGAAATTGAAATTGAAATAGAAATAGAAATAGAAATTGAATTCAAATTTCAAATTTCAAATTGAAATTGAAATTGAAACTTGAAATTTGAAATTGAAAACCAATGATGAAATCGAAATTCGAAAATTCAAATTTAAAATGAAATTGAAATTGAAATTGATATTTATAATTGATATTGAAATGGAATTTGAAATTTGAAATGAAATTGAAATTAAAAATTGAATTGGAAATGAAAATTTAGAATTGAAAATAGAATTAGAATTGGAAATCGAAATTGAAATTGGAATTTGAAATTGAAATTGAAATTGACATTAAAATTGATTTGAAATTTGAGATTGAAAACTAAACTTTAAAATTGAAAATTGAAATTGAAATGGAATTTGAAATTGAAATTGGAATTATAATTATAATTGAACTTGAAATTGTAAAATTAGTCACAGCAGATCTAATGAACAAGTAAATCAATCACAACAGATGAACATAGAAAATATGGTGTAAAACTGTGCAAAACATGCATCAGTGCTCAATATCCCAATGAGGGTGAATAATTACATTACAATACAGTAACAATGACTGAGCAATTTGAATTGACTAAGGAGGTCATTCGAATTACTGAATGGTGTAGCTTGGCTCCAACTAGGAGTCCTCATCATCAATCAGTGGTGGTCATCAATGCACAAGAACCAGTCATCCAGGTGTCAATTTGAGTCTAACTGAGTGTAACAAGTGTAACTGAAGTGTGTAGCATTGATATAGGGAAGGAGGCTCAGTGGAGGGTGCATGGGAGGATTAACTGAAGTCAGAACAAGTCATCTAGTCAATCTAGAGGTCCAACGGAGTGAAACAGTTAGTCAGGAGTGAAACTAGCCTCAAATCAAGGAGAATCGGAGCTAACTAAATGTAACTGAAGTGGAATTGAAGTGGTAGGTGAAGAAGTGCACCCTTCTTTGGAAGTAGGTGAGAAGTGGGCGCCTTCCTGACTGGAGGGATAAAACTTTGATGGAAGGAGCTCCCGGGTGCTAGAATGAAGTGGATAAGGTGCTGGAGGCATCAACCTGGTGACTGGGATGCATGCAAAATTCATGCAAACCCTAATTGCATGCAAGGTCCTGAAAATGATGATGTGGATATCTGAACACCCCCCCTCAAGCTAGACTATGATGTGCAAAAAATAATGTAGGGCCCTGGTTACTAATACCAAAGGTCACCCCAATACAATAATCCAAAAAAAATGCTGAAAATAAGCTAAGTGAGGAAAGAGGGAAAACCCTGTTCGGATATCCATCATCTATTTCGGGATACATATCTATTTCAGGATCATCTATTTCGGGATACATATCTACTTCAGGATCTTGCATGATCTATTTCAGGATATGCAGTCCAGTCACCAGTTTGATGCCTCCAGCACCTTATCCACCTTCTTCTAGCACCCGGGAGCCACTTTCCACAGAGTTTTAGCCCTCCTAAGCTGAAAGGCGCCCTCTTCTCACCTACTGACAGAGAAGGGCGCACTTGTTCACCTACCACTGCAGATTCACTCCAGTTACATTCAGTTAGCTCCGATTCTGATTGATTTCACTCCGATTTCACTCCTGACTGACTGTTTCACCTCCGATTGACCTCCAGTTCGATTAGGTGACTTGCTCTGACTCCAGTTAGCCTCCCATGCGCCCCCACTGAGCCCCCAGATCCTATATCAGTGCTACACACTTCAGTTACATTTATTATGATCAGTTAGACTCAGCTTGACACCTGGATGACTGTTTGTTGTGATTGATGAGCAACACCGATGATTGATGAGGACTCCTAGATAGAGTCAAGCTACTCCATTTCAGTGATTTGAATGACCTCCTTAGGCAATTCGAATTGCTCTGTTCAGTGTGACAGTTTGTATTGTAATTCATTCACCCTTTCTGGGATAGAGAGCACTGCTGCATGTTTTGCACAATTTTGCACCATATTTTCTATGTTCATCTGTTGTGATTGATTTACTTGTTCATTAGATCTGCTGTGACTAATTTTACATGGTATCAGAGCCATTGCAGGGACAAGATCTCTTTTCTACAGGTGTTTATACAAGAAGATTTGACTGAATTGCTAAAAATTGCAATAAGTTTGGCATGAGATATCTCAAGGGCAATTCGCTCCTGTGCATGCAAAGCTTGAAAATTATTCCAATACCACTCCAGAAGCTTGAGTTACCACATAATTCCTGGATTTGATACATTGGACCCATTCAACATTGCTTGAAATCCAATCCCAGGTGTGATGCAACTCTCAAAGGGTGGATTGTTCGACCTTATTGTGTTTGTTCTTATGTGATTTGCAGGTTAATTATCTCCTCCAAGTGCACTCGCTACATTCTGCATGCAAGCTTCCCTACAGCATTTCTATTCGCTATAGTCTGCATGCAAGCTTCTTCTTCATCATTTGACTCACTCCTAGCAATGGAATACTCTTCTTCAAAGCCTATCCTAACCCCATTCAATTATTTTGATTGGAAAGATGATATGGAGATCATATTACGTTCAAAAGGATACTACCGAGTCACTCTTGGTCTTGAATTGGAGCCAAACAATGTGGCAGAAAGAACCAAACACTACAATAAGCTTGATGAAGCTTACGGTCTTCTTTGTCTCTCCATCTCCAAAGATCTTCACTTCCATCTCAGCGGATTGAAGACTCCAAAGGCCATATGGGAGCAACTTGAGACACTATTCGACAAGCAGGATGAGCTTAGGGCTTTTCAATTAGAGAATGAATTGATTGGCCTTAATCCTGATAATTTCGAGAGCATCAATGAATTCTTCACAAAATTCAAGAACTTGAACTTGCAATTGAAGAACAGTGGTGTTATCAAAGAGGATAAACAGTTGATCCTCTCCATTCTAAGCAAGCTTGGGAAAGATTATTCGGTATTTGTCTCCACTTTCAATTCCGGTCGGCTAACTACCCCGAATTGGAAGATGCCTACCTTGAATGCCTTCATTGAGTCCGTTACGAAAGAGCATGACAAGCTGATTCAAATGGGGTCCATAAGCTCCAAAGATTCAGCCCTATTTGTTCAAGGACCCAAGATCTCGAATGGTAAAGGAAAGCTAAAGAAGGAGAAGCCCAAATTCGAGCCTCACAAGCAAAAAGACAAAGGCAAGCAAACGGATGCACCATCCAGTTCGAAATCCAAGCAAAAGGGCAAAGAAGGTAACCAAAAATCTAAATGTACTTATTGTAACCGTGGCTTTCATCCCGAAAGTTCATGTATGAAGAAGACTATAGATCAAATGGCCCTCCTTTTGGAAAAGAACAACATAACCCTTCCTGACGGTGCAAGGAAGAAGGATCGGAATGACGATCATGAAAGAGGACAAGCACTCATGGCAACGGTTTCGAAGCCCACTCTCTTGATAGATTTGGGTGCATCAAATCATATGGCTGCAAATATTGATTCTTTTTCCTCATTCGATCCAAACAGCTCCATCCCCATCCATTTGGGAGATGACTCAAAAATTTCTTCAAAGGGCAAAGGTACGATTCATGTAGATCATGGATGCTTTTAGAATGTTCTTTATGTGCCTTCCTTAGCTTCGAATCTCCTTTCTGTGTATCAAATGACACATACTGGTGATCCAAAGAAAGTCACATTCAGCCCTAATACAGTTGAAATTTCTGATATCAAAATTGGAAGACTAGTTGCGGTTGGAAAGGCAAACCACACTGCAAAATGTTATGAGTTTTCGCACTTTATTCCGCTTGCAAAGCCCACTGCTCTTCGCACACATGGTAATGAGGTTAGTAGGCTTTGGCATGAAAGATTTGGACATCTAAATTATAAGTATTTGCTGCTGCTATCAAATAAATCCATGGTTGATGGGCTTCCACAACTCCGTTCCTCGAAGGGAATATGCTCCGGTTGCATTATTGGGAAGCACCCCGAGCACAGATTCGACCGCGGCAAGGCTAGCAGAGCCTCTACTATTTTGGGATTGATCCATTCTGATATCAGCGGTCCGCTGCCCCATATGTCATTAAATGGTTCAAGGTATGTTTTGACATTTATTGATGATTATTCTCGCTTTACATGGGTATTCTTTCTCAAAAACAAGTCAGAAGTGCTTGGAAAATTCAAGGATTTTAAGGCTTCTGTTGAGACCACCACTGAGAGCAAGATCAAAGCTCTTAGATCTGATAATGGTGGGGAATATATCAAGTCCGAGTTGCTGCAACTTTGTGCCCAAAGCGGAATCAAGATCCAACATACAGTTCCCTACACACCCCAGCAGAACGGTGTAGCAGAAAGGAAAAACCGGTCACTGAAAGAGATGGCTACATGCATGATTGAATCTAAAGGTTTGGCTGCAAATATTTGGGCTGAAGCAATCAATGTTGCTGCATATATACAGAACCGAGTTCCACATTCATCCGTGAAAGGTATGACTCCTTTCGAAGCATTTTTTGGTCACAAACCGGATGTGTCAAATTTGAGAGTTTTTGGCTCTACTGCATGGGCTAGAATTCCTTCTGAGAAGAGACGAGCTTTGGATCCACAAAGTATCGAGTGCATATTGATAGGATATGGGGAAGAATCAAAAGCATATAAACTCATGGATATCAGATCTAAAAAGATATTCATAGAGCGCAGTGTGCAGTTTGAAGAACCGCTTCAAGAATTGCAACTAGTTGAGGAGAAAACTGCCGATTCACCGCCTTCACCAGAAGAAGATTCGAGCAGCGATAATGAAGGTATGAGTTCTGATATTTCTGATATTGTAGCAGCATATGATGATCATGACATATCAGGTTCGGAATCCGACCATTCAGATCCCCCTCAGTTACCAAAGTGGGCCCAAAATACTCTACAATCTGCTGGTTCTAGTCTTGGAAATCCTGCTGATCCGAGACGAACAAGAGGAGACTTTCAAAGGGCAGGTATGGCTCTTTCTATTGCTGATCCATTTCTTTCTGAGATTTGTTATTTGATGGCTGGTTCAGATCCCCAATCATACTATTCATCCCATCGAGATCCGAGATGGAAAGATGCCATGGATGAAGAGTACAGTTCTCTTCAAAAGAACAATACATGGGAGCTAGTTTCTCTTCCACCTGGAAGAAAATTAGTGAAGTGTAAATGGGTCTACCGTACTAAAGTTGCTGCTGATGGCACTATCAGCAAATATAAATCAAGGTTGGTGGAAAAAGGTTTTTCCCAAGTCCAAGGAGTGGACTACACAGAGACCTTTGCACCGGTTGCAAAGATGGATTCCATCCGCCTTGTTTTAGCTATTGCCGCATCCAAGCACTGGGAGGTGCATCACATGGATGTGAAGAGTGCATTTCTACATGGAGACCTTGCTGAAGAGGTCTATATGCAGCAGCCAGAGGGTTATACATCAGATCCATCATTGGTTTGTAGATTGAAGAAGTCTTTGTACGGGTTAAAACAGGCCCCAAGAGCTTGGTACGCAAAGATGGACTCCTTCCTTCTTTCTCAGAATTTCCAAAGATGCAAATCTGATCCGAATGTCTATCTTCAGCGAGTTAAAGGTAATTTGTTGGTTATTGTACTTTATGTTGATGATCTGCTTATTACTGGTAGCACACTTACTTCAATAAACAAGCTAAAATCTGCCTTAAATCTAGCTTTTGACATGAGCGATTTGGGCTTGCTGAGTCACTTTTTGGGCTTGGAGATAGCTCAAAATTTTGATGGGATCACTATATCTCAGCAAAAATATGCTTCCGACCTGTTATTGAAGTTTAATATGGCTGAATGTAAGGCAGCCCCGTTCCCATTCCTCTCAGGAATCAGTCTTGAGGAGGGAGATTCCACACCGCTTGCAGATTGCAGTATGTATCGACAGTTGATTGGTTCACTACTTTACTTGACACATTCACGGCCTGATATCTCATATGCCGTGAGTGCCGTGTCAAGATATATGCAGCAGCCACATGAGCTTCATTGGCGAGCAGCCAAGCAGATCTTGCAGTATGTGCAAGGTACGAGACAGTTTGGCATACATTATGCTGCAGATTCTGAGCTAGATTTCATTGGTTTTACTGATTCAGATTGGGCAGGTGATAGCATTGATCGGAAGTCCACTTCCGGTTATGTTTTCATGATTGGTCATGGTGCTATTTGCTGGTCCAGCAAAAAGCAAGCAGCCATTGCACTTTCTTCAGCAGAGGCAGAGTATCGAGGGGCAGTCAATGCCTGCATTCAGGCAGTTTGGTTGCAGGGTATTCTTTCCGAGTTTGGTTTTGGTGGCACTACTTCGACTGTCCTATTTTGTGACAATCAAAGTGCTATCAAGATCTCCACAGATCCAGTTCAGCGGCAGAGGACCAAGCACATTGAGATTCATATGCATTACATTCGACAGTTGGTGCATGACCGCACCATCATTCTGCAATATTGCCCTACTGATGAGCAAATTGCAGACATCTTCACCAAGAGCTTCACTGAGAAGAAGTTCTCTTACCTCCGTTCACTGTTGGGGGTGAGTTCCATCATGGTGGAGACAGATTGATTCATTATTATGCTTTAGACTTGAGGGGGGGCTTTCTTCCCACTGGGTTTTCCCTCTTTCCTCACTTAGTTTATTTTTCAGCATTTTTGGATTATTGTATTGGGGTGACCTTTGGTCTTAGTTACCAGGGCCCCACTTTATTTTAGTTGGCACATCATAGTCTAGCTTGAGGGGGGGTGTTCGGATATCCATCATCTATTTCGGGATACATATCTATTTCAGGATCATCTATTTCGGGATACATATCTACTTCAGGATCTTGCATGATCTATTTCAGGATATGCAGTCCAGTCACCAGTTTGATGCCTCCAGCACCTTATCCACATTCTTCTAGCACCCGGGAGCCACTTTCCACAGAGTTTTAGCCCTCCTAAGCTGAAAGGCGCCCTCTTCTCACCTACTGACAGAGAAGGGCACACTTGTTCACCTACCACTGCAGATTCACTCCAGTTACATTCAGTTAGCTCCGATTCTGATTGATTTCACTCTGATTTCACTCCTGACTGACTGTTTCACCTCCGATTGACCTCCAGTTCGATTAGGTGACTTGCTCTGACTCCAGTTAGCCTCCCATGCGCCCCCACTGAGCCCCCAGATCCTATATCAGTGCTACACACTTCAGTTACATTTATTATGATCAGTTAGACTCAGCTTGACACCTGGATGACTGTTTGTTGTGATTGATGAGCAACACCGATGATTGATGAGGACTCCTAGATAGAGTCAAGCTACTCCATTTCAGTGATTTGAATGACATCCTTAGGCAATTCGAATTGCTCTGTTCAGTGTGACAGTTTGTATTGTAATTCATTCACCCTTTCTGGGATAGAGAGCACTGCTGCATGTTTTGCACAGTTTTGCACCATATTTTCTATGTTCATCTGTTGTGATTGATTTACTTGTTCATTAGATCTGCTGTGACTAATTTTACAAACCCAGTGGGAAGAAAGCCCCCCCTCAAGCTAAAACATAATAATGGATCAATATGTCTCCACCATGATGGAACTCATGCCCAACAGTGAACGGAGGTAAGAGAACTTCTTCTCAGTGAATCTCTTGGTGAAGATGTCTGCAATTTGCTCATCGGTAGGGCAATATTGCAGAATGATGGTGCGATCATGCACCAACTCTTGAATGTAGTGCATATGAATCTCAATGTGTTTGGTCCTCTGCCGCTGAACTGGATCTGTGGAGATCTTGATAGCACTTTGATTGTCACAAAATAGGATAGTCAAAGTAGTGCCACCAAAACCAAACTCGAAAAGAATACCCTGCAACCAAGCTGCCTGAATGCATTCATTGACTGCCCCTCGATACTTTGCCTCTGCTGAAGAAAGTGCAATGGTTGCCTACTTTTTGCTTGACCAGCAAATAGGCCCATGTCCAATCATGAAAACATATCCGGAAGTGGACTTCCGATCTATGCTATCACCTGCCCAATCTGAATCAGTAAAACCAATGAAATCTAGCTCAGAATCTGCAACATAATGTATGTCAAAATGTTTCGTACCTTGCACATACTGCAAGATCCGCTTGGCTTCCCACCAATGAAGCTCATGGGGATACTGCATGTACCTTGATACGACACTCACGGCATAAGATATATCAGGCCTAGAGTGTGTCAAGTATAGTAGTGAACCAATCAACTGTCGATACATAGTGCAATCTGCAAGTGGTGTAGAATTTCCCTCCTCAAGACTGATTCGTGAGAGGAATGGGAATGGGGTTGCCTTACATTCGGCCATATTAAACTTCAATAACAGGTCGGAAGCATATTTTTGCTGAGATATAGTGATTCCATCAAAATTTTGAGCTATCTCCAAGCCCAAAAAGTGACTCAGCAAGCCCAAATCGCTCATGTCATAAGCTAGATTTAACACAATTTTTAGCTTGTTTATTGAAGTAAGAGTGCTACCAGTAATGAGAAGATCATCAACATAAAGTAAAATAACCAAAAAATTACCTTTAAATTGCTGTAGGTACACATTCGGATCAGATTTTCATCTTTTGAAATTATGTGAAAGAAGGAAGGAGTCCATCTTTGCATACCAAGCTCTTCGGGCATGTTTTAACCCATACAAAGATTTCTTCAATCTGCAAATTAATGATGGATCTGATGTATAACCTTCTACCTGCTTCATATATACCTCTTCAGCAAGATCTCCATGTAGAAAAACACTCTTCACATCCATGTGGTGCACTTCCCAAAGCTTGGATGCAGAAATTGCCAAAACAAGGCGGATGGAATCCATCTTTGCAACCGGTGCAAAGGTCTCAGTGTAGTCCACTCCTTGGAATTGGGAGAAACCTTTTTCCACCAACCTTGATTTGTATTTTCTGATAGATCCATCAGCAACAACTTTCGTGCGGTAGACCCATTTACATTGGACTAATTTTCTTCCAGGTGGAAGAGAAACTAGCTCCCATGTATTGTTCTTTTGAAGAGAACTGTACTCTTCATCCATGGCTCTTTTCCATCTCGGATCTTGGTGGGCATGATAGTATGTTGTGGTATATGAACCAGTCATCAAATAAAAAATCTCAAGAAGTAATGGATCAGAAATAGAAAGAGACATACCTGCTCTTTGAAAGTCTGCTCTTGTTCGTCTTGGATCAGTAGGATTTCCAATGTTCGAACCAGCAGATTGAAGAGTGTTTTGGGCCCACTTTGGTAACTGAGGAGGATCATAATGGTCAGATTCCGAACCTAATATGTCATGATCATCATGTGCTTCTAAAATATCAGAAATATCAGAACCAATAATTTCATTATCGCTGCTCGAATCTTCTTCTGGTGAAGGCGGTGAAATGGCAGTTTGTTCCTTGACTAGTTGCAATTCTTGAAGCGATTCTTCAAATTGCACATTGCGCTCTATGAATATATTTTTGGATTTGATATCCATGAGTTTATATGCCTTTGATTCTTCCCCATATTTTATCAGTATGCACTCAAGACTTTGTGGATCCAAAGCTCGTCTCTTCTTGGAAGAAATTCTAGCCCATGCAGTAAAGCCAAAAACTCTCAAATTTGACACATCCGGTTTGTGACCAAAGAATGCTTCGAAAGGAGTCATACCTTTCACGGATGAATGTGGAACTCGGTTCTAAATGTATGCAGCAACATTAATTTCTTCATCCCAAATATTTGTAGCCAAACCTTTTGACTCAATCATGCAAGTAGCCATCTCTTTCAGTGACCGATTTTTCCTTTCCGCTACACCGTTCTGCTGGGGTGTGTAGGGAACTGTATCTTGGATCTGAATTCCACTTTCGACACAAAGTTGCAGCAACTCGGCCTTGATATATTCTCCACCATTATCAAATCTAAGAGATTTGATCTTGCTCTCAGTGGTGGTCTCAACAGAAGCCTTAAAATCCTTGAATTTTCCAAGCACTTCTGACTTGTTTTTGAAAAAAAATACCCATGTAAAGTGGGAAAGATCATCAATAAATGTCAAAACATAACTTGAACCATTTAATGACATTGGGTAGCGGACCACTAATATTAGAATGTATCAGCCCCAAAACTGTAGAAGCTCTTCTAGCTTTGCCACGGTCGAATCTGTGCTCGGGGTGCTTCCCAATAATGCAACCGGTGCATATTCCCTTCGAGGAACGGAGTTGTGGAAGACCATATACCATGGATTTATTTAATAACAGCAGTAAATACTTATAATTAAGATGTCCAAATCTCTCATGCCAAAGCCTACTAAACTCATTACCATGTGTGCGAAGAGTAGTGGCTTTGCAAGCGGAATAAAGGTTGAAAACTCATAGCATTTTGAAGTGTGGTTCGCCTTTTCGACTGCAATAAGTCTTCCACTTTTGATATCATAAATTTAAACTGTATTAGGACTGAATCTAACTTGCTTCGGTTCACCAGTGTGTGTCATTTGATACACAGAAAGAAGATTTGAAGCCAAGGAAGGCACATAGAGAACATTCTGTAAGCTTCCATGATCTACATGGATTGTACCTTTGCCCTTTGAAGAAATTTTTGAGTCATCTCCCAAATGGATGGGGATGGAGCTGTTTGGATCGAATAAAGAAAAAGAATCAATATTTGAAGCCATATGATTCGATGCACCTAAATCTATCAAAAGAGTAGTGGGATTCGAAACAGTTGCCATGAGTGCTTGTCCTCTTTCATGATCATCATTCCTATCCTTCTTCCTTGCACCGTCAGGAAGAGTTATGTCATTCTTTTCCAAAAGGAGGGAATTTGATCTATAGTCTTCTTCATGCATGAACTTTCAGGATGAAAGCCATGGTTGCAATAAGTACATTTAGATTTTTCCTTACCCTCTTTACCCTTTTGCTTGAACTTCAAACTGGATGGTGCATCCGTCTGCTTGCTTTTCTCTCTTTGCTTGTGAGGTTCAAATTTGGGCTTCTCTTTCTTTTGCTTTCCTTTAACATTCGAATTCTTGGGTCCTTGAACAAATAGGGATGAATATTTGGAGTTTATGGACCCCATTTGAATCAACTTCTCATGCTCTTTTGTGATGGACTCAATGAAGGCATTCAAGGTAGGCATCTTCCAATTCGGGGTAGTTAGCCGACCGAAATTGAAAGTAGAGACAAATACCGAATAGTCTTTACCAAGCTTGGTGAGAATAGAGAGGATCAATTGCTTATCCTCTTTGATAAATCCATCGTTCTTCAACTGCAATGTCAAGTGCTTGAATTTTGTGAAAAACTCATTGATGGTCTCGAAATTCTCAGGACTAAGAGCAATCAATTCATTCTCTAATTGAAAAGCCCTAAGCTCGTCCTGCTTGCCAAAACGTGTTTCAAGTTGCTCCCATATTGCTTTTGGAGTCTTCAATCCGCTGAGATGGAAGTGAAGATCTTTGGAAATAGAGAGGCAAAGAAGACCATAAGCTTCATCAAGCGTATTGTAGTGTTTGGTTCTTTCCGCCAATGTGCTGGGCTCCAATTCGAGGCCAACTGTGACTCTATAGAATCCTTTTGAACGTAATATGATCTCCATATCATCTTTCTAATCAAAATAGTTGAAGGGAGTGAGGATAGGATTTGAAGAAGAGTATTCCATTGCTAGGAGTGAGTGCACTTTGATGTAGAAAGGCTTGCAAAAGGGTAGCGAATGCAATTGATGGAGATAATAACCTGTAAATCACAATGAAACCAAGAACAGTAAGGTCGAACAATCCACCCTTTTAGAGTTGCATCACACCTAGGATTGGAGATCAAGCAATGTTGAATGGGTCCAATGTATCAAACCTAGGATTTATGTGGAAACTCAAGCTTCTGGAGTGGTATTGGAAGTATTTTTATGCTTTGCATGCACAGGAGCGAATGCTCTTGAGATCTTTCATGCCAAAACTTTTGTGATTTTGAGTAAATTCACTCAAATCTCCTTGTAGAATGCCTGTAGAAAAGAGATCTTGTCCCTGCAATGGCTTTGATACCATGTAAAATTAGTCACAACAGATCTAATGAACAAGTAAATCAATCACAATAGATGAACATAGAAAATATGGTGTAAAATTGTGCAAAACATGCATCAGTGCTCAATATCTCAGTGAGGGTGAATAATTACAATACAATATAGTAACAATGACTGAGCAATTCGAATTGACTAAGGAGGTCATTCGAATTACTGAATGGTGTATCTTGGCTCCAATTAGGTGTCCTCATCATCAATCAGTGGTGGTCATCAATGCACAAGAACCAGTCATCCAGGTGTCAATATGAGTCTAACTGAGTGTAACAAGTGTAACTGAAGTGTGTAGCACTGATATAGGGAAAGAGGCTTAGTGAAGGGCACATGGGGGGCTTAACTGAAGTCAGAACAAGTCATCTAGTCAATATGGAGGTCCAACGGAGTGAAACAGTCAGTCAGGAGTGAAACTAGCCTCAAATCAAGGAGAATCGGAGCTAACTGAGTGTAACTGAAGTGGTAGGTGAAGAAGTGCGCCCTTCTCTGGCAGTAGGTGAGAAGTGGGTGCCTTCCTAACTGGAGGGATAAAAATCTGATGGAAGGAGCTCCCAGGTGCTAGAATGAAGTGGACAAGGTGCTGGAGGCATCAACCTGGTGACTAGGATGCATGCAAACCCTAGAGTTTGCATGCAAACCCTAATTGCATGCAAGGTCCTGAAAAATAATGTTGTGGATATCCGAACAAAAATTTGAAATTGAAAATTGAAAATCGAAATATAAATGAAAATGGAAATGGAATTGGAAATTGAAATAGAAATTGAATTTAATTTCCAAATTGAAATTGAAAGCTAAAGATGAAATTGAAATTGAAATTGAAAATGAAATTGATATTGAAATAAAATTTGGAATTTGGAATTTGAAATGAAATTGAAATTGAAATTAAAAACTGAAATTTTAAATTGAGTATTAAAGAATTGGAAATCCAAATTGAAATCCAAATTTGAAATTTGAACTTGAAATTAAAATTGATTTGAAATTTGAGATTGAAAACTGAAGTTGAAATTGTAAATAAAAATGAAATTGAAATTGAAATTAGAAATTGGAATTGGAATTGAAATTGAAATGTAAATTTGAAATTGAAATTTGAAAATTCAAATAAAAATGAAAATTTAGAAATAGAATTGGAATTGGAATTTGAAAAAGAAATAGAATTCAAATTTCAAATTGAAATTGAAACTTGAAATTTGAAAACTAAAGATGAAATTGAAATTGAAATTCGAAATTCGAAAATGAAAATGAAAATGAAAATGGTATTGAAATGGAATTTGAAATTTGAAATGAAATTGAAATAAAAAATTGAAAATTGAAAATGAATTGGAAATGAAAATTGAGAATTTAAAATGGAATTAGAATTGGAAATCAAAATTGAAATTGGAATTTGAATTTGAAATCGAAATTGAAATTGGAATTGAAATTTGAAATTGAAATAGAAATGGAATTGGAATTAGAATTGGAATTGAAAATTGAAAGAGAAATTGAAACTTGAAATTTCAAATTGAAAACTGAAGATGAAATTGACATTGGAATTGGATGTGAAATTGAAATTTGAAATTAATTTGAAAATTACATTGAACATGAAATTGAAATTTGAAATTGAAACATAAATTTGAAATTGAAATTTGATTTTGGAATTTGGAATTTGAAATTGAATTTGGAATTGAATTTAAAATTGAACTTTAAACTTTAAAATTGAAATTGAAATTTGAAATTTGAGATTTGAAATTGAAATGTGAAATTGAAATTGAAATTTGAAATTTGAAATTTGAGATTTGAAATTGAAATGTGAAATTGAAATTGAAATTTGAAATTTGACAGTGAAATTGAAATTGAATTTGTATTGAATTTGAAATTTGAAATTGAATTTGAAATGTGGAATTTGAAATAGAATTAGATATAGAAATTAAAATGGGATGCAGAGAGTTCTCAAGAGAGAACTTCATTGCTTCATGCTCGGCGGAGCACGAGAGGATCCAACATCGTCCAACAGGGTGGCCATCGGCAGTGCTCTCATTCACCTAGGAGCGAGGCCACACTAGGGTTAGCTGCCACTGGTGGTGGCAATAGGAGAGATAGTGCGTCGGTTCATCCCGACGATGTACATATTTATCCTGACGAGGAGGATGTGCGCCAGGACACAGGTACATTAGGTGCATATTTTTTGTTAGATACACTTTCAGTAAGTTTTTAATATAGAATGCATTGAATTTCACTTGCAAGTTATAATATATATTTTCACTAACATTTGTGTTTTGGTTTGGATTGCAGGTGCATCGGGTGGATCATATGACAATGGGGTTGCACGCATTAATCTTGTTGATATTACCACCCAGCGGGAGTGGGTGCACTCGTGCATGTGCACACTCAGGGAGAATTCTCTTACTAGATGCTCACTATTCATGATGTTATCAACAGTTGATGATATGTTGTTCCTCTACAAGAAAGTGGGACCTCTTATTGACATATGGCATTTTACATGCCAGAGGAGAAGACATGATGTCATGGGCCCCCATAAATGGGCGGATGTCAAAGGTGCCACAAGAGGGCATGACGTAAAGGGTAATTTGTTCGACATCCCTCCTGACCAGCCTGTCGGTCAACCACTTAGACTCAAGGAGTTTAAGCTTGAGGCCGCTGCACCATATGTGTATGATAGATTCATCGAAGCATGGGGCATGTTCCCCCCACCATGACTAGGTCCCTTTGTACTTTGAAAAACATATATATGCTGAGTTTGTTCTAGACATGCACCCAGACTACACCAGCATGAGATTTGAGTTCTTTGGTGCTTGTAGGGGACATTCCTACCAAAGTCCCGAGGCTCGTAGAGACCCTGCTTTCGTGCCACCCCCATCGAGGTTGGTACCTATTCCAGATAGGATGGTCATCAGGGAAGAGGACGTGACACAGTCATCCCACCTTGCTATAGAGGCTAGGTAGGGTATTACAGACTCGTTGTTCACTGGCATGGGAAATGTTATTGTGGTTGTGCAGGGAGAGGCGTCTAAACCATTCCCTACACCTGCACAACCAGAGATAGAATGGGTCAACGATGACTTGCTCAATTTTTTAGATGATGAGGTCATACAAGGGTATGCTCGTTTATCCTGAGATGCATACTTTCGGATGTATCGTAGATACGACTCTCCGGGATGTATATTTTTGTACAATTATGTATATATGCTTTCATGTTACATCATATTATATGTCGTAAATTGAATGCTCAATAATACTGAAGGGGTTTATTGTATTGATCCATGCAGGGACCACATACATGGATGATCTCTTTCGTATTGAGCCATTGGTTGGTCCATCCTCTCGTCCCCACTCGACGAAAACAGTAGTCGAGGTAAGTTATAATTTATGTTCCAATTTAATTTGTGTTTATTAATCTCAGTTTAAATAATTTATGTTTTAATTCTTAATTTGAGATTTTATGTTTTAGATCCTAACTTTGAATTTCAAATTGTACAGAGCAAAGGCAAGGCCATTGCTCAAGATGATACACATGAGGACCGCGAAGGTCCTAACTAGCCAGGCCTAGACACAGAGGTGAGTTTTAATTTATGTTCCAATTCATTTCAAATTTAGTCATTTCATTTTATACTTTATGTCTTAATTCTTGAATTATAACTTTTATGTTTTAGTTAAATAATTTTTAATAAATCTAACTTATTACATGTAATGGCATCTTACAGAGGCATCACTACTGGTGGATTTTGATTCTACAATAACTTTCTCATATGATTGGGATGCAGCTCGACCACGTGGTCCTTATGAGGTCCTATCTACCCATATTCCAACCCAGATGTCGAATATCACCATTGACTTGACTCAGATGATTTTCGCATCCATCCGTTAAAATTTTTCACTTCTTGTTGAATATTATGAATTGGTCAAAATATAACTAACTTGCAGAGTTCACAATTTTAACTTTTACAGTATGTTGAGATTGAAGCCTTCTTTCATAGTTTACGGCCTCAAGGCCAACATGGGTCTACTATAGGTGAAGGTGGTCATAGGGCCGATCAAGGGCCTCCTGGGGGTAGCGGACAATGAGTTGATGATGTATACATTTCCATGTTTTGGATATTTTCATGTTTTGGATATGGATTTCGATCATATATATTGAGTGTTATCATATATGGACTTTTCCACATATTTTGTTATATATTTCATCATATTGATGTCTTCATGTGTATTTTGTATCTTGATTAAATGAAGTTGATCGTCTTTTATTTTACATCTAGATATAGTTATTACAGTTACATTTATGTTTTGTCGTTTCAATTGCAAATTTAATGTATAGTGATTACAATATAAAAGTTCAATCTCAATTACATTACAATTGCAAATTCAAAATTTAAAATTAAATTACATTACAATTGCAAATTCAAAATTTAAAATTAAACTACATTACAATTTTACATTAATGTGTAATTTCAATTGAAAATTCGATGTGTAGTTACAATTTAAAAGATCAATTTCGACTACGTTACAATTGCAAATTCAAAATTTAGAATTCAATTGAAAATTACAATTTAAAATTGAAATTGCAAATACATTATGTTGTCTACGCATTACAATTCAATTACAATTTACACCTTCCAATTCAATTACAATTTAAAATTTAAAATTTAATGTGTAATTTCAATTAAAAATTCGATGTGTAGTTACAATTTAAAAGTTCAACTTCTACTACATTACATTTGCAAATTCAAAATTTAGAATTTAATTGTACATTACAATTTAAAATTGAAATTACAATTATATTATGTTGTCTACGCATTACAATTCAATTAGAATTTACACATTCCAATTCAATTACAATTTCAAATTTCAAATTTAATGTGTAATTTCAATTGAAAATTTGATGTGTAGTTACAATTTAAAAGTTCAATTTCGACTACAAATTACAATTGCAAATTCAAAATTTAGAATTCTATTGTACACTACAATTACATTATTTTGTCTAAGCATTACAATTTACAAATTCCAATTCAATTACAATTTAAAATTTAATGTGTAATTTCAATTGAAAATTCAATGTATAGATGCATCTCCTTATTTCTATCAAATATAAAAGGTTGTGGTGTGTATGAAACATTCTATGAATGCATACATGCAACTTAGGGATCTTTCTTGGATGATTTAGTTTCTATCCATCCACATAAACTTTAAATAAATAATTGTTTCCTAGAACTACAATCAAATAAAATTTACTCGTTTTATAAGGTTAGGTGGAACTGTATTAAATAATAATTCTTGGTTTTTAGAGATTATGACTATTTAACACATGTTTATCCTAGATATTGAGGAATTTCATGGAGCACTGATCATACATTCAAGTGTATTCAAATTATCAATGTGCTTGTCACATTGGAGCACCATGACCCAATTTAAAAAAAAAACTCCTATCTAGTATTTTTAATCTTGGCAATAAAGCATCTAAAAAAATACACTTATAAAACTATTGGTCACCTTGCAAAACAAACACTATATAAACTATGACAAAACAACCTCCTCAAAAATCTCCAATAAAATCTTCAAGAAGACAACATGACATATATGTCAATGATGCAAGTGGCATACATGTAACTCATTCATCTGGCCAATGGGTTATATGAATGCAAGTCTCCATAATACGATCATGGTCAGATTATGCCATCTTCCATCTCTTTGGTTCACCTCTCTTCACCTTGATTTTTGTTAGATGTATCCGTGCCGCCACCACCAAATGATTGTATTGGCATGATATATATTCAAGCATAAAATCTTTGTAAATAATATAAGCACCCTGTTTTTTCACTCTTTCAAAAAAGTGTCCCATTAGAACCAAGTCTCCAGTTTGGTATGTGAACTCTCCATCTTGATAGGGTCGTACCAACCTGCTTTTAATTTGTGTGTACAGTATCAAACAATATGCCACATTTTCTTCATTGTGGGGGGGTGCAATGACAACGAATACATCACCTGCGAGATAAATTACAGATATTATTCAAATGTTCTACGTGCATTTCTACAATATTTGTATATGTGTAATATATAGTGAACTAATTAACTTAATGAAGTATTGTACCTTCCCTAAGCACATCAGAAACTCGATCATGATCTAGTGATACCATTGCCTCGTCAGTTTGCATCTCTTGCCATGTTGGAACTGGATGTGGTCCCTTTGGATTAAGAGGGACATATTTCCATGGTTTCACATATACATCATTTTCACAGTGATGAAACCCACATCCATTTGCATCAATGAAAAAATCGCAAAAAAAAGCATACTTCCTCGTTTCAATGGAAAATAAGTCACCCATGTCTTTACTCCGAACATAATGTAATTCCCTCGTACTAGGTATGGTCTCACAATACCATGACATGGATCTATTCACATCACCAAGGGAAACATCCCAAAAGAACCTGCATGGAATTCAATTTTTCATATATAAATTCCTACTAAGTAGGTGTTCTTTTGGAAATGACGATATTGAATGTTATTAGCTTATTAATTGAGTTTGGAATTTATTACTTGAACATCGGCCTTGCTTGTTCGCAACCTTGATGTTCCAAGTGACGTGTGCACCAATCAAATACTGCCATGGAGCATTTGAGTCGGGTTGCACCATGACTCACATGGTACCTCCGAAGTGCTCGTTTCACACATGCACCTGCACCATCATGTTCACCCTTTCCATGCCTTGTTTCAAAAAAGCTCTAGGTGTGTCGGAATCTTGTCTCTTTATGAAGGCGACTCAACCAATAAAAAGAGCTTTGCGATTTGAATTTACCTACACACCCATATGACCAAATCAAGTGTTCAGTAAATGATATGCCTCTCTTCCTGAATGAATCATAAATCAACCCAAAGCAGTGTTGAACGAACAATGTGTCATGCTCACGATCATCACTAACATGAAAATGGTACTCCTTGATCATTTCATGTGACTGAGGAGTGCTATCCCTACCATCAATGATTTCTTGAGCATGTCTATACAATACATGTATGAAGATAGACACCTGGTTGGAGTGATAGTACTCACTTTGTATCTCTCTCTGAGGAGAAAATGTGTAGTTCTCAACAAAGTCTACGACTGATAAGATTGTGCCCAGCTCAAATACCTCATGATAATATTTGAATTCTGAAGCTTGCCACCTGGACCTATGGGAGTGCTTTATGTATTTATAAATCTAATTTTTAAACTTCTCCATGAAATCTGAAACATGAATCTCATCCTCGAGCAAGTTGATCCTCTTAGATGGCATGGATGAGGAAGATGATGGATTCATGGAGACATACTAATACCTCTTCCACATAACTGTGATATCTGACAATCCAGGCTGTGTTGGATCAATAGGAAATTTCCTATGGAACAATGCCAAATCACCACATTCAGGGCATCTTCTCCCACCTACACACCTCTTATTGAAAAAAAATTGTTCAAGATTCCTGTTGCATAGTATCATACAAATAAAATCTCACATTGTGTGAGGAGATAGTTCATCATTCCAATGCCTTTTGCAAAAATCCAGAAATGTGTCATAGTATAGTTGAAATTCAATGTGGTATCGACAACAACAAGTTTCGCGAATCGTATTCAGCATAATATACCACAGTTTCAATTTTTTGAACATGCTAAACGACATTTGAGCACCAGGATTGGTTTCTTGGAATTGCTAGTAAAGTGCAACTCCCGCCATCTCCATCAAATGCTTACAATGCTCTTGATAAATGCATCTTGATAAATGTTGTCGTAGGACATGCTTTCAATCTGGAATAACATGAGAATGGATATCCCAAAACTCTATCACCTTCTCTCTAATGCCCTCTTCCATCCTGCCTCGATAGGGTTCCCTACAAATAAGAGCCCAACAAGAAGCTTCATCATTTTCATCTATCCGGACCCTTAATTTAGTATATTTGAACAATGTTCTTTTTAAAACTTTGAGCAATGATGACATTGTTGATACCATTCAATTTCTTGAGGGTCTTTGTGCCACAACAGCTGTTGTAATTTCCCTATGAGCAGCTTGGATATCATTATTTCTTGATTTTCCAAACGAAGATAATGCAGTTCTTACATTTTCTATTGCATTCTCACATGTCTTTTTTGTTTTAGCATCTTGAAAACCCAACAACTTTGTGGCACGTTTCAATTTTTTGTGTTTTATCAACCCATGTAGGATTTGAGCTTGTGCCATCGTTGAATGCTGTTCAAAATATGAATTAATTATTTTACTGACATGCTCTCTAAGTGTCTGACTAGGGATTGGGCTCCCAAGCTCTTCTCGTGCAGAAACAACTGCACAATCATCTAGAAAATTTCCACCCCTTCCAACCCCACTGCAACTCCCAATTATACTTGAAATGTGAGAGGGCAAGGTGTCATGTGATGGTTGATCAGGTTCATGAGGGGGCACAGGGTCATGTGATTCTTGATCACCATGATGTGATGGCTGACCATAATCTATCCCTACAAAATCAAATTCATGTGAAGGGAATTTCAATCATAAATGCACTATGCAAGGAGGTTAATTTTAAAGTACCAAATTGAAGTGTTTTTGAAATGCATTGGTACAAGAATTGAAAATACTTTTAAACCAAGAAAATTGTTTGTAACTTGAATTCAAAATAACTAAATATGTACATATTTAACTTGAAGTTGTACATTTAGCTTGATAATTGTTCTAAGTAAAGTTTGAAAATCAAGTATATGTATTTAACTTGATAATTGTTAATAACTTGATAGAACTTGTACATTTAATTTTAAAATTGCTAGTAATATGAAATTTGTTATATGGAAATTAACAAATTGGAAATTTCAAATGAATTGAGACTTGGAGCTCACATGATGCTATGCAAATATTTTTTTGTAATTCCCTATTATGGTAAGTTATAAGGAAAAAAATATAACTTATCCATACATTCATGCATATAAAAAGTTGGTACAAGAATTGACAATACTTTTAAAACAAGAAAATTGTTTGTAACTTGAATTCAAAATAACTAAATATGTACATTTAACTTGAAGTTGTACATTTAGCTTGATAAATTTTCTAAGTAAAGTTTGAAATTGTTAGTAACTTGAAATTTGAAAGTGCTAGTAAAGTTTGAAATTGCTTGTAACTTGAAATTGCTAGTAATTACTTGAGAATTGTTCTAAGTAAAGTTTGAAATTGCTTGTAACTTGAAATTGATAGTAACTTGTACATTTAACTTTAAAATTGTTTGTAACTTGAAATTTGTTATGTGTAAATTAACAAATTGAAAATTGCTAGTGACTTGAGAAAAAAATGGTACAAGTATTGAAAATACATTAAAAACAAGAAAATTGTTTGTAACTTAATTTCAAAATAACTAAATATGTATGTAACTTGAAATTGTACATTTAGCTTGAGAATTGTTAGTCAAGTTTGAAAATCAAGTATATATTTAACTTGATAATTATTACTAACTTGATAGTTGTACATTGAACTTTAAAATTGCTAGTAACTTGAAATTTGATGTGAAAATTTACAAATTGAAAATTGCATGTGAATTGAATTTTCGAACTAATACATTCAGCTTGAGAATTGTTATAAGTAAAGTTTGAAATTGCTAATAACTTGAAATTTGAAATTGTTAGTAAAGTTTGAAATTGCTTGTAACTTGAAATTGCTAGTAATTACTTGAGAATTGTTCTAAGTAAAGTTTGAAATTGTTTGTAACTTGAAATTGCTAGTAATTATTTGAGAATTGTTCTAAGTAAAGTTTAAAATTGTTTGTAACTTGAAATTTGTTACATGTAAATTAACAAATTGAAAATTACTAGTGACTTGAGAAAAATTTGGTACAAGTATTGAAAATACATTAAAAACTAGAAAAAAATTTGTAACTTAATTTCAAAATAACTAAATATGTATGTAACTTGAAATTGTACATTTAGCTTGAGAATTGCTAGTAAAGTTTGAAAATCAAGTATATATTTCACTTGAAATTTGATGTGGAAATTGACAAATTGAAAATTGGGTGTGAATTGAATTTTCCAACTAATACATAACTATCAATTTAACTTGAAAATTGTTACAAATTTTGAAATATAAATAATATATATACTTACTATAAGAAAAAAAAATTAACTTATCCCTACATTCATGCATAGAAACAATTGGTACATGAATTGAAAATACATTAAAAACAACATAATTGAATTTTCCAACTACTACATAATTATCACAATGTTCATTTTATTTGTTGTCATTGAATTTTACATCTATTACATAACTATCAAAATATTCATTTCATTTGTTTTCAATTTGAATTTTCTAACTAATACATAACTATTATAATGTTCATTTCAAATTTGGGTTGGCAGGTGCGGGAGGGGTCATTTTTGACCCCGGGGGAAGCAGAATGAAAAATTATTCTTGGGGAATTGGAAACAAGACCAATAATGATGCCGAGTGGTTTGCCTTACTTAAAGGTTTGGAAATCGCCATCAAGGTTGGGATAAAAGATCTAATGGTTGTTGGGGACTCTCTTCTTATAGTCCGAGAAGCTCGCAATCTCATTAGGAAATGCTCCACTCCTTCAAGTAAGTACCACCACATTCTCAAATTTACCAGTAGAGACTTCAATTCTCTCAATTTTCTCCATGTTCTCCGCTCCAACAATCAACATGCCAATGAAATGGAAAATAAAGGGGTGCTCCTAAGTTTTGTTTCTTAGCCCAAGATGATGATCTCCCTCTTTCTTGTTGGGTCCCCTAGCCTTTCTCTCACTTGGGGTGTCCCCTCCTCCACCCCTCGACCTTCTTTTCATCCATCTCTTGCCACCTTTGAATGTGGAGACCCCCATAACTACATGAAAACACTTGTCACTGATTACGAGGGCCGATGGAGGCATTTAATGCCATCACATGGCCTCTCCTCACCTAACCCCACTCACTCGCATGCTCTGTTTGCTTCTTCCTCCAAACGCTTCTAGGCCTCTTCATTGTTAGCTCCTGCCCTGAGTATGGACGCTCGCTCCATTGCTTGTATTTCCCCCACCCTGGGCGCCATCTTTGTACCGTCTTCTCCACCGTTCTCATGCTCACTCTGCAACAAACCCCTGCAATCTCCCTCTGGCATCATTCTTCCTGAAGCAAAGCTCTTGGAGCCTTTACGCACCCTGATTGCCGAACTCTCGTCCCTCAGTTTGTGCGAAGAAGAAATAGCAACCCTCGAATCCTCGTCCCCTTCGACTCTACAAGGTTCAGTGGTTGAAATTATGGAAGCACAGGTGTGCAAGATAAGAATTGAGGTGGCGGACATCAAGAAGAACATGATGATAATGTATACCCTTCTGCATTCCCTCAGCACTGAGATTAGGAATAACAATGACCTTATGAAGGGAAAAATTTCTTCCATGTCTGAAGCGGTGGATTACACTACTAACAACATCTCAAATGTGGACTCTAAGGTGGATGACAACTATAGGAACATCTCAGACGTAGAAGGTAAGGTGGACGGGATTTGAGAAGATTTAGCTCGCTGCATTCTAGGGTTCCAGGATACAACAAGCTCCAGATCCAACCCGGATGACTCCATGGAGAGCCCAGAACCTCCTCGACCATGCCAGAAATGATACAGCTTGTTGGTTCTACAATTTTTGCGGGTTATATATATATTTTTTTCTGTTATAGTCTAGAAGCAACTCTGGTTTTAGCCTTTTTGTGGGTTTTATCAGCTTTAATGGATTCCATATCCAAATTTTGTAATGTATTGCTTCTGCAAGTTTATCTTGGGACAATTTGTAAAGATTTACAACTTTAGCTTTAGACCTGTTAGAGTTAAGAGAAGAATTAGTGAAGCAGGAAAGGAAAACTTGAATGTTGGTCCCTCATAGAGTCAAACTAGAATCTCTGTATGTATTTTTTGAAGACTCTTTTTAATATAAATTCCATAACCATTCTTGTTAAAAAAAATAATGTTCATTTAAAATAAAATGAGGGTTAGTTAAAATTAGACATTAATAGTTATTTCAATCAACAAATGTTGAGACTTGGAACTCACATGAGGCTATACAAATATTTTTTTAACAAATAAAAATAAAGAATTGGAATTACATTTAACTTGAAATTGTTAGTAACTTAGAAAATTGAAAATAGTTAAATATGTATATTTTAACTTGAAAAAGTGTTCAAGTGTTACAAATTTTGAAATACAAATAACAAAGTTATGAAATAAATAAGAATCTCATTACAAACAAATATTAAATAAATTAGATTGTGAAATAGTTAATTTTTTTTTAATTGTTCCTAATTTTGTAGTCTAAATAACAAATTGTTAAAAATCTTATTACAAACAAAATGTAGTAAGGCTACAATGAAAAAAAATAGTTAGTATATATGGGTGATTCCATGAAGGTGAGTAACTCTTTTTGGCCAAATATGGCGATGAAAAAAGGAAATTTTACACATATATTAAATTGAAGCTCAAAACTCATATTTGCCATATGAATTTTGACATGTGGTTAAAAACCAAAATGTAGAGAACTGTGTTGGCTTTCCAATGATATTTTTAAAAAAATATACCAATGTCATTTATCATGTCAAATTTTAATTTAATGAAACATGTGTCCATAAAAAATTGAAGAGCAATTAACAAGTGGCTTGTGTCTCTGCAAAATAATTTAATGTTAAAGTAATAATTTTAAAAATGAAATATGTGAACATGAACTAGACAGACTTCACTAGTGAGTACATGTTTTTCTTTTAATTTTCCTCGAAAAATTATATTTATTATTATTTTTCGAAACTGACCAGTGAATATTTCAGTCGCATTTTGCACACATGTGCGTGTGTGCACCAGCCAAATATTTTGATTGTTTACATAATTTTCAAAACTTAAAATACCATTTTGAAGAGGATGCATTGAAGTAGTGCTTGTATATTTTTTCAAATTTTTTGGATGTGTATTTTGAATTGTGTTGATTTATCTTTGAGCTCATTCGAAGTTGTTGACATGGTTTTTTAGGGTAAGCTTTAGCAGGAATTTAAAAACAAATGACATACGAAAATAAAAATTCATAAATTATATGTATATGGATAGATGATTCATTGACGAATCCAACGGTATCAATTTCTCCCATTAATTGGCATTTAATGACATAATTTAAGTCTATGAAAGGCAGACAAAATTTTCTTTCTGCAATGAAAAGGGCTTTCGGCCTGTTTTTTAGGCCCTCGATCGAGGGCTAAATGAGACCTTAATCCAGGGTTTGACATAGACCTTGATCATGTAAAATTAGTCACAGCAGATCTAATGAACAAGTAAATCAATCACAACAAATGAATATAGAAAATATGGTGTAAAACTGTGCAAAACATGCAGCAATGCTCAATATCCCAGAAAGGGTGAATGAATTACAATAGAATACAATATCTGTCAATGAGCAATTCGAATTGACTAAGTAGGCCATTCGAATCACTGAATGGAGTAGCTTGACTCCAACTAGGAGTTCTCATCATCAATCGGTGGTGGTCATCAATGCACAAGAATCAGTCATCCAGGTGTCAATCTGAGTCTAACTGAGTGTGTCATGTGTAACTGAAGTGTGTAGCACTGATTAAGGGAAGGAGGCTCAGTGGGGGGCGCATGGGAGACTAACTGAAGTCAGAACAAGTCATCTAGTCAAACTAGAGGTCCAACGGAAGTGAAACAGTCAGTCGGGAGTGAAACTAGCCTCAAATCAGGGAGAATTGGAGCTAACTGAATGTAACTGAAGTGGAACTGCAGTGGTAGGTGAACAAGTGCGCCCTTCTCTGGAAATAGGTGAGAAGTGGGCGCCTTTCATCCTAGGAGGGATAAAACTCTGTAGTAAGTGGCTCCCGGGTGCTAGAATGAGGTGGCTAAGGTGTTGGAGGCATCAAACTGGTGACTGGGATGCATGCAAGTGCATGCAGGTGCATGCAAACCCTAGATTTTGCATGCAAACCCTAATTGCATGCAAGATCCTGAAAAAGATGATGTGGATATCCGAACACCCGCCCTCAAGCTAGACTATGATGTGCAAAAAATAATGTGGGGCCCTAGTAACTAAGACCAAAGGTCACCCCAATACAATAATCCAAAAAATGCTGAAAATAACTAAAGTGAGGAAAGAGGGAAAACCCAGTGGGAAGAAAGCCCCCCCTCAAGCTAAAGCATAATAATGAATCAATCTGTCTCCACCATGATGGAACTCACCCCCAACAGTGAACAGAGGTAAGAGAACTTCTTCTCAATGAAGCTCTTGGTGAAGATGTCTGTAATTTGCTCATCAATAGGGCAATATTGCAGAATGATGGTGCGGTCATGCACCAACTGTTGAATGTAATGCATATGAATCTCAATGTGTTTGGTCCTCTGCCGCTGAACTGGATCTGTGGAGATCTTGATAGCACTTTGATTGTCACAAAATAGGACAGTCGAAGTAGTGCCACCAAAACCAAACTCGGAAAGAATACCCTGCAACCAAACTGCCTGAATGCAGGCATTGACTGCCCCTCGATACTCTGCCTCTGCTGAAGAAAGTGCAATGGCTGCTTGCTTTTTGCTGGACCAGCAAATAGCACCATGACCAATCATGAAAACATAACCGGAAGTGGACTTCCGATCAATGCTATCACCTGCCCAATCCGAATCACTAAAACCAATGAAATCTAGCTCAGAATCTGCAGCATAATGTATGCCAAATTGTCTCATACCTTGCACATACTGCAAGATCCGCTTGGCTGCTCGCCAATGAAGCTCATGTGGCTGCTGCATATATCTTGACATGGCACTCACAGCATATTAGATATCAGGCCGTGAGTGTTTCAAATAAAGTAGTGAACCAATCAACTGTCGATACATACTGCAATCTGCAAGCGGTGTAGAATCTCCCTCCTCAAGACTGATTCCTGAGAGGAATGGGAATGGGGTTGCCTTACATTCAGCCATATTAAACTTCAATAACAGGTCGGAAGCATATTTTTGCTGAGATATAGTGATCCCATCAAAATTTTGAGCTATCTCCAAGCCCAAAAAGTGACTCAGCAAGACCAAATCGCTCATGTCAAAAGCTAGATTTAAGGCAGATTTTAGCTTGTTTATTGAAGTAAGTGTGCTACCAGTAATGAGAAGATCATCAACATAAAGTACAATAACCAAAAAATTACCTTTAACTCGCTGAAGATACACATTCGGATCATATTTGCATCTTTGGAAATTCTGAGAAAGAAGGAAGGAGTCCATCTTTGCGTACCAAGCTCTTGGGGCCTGTTTTAACCCGTACAAAGATTTCTTCAATCTGCAAACTAATGATGTATCTGATGTGTAGCCCTCTGGCTGCTGCATATATACCTCTTCATCAAGGTCTCCATGTAAAAATGCACTCTTCACATCCATGTGGTGCACTTCCCAGTGCTTGGATGCGGCAACAACTAAAACAAGGCGGATGGAATCCATCTTTGCAACCGGTGCAAAAGTCTCAGTGTAGTCCACTCCTTGGACTTGGGAGAAACCTTTTGCCACCAACCTTGCTTTGTATTTGCTGATAGAGCCATCAGCAGAAACTTTCGTGCGGTAGACCCATTTACACTTCACTAATTTTCTTCCAGGTGGAAGAGAAACTAGCTCCCATGTGTTGTTCTTTTGAAGAGAATTGTACTCTTCATCCATGGCACTTTGCCATCTCGGATCTCGGTGAGCAGAATAGTATGATGTGGGATCTGAACCAGCCATCAAATAAAAAATCTCAAGAAGTAATGGATCAGCAATAGATAGTGACATACCTGCTCTTTGAAATTCTGCTCTTGTTCGTCTCGGATCAGCAGGATTTCCAAGGTTCGAACCAACAGATTGGAGAGTGTTTTGGGCCCACTTTGGTAACTGAGGAGGATCATAATGGTCGGATTCCGAACCTGATATGTCATGATCATCATATTCTGCTGAAATATCAGAAATATCAGAACTCATACCTTCATTATCGCTGCACGGATCTTCTTCTGGTGAAGGCGGTGAATCGGCAGTCTTTTCCTCGACTAGTTGCAATTCTTGAAGCGGTTCTTCAAATTGCACACTGCGCTCTATGAATATATTTTTAGATATGATATCCATGAGTTTATATGCTTTTGATTCTTCCCCATATCCTATCAGTATGCACTCGGTACTTTGTGGATCCAAAGCTCGTCTCTTCTCAGAAGGAATTCTAGCCCATGCAGTAGAGCCAAAAACTCTCAAATTTGACACATCCGGTTTGTGACCAAAGAATGCTTCGAAAGGAGTCATACCTTTCACGGATGAATGTGGAACACGGTTCTGTATATATGCATCAACATTGATTGCTTTAGCCCAAATATTTGCAGCCAAACCTTTTGATTCAATCATGCATGTAGCCATCTCTTTCAGTGACCGATTTTTCCTTTCCGCTACACCGTTCTGATGGGGTGTGTAGGGAACTGTATGTTGGATCTGAGTTCCGCTTTGGGAACAAAGTTGCAGAAACTCGGACTTGATATATTCCCCACCATTATCATATCTAAGAGCTTTGATCTTGCTCTCAGTGGTGGTCTCAACAGAAGCCTTAAAATCCTTGAATTTTCCAAGCACTTCTGACTTGTTTTTGAGAAAGAATACCCATGTAAAGCGGGAAAAATCATCAATAAATGTCAAAACATACCTTGAACCATTTAATGACATATGGGGCAGCGGACCACTGATATCAGAATGGATCAATCCCAAAATAGTAGAAGCTCTGCTAGCTTTGTCGTGGTCGAATCTGTGCTCGGGGTGCTTCCCAATGATGCAACCGGTGCATATTCCCTTCGAGGAACTGAGTTGTGGAATGCCATCTACCATGGATTTGTTTGATAGAAGCAGCAAATACTTATAAATAAGATGTCCAAATATTTCATGCCAAAGCCTACTAACCTCATTACCATGTGTGTGAAGAGCAGTGGGCTTTGCAAGCGGAATAAAGTGTGAAAACTCATAGCATTTTGCAGTGTGATTTGCCTTTCCGACTGCAACTAGTCTTCCACTTTTGATATCATAAATTTCAACTGTATTAGGGCTGAATGTAACTTGCTTTGGTTCACCAGTGTGTGTCATTTGATACACAGAAAGGAGATTTGAAGCCAAGAAAGGCACATTGAGA
Organism: Larix kaempferi; assembly: GCA_027924585.1. NCBI lineage: Eukaryota > Viridiplantae > Streptophyta > Pinopsida > Pinales > Pinaceae > Larix > Larix kaempferi. Next base: position 4,501,719 of record BSBM01000826.1, on the reverse strand, counting down.
ACATTCTGAAAGCTTCCATGTTCTACATGAATCGTACCTTTGCCCTTTGAAGAAATTTTTGAGTCATCTCCCAAATGGATGGGGATGGAGCTGTTTGGATCGAATGAGGAAAAAGAATCAATATTTGCAGCCATATGATTTGATGCACCCGAATCTATCAAGAGAGTAGTGGGCTTCGAAACCGTTGCCATGAGTGCTTGTCCTCTTTCATGATCATCATTCCTATCCTTCTTCCTTGCACCGTCGGGAAGAGTTATGTTGTTCTTTTCCAAAAGGAGGGCCATTTGATCTATAGTCTTCTTCATACATGAAATTTTTGGATGAAAGCCACGATTACAATAAGTACATTTAGATTTTTGGTTACCTTCTTTGCCCTTTTGCTTGAACTTCGAACTAGATGGTGCATCCGTTTGTTTGCCTTTGTCTTTTTGCTTGTGAGGCTCGAATTTGGGCTTCTCCTTCTTTTGCTTTCCTTTACCATTCGAGATATTGGGTCCTTGAACATATAGGGCTGAATCTTTGAAGCTTATGGACCCCATTTGAATCAACTTGTCATGCTATTTTGTGACGGACTCAATGAAGGCATTCAAGGTAGGCATCTTCCAATTCGGGGTAGTTAGCCGACCGGAATTGAAAGTAGAGACAAATACCGAATAATATTTCCCAAGCTTGCTTAGAATGGAGAGGATCAATTGTTTATCCTCTTTGATAACTCCACTGTTCTTCAATTGCAAGTTCAAGTTCTTGAATTTTGTGAAGAATTCATTGATGGTCTCGAAATTCTCAGGATTAAGGCCAATCAATTCATTCTCTAATTGAAAATCCCTAAGCTCATCCTGCTTGCCAAATAGTGTTTCAAGTTGCTCCCATATGGCTTTTGGAGTCTTCAATCCGCTGAGATGGAAGTGAAGATCTTTGGAGATGGAGAGACAAAGAAGACCATAAGCTTCATCAAGCTTGTTGTAGTGTTTGGTTAGATCTGACACATTGTTTGGCTCCAATTCAAGACCAAGAGTGACTCAGTAGTAACCTTTTGAACGTAATATGATCTCCATAACATCTTTCCAATCAAAATAATTGAATGGGGTGAGGATAGGCTTTGAAGAAGAGTATTCCATTGCTAGGAGCGAGTCAAACTGATGTAGATGAGCTTGCATGCAAAGTGTAGCGAATGCAAAAGAGGAGTTTGCATGCACAGTATAGCGAATGCAAAAGAGGAGTTTGCATGCACAGTATAGTGAATGCAAAAGAGGAGCTTTGATAACCTGCAAATCACAATCAAACCAAGAATCGTAAGGTCGAACAATCCACCCTTTTAGAGTTGCATCACACCTGGGATTGGAGATCAAACAATGTTGAATGGGTCCAATGTATCAGATCCAGGAATTATGTGGAAACTCAAGCTTCTGGAGTGGTATTGGATGTATTTTCAAGCTTTGCATGCACAGGAGCGAATTCCCTTGAGATATCTCATGCCAAAACTTTTTGCAATTTTTGAGCAATTCAGTCAAATCTTCTTATAGAAACACCTGTAGAAAAGAGATCTTGTCCCTGCAATGGCTCTGATACCATGTAAAATTAGTCACAGCAGATCTAATGAACAAGTAAATCAATCACAACTGATGAATATAGAAAATATGGTGTAAAACTGTGCAAAACATGCAGCAGTGCTCAATATCCCAGAAAGGGTGAATGAATTACAATAGAATACAATATCTGTCAATGAGCAATTCAAATTGACTAAGTAGGCCATTCGAATCACTGAATGGAGTAGCTTGACTCTAACTAGGAGTCCTCATCATCAATCGGTGGTGGTCATCAATGCACAAGAACCAGTCATCCAGGTGTCAATCTGAGTCTAACTGAGTGTGTCATGTGTAACTGAAGTGTGTAGCACTGATTAAGGGAAGGAGGCTCAGTGGGGGGCGCATGGGAGACTAACTGAAGTCATAACAAGTCATCTAGTCAAACTGGAGGTCCAACGGAAGTGAAACAGTCAGTCGGGAGTGAAACTAGCCTCAAATCAGGGAGAATCGGAGCTAACTGAATGTAACTGAAGTGGAACTGCAGTGGTAGGTGAACAAGTGTGCCCTTCTCTGGCAATAGGTGAGAAGTGGGCGCCTTTCAGCCTAGGAGGGCTAAAAATCTGTAGTAAGTGGCTCCCGGGTGCTAGAATGAGGTGGCTAAGGTGCTGGAGGCATCAAACTGGTGACTGGGATGCATGCAAGTGCATGCAGGTGCATGCAAACCCTAGATTTTGCATGCAAACCCTAATTGCATGCAAGATCCTGAAAAAGATGATGTGGATATCCGAACAGATCAATGTCTTGTCAAGCCCTCGATCAAGGTTTATTGCTCGATCGAGGTTTTGTAAAAAACCCTCGATCGAGGACTTGTTTGTGTAAAAAAAACATAAAAAAGAACCCGGGAAAGGAGTTGTACAATTAATGTTGCCAACCACCATTCCCATGCAAAAATAACAAGAAACCTCTATATAATCATTAAAAAAATTCCAAACAATACTTATTTAAATCATTGTTAGTTTACTTTCAATTAGAGCTATGTGAATTTGATGTTGTTCAATTAGAGTTCATTAGACATGTAAGAAGTATTATTGTTGTTCAATTTCATATTAACATATTGTTATTTGTTATAACAATTTTAAGAATTCTTTGTTTGTTTTCATTTAGTTTGATGGCGATCAAAAGAAAACGACAAAGGAAGCATGCTCATCAATAAAACGAGCATGAAGAGTGCGAGAACAATAGGGAAAGAATGAGAAAACAAAGAGCAAGATTGAGAGAAGAAGAAGATGCACCTTTGGTGCAACAAATTCCAATGGAGGACAACCAAGGTAAATTTTTGAATTGCATGCTACCTAATTTAAATTTCATATTTTATCTTTCTCTAATAATTTGTTATATGGCCACTATATCCTCAAATAGTTTGAGTAGCATTACCAATTACTACAATCATATTGTCCCAAAAATCTAGCAAATAACATAACAATGTAATACATTTATCTTCTTCCTCCAATTTGACAATTTGACTTAATATAGAGACAATTTGACTTACCAAAGAATTAAAGACATTTAAATGATCTGTCACTAAGTCGCTATCATCCATCCTAAGATGATACAACTTCTTTAAAGAAACAACTTGTTTACCATGGACCGTGACTAATACAAACTCCCTAACTTATCCCACAACTTCTTTGCACTATTTTCTCCAGTGAATTTAACAATACTAAATCTAATAGGAAAAATTGACTTAGTAAAATCTATTATCAAAGGAAATGAGATGAAAAACCATGGTCAATAATCACAACATGGATGCTTTTTTTTTGAGAGGTCATCCCAAAGAAATAAATAAAAATAAGTCTTTAGGGGGGAGATCTAAATTTAAAGGTGGATCTAAATCTCTAGGAAAATATTTGAGGAAATGTGGTAAAGATGGGCATTATAAGAAGGATTGTAGAACTAAAAATGTTGATAAACAAAGTGCATTTGAGGATGCCTCTTCCATAGAGGAGAAGACCTCCTCAAAAGGAGGAGGGGATGTGTACCTAAACTCTACAAGTGCCCATTCAGATTGTGGTGTATGCTTGATTGATTCAAGTGTGTCTTTTCATTTGACTCCTCATGAGGAGTGGTTATGTGAATATGAGAAGTATAATGGAGGCGTTGTTTTCTTAGTAGATGACTTGATGGACAGAACCATAGGATGTGGAAGAGTTAAATTGTTGCTCAAGGATGAGATGATTTGAACACTCCTTGGGGTTTTGCACATTTCAGAGCTAACTAGAAACTTGATATCCATTAGTAAGATGGGTGATGCAGGTGTACAAACTATGTTTTCAAAGTTCGAGGATCAATGGTATTAATGAGGGGAGTCCAAAATGGAACTCTTTACAAGCTATTAGGGAGCACTATCACTGATGGGTGTAATAGTTATGTTGTTCATGAGGGTGGAACTAAAGAAGATAGAACCCCTATTACCTCTAGAGAAAAGACAATGCTATGGCATAAAATATTGAGAAATACTGGAGAGAAGGGCCTTTGAGCATTACATGATAAATGTATGCTTGTAGGTATGTCTAATTGCACACTAGATTTTGATTTTTGTGTCGAAAATTGAATACATGGAAAACACAATCGTGTAAGATCTGCATCTGGTACTACAATAGCAAATGGAATTTTAGAGTAAATATACAATGATGTGTTTGTACTTGTGCCTATTTCATCATTAGGTAAATTTGTGTATCATGTTTCATTTATAGATTTTTTCTTAAGGAACACATGGATTTATTTCATTTGAAAAAAGTTTTAGGTATTTGATACATTTAATTTTTTTAAGGCTCTTGTAGAGAATCATATAAAGAAGAAAATAAAGGTGTTGAGGATAGATAATGGTGGAGATTTCTATGGAAATGAATATCAAGGAATTCTATATGAAATGTGGAGTATTAAGGAATAAGACTACTCCATACATGCCTCAACATAATGGAGTTGTAGAAAGAATGAATAGGACATTGATGGAAAAGGCAAGGAGCATGCTTAGTGGTGTCAAGTTAGGACATGAAGTCTAGGAAGAGGTAGTGGATACTATGTGTTACTTTGTAATCGATCACCCACATCAAAATAGGTTGAAAAAATTATGCATGAGGTATGGACTAGTAAGAAACACTCTCTTAAACATCTGAAAGTTTTCTGGTGTGATACTTATGTACATGTTCCAAAGAAAAAAAGGAGTAAGCTGAATAATAAGGATGAAAAATGTATCTTTATTGGTTATAAATATGGTGTGAAAGGGTTCAAACTTTGGAACCCATTTACTAATAATATTTTTTACAATCAAGATGTTACTTTTAAAGAGATTAAAATGTTCCCAAACATGAAGTTGCACCAAGGGAAAGGGAACTAGAGAAAATACAGCAGTATGAAGAATATGACTCATCAAAAGAAGAAGAATAAAAAGAAGAAGAACATCATACTCTAGATTTGAGGAGATCATCTCAAGAAAGAAGGAAACCAGAAAGGTATCACTTGTTTTTTTGTTCTTGTTTTGATTTTATCAACTAGTGATGATGATCCTAGAACTATTATAGAATTTGTGGACTTAGAGGATAGTAAAATATGGAAGAAGGGCATGGTTGAAGAAATGGATGCCTTGGATAAAAATGAAGCTTGGGATCTAGTTGAGTTGTCAACTAGAAGAAAAAGCATCGGCATCAAATATTTGTTTAAGAAGAAGTTGATTATAGAAGGCATAGTGGAGAAGTACAAAGTCCGCTTAGTATCAAAGGGATTTTCCCAAGTAGAGGGAATTGATTTTGGTGAAATTTTTTCTCTTGTTGCTAAATTAAATTCTATTAGATTTATTTTGTCTATTGTTGCTAGTTTTGTTCTTGAAGTAGAGAAAATGGATGTGTAGACAACATTTCTACATGGGGATCTTGAAGAAGAAATTTACATGAAACAACCAAAAGGTTTGATAGTGAAGGGAAGGAAATAGCTGTTTTGCAAGCTAAATAAATCCCATTATGGTTTAAAGCAATCACCTAGGATCTAGCATGAAAAACACCATGGTGGATTACAAGAAGATGCTGAGATGAGTTTTGGAGGCCGCCTCAGCTGCTTTGGACGAGATTAGGAAAATATATGTTGACATCACAAACATTGACTCCCGCATGGATGATGTTGAAGGAAGTTCTCGGGTTCAAGTTAGTGAGATAGAGGAAATAAGGCGAATGGTGCAAGACATGGAGAGGCTTCAGATTTCAAGGCACGAAGAGATACAAAGGAATATAGTAGATATAAAGCATAAGCAGCGGGAGTAGATCATGATTGGTAACGAGAGGAACGAGAATAGAGTTGTCAAGCTGAAGGAGATTCTCAGTGAAATTCATAAGGATTTGGATGATTTATGTAGAAGCAACAATGGACCGATGCAGAAGGAAGGGGCCTCCCCCATGGAAGAAGTCTCCACTATGCAGCTAGGCGTAGCGGATAAACAGAACCAGAAATGAAGTATTCAATCTTTTTATCTATATTTTGATATGTATTTTGTGTGTATTTATGTAGTCAGTTTATTAGGATCTACTATGTTAGAGGAAGTAGCATAGGATTTGGAAAATTTTGTATTTTTTTTAATTAAGAAAGAGCTGATAGAAGCAAAAAAATACATGGAATTATCTTGTCCAACTCTCATTTCGAACGTTTTGCTAAAGGCTTGTAAGCTATATGTACTCTCTATTTATATATAAATATATTTTCTCGTTTCTGTTACAAGAAATCACCTAGGATGTGGTAACAAAAGTTTGACACATACATCCTTGGATTGGGTTTTGTGAGAAGCAAGGTTGGTAACTATTTATATTCCAAATAATTTAGTGAGCACTACATTAATATAGTATTGTATGTCAATGAAATGTTATTGATCCAAAAGAACATGAATGTCATTAAGGAGGTGAAATTCCTACTATCCTTCAAATTTTACATGAGGGATCTTGGTGCTTCTAACTTCATTCTAGGGATGGATATTAAAAGAGATCGGGGAAATAGGAAACTTTGGATGAATCAAAGAAAATATGTTGAGATGATATTGCAGAGGTATAGTATGCATGTATGTAAATTGTTCAAGTTCCTTATTCCCATAGGTGTAAATTTATATGCAGGCCAGTGTCCCAAGGCAAATGAAAAAGAAGAAGACATGTCACAAGTTCCCTATGATAGTGCCATCAAAAGTTTGATGTATGAAATGGTATGTACAATATTGGACATTTCCCATTGGAGTTTTGAGCATAAAAATCTCAAAAATAGAGAAGGGGCACTCGACAACTATAAAGAGAGTCTTTAGATATTTATGTGGCACCACAGATTATGAAATTTGCTACCAAAGAAGACCTAGAATAGACAAAGTGCTAGATGTAGAATGCTTTGTTCATGTAGGTTGGGATAGAGATATTGATCACATAATATCTACACATGGTTATGTATTTAACCTATTTGGAGGAGATATCAATTGGATAAGCAAGAGACAGGCTACAATTGCACTCTCAACTATAGAGGTTGAATACATGGCAGCTACCCATGCAAGTAAAGAGGTTGTATGGTGACATGCCTTGGATTTTACATCTTTTTATCATCATTTTACCATATTTATAAACTCTCTTGCTTATCCATAATCATGTATTGATTCCTTCTAATGATCATATGCATATTTTAGGCTCAAATTGTTTTTCCATTACATGACTTAGTATTTCATTTGATTTTTTACTAACAGTAGGGGGATTATTGTACTATGTATTTGCTTTGGATATTGACTCATTTGTTAGAAAGAAGCTACCGTAAATATTTGAGGGAGTTTCATAGCAGCTGCATATCCTCTACAAGTATATTGTGAAGGTTGTGGAACCTTTGTAGGTAACCGTGGAAATTCTATAGGAAGCTATGGAACCTTTATAGGTAGCTGCATAACCTTTACATTAGCTACAAAACCTTCTCTAGGCTATAGAACCTACGGGCTATAGATTAGCTACATAACCTAAAATTGTGGATCCTCTATAGAAGTTGCAAAAAGTCAATAATTCAAATTTACCTAATCACCAACTTTGGAGAAAGATATTCATTAGGGGTAATGGATTTTTATAAATCCATTATTTCTATCCTTCTTATATGACTCAAATTATGATGTTAAATTGTTTGAAAATTAAATGTGGTAAATGGAGGTGGATATGAGTGCATATTTGGCTTATTCACAAATATTTGAAGATCTCCATCAAATATATGATGGGCCTAAGAAGTCAAAATCTATTAGGAGACATTTGGGAAGAGTTTTGACTATTTTATTATAGCCTTTATCTCTAAATTCGAATTTGACTTCAAAAGAATCCTAAATAGCATGTAGTTAGCAAAGATTTTGGAATGAGTTTTGAATTAGTTTAGAGATCCAAATTATTAGCAATTTGTTGAGTATATTTTAGATCTTAATTTATTATTTGTTATGAAAAACTCATGTATAAATAAGAGCTCATTCTCCATAGGGTAAGGGGGAGGACTCTTAGAATAATAGTCCAAATAATGATGGAATAACTTCAATTTTATCTTGATTCAATATAGATCTTATCTTTATAATTTTTTGTAACGTGATTTTATTTATTTTATGATCATGTAGTTTTAATTTTTTACTTTGTTTTCATTAAATGATTTTGTATCCCTCATTATGTAGTTTATTTCAGTGATGTAATTTTAATATGTAGATTAGTGATTGAGAAGTTTATTTTATAGTCCATGATTGCAATGAATGTGCTTAATGCAGTAATCTTATTTACTTTCTTGGATCATAAAAACAATAACTTGTTATTTGGAAAGGATAAATTTTAGATTTCATTTCTACAATTTACTTTTCTGTCAAGTGTGGTGTGAACTTAGTTTCATAATTTACTTTCTTGCACAGTGTGACTTGGTTTTAGAATTTACTTTTCCACACAGTTTGAATTAGTCTTAACATTTACTTTCCAGCAAATTGTGAATTTAGTTTAGTATTTACTTTCCAGTAGAGTGTGAATTAATTTTAGCATTTAATTTCCAGCATGGTGTGAATTTACTTTCTTGTCATCTTATTTGCTTTCCATGCAACTTAGTTTCAATAGTTGTTTAGCTGGCTAGTCCCTTGCCAATACTATGTAACTGTTCATACCATTGTTTGTAAGTAAGGTTATTGAACTACAACTTCATAGTAGATAAACCAATGTAAGAGGAGATTGTGGTCTTCACATCTAGTGCATAGTAACTCGCAAGTTCCATTGAACCCACTGGTTGACAATTATGTACAAAATTCTTACTTATCCTTTGAGAAATTAGAAGGTAAATAAAAATATCATCATATGGTTGCATAGATTTTGTTCAGGTATTGGGTTTGTACATAAATTTGTAAGGTTAGATTGCAACAGTTAGAGTGCAATATTTCTAGCAAAGAACCATGCATATCATGCTAAAATGAAGCATATTGATATGTAATACCACTTTGTGAGAGATATGGTGGAAGGCAATAAGTTGTTGCTGGAAAATGTTGACACTTTGAAGAATGTTGCAAACTCATGGATGAAGTCTATTAGTACTGGAAAATTTTCATGGTGTAGAGAATCCATGGGTATTGATGCTCGAAACTTGTGATATAATTAGAGTGTGGTCCATTGTTTTGCAAAGAAAACAACAAGTGGGATAATGTTGGGTATGTGTTATATTATTTTTTGAATGAGGGTAGTGCCAACCTATGACATAGGGGTTCGGGGCAATGCCTCATTTTCTTGAGCTATTTTTTGGGAAAAAAATTAATTTAATCTCGTTAAAGGATTGGGATTGTGTTCTAATTTGGGTTAATGGATTAATATTTTGGATGTTGTGGAATAACTAAATATCGTATTATAAATCATTAAGAATATATAGTGAGAAAAAAGAGATGAGTGACTCTAAATTTTACTAGTTTTCTTAGTTAAGGGTTTCCAAGGTAAATCTCTATGTATTATGTGTGTGCCATTGTTTTAATATCTATTTTTCTTAAGAAACAGTATGCATTGTTTCACTTCACAGGTTTAAAACTTACATGTATTCATATTAACATATTAAACATATTTCACATGTTATTTAACTATTCTATTTGGTCAACCTATGCAACATTTGTGTTGCACATTTCTCCCATATTAAATTGTAGAAAAATGCCTTTCAATGTCTATCATCTAATGTTAATTTAACTTTTTGCATCCATGAGAATATTTAATAGTTTATGAAATATAATATCAACGTCATCATCCTATGATGCAAGAGCATCAGGGACTAGGTGAAATAGTCGAAGTTGATCGACAGAAGGAGGTCGACCAGTGGGAGTGCTGATGACCACTGGTGCAAAGTGAACTAGCAGTCAAGGCCAGGAAATCAAGCAGAAGTTGTCGGTATGCGGTCGACAAGAGAGAAGGTCGAGATTCGACAAGTCTGATGTCGACAGACGACAGGATTGCAGCGAAAGAAGTTGGGTGTCGACGGGTTGTCGAATAGAGACATCGACGGATTGTGGCTAAAGCCAAGAGTGGAGGACAAGGAGGATTGGAAGTCATGGAACTAAAGTAAATCCGACAAGACAAGAAAGGTCAAGGGATGACGAAGTGCAGTATGGTCGAGACATGAGTTGGGGTCGACAACTATCACAGAGTTAGAGGAGCGTGAAATTCAGGAGGAAGTACTTAGCAGCCGTTTGTGGTTGTTGAGGAAGTTATGAGCATTTATGAAGGTGGTTGGGATCAGGACAGATGTCACCACAGGAAGAGCTTGTGCAGCACGACCAGATGGCATTGAAAACTGCAGGTCTGCAGGATCTGGAGGATTCGGTGAGCAGGGAGGAAGAGTGTCTCGGGGAACGAAGTAGACCTCGAGAAGAGCAGCAACGGAGCAAGGTAGAAGAGCAGTACGAAGGCACAGAGGAGGGTATCGTTCATCCATTGATCAACGAGTTAATTCATTCATCAAATACTGTGAGAGGGATGAATATCGCACATAGCTGAGAACACACCTAGAGACAGAGTTTCATTCTGTATATTGTAACAGGCTAAGGCCAACTAGTTTTTAGTTTACTTTGTATTTAGCATTGTAATTGATTCAGTTTAATAGAAGAAGCCAACTTCTGGAATTCAGTTCACAACCAGTTCTTGTGAGCACCTGTGTGTTGTTGTGTGTCATAGTTAAGCAAGAGGCCCCTTATCGAGATCGCCCTTGCTCCAGTTGGTATCAAAGCTAGAAAGGATCCAGTGTTGAACAGTTTAATCCAGAGAGCCGGAAGAGCCTGCGAGTGCATCGACAACTCCAACTGTAGTTGGGTAGAGTTGTGCGAGAGTTGTGAAGTCCGGTTGTGATTGGATGAGTGAATATTTTGACTTAGTCGAAAGAATGGCTTAGAGAAGCATTAATGTTCAAGGTACAGGACAAAGAGCGCGTGGCGCAATAGTCACAGTTAATCATGAAATGTTCAATGAGTGCATGCAAACGATGCGAAGCTTGACAAGTGAAGTCGCAACAATCAAAGAGAGCTAGAGACGTGGATGCATTCCTGATGTGCTTGACCACACCGAAGAGGTGGAAGCATGTGAAGTTGTCGAGGAAGAAACATAAGATAAATTCATCAAGCTATTGTTAGAGATGAGGGGTAAGACAAATATGGATGTACCTACCTACTCAAGAAGTCTGGACCCAGAAGACTTGATAGACTGGTTCAGAGAAATGGATAAATACTTCGACATAGAGAAGATTGAGGATCCCAAACGGGTTAAGACTGCACGTCTGAGGTTGAAGGGTCATGCCTCATTGTGGTGGGACAATGTGTAGGCTGACAGAGTCAAGAAAGGCAAGGAGAAGATCAAAGCTTGGGGCATGATGGTTTCCAAGCTGAAAGGGAAGTTATTTCCTGGTGACTATGTGATTTCCTTATTCAGGAAGTTGCAAAACTTTCGATAGAAAGAGATGACCGTAAAAGAGTACACATAATATTTCTATAGACTTTCGATTCAGTCGGGTCAAACTGACAAAGATGAAGAAGCTATCGCGAGATATGTAAATGGTTTGAAGTATGCCATACATGACGAGTTGTGCCTGTCGAGGTTAAGAGTGGTCGGTGAAGCCTACCAATTAGCTCTAAAGACATAAGAAATTGTCGAGGAAAGCCGCATCGACCAAAGGGAGGATGACTGGTCAAGGTGTGAAGACTATTTCCGTGAAGGGCCAAAGTAGTGGAACCAGGAGAGAAGCCATTGAAGATAACCAACGTGTGGAAGGGACAACTACCAGAGAGAAGATGCAGGGAAACTGACCGGATGGTCGAGAGACCCGTGGTCGGGGTGCGTATGGTCGAACTGGTCCGACAAAAAAGAAAGGAGTTGACAGACCAACTGTATTCTATTACAATTATCGAGGTGTGGGACACAAATCCTACGAATGCCCGGAGAATCTACACATGGAAGATGAGTCGAAACCCAGAGGTCAACAAGATGACCAGGGTGACGAGAAGGAGTATTCAACATCAGATAGTGGTGAGGATGGTCGAAGACGAGGTCGAACTATGACAACCGATGCAATGAGAAAGAGCCACCACAACGAAATGCTATCTTTCGGGCTAGAGTGTTGATTGACGATAGGTATTGCAAGACCATAGTCGATGGTGGCAGTACAAAGAATCTTATGTCAAAAGAGGTCATCGACACGTTCGGTTTGAGATGTCGAGAACACCCAAATCCGTACAATATATCATGGTTGCAGAAAGGTCACCATGTGAAGGTAAATAGACAATGCCTAGTTAACTTCAAGGTCGGGAAGCTTGAATACAACGTACTGTGCGACATAATCCCAATGGACACAAGTCATCTGTTGTTAGCGATACCATTGAAATATGATCAGAATATGATCTATGATGGTCGAGCCAACACAGTCATAGTGTGGAAAAATGGCACATGAAGGAAGTTGAAGCCGAAGTAGGAGTACGAAGCTGACTGTAAGCAAGACAAAAGAAACTATTGGGAGAAGCAAGTGTTGATGTGCTCAGGTAAGGAATTCCTCTCAGAGGAAGAGAAACAGCCGGGATGTTTTGCCATCATTTCGAAAGGACCATGTGTCAAGAGGTCGACAATGGAGAATATTCTAGTCGATTTCGAAGAGATGCTTGACGAGTTTCAGAGCATAGTAGTCGACAAAGCATCGACGGGATTTCCACCGACATGAAGTGTATCCCATCAGATCGACTTGATTCCAGGATCGAGTTTCCCAAATAAGGAACCACATAGAATGACTCCGGTAGAGGGTGGAGAAAGGAGTATGTGTACAAGCACCAAAGGAGGGTGGAGAAAGGAGTATGTGTACAGACTCTAGAGCCATAAAAAAAATCACGATCACGTACCGATTTCCATTTTCGAGAATGGACGACTTGATGGATTTCTTGAGTGGAGAGAGATACTTCACCAAGATCGACCTGAAAAATGGTTATCACCAGATCAGGGTCAGAGAAGGCGATGAATGGAAAACAACCTTCAAGACAAAGGAAGGACTATATGAGTGGTTAGTCATGTCATTCAGATTGACTAATGCACCCAGTACATTCATGCGGTTGATGAATAAAGTACTGAAACCATTCTTGGGAAAGTTCATCGTAGTGTATCTAGACGAAATTATGATATTTAGTCGAACCAAGGTCGAACACTTGGAGCACATTCAACAAGTATTGCAGAAGTTGCAGGAAGAGAAGCTGATGGTGAACCTGCAAAAGTGTTTCTTCATGAACGAAGAACTGGTGTACTTGGGATTTGTAATATCGAGTAAAGGGTTAGTGATGGACCCAGAGAAGGTGAAGGCTATATTGGATTGGCCAGAACCGACAAGCACGACATGAGTGCGAAGCTTCCATGGATTTGTTAGTTTCTACAGGAATTTCATCAGAGGATTCAGTCGGATATGTGCACCACTGACCAAGTGCATGAGAAAAGGGGAGTTCAAGTGGACAAAAGCTACCCAGAGAGCTTTCAACAAGTTGAAGCAGAAGGTAACTGAGAGCATAGTGTTAGCACTCTCAAATTTTGACAAAGTTTTCTAAGACGATTGCAACGCGATTGGAATGGAAATTGGAGCAGTGTTGAGCCAGGAGGGCTGACCAATTGCATTCTTCAACGAGAAGTTGTATGAGGCGAAGCGGAAGTATTCAGTCTATGACCAGGAATTCTATTCTATTGTCCAAGAGTTGAAAAAGTGGAGGCATTATTTGTTGCCCAAAGAATTTTTGTTGTACACAGATCACCAAGCACTAAGGTACTTGAACACTCAGTCAAAGTTGAATCAACAACACATGAAGTGGGTCGAATTCCTGCAAGGGTATACCTTCATGTTGCAGCATAAGTCGAGAAATCCAAACAAGGTTGCTGATGCGTTGACTCGAAGAGTTGCATTACTGAACACGACGACAGGAATAGAGTTGGTGAAGACAAAGTATGAGACCGACGAGGATTTTGCGAAAGCATGGAAGGCGAGTAGCGAACCATGGAGTGTCGACATAACTCCATACTTGGATTATTTCATACAAGAAGGATACCTATTCAAGGGACAACAATTGTGTATTCCTAGAGGATCCATAAGAGAGAACCTAACCTGAGAACTGCACAGTGGCAAATTAGCATGTCATTTTGGCATCAACAAGACCAAGGAGTTGGTCGAAGAAAAGTATTATTGGCCAGGAATGACGACAAATGTTGGAAAGTGGATACTACAATGTCGAGTTTACTAGTTGGAAAAAGGAAGAAGTCAGAGTGCGGGGTTGTATGCACCATTACCAGTGCCGAATACTCCATGGGAGCACCTAAAACACATATTTCATTAAATTTGGAATTATACAAGGGATCTAGAATTTAGAACTTCAACAAGATTGAGTTTTCAAAAAATGAAAAACCAAAAAATTACTTAATTCACTCATTTCAATCTTTATATTCACCATTTTTTTATAATATTATCAATATAAGCTATATAAAATCAAATTTATATAAAGTTGAAGCATATCTTCCTAATATTAAACTTAGATTCCTTACATTATTTTATTATTAAAATTTTTTAATTTGTATTAATATTTGAGTTGATCAAGGTTTACCTCATCTCATGAACAATAGATGTTGCAAGAAATTTCTTACCTATTAAGTTATCTAATGGCATTATTTGTATGTTGAAATTATTAACCATTTTATTTATAATTTGATAAAGCATATATTGTGCATGTGTTGAATTACCATATTAGTAAGAGATTATCTCCATTTTAGAGTGACCTACAAAGTTATTTAATGATATAGCAGTCAATGTGTTTGTTACTGTAACAAATTTATGTATTGGCATAGTAACTTATCAATTCCCAATCTTGATAATGGGTGGCTAGAACATGGGGATTTTTTCTCAACTTCAAGAAACAACAAGAACTGGAAATGCCTAGGAATTGGCTGAAACCTCTAATACCATGAAAAATTATTAGCTCATATAGTCACTGTAATATTGAACCTGTGGATGAGGACACTACCCCTAATCATATTTAGAATATTGACTAGAAAAACAATTAGTAACATATACACAAGCAACAACATGGAAAACTAGGTCATACTATATTTTATTTTCTTCCCTTTATATGTATTGTCGAGTACAGATCTAGAATTTAGAACTTCAACAATATTGAGTTTTCAAAAAATGAAAAACCTAAAAATTACTTAATTCACTCATTTCAATCTATATATTCACCATTTTTTTTACAATATTATCATTATAAGCTATATAAAATCAAATTTATATTAAGTTGAAGCATATCTTCCTATGCTTAAACTTAGATTCTTTACATTATTTTATTATTATAATTTGTAATTTGTATTAATATTTCTTACCTATTAATTTATCTAATGGCATTATTTGTATGTTGAAAGTATTAACCATTTTATTTATAATTTGATAAAGCATATATTGTGCATGTGTTGAATTACCATATTAGTAAGAGATTGTCGCCATTTTAAAGTGACCTAGAAAGCTATTTAATGACATAACAGTCAATGTGTTTGTTACTATAACAAATTTATGTATTGGCATAATAACTTAGTAATTCTCAATCTTGATAATGGGTGGCTAGAACATGGGGGGTTTTGCTCAACTTCAAGAGACAACGAGAACTGGAAATGTCTAGGAATTAGGTGAAACCTCTAATACCATGAAGACGTATTAGCTCTTATAGTCATTGTAATATTTTACTTGTGGATGATGACACTACCCCTAATAATCTTTAGAATATTGACTAGAAAAATAATCAATAACATATCTACGAGCAACAACATGGAAAATTAGGTCATACTCTATTTTATTTTCTTTCCTTTATATGTATTGTCTATTGTATGCCTTAGGACATTTTTGTCAAGTATATAGCACAATAGGTACTTAGGCACTTCACTTTTTCCCTTCATTTTATGGGATTATTATGAGCCCACAAGTTTCTACATGTTTTGGACATTGTTAACTATCAATTATTACTTTGGATTATGTTGATTGGTTAAGCCTAGATTCCTTTTTATAATATAAATATAATCATCTAACATTTAAAGAAATATTCATTATTCAATACTATATATTATGATATGTGGTTGGCACTATTTTAGAGCCAACAAGAGAAAATATTGTATTGGATAAAGTCTAAGTATACCAATTAAGGTAAAAAAAATTATTAATTAGAATATAAATTTTATAGTACAATTGGTTTTTTTTTCAAATACATGAAGAAAGAGGGAAAACACATTCTAGTTATTGCAAGTGTCCAGTATTTATTTTTGAAATGTTTGAACATATTACATTGAAAAAACATTAACTAGCTACTCCCATAGTAAAGTTTTTATAGACAAAGTCTATAATATGTTGTATGTCCAGTATTTATTTTTGAAATGTTTGAACATATTACATTAAAAAACATTAATTAGCTATTCCCATAATAAAGTTTTTATAGACAATCTATAATATGTTGCTTGTAAGTGCTTTATTGGACTCCATTAACCAAGTTTGATGGATCGAGAAGTGTGGTACATTTGAAATCAATGAATTAGAATAGAAACATTGAAGTACATTTTTGTTTCTTACAAATACAAAAGTGAAAACCCACTAAACTTATTAAAAGTGCATTTAACAATCAATTTTTTTTATAAGTATCTGTATGTCATTTAACAATCAAAATCAAACTATTATGAATTTTTATTGGTAGTGCATTTAACAATCAAAATATTTTATAAGTATTTGTGTGTCATTAACAATCAAAATCAAATTATTATGAACTTTTATTGGTAATTTTTATTGGAAAAATTTTACAGATGTCAAAAGAAAATATTTTATAAGTCTAGGCGTGTTTTTTAATGATCAAAATAAATAATTTTGTTATGAATTGGAATAGAAACAAAGTAGTACAGTTTAATTTATTTTATTATAATATATATTCATGAAGTGTTTGAATGTATTATATTGAAAAGAATACGAATTAGCTAGCCCAACATTATCGTTTTAATAGATCGTATCTAGAAGATGATGCTTTTAAATGTATTATTGAACTTGATTATCCAAGTTTGATGGAGTGAGAAGTTATGTCGATCTAGACAAAGCATTGAAATTTGTAATTTCCATGTTAAATATTGTTTGATGTTTGAACGTATTACATTGAAAACAATGCTAATTAACTCCAATATAGTTTTAATATGCCAAATTAACTCCAATATAGTTTTAATAGGCCAAAACTAGAAGATATTGATTTTAAGTGCATTATTGGACTTGATTATCCAAGTTATGGGAGAAGTTATGTTAATATAAACAAATCATTGAAAGTTTAATATTTCATGGTGTCATGTAATTTGCATGAAGTATCGTCACATGAATACATTGCAATTTAAACAAAATTTTCATATTTGTACCAAATAATATAAAACTCCTAAAATAAATTTGAAGAGAATATTCAATATACAAGAAAAATTGAAAAATGTTTCTTCATGTATTAATTGGTCCTCCAAAGAACAAAATTACATCCATGAATCATCTCCACCTAATCTCATGTTATTCGTTCAAGTAGGTCAAGGACAGCTTGTACACCATGTTTATTTATCTTGGCCTTCTTGCAATGTTCTTTCTTAGCCATGCATGCCCAAACTATGGTATCAATTGGAATAGATCCAAGCTCTATGTCATCAGGATTTGGTACCCAATATTCTTCTAATATTTTTCCATTGTATTTCCCTGAACCGGGCTTCCACCAATCAACTTTAACATGAAGAGTATCACTTTCATCATCTTGAAATATATTTGAGGTGGCTTTTTCCATCCAAATCATCTCCCCTTCATCCTCGTTTCCTGATCTAACTAGAAACATCTTTCCTTTCTCAACATCATTAATAGGGTTGAATGTTGTCTTTGGCGTATTGCACTTGGGTCCAACATACACGGGTTCACCTGTCATAGTATCAAAATCCCCATCCATAATATTTGAGATTGCATGAAGCACATTACGACCAACATCTGGAGTTTTCCTTGTCTTGGGCCAGAAATCCTCAGAAGATGAATCACTTGCATCCACTTTTGTATGATTATTGTAATCTTCATATAAAGTATCAAGAACTCTTTCCCAATACTCTACCTTATTTTTCCATTCTGGTGTAACAATTGGCAAATCCTCACCACCCGTTGTGTCTTTCCACATTTTTATGTATGATGTTATTCCTTCTTTTAGTTCTTTTAAATAGATTTCATTCTCTTTGGGATGTAAGAAAGATGGCTTCCCTATGGGCAGTTTAGATCGACCTTCATCGTTTGTATTCCATAACTCAACTGGTTCTGACCACTCAACATCTCTTATGGATTCTTTATACCTTAATACTGGAACATCATTGAGTACAAGAAATTGGAAGTACTGAACATTAAGATGTCCAACTAGTGCATTTTTTCCTTCCTTGATGTATCCATTAAGGAAGCTTTTGAAGTCATACACCTTATCAATCAGTTTAGGTGGAAACACTCTTTTTTCTTCAATTTTGCAATATGTATCCATCATCTCAGGTAGAGAATATATATCTTTACTTTTCAAGCTGGAAGACATTCTCCCATAGGTCCCGTCTATGTCTTCATGGGTGTGTCCCACGAGCAAGAACCCAACCTCAATAGTGATGAAGACACCAAGTGCAGTGAGAAGTGATAGAAACATGAAAAGATAACGATTTTTATTATCACTTGCTGCATTATCCAATTGTAACAAAAATGTGGAGGAAGAGGTTTAAAATCGATATCTTGATTTTCTAATCTTCCATGAGATAAAAATTCATCCTTGTACACTCTACATTTTGAGTAAATAGAGGTGTCAAGTAAAGCATTTGAAAGTGGGTTTCTTGAACTTCCACTCTCATAAAGAAGATCACCATACATATCAAGATGTGGGTCTTCAAGGTCCCTTAAGCACTTAGCAAGTGATGTAATGGTAAATTGTGATCCCATATGTACAAATGGTAGGGAGAAATGACCAAAACCTCATGTCTTATGCCCATGTGTTAGCATACCTGTCAATGACAAACCCAAGTTTATTCCTACAATAGATTTTGATTTGACGCGTAGCCTTGGAATTGAAGTCTTTGTTTTATCCATTTTATCATGGATAATACTCAAATACTCCTTTGGAAACCTCTCTGACATGATTCTGTGGGCATCGTAGCAATGTCTTCCGCACATAACGATCTTGTTATGTTTGTTCAATCTAGCGCGTGCCGTTTCTTCCAACTCTTTTGTAGTTGCTGACTTCATTTGTGCTTTCAACACAATACATTCACTACATTTACTGAAGTTGGTGTTCTTTGAGAATGCCACGTCTCGAAAATGACTGTTCCAAATCTTGCTCATTGTTGGTTGTGATATTAATGGACAATTGAGCTTTTCCAAACCCACATTGATCTCTTTTAACAAAGATCTTTGTGTGTAAGTCGGAGGCAACAATCTTAGAGGAGAAGAAGTTCCATCTGCTTCGACTTGACGTGTTTGGTTTGGCGAAAAATCTGAATTGTCCATTACAATTTTATGCAGTATTTCTATGGTCGCCACAGTATGTGCACGTGCTTTACATGTATTGGTGTTACCATGAATGGATTCCATATGTCCTTGTTCAAAATTATGTTGGTAGTTATAGAAGGTGCTTTGAGGAATCTTATGTATCTTGTACCATGCTTTCTTACAAATAACATTACCATCAAATCTCATGTCCTTTACTTTTCTAATAATAGGAGGTAGGCCATGGCCATGGCTCTTTGACATGATAGTGTTTGAAACAAGTGAATTCAATACAAATTCCCTGATACCATTTTTGTCTTTGCATTCCATATCCCTTCTACTATTTGCAATGGCATTCCTATCCACATGTTGAAGACAATCTTGTTTACAACATTCATCTGCAGCCAAAAGTCGGACTTCTTTCTCTTTATCTATCTTGGTTTGACGTTTTGCAACTTTTTCTCTTGTCATAGATCGTTTAATCTTTTTATATGGCCTCGATGCATTAAGAACATTGACATCTTGATCTTTTTGATTATAAAGATCCCCATCCCATTGGTATAAAGGACTTGTATCCTCTATAACATCCCATATCAGCATTTCCATGGGTGGCTCTTTGTACTTTGTCTTGACCCTTAACATCTCACCTATGTTGTCCACCAATTTATGTATTGGCCATCTAACCAATCCATGTATAGAATTATCCCCAATCTTGCATCTTTCACAATATCCATGTATCTCTTCCACAAAAACACCAAAGTTATCTTCACCTAGTGTTTCACCCACAACCATGTCATCCTCATGGACATTAACTATCATTCCTTTGGCAATGCACATAATTGTTCCTATGCATCCATGTGTAAGAGAAACCCTTGTACATGTTAATGCAGCCCTATCTTGTGGAATATTTATGGGTTGATCTTCACAATGAGGTTTCAAATCTATTTCTGGCCAAATCTCATAAGATTCTATTGCACCCCCTAGTGTTTCCTCAAATCCAGTTGGATGCGGTAAAGGAGCATCATTTTTTAACACCTTCTCAATTCTAACCACTATGCATACTTTCTTTACAATCTTTCCATGAACCTTATTCCCAAGCTCTGTATTGAATATGGAGCCCTTACCCACCTTCACTCCATGTTGTAAAAGATCTACTTTGTCTCCAATAGAAAATGTTGAACAAACATTTGCACCTGTACACCAAACATAACAAACTTAGTATTTTCTCAAAAAAAATTCAATAAACTATGAATAATTCTTAACACATGCTTTGGTATTTGATTTACCTATGGTGTGCCTCAAATCTGTAGTCCTCCATGGATGTGTGTCCCCTTCATCAACATATTCCACAATCAAATGTGGTTGAGTGACATCAATTATCAAAACCATAACATAACCTACAACAACCCTTCCTCCACCATAATAAGTTCCAACTTCTGTAGATTCAACCTTTCCTAGCCCAATAACTTGACCATTAACCAGGAGGTCAACATAGTCCCCTTTTGTGAAAATTATACTTTCCATTGTCGCTCCTACAAATTCTGTCACACACAATTGAATTATAATTTGTAGTTAAGGTTAAACCATGTAAAGTGTGCTCTTATATTTTAGGCAAAACACAATCTACAAAAAAATAATGTACTTGTAATAGCTAAAAAGGGTATGGCATCATTTTGTTGTGCAAATTAAACATTGTTCCCCACCATTTAGTCCCCACCGCCAAAAGGGACTTTACATATAAATTATGATGGAGCTACAAAGCGTAATCAAAACAAGATTGGTTATCAATGTATATAATCTTAATACAAACACAAAACTATTCTTATAAAAACTTGTAAAAATGTCTAAAAATTTTCCATACTTAAGAACTTGTAATAGTATTGAAGGTAGTTATTAAGTAGGTTGGAATCCAGCCATGATCGATCATGCAAGTTTGTATAATCATGGAACTTGTAATAGTATTGAAGGTAGTTATTAAGTAGGTTGGAATCCAACCATGATTGATCATGCAAGTTTGTATAATCATGGCTCACTGAGATTTATTTTTGTATCAATTGTTCAAAGTAAATTCAAATATCCTTGATTGGAGTCATCCCTATTTTAAGTACTCCCGAAAATAGTTATTTGGTGTCATCTAAACCTATATTGTAGATTAGTGAAGAATAACATCTATATGGAACTAGAGTAATACAAAATCTCAAGCAATGCTACTTGATGCCACTATTAGTATACTAATACATAGTAGAAGTTTTTGAATTATAAGCGACTCCTAGCTTAGCGACTACTAATACAGAGCGACTACTAGCTTTCCTTCTAGCATAAGCATTTCCTTCTAGCATAAGCACACATGCTTATGCTAGAAGAAAAGCTAGCACTCATTAGCTTTCCAGAAGAAAAACCCTGGGCATGGTGATTGGTGGTTGCTAGGTTATACCTTGGTCTTGTGCCATGTACTCTATTTTGAAATAAGCACATGGCACAAAATCAAGGAAAGATAGTGACTCCTAGCTTTCGTTCTAGCCTAAGCATTTCCTTATAGCATAAGCACACATATTTATGCTAGAATGAAAGCTAGTAGTCGCTAACTTTCTAATAGATAAACCCTGGGCATGGTGATTGGTGGTTGCTAGCTTATACCTTGAGCTTATGCCATGTGCTCTATTTTGAAAGAAACACATGGCACAAGATAAAAAAAAGCTAGCAACTGCTAGCTTTCTTTCTAACATAAGCATTTCCTTCTAGCATAAGCACACATGCTTATGCTAGAAGGAAAGTTATCAATCGCTAGCTTTCCAATAGAAAAACCCTAGCCATGGTGACTGGTGGTTGCTAACTTATACCGTAATCTTGTGCCATGTCCTCTATTTTGAAATAAGCACATGGCACAAGATCAAGGAAAGCTAGCGACTGCTCGCTTTCCTTCTAACATAAGCATTTCCTTCTAGCATAAGCACACATGCTTATGCTAGAAGGAAAGCTAGTAGTCGCTAGCTTTCCAATAGAAAAACCTTGGGCATGGTGATTGTTGGTTGCTAGCTTATACCTAGAGCTTGTGTCATGTACTCTATTTTGAAATCAGCACGTGGCACAGGATCAAGGAAAGCTAGCGACTGCTATCTTTCCTTCTAGAATAAGCATTTCCTTCTAGCATAAGCACACATGCTTATGTTATTGGAAAGCTAGAAATCACTAGCTTTCCAATAAAAAAACCCTGGGCATGGTGATTGGTGGTTGATAGGTTATACGTTGATCTTGTGCCATGTGCTCTATTTTGAAAGAAGAACACGAAACAAGATCAAGGAGAGCTAGCATAAGCATTTCCTTCTGGCATAACCACACATTCTTATGCTAGAAGGAAAATTATCAGTCGCTAGCTTTCCAATAGAAAAACCCTAGCCATGGTGATTGGTGGTTGCTAGCTTATACCTTGAACTTGTGCCATGTGCTCTATTTTGAAAGAAGCACATGGCACAAGATAAAGGAAAGCTAGCGACTGCTAGCTTTCTAGTCGCTAGCTTTCTTTCTAGCATAAGCATTTCCTTCTAGCATAAGCATAAGCACACATGTGCTTATGCTGTAAGGAAAGATAACAATTGCTAGCTTTCTAATAGAAAAACTCTAGCCATGAAGGAAAGCTAGCAGTCATTAACTTTCCAATTGATAACACTGTCCATGGTGATTGGTGGTTGCTAGCTTATACCTTCAGCTTGCGCCATGTGCTCTATTTTGAAATAAACACATGGCACAAGATCAAGGAAAGCTAGCGACTGCTAGCTCTCCTCCTAGCATAAGCATTTCCTTCTAGGATAATAACACATACTTATGCTAGAAGGAAATCTAGCAGTCACTAGCTTTCCAATAGAAAAATCATGTCCATGGTGATTGGTGGTTGCTAGATTATACTTTGAGCTTGTGCCATGTGCTCTATTTTGAAATAAGAACATGGCAACAGATCAAAGAAAGCTAGCGACTGCTAGCTTTCCTTATAGCATAAGAATTTCCTTCTATCATAAACACACATGCTTATGCAAGAAGGAAAGCTAACAGTCGCTAGCTTTCCAATACAAAAACCCTGTCCATGGTGATTGGTGGTTGTTAGCTTATACCTTGAGCTTGTGCCATGTACTCTATTTTTAACGAATGCTACCTTTTCTTCTATCAAATGCATTTCCTTTTAGCATGACACACATGCTTATGTTAGAAGGAAAGCTAGCAGTCGCTAGCTTTCCAATAGAAAAACCCTGGGCTTGGTGATTGGTGGTTGCTAGATTATACTTTGAACTTGTATCATTTACTCTATTTTCAAATAAGCACATGGCACAAGATCAAGGAAAGCTAGCGACTGCTAGCTTTCCTTCTAGCATAAGCATTTCCTTCTAGGATAATAACACATACTTATGCTAGAAAGAAAGCTAGCAGTCGCTAGCTTTCCAATAGAAAAATCTTGTCCATGGTGATTGGTGGTTGCTAGCTTATACCTTGAGCTTGTGCCATGTGCTCTATTTTGAAATAAACACATGACAAAAGATCAAGGAAAGCCAGCGACTGCTAGCTTTACTTGTAGCATAAGAATTTTTCTTCTAGCGACTGCACACATGCTTATGCTACAAGGAAAGCTAGCAGTCGCTAGCTTTCCAATAGAAAAATAATAAGAATCTCTTTAAGTTCACATTTCCTAAAGATTCATAATAGCCTATCCCATAGAAACCATCATTTAACTTGTTATATGAATAACTTTTGGACATGTCAACATGAGAGAATAAGTGTTTATAAATGACAAGCTTTAAAAACTCAGCGTCTTCTTCCACATTCACCTCATAATAAAACTTCCCATTACATAGAATGCCAATCTTTTCTCTTGTTACATGAGAATTATGTCCAAACACAATGTATAGTTCAATGCGCTTTGTGTCAGTGATTATTTTAGCACCCATCTGCATTTCATAGTTCAATACATCTTCCATCCTCTCAAATTCCTGGTGTATTTTCTCTATATCTAAAAAAATTGGATTTCTCTTTTATGATGGTCTACCTCTATACCAAGCCGGTAGATGTTGCAAGTTTGTTGAATTGTAGCAACAAGGGAATGCAAATTGTAATTATTCTTTCCACGGAACCTCTTCAAGAGACAACTTGAAGTTTTTATGATATCATCTTTACATCTTACCATGGATTTGGCATTAATGTTATTTTCCCAGCACCATTTCTTCCTTCTGAATTTTTGTTTATCCTCCCACTTCTTGTAAACTGAGAGAAGAGTAAAAAGGTCTCCATCGAGATGGAAGAAACAAAGTTTTAAACAATCAGACTCTGATTTTTCTACCTCTGTACCAACCTTAAAAAATATCCTTCTTGCAATTTCCATCAAAGCTCCAAGTACAAGGCCCTCCTTACATAAACCCTGATAAAAATTGTCCAAAGTAATCGTTCCTAATCAAGGTTGGATAACCAACTTCACAAGTTTCAAACATAATTCAGTTAATTTCAGAACTTCCTGGCCACAAATCATTACACCTAACTGCACTAAATATTTATCAGCCATACTAATTGTCTCTTGGCTTGAAGATTGAAAAAAATCCAAAGATTCAAGATCGTGAATGGGAGACAAGAAGGACATAAGATATTGAATAAGTGTACTTCTTTTCGAGTATGGGATTCGTTGGTCTGTATTCAAAGCCACGTTCAACTACATATCTTTCAAATCACCAGAAGAAGCCTATGGAATATTTAAAGTGCCCAAAATTTGCTTCATTTTTTCTTCAATTAACCAATCCCATTGAAACTTCAAGTCCATCGAGTAAGAGTCACAAATTCGCTTCTTGTTGCGCATTGTCACCATCAATACTTCACCTACGCCGCTTGAGACCTTCAAAATATTATCTTTACAAATATCGAATTCTAAAGAACCTAAATCAATGAAAAATTCCTTTATCCTACTGTTGGCCCAGGTGCTTAAATTTATTTCGTCCCAAGTTCCTGCACGATTCCAGACTGATCCCAAAGGCGCCGATTGTTGTTGTTGATTTGATAAATCCTCCACCGAGAGTTTGCAGGGAGTGAAAAGTTGTGTCGCTTCGGTTGTGGTCATTACTAAACCTTGTTTTCCATAATTATTCATTTTTACATTGTAATGAGGAAAATACCTTGCAATGCCTAGAGTACCATCCATTGCTTGAGTCCACGTTGAATTCAAATATAGATTCTCATAACACTCTACTTCAACATGTCCATATAATATTTTACTAGAGCAAACCGTTATGTTTTAGGTGCTAAATCACAGGATATTTCTGGGGGTGTGGCTGGAAGTTTGGCTTCTACCTTCACTCTTTCTCGACCACATGGATCCTCTACAAGCTACTTTGAAGCAGTGGTCGTGATGTTTTCCACCTTCTCATCATAAAACATGAGCCATTGGTCACCTCTCTTCACTATAGAAATGTAATTCCCATCATTAACCGTGCATCCCACATGCACCACAACATCAAATGAAGAATACAAAAAATCATCTGCTTCTCCATCTCCACAATTGTTAATTAGCAGTATGTACTCCATGGGGAATGCAACATGATAGAAAAACTTCTTGAATCCCTCCATTTCACCTTCATGTATTGTGTATTTGAAACCTTTTAGCTGGCAAGTGAGAACTTGAGGTGCAGATTTGACCTTCAACTTCTTCTTGGCATCTTGCAAATGGCAGCAGTTGTCACACCAACACTTGCTTTTCCCACTCAGTTTCTCCACGGCGCTGAAAGAACTGAGATAGATCAACAAATAATAATGTTGTTGTACCTCCACACTTAGATACTCGTCTCTACATGTTACCCTCTCGCAATAGGAACATTGAGTTTCATTTCCGGAAAGTGTAGGGAATTTGAAACATTTGAGATTCTTGAATTTATCCCAGACAGAGATAGAGAAGTTACCTAAATCATTGGCTCATGTACGAAGCCTCCTGTTTCTTGATGTTAGTGGGTGCAAACAT
The DNA here is from genome assembly GCA_027924585.1 of Larix kaempferi. NCBI lineage: Eukaryota > Viridiplantae > Streptophyta > Pinopsida > Pinales > Pinaceae > Larix > Larix kaempferi. Next base: position 4,475,139 of record BSBM01000826.1, on the reverse strand, counting down.
CTATGTGAGCTGCATTCGGGCATAGGTGAACATAAGTCTATGGTATATCTGAATGTGAAGGGCTGCAAAAATTTGAAGTCACTGTCTGTTGGAATATCGAAACTCATATGTCTACAGTCGTTGAAAGGTGTTGTTCACCTAGAGGATAGGACTTTTTGGGCTATGACAGAGATGCGAGACCTCTCCTTCAAATATATTGATCCCTGCAGCCTTCTCAGTCTTCCCAAAGACATTGGTGTCATGAAACGCCTTGAAATTCTTCATCTAGGTGGCTGTGAAGTCCCGAAATGGATCTTTCACCTCCAAAACCTCATGGAGTTGAAGTTAGTTGGTGATAATGATTCAGAACATTCACCTCGAATTTTGAATGTTCTAAAGCGGGGAAATTGAAAATTCGAAACCTCATGGAGTTGAAGTTACTTGGTGATAACGATTCAGAACATTCACCTCGAATTTTGAATGTTCTGAAGCAGGGAAATTGAAAATTCGAATTCGAATTTTGAATGTTTGGGGGGAAATGAAAATTCAAATTTTGAAGGTTTACGGGAAATGCAAATGCAAATGCAAATTCAAATTTTGAATGTTGACTACCATTCAAAAATACACATATTAAGAGAGTGGTTGCAGGCAAGTGCATGTAAAAAGCTTGGATGCGCCACTTTCAAAGCCCTCAGTTATTGAATATCTTTCTGCAGTCACCTGTTCTCTTCTGTAAGGGTTTCATGGCATCTCTTCAGATATTAACAGTCCACTTCTGTCCGCTTCATCTTTGTCGTATCATATATACATAAAAATCAATCAATATTCAAACTTCAAATCCATCCATCAGACTTGATTGGTAAAAGAGGCTAACCTGGCTCTTCTGTTATGGATCCATAGACTTCTACTTGACGCGGGCGAAGGTTAAGCTGCTCGGCTAATGCCAGCTTTTGCTTCTGCAATTGAAAATGCTATGAGTAACAGATTGTCTTTATCTTGTGGGAATGCAAAAGACGAGGTATTAGGCGCACGGAGGCTTGCCGAATTAAGGGTATTGTGCTCATTAAAGCTTTCTTCTAAATAAGCAGACTATTCTTTGGAAAGATGGAGATTTTTTCTGCTAGTTCTCCCATCTTCTTCTTCATCGCTTGCTCTGGAGCAAGCTCTATACAGTTCGTGGTCGTTAGCATTGTTATCAGGATGATCGTCGTCTCTCTCCCTCTTCACAGCACATGTCCCATTACAAATGGCGAAATCCATCTGAAAAGACGATAGACGCCAACGCGATGGCTCCTACACCTTGACCACAGGATCAGTTTCCTGCCAATTTTATCAATAGACAAAAGAAGTATTAGATTAGATAAGAAATGGACAACCATTAAACCTGAAAGAGATTGGACCATGAGTAAATGAACCAACATACATACCATCGTTTTCAGACATCGGTGGTTGGTACATTTTAGTGTCGAGGTGCCATGAAAAACAGCGCGGAACGGGAGCTGAAGGAATCAGATCCGACTGAATGGGAGGGTTGGGATTGGCTACGGTTTGCCTCTGTGAGCCCAGTTCTAGTCCCAGTCGCAAAAACAGTTTCGTATTCTGTAAATAGTCGGAGTGCCCACCGATAATTTCAAATTCGTGCTGCGCATGCATTTCAAATTCGTGTTGGGCGTCGGGCGGGCATTTCAAATTCAAAATCCCTTATCGGGAATGGTGGCACAGGGTACAATTAAGTTGATGTGCAATGTTCATGCCATAGGTTCATGGGAATGATGGGATATGGTATCCATGAGGGATCAAATTTGAAGGGTAGGGTCCCATTTCCCTTTGAAGGTTGTGAGAAATTGAACCCTTCAATGTTGACATGTAAAAATAAATCATTCTTTTATGGGAGTGTATAACAAAATTTTATTATTTATTAGAAACAGTATATAGGAAAAAAATGACAATAAGACAAAATTCCTAGTGACTCAACATTTACATGGCATTACTGAGGTAAACCATGTACTCTCTCGGTCCTTGGAGCATATAGTTTATTGAACTTAGATAAGGGACAATTCTGTCAAGCCGGTGAAATACTCAATTGTTGGGTCGTTGATAAAATAAGGCATTGGAATTTGGAAGGACCTTTGAATGGGGGATTGTTTCAGCTTGATGGTGGCTCTATTGGTCAAGTGTGATTGGACCTACCTAAAAGAAAAACAACAGAATATAATACCTAATGCTTTTACGGAGAAACTTTTTTATTAACCCTAAATTCAACAGTTATTTTTAGAATTGAATCATGTCCTCCCCACATGCTCAAATCAAAGTGATCGAACAAAGGCCCCAATTTTAGGTGTATTATGGATGGTTCCTCCAATGTATATCAAGTTTATACCCCAATTCGAAGTGATCAAACAAAATCTCCAATTTTAGGTAGATTATGGATAGTCCCTCCAATCTATATCGAGTTTATCATCCCTATCAAAAAGGTTAAATATTTATTAGTCCACTATAAGGAAGAACTTTTAATTCTCCAACAAATATCACTACAATTTGGGTGTCCAGTTTCTACCAAAGTCAACAAGGAAGATGAATCATAAACACACGTTTGGGAGGTTTGCGACAACGAGGATGTCGAAATCATGTTCTTCACTAGAGCATTGCACTCCGAGTCCCTCATTCATGAACGTCGATCGAGGGATTCCCTTGTTCAGATATATTGGTAGACAATTTGTACTTCTTGTTTCCATTATTTGAAGGCTGACAGGAAAACGAAGGGGTCAGAGTCTATAACATTTACAGTGTCGGTTGTTAAATATTTTATCCTTTCAACTATTAGATTTCATTAAGGAAATTGGAACAATTCAAACACTTATATTCAAATATTGTTCTTTCTTTCAACCTAATGTTTACAATTCACGGCAGATAAATAGCATTGACAGATTTATAACTCAATGGGTACATCGTGTTGGGTTCTGACCAGAGAGAATTATTCCATCCCTATTCAAGTGAAAGCATCAATTATCATCCCACTAGAACAGACTTATCAGTTGCGTTCCTTGATTTTATCTGGATGATCTAGTAAATTGATGAGCCAACAAAATGAAATCTTCATTTGCTCCAAATTCAAAGAATTGCACTGAATAATAAAATTTGAATGAATTCATGTGCTAGCTAGAGTTAATATATAAGGGAAAGTAGGATGGCAAAGTGCGCAGGTATTTCCCATGAGATGTTGTAGTTGTTTCTATGAACATTCCACGCACTAAACCCGACTAGACTAGAAATTGGATAGTATTTGGTTTAGGGACTGAAATTTTGTTAAGAAAATGCCAGAGAATTTGATGAGACAAGAATGCCTTGTAGCACTAGGAGATAGGATGACATGGCAGAGAGATGTACCTGGAACTAATGTGGTGCTGTCAGGATGATTCATGGAGATGGATGAAACACCGAATGAAATGCTGCTGGCCACCCATGCTCGTGAAGGTTATTTCAGGCTGCCAACTCCTGTAAAAAATTCATTACACATATCTTGAGAGCTGGAGATACCAACAGAAGCAATTTATGGAAATAACAACAAATAATGCATACGCTGAGGCTATTTAGTTTATATACTAGTTGGTGCAAGGAGGAAATGTGCCCTAAGCAGGCATAGACTGGATCTCATAGTTGATCATGTGCCTTGTAGGATGTGTGACAACTGTTTGGCAGCGCTAGATTATGAGAATATATAGCAAATATTTCCAGACAATTCTCACCCCAAAAATCTTATGAACTGTTGCAAAATGCTCACTGCCTTCATCATAGCCTTAGTATGGAGAGAACAACATCCTTTCACCCATTTCCTTCTAAGAAACTTGCAAGCCCTGAAGGCGCTCCTCCAATGCACAAGATTTGAACTACCGAGTCCCGACGGTGAGTTTTCTGAGGTATCCTTGATGGATCTTCTGCCATGGCGAAGAATGGAGGAAATTGGTGAGGAACCGTCCTTTGGTAACTTTCGTGGAGCGCGGGCATTTGAGATTTGAAATTCAAATTCGCTTTTTTGAACATCGTGTCTGAACATTGAAGGGACAGGATATATATATTATGCATTATATGCATGGACTTGGTATATGACATACATTAGATGATGTAATTTTCCTTATAACCAAGATGATGTACATGTATCTACGCACATTTCAAACAACCTTTCTCAAACCTATTTTCATATTAGTAACAAGAAATTATGTGAATTTAAACTACTTTAGGTAAAGCAATCGTATTCCAAATAACACCATTAAACACATGATAAATGACAAGTATTTGTGGGGTAGGGAATAATTTCAATATTATTGATGTGAAAAAGGAAACATTACATTAGTGTGAATACATGATTTCCATCTATTGTATCTCCTTCACTAGAGCTCTTGGCCCTTTATCATTTGCCACATGATTTAATCCTTTGTTGATGGTGATCTACAGTCTCTTGTGTTCTTGGAGATATGGATTGAGTGATCCTTGGGCTTACACTCAATATTCCTATGCATATAAAGAAGTAAGAAGAAACTGCCTCTCAACAATAAATATGTGAGCTTCATAATACTATTTATTTCTTTGAATTCTCCTAATGCTTGGCTGCTTGATATCACTCTTCTCTATTTCCATCTCTTAGCCATGGATCTTTCAGTTATTGGCCAGGGAGGTGACAAGGTTGAGGTCAATAGTGTATGCATACTGTAGAAAGGTTTTCTTACATCATCTTTCATCATGGATTTTCTCATTCCCAAGCTCTCTTCCCTAATTTATTCCTTTTGGTATATGGTTGTGGTTATTGTATATAACACATATGGATGGTAGTGGTTACTCTTTAGAAGAACCACAATTCCTATGCTTTTCATTAGGGAAAAGAGAATCCACTTATCTATAAGCATCTAAACAAATTATTTTGATCTAGTATTTTTCACATGTTTCATTGATTCTAACTAGGAGTACCTTGTATTTGTGTTCCTCACATCAAGGGTGTAAAATATCCATATTACACTTCAACCATCCTAAGTCTACACCCAATATCCATATCCACCTCTCTCTATGCTAGTGCTTGCATCTGGGGAAATGTCCATAAGTTGTCTATGTCTTAGTCAAGTATTTCATCTTGTAATCATCATACTTTTCGTAAAATCGGTATCATATTCACCATGTTAAAAAAGTTAGTACCTTGATGTTATGGATCCTTGGATCCATTACAATAGTCAACTAGCCGGTTAACTTCATAATGGTACCAGAATTCTTGTAGGTAAAACTATAATCCATATGATATAATTTACAATTAATCATTAATGCCAAATTGAACATGTACATCTTCACAACATGTGTTGCAAGCACTTATACATGATTGAAACTGCAATATCAAACGATCATCATAAGTATAAAATCATGATGGAAACACTCCATTATCATCATGATCATGTGTTGATAAATCATAAACCATCAATATATACTCTTAAGGGTTAAATAAGCCATGATGTTCACATATCTAAGTAAACAACAATCTCTCTTAGTCACATTACAATATTGCACTAGAGAATATCAGGTCATGGATAACTTTGCCCAGTTCTATTTACAGTTGTACTCATGCCATTGACTATCTTCTTAAGATGATTTCATGCATAGTCCATCATATTCATCAAAATCAAGTATAATATACACAAATTATAAAAGAGTAATACACACGTGACACAATAACTTGATGAATATGCCTTTCTCATTCAGAATTTAACTATACATACATGGAAGAAATTATATTCTACTATGCCTTTGGCCTGCTTATCATCACTTGGACATTATCTCCTACCTCTATCCACTCCTAGCCTAGTAGGCTTACCAAAACCTATCTTCTACAAGACTAAACCTCTAGTCCCTTAAACAAAATCCTACAAATCAACACTTGCTTGGACAACCCTAAACACTTGCTCGATCTAGGGTTTTGCAGAGTTGACCCACCAATGCCAGATTTGCATTGAGGTGCACTAGGCAAAAAACTAGTTTAGGAAATGACTGTACAATGGAGTCATTGGGCCACGAGGACACAAGAGAGAGGGCCCCATAGGGGTAATGGCATGCCAGGAGACCAACGGATTCGACGGTTCGTCGATCCGACCTCCGGTTGCCGAGATATGTCAAGCCCTAGGTCGCATGAAAATGTCATTCAAGGACACTAGGTCAATCTTGGTTCGGGAGCAAAAAACCAAACGGAGCAACGAAAGTGCGTGCTGTCGGCTCCTGCAAGTGTGTATGGGCAATTCCGACATGGGTAGACCACCAACACTTGCTCGGTCTAGGGTTTTGCAGAGTTGACCCACCAATGCCAGATTTGCATTGAGGTGCATTGGGCAAAAAACTAGTTTAGGAAATGACTGTACAACGGAGTCATTGGGCCACGAGGACACGAGAGAGAGGGCCCCCTAGGGGTAATGGCATGCCAGGAGACCAACGGATTCGACGGTTCGTCGATCCGACCTCCGGTTGCTGAGATATGTCAAGCCCTAGGTCGCATGAAAATGTCGTTCAAGGACACTAGGTCAATCTTGGTCCGGGAGCAAAAAACCAAACGGAGCAACGAAAGTGCGTGTCGTCGGCTCCTGCAAGTGTGTATGGGCAATGCCGACATGGGTAGACCACCAACACTTGCTCGGTCTAGGGTTTTGCAGAGTTGACCCACCAATGCCAGATTTGCATTGAGGTGCACTGGGCAAAAAACTAGTTTAGGAAATGACTGTACAACGGAGTCATTGGGCCACGAGGACACAAGAGAGAGGGCCCCCTAGGGGTAATGGCATGCCAGGAGACCAACGGATTCGACGGTTCGTCGATCCGACCTCCGGTTGCCGAGATATGTCAAGCCCTAGGTCGCATGAAAATGTCATTCAAGGACACTAGGTCAATCTTGGTCCGGGAGCAAAAAACCAAACGGAGCAACGAAAGTGCGTGCCGTCGGCTCCTGCAAGTGTGCATGGGAAATGCCGACGTGGGTAGACCACCAACACTTTCTCGGTCTAGGGTTTTACAGAGTTGACCCACCAATGCCAGATTTGCATTGAGGTGCACTAGGCAAAAAACTAGTTTAGGAAATGACTGTACAACGGAGTCATTGGGCCACGAGGACATGAGAGAGAGGGCCCCCTAGGGTAATGGCATGCCAGGAGACCAACGGATTGGACGGTTCGTCGATCCGACCTCCGGTTGCCGAGATATGTCAAGCCCTAGGTCGCATGAAAATGTCGTTCAAGGACACTAGGTCAATCTTGGTTCGGGAGCAAAAAAACAAACGGAGCAACGAAAGTGCATGCCGTCAGCTCCTGCAAGTGTGCATGGGAAATTCTGACGTGGGTAGACCACCAAAACTTTCTCGGTCTAGGGTTTTGCAGAGTTGACCCACCAATGCCAGATTTGCATTGAGGTGCACTGGGCAAAAAACTAGTTTAGGAAATGTTCGTTACAATAGATATTACAACTTACTTCATTGTGTTAGTAGAATTCCACAGAATGATAAATAGATTAGAACTAAAAGGAAAATAACTATAACAAAACAACACATCCACACAAATAACACAAGATATACCCTACAAAAACCCACCATGGGGAAAAACCTAGCCGTCAGTGAGGACTATGGCTTGCTCTTTTCTACTCCAATATGCAATGCAAATACAAAGGAAGTGGTACTCACTATGTAGTTACCTCTAATAATGTGGCCTACATAACTACTACATGATCTCCTACTTCTTCTGTTATGATCTAATATACACTCCCTTATTGTTTCTCAGTTATGAAACAATACAATGACATCATCAAAATGGAACACCTTCTCTTAATGGCATGGTATTTAACATAGCCTCATAGTCGCCTAGGGTTAATTTTAGGGTTTGTACATGCCACAACTATAAATTAGGCTTAGGGTTTTGGACACTCTAGAATGTTATTGAAAGTCCACGTGTGACTAGCTTAGATGTGCGGATAGTGAGAGTTGACATGGAATCTACTTGGTACCATGGTGGTCAGCTAATGAAGTCCATTTACAAGAAGCATAACTTCCTCATACAAACTTTGATTGAGCCAATCCTTGAATCGTTGGAAAGGCATCGAAGTGTAGAACAATGTTGATGGGGTTGGGATCTATGATCCCAAAGTTTTTACCCCCAAAAGCATAATTTAAGACCTCAAATGAGCCTAGAAGCTTCTATACCCCAAATATGCAAAGTAAGACCTACCCCTAAAATGGGCTCTATAAGCCAAGTCATCCAATTGTTCCACTTAGAAAGCACCGAAGTAGATGGAAATTTTTATATGATCCGGTTTGGATCACATAAAGTGAAACAATCCAATTTCTAAGAGAACTTCCTCATCACAAAATTAGTTAGTAACCAAGTTGAAATGAAACATGGTTTAAATGTACAACAATAGGGGTGTATAGTTGTAGGTGGTTTCTATTTGAAGAGAAAGGGGTACTTCTAATGTATGATTTGACCCAAGTGAGGAAAAAATGAATGTTTTTCTCTCTCACACATTTTGAGTACTTCCAATAAAGCCTTAAAATGTACGTCTTAAGGGGGGTGGGCCCTTTGTTCCAACTATAAAACCTTTGGAAGTTTCAGGTAGCTAAGGGCCAACGAAATAAGTCACTTCCAATCCCTTAAAATGTTATTTCATTTCTTTTGGGTAAATAATTGAGTTTTCATGGACAACCCTTATAAATTAAACCTGAATTGAGTAGTCCACCAACTAAAACATATCTAAAATCAGAGACTCCAAAGTAACTGAGAATAGTTTACAAGTTGTCGAGATAATATGTGCTTCCCATAAGTTGTTATATAAGAAAATATAAGTGGAAATAAACATTACGAATGATATAAAAGTCCATGATCTATAATTTTCATGCCCACAAATACCAAGAGAAACAAGAAACAAGAAAATAGTCCACAATCATTCATAGTTCTACAAGTGCATAAACACATTTTCTAATAACAAAGTCTTTATTAACATATCAAGATAGACTACAATGCAAAAAATAAAGCCCTTTGTTTGAATGCAAGGGTTAGAATTAATAGTTTACCTTAATACTCTTGGCCTTCCAACTTCCCAACTCTTGAACTACCTTTGACTGTCCATCCTTTCACAAGTTTTGTCTTTGTCCTCATGTTGAGTTTTCAACCTTATCGTGAGAATAGTATTAAATTAACGTGTTATTCACAAATTTAATTCATTTGTCATTTTAAAAGATAGGTTCCACACCATATACTTGATCAAAATCCAATTGAATGAGGAAAAACATAGAAGTTATTCATCTTGCATTACATTGAAAAATAAAAACAATCAACCTCTTGTTCACTTATCATAACAATGCATTCTATGCCTAAGTATGATAAAGGGTTTTCCCACTTAAAAACATTGTTGATTAGCTAAAAAAATACCGCCATTGAACTATTAATACGAGCAACCATGGATTTAAACCTAACAAATCATTTTATGTGATGCATGCATTTCAAAACATAGATTTCACCTAACAACTTCTAGGCATCAAATAGTGGTCCTCTACAATCTTCTTTACCTCCATATTATGAGAGAAATAATTTGTGATAACAATTAGCTTGAGACATCTTCTAGCTTCTACATATCCTAACTATAAAAAAATCTTAGCAGTAAAATCATAATTTAAATGTTTTCTCCACATTGCCCACAAATTTCCGAATTTCAATAGCTAGAATTAACTTTAGAACAGGCGCAGTTGATGGCCTACCTTCCTCCACTTGTACAAACCCTGGCCTACCTTCCTCCACATGCACAAACTCTTTAGAGTTTGGCGATGCTTGAAATCTTCATGTCATGATAGTTGTTGAACAATGTGTCAATCCCTAATACCCCTGTGAACACCTAGCCTCAGGTAAAATTAATATTGCAAGTAAGTTCGACACGAAAAAAGTAAAAGTTAACTATGCTCTAGTAGTGGGGAACTAAGGTAGTTTAACACAAGTTTTAATGTTTACATCTTCAACTATGTCTTTTTGAAACCTTCTTGTCCAAGTGATTCCCTTTCCATCAGAAGCACAATTGAAAGCACGTTTTGTATGCTTTGGGTAATTAGATATTTCATGAACAAGAATTTATTGTCATACAAGTTGTGCTCAGGTGGTTTTTACGTGTACTTCAGATATAGGAGCATCATATAAATACCCAACTTAAAGAAATAGGCACAATCAAGCTAATGTGAAGTTTAAACTCAAGCAAATATGTCAATCGAAGGAGGAAACTGTTGTATTGCAAAGAAGCTCTGAATCACTAAAAAAGGAAAATGTGGCCTTCCAACGTAGTAGATCGATGATGTAATAATTTTCCATAACATTCTCCAATGATTGTTTATGTTTAGATATACATGTTTCAACCTTCTCTGTTTAGATAACTGAATAAATAGATAATTAGGATGATAGTTAGAGCCAAAAATCTGTAAAGGCTTGGAGCGACAACTCTGCCTAGGGACAGTTAAGGGAGTTGACGGTTTTTCTTTCTCTCACATCCTACATCCTACATCCTACATCATACAATTAAGTTCACTGAAACTCTTTACGAGTTGTTTCCTGTGAGTTCTATGCAAAGTCATGGCTGGCAATATGAATAGATTATACCCTTGGGAGGCCAAGCTATATCCATTAAAGCACATTATAGTGTATAGTTCAATCATGTTACATAGTAGAACCAAACCTAACAAAACAAATTCCTGAATCATTGTTAACACGGATCTGTTCTTGCCATTATTTTTACCAAATCGTTGGAGGTTTGTTGGTTAATAGTGTAGAGATGAAGTATTTAATCTTGTGGTTTCCAGTATAACCATGAATATTCAGTTCTGGATGAAGCAATAAAACTGCTGATGATATGCATTTAGATATCCGTTCATGATTGAAGGCCAGTCTAGTTAGAAATTAGAACACAGAGTTTAAATCGTTTACACAAACTACAGCATCGTGGTCATCATCATCATCATCATTCTTCATTTTCATCGTGGTCATCATCATCATCATCATCATCATCATAGTCATCATGCTCAATATCATCATCATCATCATCATTGTCGTGTTCATTGTCATCATGCTCAACATCATCATCATCATCATCGTCATCATCGTGGTCATCATCATCATCATATTCATCATGCTCAACATCGTCATCATCATCATCATCATTGTTCATCATCATCATGGTCATCGTCATCATTCTTCATTATCATCAACTGCATATGGTCTACGGACACGCATTAATAGAAAGGTCAGCTTTAAAAAGAAAAATACTCAGTTACCACATGGAAGAAGTGAGCCCCACTAGACTCCACGCCCTAAAGCACGAGGATAAGACTTTGAAACATGGACTAGCCAGCCAATCTTGATTTCCAATGCCCACTACCAACCAGCAAAGAAAGACCATGTCTTTGCATGTAAAGTCGACATGTAATTGATTAGATAGACGCTCAAGTCCATATGCATTAAAGAATCAGGTAAGATTTACACATCAAAAGGACTCTAATTTCCACTAGACTCCAAACCTTCAAGCAGAGGATAAGACTTTGGATAAGACTAGCCAACTTGTAATCTTGATTTCTCTAAAACATCTAGAATGGTACAAAGAGTCAAGTCGATAGCCTCGATTTCTAAGAATTCATATACATTCATAAGTAGGTATAGGAAATAATTGCCGTATTAAGATGTATCTATTTTCATAAACATTGATGGGAATCATTGAAATCGTATTAAGATGTATAGTTGATTTCTTAAATTTTAATGTAAAAAATAAAGAATATGTATTCACAAGTCAAAGTCAATTTTGATTTCTTGTAATAGATTCTAAATGGGGTTACATAGAAAGTGCCCTCCATGTTTACAATGGTGTTAAATGTTTGTGTTTATAATGGTTTATGTGATTTGAAATAATTGAATGAAAATTTTAAAATTGAAAACCTCGAATTTTTTACAGTCCCATCGAACCTGCAGGTTGATCATGAGCCAGCTGCAGCCATATCCTGGAGATCTCATCGTACACAGTCTCGCTGCCGCCATATCCTCAAGGTTCAACGCCCATCTACCTGCATTCAATGCCCATCTACCTGCATTCAAGGCAATGCAGTCCATTGCAAAATGCCAAGAGACCTGGTCCTCATTCTCGTCCTGCAAATTCCTATCGCTGGAGCTGCTGAAACATTGTTCTTGTCCTCTGCAAATTAGAACCTGAATCCTATTGCAAGTAGCTGGAGCGGCTGAATCGTCCTCCTGTAAATTAGAACTTCAGGTACTCCTCGTCCTACAAATTCCTATCATTCTCGTCCATTTAGTTTAGTATCTGGATTTTGTACAAGGCCCATGGGGTATGGGTATTTTTGTGCCTTCTTCAAGTTATAAGAGGTTGCATATTTCAGTTACTGGAGATATCTGCGAGTCTGTTGTATGCTTGAAAATCTTGATCTGAACATTCCCGTATAAATTTCGTAGCAACGTTTTGTAGTTTGTATGTTCTTATTTCAAACTTTATCAGTTTTTAGAGGTTTGTACTGGTTCTTATACTTTGTAGTGGTTGTTATACCGTAGCATGGATTTATATTTAGTGTACCTGACTATTGCTCAAGGGACGCTCCCTCCAGTCACTCATCCTAGTACTTTTGTTTAAAGCACTTCCCAGCACAGTCTTTGCAAGGTCGGAAAGCCCCCTGGAACAGAGGGAAAAACCTTTTGAAGGTCAAGAAATACAACAGATTTTCAAACCAGAATCAACATACATACCAAAGAGTGAACTCGTTGGAAGCATCTCTGCCACTATATCAACATACAATAGAAACTGTAGAATTTGAGAAAGCATTCCTCTTGTTCCTTTGGAGATCCCCCCTCCTAGTAGTCAACTTCCTAGTATTTATATAGGCAATCTAGTGGTTCTATTTCTGTTTAAGCTGGTAGAACCAAATGTGTTCTTTCCTCATGCTCCATAAATTTTACAAAACGGTCTACAATATCTTTGTTATTTGTTTGTTGCGTTGATGTGCTATTTTTCGGCGTCTTTAAACGCGATTTGATGGATAAATTACCGATCAATTAAACCTTGACATCGAGCAATAATTCCCTTTGTGGTATCATTTTCACCTTCATCCATTAGTAAAAACTAAACGAAATATTTCTCAAAATAATAAAAACAAACAGATCAGGAAGAAAGTGTGAGGATCTCTTTCTTTTCCGAATTAGTATCTTTCTTCTATGATAAATTCCTGATGCTTTCGCTTGTGGAAACATGGACTCCCGTCCTCCCTTATCTGCTTCTTTATCTGCGACCATTACAGTAATTTAGAATTGGTGTTTCCGTTTTTTATCGACTAGAATCCACGCAATATTTTACTTCGCTAATATCGCTTTTGTTATCTACGATCTGGTGGAGTTGCAACGATGAGCAGAATAAACAAATTCGTTCTGAATTTAGTGGGATCCCCTTTTACTAATTCGGTGGCTAGCAATCCCTTCCAACGATCTTGGTCAAACGCATGGACTTTTCTTAAATGATGTCTTATCCACACGAAAAAATATAGTGATCTCTCTCTTCGATAATTGCATAACGATATGAAATTAATGAAATCACAATTAAAACGAACTCTGCTGGCACCCAAACTACACAATTTCTAGTGAATGAAGCTTGGCGCAATTTCCCCGGTCAATACTAAACCCTATCTTCAGTAGCTTAACACATTTTCTTCATATGATGATGGCTGCGTCTTGGTGAGATTCTATATTAGCTATGATGTGATGTTCATTTTTAGAATTCCTGGGCATAACAATTTCATCATCTGTGAATTAGTTGTATTGATGCGATGGTATTCTTTTTAAGTAGATTGTATCATTATATATTATTTTTTGGGAGTAGCTATTTTTTTAATCAGCATAAATTTATCTTAAACCCATATCTATTAAGCATCTTAGAGGATTTAATTGTTTTTTAAATTGAAACTCAAGAAATTTGATCTCTCTTAATTTATAGATCCGGGTTTAAGTTTTAAGTTTTTATTTTATATATAAACATTTATTTTTTAATTAATTTTCATAATATTTATTTTATGAACCAACCTAGATTTTTTTAAAATAATTTCTATAATTTTTTATTTCATGAACCTGACATAAATTTTTTTAATTATTTTTTAATTAAAAAATTACTTTTTACATTTAAATTTTGATCTTCATGACAAACTGGAATCTCCTCCTAACTTTAATAATTAATAATTAATACCAACAATTTCAAAGATGAAATCTCTTTATTTAGCTAGGTAGGAGTTGAAACATTGCCTTCACAATGGAATGGTCTTGGTAGGAAGTGGCTCATTGCATTGGACATAAATTCCATTAGAACAAAAATATCGTGAACACTAAGAATTAGAAAAAAAATAACATGAAGATAAATGTTTAGAAAATTATGTAGTAAACTGAAAATATATTAATTACTAAAAAATTAATATAAAAATAATCAAATACTAAAAAACAAATTATTTAGTAAATTCCAATTGTATTGTAAATATTTAAAAATAATATATAAATAATAATAAAAAATTCTTATCAAAATAAAAATTTCAAATAATAAAAACAATAGTATTTTTTATTAAAATAAGAAATTATAAATAATAATAAAATTGTTATATAAAAACAACAAAGTAATATTCATTGTTCGGAAATGGAATTAATAATCTTTTCATTAATTTTTAAGAAAATATCTATAAGACTATCGTAACATTTTACAAGAGGACCCATCAAGAAAATAAATGATAGTTGTAAAGAATTAAATGAATGGGACAAGAGATGGCCTTAGCAAGCTATTCAAGCATTTTGAGGGTAGTTTATCGTAACATTTTACAAGAGGACCCATCAAGAAAATAAATGATAGTTGTAGAGAATTAAATGAATGGGACAAGAGATGACCTTAACAAGCTATTCAAGCATTTTGAGGGTAGTTTATCTTTAGATTGGCATAATCAATAAGCAAAAATCTATAAGAAAAGAAGAAATAAAATGAAATAACTAATAATCTTCTCTCTTTTTTATTATATATGGATATAGTTTTTGCACAATTATCACATCATTTTTTCTAAAATTGTATTATTCATCCGTTTATACAAATTGAAAAATGGAATTTATGATATTTTTTTGGTATTTTGTTTTTGCATTTATTTGTGTTTTTCTTAACCAAACTTGCATTTTTTTCTTATATCTTATTAACATTTATGTCAATATATTAGTATATTTGTATATTAGTATATGATGAAAAAACCTTTTTTTGTTGGTATGGAACAGGGGACTGGGTATAACACAAGAAGCAGGTATTGAGCTTGACCCCGAAACAGAATACAATTGATGCAGTGAACATATATCGGGTAAGCTTTAAATTTTTGGAATCATTCTGTCCATTATTGTAAGAAGGAGTCTGGGTTATGATTTTATGTCTGGTCTTGTGTTGGAAATTTTCTTTAAACTTTATTTGTAGTCTTCATTTAAGAACCCTCATGAATTTATAATATACTTGCTCTGCTACTAGATGCATGTATCACATAGAGCCTTTGATTTGTATTTTTGACATTCCCCATCTCACTAAAATGGCCAATGATAGTGTCAATGAAATTAAGAAGATCCTCAGACAAATGACCTGCTAGCTTGTGGGCATGAAACATGCATAGAATACTTAAGTATTCACATCGAAAAACATGAATCCAAGAAGGAAAACATGAAATCTAAATTCCAAGAACTAAATATTGATTATGATAAAATTTCGTCAAACTCATAGATGCATTACAATATCATATTGGGTTTTGCAAGAGGTTCTCGACCAGATACATGATTTCCTAGTGTTTCAATTGCTTCAACGAAGGGGCATATTATTTATGAAGACATTCCAACAAACAACTTTAGCACTCAATGAGAACAACATGAATCAAAAAGATCAAGGGAAAATTAAAGCAGGACAACAAATGGAAGAAGGCCTCAATGGAAATTATCTTGGCTCTTAAACTTCTCATATATGCATTTTACTTGTCTTGTTTATTAGTAATTATGTAAAGCACTATAGCACTAAATTTGAAATTCATAAGGTAGGTATTGTAAGAAAGAAAAAGCATCATGACCAATTAACATATTTGTTGAAAATATTTATACAAGAATACTATAATGTTTTTTGAAATTTTTGTACTTTTTATGTTATTTGGTTTGTCAACAACCTTTTTATAAATATATAACTACCTCTTTTTTGTGATATATATATATCCTATGGGATGGAGGAGGGCATATTTTAACACATTGGTGACCCATTTTCATGCTCATGTGAACTTCATGCAAACAAATGGGAATAAGGAAAAAACTTTTTCTAAGGTCAAAATCCCATATTCATTACATTGCACATGAACATATTACTAGGAATTGGAGTTAATGACAATAATGTTTCTATATGTGTGGACTTGAATCTCACCCCATGAAGGGATACCAATGAAGGATAATGGAAAAAAGCTTGTTCACAGTGCAATTCCAGGTTTTTCCTTACTCTAGTAATTAGGTTAGCAATGTGTAGGACTCTATTGCACGAGGCTATTAACTCATTAACAATGTGTTGGATTCCATTTGAGGAGGATATCAACAAGGTCTCTATTTAGAAAGTAATGTGGAGGCTACCAACTAATTATTGTAGTACTCTCTGGTGCTAAATTGTAATAGAGTTGTTATGGATCTCATCATGCTTGACAAATAGGCTAGTAGTGGTTTTAGTTATGTTCCTTTCCCTTACATCAATATTAGCATGTAGGCTAGAGAGGTTTTAAGTGTTAGTTACTAAATTTTTATGTATAAAAATACATAAATTTGAGATAATTCTTATCATTGTCTTATCACATCATAACTTCTTTTTCTTGTGAGCTTTACAGTGACATGAGTAGAAGAGGTCATACTTTAGATATCTTCACTTATAATATAAGTATTCGATGCTTCTGTCAGAGCAAGAAATTAGATAAGGCACTGGAGATTTTGGATCAAATGGGTGAGAGTGGGTGCAGTCCTGATGTTGTGACTTACACAACAATCATTGATGGTTTGTGTAAGGTAGAGAGAGTGCGGAATGCTTATGATGTTTGGAATAGGATGGTACGGGCAGGTTGTGCACCAGATGTGGTAGCATGTGGAGCATTGATATAAGTTACCTCATATATACATGCGTTAGCTATTTGTTTGTGGGAGAAAAGGTTTCTTGTGTAAAAATTTAAAGATTTCTGGATAACAATAAATATATTATAGGTTTTTCCTTAAATCTTTTGTTTATGTAATACCTTTATAGAGAAAACGAAAGCATGTCTTTTATGATAAAGTCAATTTTAACCCTAACCTAAAATACATGTAGATTACCATTGTACTTTATTTAAATATTATATAATAGTTAATTATTAAAGCTACATATTATTACGGATAAGTATGAATAGTTACACTTAGAGAGTAGTTTCTTTCTTCAACTATCTACATCAATTCCTCTTAGTTTAGTTGGAAAGATTATCCAGTTTTAACTTAAGGGAATAATGAAAACACAGAAGATAATGTTGATTGAAATGGTGACTTAGTCTATAATACTAGAGTGCTGAGTCTAAAATGAATGTATATTTTCAATTTGCAAGTAATCAATTAAGTGATAAAACTATTGTCTTTTTGCACAACGTTTATTTATTATCACATCAAGCAAGATGACTGTATGGATAGTTGTCAGTTGCCAGTGGCCACCTACATCTGCATAGCAAATATTGACATTGTTTTACAAGCTGGAAAATACATTTTGTGACAACTCTTGTATTAAATGTTTGATTGCAAATTGGAAAATACCTGTCTGTTTGTCTCATAGACAGGTATTAAGTTAGGCCTCCCGTCATAATTTATGGGTTGGGTATGGATGCAAATCTGAATTGGGTTTCTAGTATTTGTCGCGCCTGTATATATAACACTGGATATATTCATTGTTCCTGAAGTTTATTAAAATTTAAAACCACAAATGAATTTAAAAACACTCCAGCTCAATTTCTTCTATACAAAAGGGGCAGCGAAGATATTGAGGAACAAGTGATGGTCCTCATTAACAAGCTCTAGGTTCCCAATTCTAAGGTCCCGAAAAGCTTTACTGTGAATTAAAGCACTCTATTGCTGGCTCGAAGTGAAGATTACCCTTTCAAATGAATCCGGAGAGGGCATATGGACTAAGTGAATCTGTAATTGAATCAACGATGATTACAATATTGGGTAAGTCATATGTTTGAAAAAGGAGCTCAAGTACTCAATAAATTATGGACCAGGAGGCAGGCTCCTTTCCATCTGAGACTCCTTGCCCGATGCGGACAAGTGGCTTTGCACCTTCTTTCACGAACAAATTTTGCAACTAGTAGCCATGTTAGGATAATCTTTGCAAATTTCCATACCTTTGAATGCAGATCAGAGTGTGATTGGCTCTCGGTAGATGTGATTTTGTGGACAGTCCACATCACATGATGAGACAGTTTTCTGATGGGTTATTTTTTGGTATTATGTGCCTTTCCCCCTGTCTGAAACTCTGGACGAGTTGTTATGAAATGTCATGCTGAAGCAGCTGTATGTACTAATGGCCTTTGATTCTATTGAATAACAAGGACATGTTTTTTTCGCTTGAAAAAAAATTGTCCTTTATTTTCAAATATGGTTTTATATTTTTTTTGAAATTTATAGTTTTTGATGTTGTAAATTTAGAATTAGCTTTATTTTAATCTGTATTTTAATGGTATAAATAGATTCAGCATTTTTTAAAAATTTCGAAACATCCAAAAATTCCACTTAACAACTATAATCTAGATTTTGAAAAATTACAATAATTTTTTTTCAAAATAAAAATCATTCTATTTAAACCTAAATAACTATTTTAAATAATTGCCAATCATTTATTTGAATGTTGTATTTCTAAATTTCATTTTGTAAACCTCCATGGTATAATCAACTCTATGAATGTATGTAGGATGTAATATATGGCATTACTTGTACATAAAGATAGCTATCAACTCTATGAATGTATATAAGTATATGGCATTACTTGTACATAAAGATAGTTATCAACTCTATGAATGTATATAAGATGTAATATATAGCATTACTTGTATATAAAAATAGCTAAATAGCTAGTGTTTTTTATATTTAATTATTTGATATAAGTTTGTAACTTACAGATAGTTTCAATATATTGTATAGTTTCCATTCAAGTAGTCTTGGCTTCATAGCTTCTAGATTATTGTCTATCAAAGAAGCAAGACCAACTAAGATGAAGATGAAGTTATGGAAAAAAATGGCATTGGCATTGGCATTAGCTTTAGTCTTAGCCAAACAAAAAGTAAAGAAGAAGATTGGATTAAAAAGAGGTTGAAAATCTTGGTAAGTTTATAGTTTTTTTTTTACTTTTACAATTTTGTTTATAGATTTTATTTTTATTTTTACAATTTATTTTATTTAGTTTTTTTTACATGGTTTACATGGTTTATTTAGTTGTTTTTCTATTAGGTTGAGTTGCATTATTTTCATTTTAAAAGAAAAGCCTTTTCATTTATATGCAATATCTCATGTGTGCTCAAAACCGTCACTTTCTTTGATGCACACACACACACACACAAGAAACTCTCTCGTCACTCACTAAGTTCAAAAATAGCTTAAATCTACTCACTTAATACCTCCATAGGAGGGCACAAAAGAATCTTGTAGTTTAGGTAGGATTTTGGGGCTAGGCATCCAAAAACATAGTTGTTGTCCTTAGGGTGCTATAAAAATCCTTCTAAATCAAGTGGTCATGTATAGCCACACGGGGCAAGTGAAAGAGCGGCGCCGCGCCATAGGAGGTCAAACCCAAGGTTGCGGGTGTATGTTCTCTCAAGTGGGCTCACCACCACTTGTTGAAAAGGAGACGACCCAATACCGTTCGAGGGATAACTGCTCTTTCTCCACTTGACGAAGGTACTTAGTGACCAACTTAGGATGTCATTCCTTATAGGTGACTATCGTGGAAGCCGACAGTACCTGAGACAGATTTTGTCACAAGATCAAGGAAAGCACACGTCACAAGATCAAGGAAAGCTAGCGACTGCTAGATTTTCTTCTAGCATAAGCATTTCCTTCTAGGATAAGAACACATACTTATGCTAGAAGAAAAGCTAACAGTCACTAGCTTTCCAATAGAAAAATCATGTCCATGGTGATTGCTGGTTGCTAGCTTATACCTTGAGCTTGTTCCATGTGATGTATTTTGAAATAAGCACATGGCAAAAGATCAAGGAAAGCTAGCGACTGCTAGCTTTCCTTCTAGCATAAGCATTTCCTTCTAGTATAAACACACATGCTTATGCTAGAAGGAAAGCTAACAGTTGCTAGCTTTCCAATAAAAAACCATGTCCATGGTGATTGGTGGTTGCTAGCTTATACCTTGAGCTTGTGCCATGTGCTCTATTTTGAACAAATGCTAGCTTTCCTTCTAGCATAACACACATGTTTATGTTAGAAGGAAAGCTAGCAGTCACTAGCTTTCCAATAGAAAAACCTTGGGCATCGTGATTGGTGGTTGCTAGCTTATACCTTGAGCTTGTGCCATGCACTCTATTTTCAAATAAGCACATGGCACAAGATCAAGGAAAGCTAGCGACTGCTAGCTTTCCTTCTAGCATAAGCATTTTATTCTAGGATAAGAACAGATATTTATGCTAGAAGGAAAGCTAGCAGTCGCTAGCTTTCCAATAGAAAAATCATGTCCATGGTGATTGGTGGTTGCTAGCTTATACCTTGAGCTTGTGCCATTTGCTCTATTTTGAAATAAGCACATGGCAAAAGATCAAGGAAAGCTAGCGACTGCTAGCTTTCTTTCTAGCATAAGCATTTCCTTCTAGCATTTTTGAGAAGGAAAACTTTTCTTTTTAATGAGTCTCTACTTGTGCTAGATGCAATGGATTTTTATTTATCTCTAAGTATTTAATATGTTTCCATAACACATGAACCTTATTATTCTTGTGCATGTGAATAAAAGACATGTAATAGAATATTGTTTTATAATGCTCATTATTTCATGTATTTTTAAAACAATTTAAACTTATAGTCGACTATTTATTATTGTTTTTAGAAGCTATGGACTCTGGTGCAATGACAATTCCAAAGAATAATTTGAAGAAAAAACGAATTGCAAGTGACACACAAACAACGTCTCCCCCATGTGGTATGGTGGTTTTAAATATTATTCTCACATTTCTAAATGGTTAGACTAGAAGACTATATGGTAATATTTGTGATTTTGATTTCATTTTATTTATAGTAATAATTGCTTATTATTGTTTTTAGAAGCTGTCATCTCCAAAGCAAGTAAAATGCCACAATCAGCATTCAAAAAACAAAAGCATCATTCAACTCAGATTATAAATTCAACAATGGGTTCTAATTTTGAAATGATTAAAAAGTTCAAAACATCTACTGTATATGAGTATGTCGAAGATTGGTATGTTGAGATTGAAAGTCCCATGAATATGTTTCCAGATATGTATCTATTTGGATCCATGGATGGAAATGATATACAAAGGCTAGGGATAATTGTTAGTTGCTATGCTCTCAATCATAGTCAGATCGATTTTCAAATGGAGGTAATTGAAGAAAATGAAGTGAAATTATTTTCTTGCCAAGTTGATTACACAAAATTTAGACCACATTTGATTGATACTAATACAGAATTTCCAGAGTCAATAAAAAAGTCACAGTTTAAGTTGGACAGTTTTGAGAGCTTCAATGAATCTGGTCTAAAGAGTTGTGATGATCTTGTACAACGTATTACCAACGTTATGAAATATCGCTATGTGAGATGTAAGAAAACATCATCCGTGTTTCTTTATTTGCAACAAAGAGGTAAACTACTTGATAAAATACCAGATGATAAACTCGAGGCTCAATTGCTTGCTTTGAGATGGGTATATTTAGCTAAGCTAGAACAGAGCATTAAAGAAAGTGAGTTCATGCCTACTATAGAGTTTGTAAAATCCCAAAAAGAAGACTCTCAGATAGAGAAGCTTGCTGACCAATGAGATGAAATCCATGAAAATTTTAAGGACAGTTATTTATTTTCAATCTCTTTTACCATGAAGGTGGATGTTCGAAGATGTGTAGAAGCACCCAAGTTATATAAATTGAGATCACGGGATGATTTAAATGTTCGAGTATTAGTAAAATCATTCCTACAAAAATTTCAAGCATCATTGCCTGATGCTCTCCTGATTCCATTTGACACAAAAGAGTCTGATCTGATTGGAAACCCTGTGAAAATCATGAATGAAATGGATATAAATGCCAAGAACATCAATTTTTGGATAGTTGATGGGAAACACACCATTCAAGTAGGAAAAGAAATATTATCAAATCCTAAATTCAGTCTATCTGGGGAGGCAAAACAGAAGTACAAAGAATGTAATGCTCGATTCTTAGATCCATTAGTTGCTCCCAGTGTGGTGATTCGTATTTGCTGCCAGTTAAATTCTGCAAACACTTTGTTATTCAAAACTCCATTCATTGATTCTGTGCGATCTGCAAGACAATTCCTAATTGCCACAAATAAATTAAAGAAACAAAAATGTGGGAATTCTAAGACGGCTGAAGACAAGGTATGCAATTTTTTTTTTTTTGCACTTAGTTTATATTGTTATAACTAAATTCATGGCTATTTTATTTTTGATATCACATTCTTAATAATTTATATTTGTTATTTTTTAACAGGTTGATGATGATATGTTGTGCTCTTTCTTCGATTGTCCACTAACAAACTTTGCTGAAAAAAAAGTCTTGTTATATCTTGATGATACTACTTGGGATAAATGGGAAGTTGTTTTTAATTGTTACAAACTAGGGACATTAATGTGTTCTCCAAACCAACCTAAGGATCCAAACTATAAGACAAATAGTCTAAACAGTTTGGTATCAAGTTCTTTCCATCCCCTTCAGGGACTAACCGCTAAAGAAATGTGTTCTGTAGTAGATAAACTATTGGATGGAACTGTCTGGTTTTCTATTCCAGTGAACCATCCAACCAATGCCATAAAAATGAAAGATTATTGTTCACAATTGAAAACCAAAAGAACAATTTTGGAGGCAATGGTAACATATTGCAAAAGTCATGATAAGAATCTGAATGATAAGATTCTTACAATATCCAATATTCTTGAGCATTATGGAATTACTGATATCATATTTTCCAACTTCTGTAAGACAATGGAAGGGTGTAAATATGTAAAAGGATCACGAAATACAAAAATAGAGTCCCTTTCTCCACAAGCCTGTGTGGTCCTTGATAGAATAATTGATGCATCGACAGATATACAGGAAATTGAGAACAGTTTTGAATTCGGTTGTCATTATGGGGGTCCTAGCCTCTTGCCAACACTTTTGCACTCTTTTCCTTGTCAGTTTCAACCAATGTTATACACTGACTTTGTTGTGTTGGATACATTGGCTTTGAAAGATGAATAATTCCTTAAGGATCACTATATTGAATTGTTTCGATTTTTAATCGAAAAAAATGGGTTGAAAGATTTTACTATGATTATCTTAGTAGAAATTTGGTCTTGTAAGGATGTACACCAAGCTCTGGAGATTGTTGTCAAGGACTCAAATGTCAACTATAAAATGGCTACCGGTCTTTATGAATATAAAGAACAAAATAACTATAGTTATGATATAGTTTTAACTATACATTTCTATAGTGAAGAGTCAAAAAGTTTAGAGGCCTCAAGATACTCTCACAGTTTTAGAGACATATCTGATGAAAAGGAGAGATATTTTGAATTCTGGGAAGAATTATTGCAAATGCATCAACAACATAGTGATCTAAATTTGATTATTTCTCTTTATGCGGGGACAAATTTACAGCAGGCTTGCTGTACATATGGAAGAAGAATGGCATGTGTCATAGAAAATGAGTTACAAAGGACTACCATGCTGACTAATCAAGAATCCTTCCAATTGCAAAAACCAATGTCTAATATATTGCTGTTAGAATATCCAGGTATTGTACTTGTTTTGTTCTTTCTCTAGTGATTCTTTGGATTCTATGCTATTTATAAATCTTGATTAACAAGGTGTTTACTATAACTACTAATGGCGGAAATTGTAAAGAAAACAATGATGACACTTTGCAACAAAGCAATGATCAACATAGTGTGCACAATGTCGAAGAAGTTTTCGAGATGCAAATACAAGACGAAGAAAATACCATACCAGGTACATAATTTATTTTGTTTCTTTTGTTGTATTGTACTTGTTTTGTTCTTTCTCTAGTGATTCTTTGGATTCTATGCCTATTTATTTAATGAATTTCATTCGTTGATACATTTTATAACATTTCATATGTTTATTACAGTAGCAAATGAGGAGAAAAAAGACAGTGATCAAGGGAATGTGACAGAAAGCCATAGTCAAGAACATGCTATCATATCAGGTACTTCACATGTCTCTTATTTTCAATTAAACATAAAATATGTCCTATAAAAAAAAATTGATTTAAAGAAGTATTATTGGTATTTGATTGAAGGTTTGTTATTTTGGCTCTAGGTTCTATGAAGACAATACAAGAGAAGTGTGGCTTATCAATAACTAGTACAAAAAATACTCAAAGTGAGTGTATTTCTTCAACAATTTTTTTTTATTAATAATTTATGTAGCATGAATAAAATGAATTAACTATGATATCCATTATTGTTTTGCAGCTATTATAAGTCAAAAGAAATTAGTTATTTTTGAATTGAATAACATTTTCTATCAGAGCGTTGATGGTGATGCATCACAAAAAGAATTTATTGAGAAAATGGGAAGGGCCGCAGATTACACGATAGAGAAAAAAACATTTTGGTTTCGTCCACATGCAAAAACATTTCTTGAAATGTGTTCCAGAAAAGAATCTCTTGACATTGCAATTTGGACGACATCTTTGAAACAAAACACAACAAGAGTTATGAAAAAGTTGGTTTCAGAAACATTACAAGCTAAATTTTTGTTTACATGGACTGCTTCAGATTGCAAACAACAAAAGGGAAAAAATGACATTGATAATTCAACACAAGTTATATACAAAAAACATCTGAAAAAAGTGTGGAGAATGTATTCTCAATATGATGCTACTAACACTATTCTAGTGGATTGTTCAATGGAGACAAAGAAAGAAAATCCCAAAGAAAATGTGATTATTGCCCCTTTGTTTGATGGAAAGAATGAGGACAAATGGTTGATCGCTGATCTGTGGAGCTTATTGAATAAATTCTACAAGGCACCCGATGTTCGAGATATTTTGAAGAATCTTCAATGACTTTTAATAGTACATTAAGATGACTGTTATTCATTTCCTCTATAAACAAAATCTTGAAGTTTATAATATAAATTCTTGGTCATTGTACATTTGATGACTTAATTCTACATGTGATGTGTTATTACTGTGTTTTATTTTATTATCAATTTAATGTCAATATTATTTCATAATACTCATATAAGGATTGTTGTTGTGCCATTATTATAAATTAACATATTATTATTTTGTTTATTTATATTGAGATATTGAGTTATAAAAAGTTAGTGATTTGAATAATAGTCTTATGCGTTTGCATAAAAATGTAGTATTCCATATTAATTAAATAATTGTATTAGGTTGTATGTATAAATTAACGTACAATTACTATGTTTGAGCAATTGCAGTTTATTTATCAATTGCGTCTTAATTGATCATTATAACTCTTACAAATCAGTGATTTGAATGTTAGTTCAATGTTATCATATGAAATTTTCTTATTTCTTAGAAATTAAAAAAATGGAAAATCATATCAGGTTGTATGTAAAAATTACCTATAATTAGCTTGTTTAATTGAAATTTAAAAAATTGTAAATCTAGGTGGTGTGTATAAATTAACATATAATTGGTTTGAATTGAATTGTTTTGATGCCATTAAGCAATGAAGTTTTGAAGTGAAAATATGTTAATGTTATATATGTTGTGGCAGCAATGCAGATGGGAGTTAATATGAGTCGGAAGATCTTGCTGATCTTTGAAATGGAAGGAGTATTCTTCTCGTCGTATTCCAAAGATGAAACGAGTTGTCAAATTCAAAGAAAACCAGATTGGGAGCTTGGTGATAGATCCTACTTTTGTAGGCATTTTCAATTAGAAGTATTAAAATACTGCCTAAAACATTATGATGTTGCGATATGGACATCAAATGTTACTAACAAGTACATTCGACAAGTACTTGAAAAATCAAATATTGATACAAGTGACTTTGAATTCATATGGGATAGGTCCCATTGTCACTTGCAAACAAAATCCAAATCATGTAGTATGATACAGTTTTATGAGAAAAGGCTAAGCGACATGTGGTCCCAATATGGAAATAAGTACACAGAATCAAATGTATTGCTAATAGATACATCAAAGCCTACTTCTCAATTCCTCAGATATCGGTCAAACTGTATCTTAATAAAGGCTTATATAGGACATGAACACGATACTTGGCTTGTGCAAGTTCTATTCTCCTTTTTAAAGACACTTCATCGTATCAAACAGAAACGCAACTACATTCGAATGTTCAATAGAACATTGAGTTCTTTGTATTAAGTGAAGATATTATTTTATGAAAATTTGTTGACGATTACATTGCAATATTTCAATACAAGTTGGACACATTTTTTGGTGAATTAATTTGTATGATTTTATAACTTTTATAGATAGATGATAATTGACAATGATATATAAATACAATTATTAGTATTATTTATGATTGCTTTTAGATTGACAAGTTTTTGCATCATACAACACTTGATTTCCCCATTCAAAATATTTTCTAAATTTGTGCTCTTAAATCAACTATTTGTAATTTAAATCATCTCATAAAAGCCAACAAGGCATGCAAGAAACTCTCTTTAGTTTTATTTATCTATATGTATTAATACAAGTGCATTACCACACTTGATTTCTCTATTCAAAATATTTTTTAAATTACATACTCTTAAATCAATTATTTGTAATTTAAATCATCTCACAAAAGCCAACAAGGAATGAAGTTCTCTTTAGTTTTATTGATATATATGCATTAATACAAGTGACACACAAATTTTGAATTAAACCTCCATATATATAAAAGCACATTTCTTACAAAAAATATTACTTCAATGATAATGAGTGCTAAGTGTACTAGAATTTAGATTAAAGCATGATGAGTCATAGATGAATAATTTTGAAAGGTATAGGCATTTGATTTCCCAATCTATAACTTATTGTAAATGTGTATTCTTAAGTTAATAGTTTATAATTGCAATAATCTCATATAAGCCAACAAGACATGAAATAAATTATTGACTGTTATTAGCCTATATTCATTAATATGAGGAGTTTATCAATGCAATATGTAATTTTTGAAATAAAACCCCATATAATTGAAGTTGCAATTGTTTTAAAACACAAAATTAATTGCTAATGAGTGCTAAGTGGTATTAAGGGTAGTACGAGATTGGTCATAAGTGAGTGACATTGAACTATAAGAAATTTGATTTCTCATTTCATTTTTTTGTAAGTTTGTATTATTAACTCAATTACGATTAATTGAAATAATCTCATAATAGCCAACAAAGCATGAGATACGCTCTATCTTTTATCTTCTTGTATGCATTAAATGAATGTATAAATGTGATATGCATTTTTTGGAATAAAATACAATGTAAAAACATTCAACAAGTAGTTGAAAAATCAAATACCGATACAAGTGACTTTGAATTCATATGAGACAGGTCTCATTGTCACTTGCAAACAAAATTCAAATAATGTAGTGTGATACAATTTTATGAGAAAATGTTAAGTGATGTGTGGTCCAAATATGGAAATATGTACGAAGAATCAAATATATTGCTAATAGATACATCAAAGCTTACTTCTCAATTCCCCGGATACTGGTCAAATTGTATCTTAACAAAGACTTATATAGGACATGAACCTAATACTTGGCTTGTCCAAATTCTATTCCCCCTTTTTAACACACTTCATTGTATCAAAGAGAAACGCAACTACATTCGAATGTTCAATAGAACATTGAGTTCTTTATAGTAGGTGAAGATATTAATTTTTAGAAATTTGTTAACGCGTACATTGCAATATTTCAATACAAGTTGGACACATTTTTTGATGAATTAATTTGTATGTTTTTAAAACTTTTATAGATAGATGAGAATTAACAATAATATTTAAATACAATTATTAATATTATTTATGATTGCCTTTAGTTTGACATTTTTTTGCATCATACACCACTTGATTTCCCCATTCAAAATATTTTTTTAATTTGTCTTCTTAAATCAAATATTTGTAATTAAAATCATCTCATAAAAGCCAACAAGGCACGCACAAAGTTTTGTAAATGTGTATTCTTAAGTTAATAGTTTATAATTGCAATAATCTCATATAAGCCAACAAGGCATGAATAAATTATTGACTTTTATTTGCGTATATTCATTAATAAGAGGAGTTTATCAATGCAGTATGTAATTTTTGAAATAAAGCCCCATATAATTAAAGTTGCAATTGTTTAAAAACACAAAATTTATTGCTAATGAGTGCTAAGTGGTATTAAGGGTAGTACGTGATTGGTCCAAAGTGAGTGACATTGAACTATAAGAAATTTGATTTCTCAATTCATTTTTTTGTAAGTTTGTATTACTAACTCAATTATGATTAACTGAAATAATCTCTTACAGGCCAACAAAGCACGAGATATGTTCTATCTTTTATCTTCTTATATGCATTAAATGAATGTATAAATGTGGTATGTAATTTTTGGAATAAAATACAATGTAAAACCATATAATTAATTGATAATGAGTACTAAGTGGACTATTTAGACTCATTCGATATGTGCCATAAATAAATTCAAAAGAGCATGGGGTCATATATAAAGTTCAACTAAAAGATTTGAAAAATATGTTTCAACATCTATTTCTTCGACATTTAAAAATCTTATCATTTTCTTTGCCTTCTGGTGAAAGTAATTCTCGGCCATGATTTCTTAATTCAATTTCTTCACACTTTCATTGTGTATGTATAATGTTGTACCTAACAACTATCCCAATTTTGACGAATTTATAGTTATTATTTGGTTCGACATCAATACATTTCTTATAATTTATTTTATTTTAATTTAATATTGTGATTTCCTTCCAATCATGCTATATTATAATATGTTATTTAACAATAAAAATATTTAATATGATACTTTGTTCACTTCAAATATAGATAGAGATCTTCTTGTAATAAAACATGCAATTATGTGTGCAACTTAACTTCATTAATCCTACATTTTATATCTTCATGAATATTTTTTCTCACGATTCAACAAATTACAGATTTTCATATACTCCTCCTAATTTATGGCATACCGAACTAGTTATAAATGATACAACATTTCATTTTTTATGATTGTATATTAAAAACACTTGGAGTAAATAAAATTTGTGATCAATAAAAACATTCTTTCTAGGATTAGTTTTTCCAATTTTAATGGAATATTTCTTTAATGCATAATTTTTACAAATTAAATGAAATAAATAAAATGTTTACAAAAAAATTCAATGTCATAGAAGTCCTTGTAATAGAATTTTTCTAGATTTCTTGAAATAGGTGTTCTAAGCATGGATTTTGTGCTAGGATTGCAAAAGACGCATCAAGGTAAAGACTCAATCTTTGTTGTAGTCAACATATTTTTGAAGATGGAGCACTTTATTCCGTGTTGGATACCAAGTGACGCCACAAGCATTGTTGTACTATTCTTCAAGGAGATAGTCAGATTGCATAGGTTTCCGAAGAGTATAACGTCGGACAGAGATACCAAGTTTATGGGGCATTTCTGGAGAACCCTGTGGAAGAAACTGGACATGAAGTTACATTTTATCTCAGCATATAATACATAGACAGATGGGTAGATCGAGGTGGTAAACATAATTTTGGTAAACCTTCTGAGATGTTTGATGGCTGACAGACCCAAGCATTGGGAGAACATGTTGTCACAAGCAGAGTTTGCATATAACAACTCTGTGAATCGATCGAAAGGTATGAGCCCATTCCAGATTGTTCAAGGACAAATCCCACACGGAGTAGTGGATTTGGTTGAGATACCAACAAAAACCAGAAAGAGAGCAGATGGAGAGTCATTTGCGGAGCATATGAAAGAAGTGCATGAGGATGTGTGAAAGCGCATTGGAAAGAGCAACATGGCATATAAGTTGAGAGCCAACAGAAAGAAGAGGCTACAATCGTTCAATGAAGGAGACTTAGTCTATGCACACTTGCAGAAGGAGAGATTTCCGACAGGAACGTACAATAAGCTAAATCTGATGAAGATTGGACCATGTAAGATCGTGAAGAAGATTTCAGACAATGCTTATGTGTTGGAGCTGCCGAAAGACTTGAGCATTTCACCTACGTTCAATGTCTCAGATCTGTACAAGTTTGAAGAAGGTTCAACCAGCAACAGTGCAGAAGTGTTAGATATCGACTGGAAAGTGCATATTCCAGGTCGACACGACAAGGAGGAAATTGCCTAAGTGTTGGAGGAACACGAAGTCGGATGCACGTAAAGTTCGCGGAAGAAAGAATATTTAGTCTGATGGAGAGATGGTGAGTTGAAGGAGGAGACATGGATTTTTGAAGAGGAATTCAGGAGACTGGAGGAGCAATCGAGTTCTTTTTCACCTGGGGAGTCTGATGCAGGGGCATAGGGGCCTAGGAGAAACAATCGAAGTTGATCGACAAAAGGAGGTCAACCAGGGGGAGTGCTGACAATCACTGGTGCAAAGTGAATTGGAAGTCGAAGCCGAGAAGTCGAGCAGAAGCTGTCGATATGCAGTCAACAGGAGAGAAGGTTGAGAGTCGACAAGTATGATGTCGACAGACGACAGGATTGTAGCGAAAGAATTCGGGTGTCGACGGGTTGTCGAACAACAACACTGACAGATTGTGGTGAAAGCCAAGGATGGAGGATGGGGTGGACTGGAACCCATGGAAGTAAAGTAAAGATGACCGGACAAGCAAGGTTGAGGGATGACGAAGTGTAGTATGGTCGATACAGGAGATGGGGCCGACAACTGTAATAGTCAGAGGAGCACGAAAGTCAAGAGGAAGTACTTAGCAGTCATTCGTGGTTGTTGAGGAAGTTATGAGCCATTATGTAGGTGGTTGGGATCAGGACACATGTCACCACAGACAGAGGTTGTATAGCACGACTAGAGGGTGGTGACAACTGCAGGTCTGTAGGATATGGAGGATTCGACGGACAAGGAGGAAGAGTGTCTCGGGGAACATAGTAGACCTCGAGAAGATCAGCAGGGGAGAAAGGTAGAAGAGCAGTGTGAAGGAACAGAGGAGGGGATCATTCATCCATTGCTCAACGAGTTCTTTCATTCAATAGAGACCGTGAGAGGGAGGAATATCGCACACAACCGAGAACACACCTAGAGACAAAGTTTCATTCTGTATATTGTAACATGCTAAGGCCGACTAGTTTTTACTTTACTTTGTATTTAGCATTGTAACCGATTCGGTTTAATAGAAGAAGCCAAATTCTGGCATTCAGTTCACAACCAGTTCTTATGAGCACCTGTGTGTTGTTGTGTGTCATAGTTAAGAAAGAGGCCCCTTGTCGGGACCAATGTTGTGCCATCCTACCAACTGATCAATGTCATCAATTTGCCAGCCGATCCTGATTTTAGTTTGTTGTAAATGAGTTGTGTTTGAATATAAAAGGATGATTGGCACACAATAATTGTTAAGATTCTAACAATTAAAAATACATAGTCCCTCGTTGGAAGTTAAGGTTCAAACCCCGAAGGGAGTAGAGTATGCACACTTTTGAAGACTAAACAATCAAATCATTATAACAAAAGGATCTCATACATCAATTTAATGTCTAGTAGAACCGTGACCTTAAAAATCATATTATTATAATTATAATAATTAAAAAAACATGTCAATTGGGTGTAACTTGAGTGATTGAGCAGAAAAGTTTTTTTTTCCATGTCTAGGTTTATTTCCTCATTTGTGACATGTTTTCTCTTTATGAATTGATTGTTTTTGAGATGTTAACATGAGATTGAACTATGAAGAGTTCAATTTACTTTGGGTACCATCCTCGAAAAATAATAATTAAAAAAAACATAATTCTTTATGAAAGAATAAAATATAAAAACATCTCATTCAGGGGAGTTCGAACTAGGAACCCACTAGAATGGAACTAGTCAAATGCCCAACAACATTGACAACAACCGATTAAGCTAACTCCTTGGACTATGTTCTTGTCTCATATATATGCATATAAATTTGGTTTTAAATTACTTTTTTTTTCGTGAGTGCATGTGTGTGTGTAATGTCCCTTGTTAGGAATTTTATTAAAATGGCAATTTTTCACTTTTTTCCCTAGTTAGACCTTTGACTAGTTTTGATCTCTAGGTCCCAAATTTGCCCCAAATGATCCCAAATCTTCTGAGAAGGTATATGAATGATATTAGAACATAAATATGTGTTTCAGGGATGCCTTTGGACCTTTAAAATACTTCTGCAAATCATCTTTCAATTCTGATCAATGTAGGTAACTTTACTAGTGATTTTCCTTTAACTAGTATTGGTCTCTAGGTCTCAAATTGACTCCAAATTCCTTAAAATATTCAAGGAAGGTGTATGAATGATATTAGAACTTGAATATGATGTTTATGGATGACATATTTCCACCAAAAGACCTGTGCAAACTCTCTTAAGATTCTGAACCAATTATGCAATTTTACTAGTAATTTGGGGTTCAAATCCCCCTGGGGTAAGTACTGAAAATGCCTTCCCAAATGCCTCCAAACCCACTCAAATTTATGAACAGAGGTATGTAATGTGTTAAGTATTTTATTAAATTCTCATATGCACCATTAATGGATTATTACAACTGTTCTCACCCTCTCCCATTCAACTGCAAAAATCCCCAATTCGACCCTTGGGGAAATGGCACTATTTCACCTCCCAATACAACTAAACTGAGTAAAAATGATTCAAATGCTCAAGTAAAGTACATGAAACTTGTATAATACATCCATGGCAGTATATTTATCACAAATATATCATATAATCATCCATTCATTCGAAATCATCATCAATACATTGGCTCACAACAAGGTAGTGGGGAAATGACATTGTTCTTCCATTAAAAATGCGATTTATACATTTCTACTTGGAATTTCGACCTGAAACTTTTTGGATATGAATAACAGAGTATTTAATTCATATTAAAAAAGAAATGGGGCATTAAAAGCTTCCCCAAAGAGTACAATAGCTCACCAAAAACGCCCTCCCTCAAGGATCAAGAATATGCCATCAAAACTGGAAATGGTTGAAGGAGTGAGCTGCAATAGAAGAAACCATGAGCTTCCCTGTATCTTACACCCGAAAATAAAGACTCCATTAAAGCTCCAAATGAAAGGTCTGAATGGCCTTTCCAATTACCAACTTGGATGGGAATCTTTCACCCTCGAAATTGGCTAAGGCAAGAAACTAGTCATCCACTAGCTCTCCCTCTTCACAAATGCAATTGCAAATTCTACAAATGATCAAAAGCTCCAGTTTCATTCTTTTTTATTCACATTTATAAACTTCTAATGTCCTCCATGGGTCGAATTCCTTCCAAGAGACTCATGCCAACTCAAGTTGGGAAGAGATTCCAAAGAACGCCACTTGTACAACAATTCCTAGTCTCCCACTTCCACCAAATCACATGTGGAAGCATCTTAGCTGCCCTAACACCCTTGAGCGCCCTCTTGGAGTCTATTTTTAGCCATGACATGTCATATATGTCATATGTCAGCCTTCAGGTCTGATTTGTGTCATAGGTGTCATAGCATCTTCATCATTGTTGTCATGGAGCTAGGGAATCTAGCCCAAGTGTCTCACTAGCTCCAAATTGCCTCTTCCTCTTCCATGGGAGTTACTCTTCCTCTATATTTCGACCTTGGATGAGTCATGCAATTAATAATACCTTTTGGACTCCCCCAAGTATGTTACCATTCACCTTGAATTCAAATTGGTGAGAGAATGATGCCAAGTGTAGTGGGAAAATCTAGCCATATGTGGGTCCCACTTCCTCCATGTGTCTTCATGATGAAATGCCACTTTGATTTTCACTTGTATATATTTATTTATCTCCTTTATTAAATATTTATTCCATTCTAATGTTCAAACATCATTTATTATCCCCATTATTCCAAATGCCAAATCTTCCACCCCAAACCTAGGAAACTAGTAATTTTCCTCCTTAGAAATTATTTGACCTTTAGCATCAATTTGACAAACTCTAATGAATAGGGCCAATGTGATTAGGCCATTGTGACCCAATACCAAATTTGGGACATGACAAATCCTCCCTTCCCAATATTGCTTGTCCTCAAGCAATTTTAAACATGGGTGTTGAAGAACCTGCTTTCTGTGTAATTATTTGAAGTTGCCATTGAATTACCCAACCTTGAGTCTTTGAGTTTCCATGAAGATTTTAGAGAGGAACCACCATGCTTGCTGCTGAACTACTCTGATAAAAATCACTTTATTAAGTGGGGAAATCCATCTCCCATACTGCTTGTTTCCCCAAAAAATTTGAAACCAATGAGATAAAAATTATTCCAGGGTCCCATTGCTTGTATTGCACTCCAACAATGAAAAGTGCTCTCCAACCCATACCATAAGATAAGATGATTCCAGGATCCCATTTTCTTGTATGCATTCTTCCAAACATCATGAGTACAAAATATATATCATCAAAGTACATAACTACATAATGAAAATGTATATCAAGGAGGTGCTTCATCAAAGAATCATGAAAGTGCTTGTACCTCCAAGCAAGTAGACCACGCTTTTCCAAGTGCATACAAGCTTCAAGTGACCAATCAAATATGCTCCAATGACATAGGTGAGGATCCCATTTCCTATAATGATGCTCCAAAAGGATGTGATATGCATCAAAATATTCAACCATGTATTCTTTCATCCAAGAAGTGAATGAAGAATCTCCACTAAAATCTGAACCAAATAATGAGCAAAAAAAACAAGGAGACTTGAAATGACTCAAAGAAGTCTCACCCATACATCCATGAATGTGAGAATCATAAAGATGTAACAAAGCATGTGGCCACCAACAAAAATGTTCTCTCATCATAAATCTATTCACCCAAGTGTTGGATGAAGTTCCTTTAACATCAAATGAACCCAGTGTTGAGCAAGAAAAACCATGAGTTTCAAGTGACTCAAATCCATATCATAGGTGCATCCATGTAGATGTGAATCATCATAAAGTAAAAAATTATGTTGCTGAAAATGTGAATAAGAATTTGCTCCAACCATGTCATCATAAAAGGTAAATCTAGGAGTTCCATACTCCTCATGTGGCACCATCAAAAAGAACCCTTTCACCCATACTTCATTGAGACTAATACTGCAAAACATGGAATTGTAGGATGTAGGAGAACGAACTAACTGACCCAAATGATCAAAAAGTGCAGAAGTTTCATCATGGGAAGGATCCATGTGGGTATTATCATGCAGCTCCTTCAAAAGTGGGAAACCTTTGTCATAGATTGGTTCCAATGTAGAGGAATCATGCTCTTCTTTAAAAATTGCATAACCTTCATCAAGAGACAATTCAAGTTCCTCTTCCACCACATCAAGTGTTTGGATCTCTTCAAGTTCATCTTCAAACACATTAAGCACATTCAAATTTCCACATTTCTCATGATCCACCATGTCATGAGAATCCTCCAAACAATCTACCATTTGACAATCTGAAACATAGGAGGAAAAACAAGTATCTTGCAACTTTTCAAGAAGTTGCTCATTTTGAATTGTGAGCTTATGAATATCCTCATTATTCTTCAAGTATGCATCATGTAACAATTCATTAAGCTCAAACAAATGGTTTCTATAAAAAATCAAAGACATGAAATTACCTTTGATGTGGCACATTGCTCTTTGAATCTTCTCCATGTCTTCAATGAAGGATGTTTCCTCCAATGAAGTAGCTCTCCAACAAGAATTTGACACCAATGCTTGAGTGTCATGGAGAATGTTGAGGGACTCTTGGATCTTCTTTTCATTCATCTTTAAGGACCCTTCAAGAAAATGAGGCTCTTGCAAATGAACCTCCCCATCTTCTTCATTTTTGCTTGGACCAACTTCATAAAGCTCAAGTGGTGATGGGGAAGTTGATCTTGGTTCTTCTTCAACTGCTACAAGGTATTCATTATCATGCTTAATGGAACTTGGGCTTGCATCAACACTTTCAAAAGTGATATCTATGTCACCAACATAGAGGTGTGAGCACCCATCAGTAGGTACTCCTTCATAGTTTAAGCATCCATCAGTAGATGCTCTTTGGTTCATGTCTAAGCTAGAAGGTGTCTCAAAATGATCTTCCATATTTTCAATAGAATC
The DNA here is from genome assembly GCA_027924585.1 of Larix kaempferi. Classification (NCBI taxonomy): domain Eukaryota; kingdom Viridiplantae; phylum Streptophyta; class Pinopsida; order Pinales; family Pinaceae; genus Larix; species Larix kaempferi. Next base: position 4,438,611 of record BSBM01000826.1, on the reverse strand, counting down.
TTCTTCATGCTCTTATGATGTCTCTTCATTTTTCTCCTTCAAGCAAGCTGATTCATTTTGCCCCTTGCTTTCCTTAGGATCAGTATATTTGGAATCTCTTCTTGAATAAATATCAAAAGCTCTCCTCAAGGAGGACATCATTTCATGCACACATATATGATACTCGCTCCAAGGGTTTTTACAAGAAGGGCATAAACCTTTCTTCACTAACTCCACATCTTCATTTTTGGGCCTATTTTCAAAAACATGTTCAGCATAGTACTCAAAAGACATGGCATTTTGTGTATTTTTGCTCGAAGCAAGATATTCTTGATATTTTTGATATTGTTGGGGCAAGGTTTTATATTTTTCTCTCCATCTTTGGAACTCTCTCATAGAATTATCCTTGGTTGGTGTGACACACTCATATTCATCAGATCTAAATTCATAAGAATAATCTTCATTTCTCTTGAAATTGTATGAAGTGTTGCAGGATGGCACCTCTTCCTCGTACCGTTCACATTCTGCTTCATATTGCTCATAAGCATATGCATATTCCTCATAAGAATTGTACTCATAGGATTCATCATAATAGTAAAACATGGCTGCCTATTATTCTTGAATGTATGTACCTAATCCATAGGTGCAAGGAACATGATCCGTTACCACAGTAATGTCCCTTGTTAGGAATTTTATTAAAATGGCAATTTTTCACTTTTTTCCCTAGTTAGACCTTTGACTAGTTTTGATCTCTAGGTCCCAAATTTGTCCCAAATGATCCCAAATCTTCTGAGAAGGTATATGAATGATATTAGAACATAAATATGTGTTTCATGGATGCCTTTGGACCTTTAAAATACTTCTGCAAATCCTCTTTCAATTCTGATCAATGTAGGTAACTTTACTAGTGATTTTCCTTTGACTAGTATTGGTCTCTATGTCTCAAATTGACTCCAAATGCCTTAAAATATTCAAGGAAGGTGTATGAATGATATTAGAACTTGAATATGATGTTTATGGATGACATATGTCCACCAAAATACCTCTTCAAACTCTCTTAAGATTCTGAACCAATTATGCAATTCTACTAGTAATTTGGGGTTCAAATCCCCCTGGGGTAAGTACTGAAAATGGCTTCCCAAATGCCTCCAAACCCACTCAAATTTATGAACAGAGGTATGTAATGTGTTAAGTATTTTATTAAAGTCTCATATGCACCTTTAATGGATTATTACAACTGTTCTCACTATCATAACCCGAAATTTCTGAAAAATTTAAAAATTTTATTTGTAACAATAAATGTTAACTAGGTAGTATTTCTGATATTGTTTTAATTTAAATAACTAACATAATCTGTTTAAAGACTCTGTCTTCTTAAAAACTTTGATTTCGGTGATTGTAATTAATGACTGTTTTATTTTGAACCGCAAGGGAAGAGATAGTCGTAGTTGACTGGCTTACTTAGCTTACGAGCTAACGCATATGTCGTTTTTTGTTTCTCAGGTGCGCCAGTGAAGTAAGGATCACTGTATGTTAAACTTGGTGAGCATCAATACTCCCTGTACTTTAAAACTTAATGATCGTCATGATATTTCTTATTCAGCTAGTATCGTCAGGTGTTACGAAGATTTACATTGTCTTAGTTATAATTATGTTTTTGTGATTATTATGCTATGTTACTGCTGTAACTAACAATGAAACAATTGTTATATCATAATTATTGGCTGTATAAAGTGTCTTTGCATCATGTGACCTGTTGTCAATTTAATACCGGTGACTACTGTTTTGTTCATGCATTGATAATGCGAGTTGAGAAGGTGACGCTTCTAGCGTTGTTTCAATATAATCCTATGCATCGAAGTCCAATGTCTACTTAGAGTTTAACTTATGTTACCTGACTGTGCCTTGATTTTAACTACCTTTACGATGTGAACCTGTAGATGAAACTCTATTTCAACATCTTAATAATAGAGGTTTATTATTCAAATTGTTACTGTTAACAATAGTATTGGTAGCAAATCCGATGATAGTATATAATGGCAATGTATACATTGTCATAAAGACTTGGTAACATTTCAAGTATTAAATAACGAGGCATTTTCATTTGAAGGTTGACTATCTTAGTACTTATATGAACATAGAAATGTAATATGCCCATGGCATTAATCTATGGCTTGGTTTTAATTTATATGTATAATATAATGATTGTGCAATAATCATAATATTCCCATACATTGGCAAACTTTATATTCAATATAGTGTTATGGTTGTATTTATCATACTAAGCCATAGAGAAACTCTAGGGTTGAAGTTGACCACTACCTTGTGAAATGTGATATGCTAATGACATTAACCTATGCCCTGGTTTCATTGTAAATGTGCATTATCTTGATTTTGTCATAGTCCTATTGTTTTTCCCATACCATGGATAAGATTTATAACCAATAATATGTTAAGGTATTATCCACCATATTAAGTTATTGAAATATCCATATTTGATGTTGACTAACTCTTATTTATATCATTGTAGGGATTATACATCTCTTGTGCTTGGAATTATCAACGGTTCGGTTGTTAAGGCATGCACTATATGCCAAATGATTGTATTTCATATTATAATTCCATACGTTGGAGTTTGACTTGTATCCATGCAATGATTTTTTTTGCAATCGATGAATAATGATTTGGTTGGCAATGGAACTATATGGTCTCGACCCATATTACGTTGATTTATTTGGATGCTACGTGGTTAACTCTCCTCCACGCAGTTGGTGATATATAATCTGTTATTGAAAACCCTACCAGGTTATTGTAGTTGCCTTCGGGCTCGGGTCCTAAGGATGGAACCCTCCATGTCTGAGTTTCGTAGTGAGGCACTGTAACAGGGTGCAACGTGTTGTGGTTCTGGTCTCGTGGTTTCATTCTGTAGTAGATTAAGTACTCGGCTCTGGTGATATCATCTGCTACTGTTTCTTCATTTAGTGGTCTCGTTGTTTCATCCTTTGTTAAGTCCCCGATATTTACAGTCCATCGCTTGTGCTGTGTGGATATGGGATAGGGTTTTGCTATTGTTTTTAATGTTATGAGAGGATTGATGCACTGGGTTTTTGGATGTGCTTCTTGACTGGTTCAATACCAGCGTGAGGGTTTCGTCTGCAAGGGTTGTCTGTCGCGGCTGTCATTAGAAAAGTTATGAGGGTGTGCTTTGCTCCTTCAACCGACGAGGGTGGTGGGGTTTATGTGCCTGCTTCCACTGGTGGCTTCCAGATTATCCACGGCTACGTTGCTCAGGTAATGAATAACCGTATTTTCACGATTTCTGTTTTGCAAGCAGGTGTAGATTTCCCTATTATTTAAATTCTCGGCCTCAACAGTGTATTAACATTTCTCTGCATTGAATGTGCAGGTCACGCGGCTCTGAAGGTGTACAGGGTTCTATCTTCAACGCTCTCATCCGGGTAAGCCTGGTTATCCACGGCTGTCTCTTCCTTTGCTGGTTTAAGTGGTTAGGGTTGTGTCAAGGAGAAAACTCCTGTGTAGTGAGGTCGTTTGACGACTTGATGTTAATAGGTACAGTCATGTGTATGGAGTTGTTTTGTTTGAATTAAAAGGGGTTGAACCCTGTTTTGTTTATGGAGAGCCATTCACGGCCAAGACTTATGAGGCCAGGGTTTCGGTTATTGTACTTTGTATTGGCTGAGCATGGGGTTCTAACCTCGTTGTATGAGATTTAAGCTTAATATAACACTGGGCCTGTTATGGCCGTGTTTCATTTTCGTGTTTTGTTAAAATATTACAATGTTTGAAAAGTATGGATAGATGTATTCTTCGGTACCTGTAATGGATGATAACTCTGTTTAATGAAACCCTATAATTGTTTTCTGCGTTTTACTTTGATTTGAAATGTTAAAAAAAAGATGGTGAAAGTTTATCGACTGTGACTGCAACAGTTAATAGCATAGGGTTATTCTGGCAAATTGGGGTTTTGTTTTGTGTTCACTGCATATGTATGGTATTGTTAACTCGGTAGCAACTGGGAATGAATTATAACAAATGTTTATTTTGATTCTTGTATAGTTATTATATGGAACTGTGGGTAGAATAATATATACATAGAAACTAAATATAAAGAACAGTAGGTTCTGTCTGCCATATAAGGCATTCTTTCATTGTTTTCAGTTTGTCGAAGGAATAATGTAAAGCTACAGCTGTGTAGGGTTTGTGGACTACTCCCAGGGAGACATTTATACTGAATAAATATTATTATTGTGTATAATTTAAAATGGTTTGTAACAACCAATGATGGTTACGTTCGTCGACAGTTTCTCTGTTGTATTAATACGTTTGTTTTATTTAAAACTACTCTATTAATTCTATTATAATAAGCATGGCTAATGTATTATAATACTAGGTTGCAGAAAATAATAATCTACAGTTTCTATGTGTTTGTGTTTGACTACTGTGTAGATAATTAAGATTATGTGGAAGCTGGTAACAATGAAATATTGTTACAGTCACCCCTTTAGTCAATCGATAGCTGTAACACATGTTCTGAGTATAAACAATATATTAGGATGAGTTTTGTTTATTTGTTAACTCGATATAAGAATGACCTGAAACTAAAGTTGACTGCAATATGCAATACATATATATATACAGACAGATTATTTTGATAGGAAATATCTCCAGGGAAAAACTAAGGTTTTTCTATATTTGTTCTTATGATTGTTAATAACTATAAATCTGGAATATCTACTGTTTAACATTTCTGTCTATTATTTAACTAATAACAGGAATTTTAGAATATACATAAACATGGTATTTGTTAACTGTAACAGTAACAGCTAGGTTCTGTATAAGATAAATACTCCATTTAAATAAAAATAGGAATTTTCTACAACATCTGCATTCTGAAATTTATACTAAAAGAAAGTACAGAGACTGATTTACTGAAGTTGAAAACAGTCAAAACATAGCTGTGCTAGACTATCTCATATGAAACTAAATTAAACCAACAACAGGAAGAGTGACAGAACCTGTAACTATGGTAGACAATAACAGCAATGGGAGGCTGTTCCTCCCTACCAATTCCTGGAGAGTGCCCAGACAGCACTTCTCAGGACCCCCGAGCTTGCTCTGGTCTAACTGGCTGGAATCTAAGTACGGCCAATAATTCCCTCAGCCAAAACAGCTATACTGGAACCAAGTTACTGCAACTTCCTGCTCAAAACACTTCCTTACTATTTTCCCACTTCCTCAATGGGACTCCTGAATAGCATTCACCTGAATGTATTCTCCCTCTAGAACAATTGCTGAACCCCCAGCTCAGTTCATTGAGTAGTATTTAAAAGATTGCCTAGGTCTTAGTTGGGCTAACTGTCATTAATGAGCCACCTGCTCAGATTCCACTTTCTTGGGGAATCATGACCCCAAAATATAGGGAAGTTGCCACCTGCAACTCAGGAAGTGTTTGAGGATGCTGCCACTTGTCTTTTGTCCTTCCACCTAATTCCATCCACCAGTTAGACCAGTAACCTCTTTTAACAGCTCTCCCATGCTGTTGTCTCCATAATTTATTTATTAATAATAATTATTCAGAATTTACATTCCATTTCTGGAGACTCTGCTGAGTCATCCCTTCCTACTTAGCATTAAATTTAACATAATGTTCTCAGGAATATTAAAAATAATTACATTATTTTAATAAAATTGGGGTATGTGACATACACACCCCCTTAAAATGTAACATCGTCCTCGATGTTACTTATTCTTCTTCTTCAGCTATCTGCTGGAATAGATGGGGATATGCTTCCCGCATCTTACTTTCCAGCTCCCAGGTAGATTCTTCAGGACTAAGGTGCTTCCATTGCACCTTCACTTGTCCAATTATCCGGTTCCGTAGAGTAATTTCCCTCCTCCCGAGGATACAATCCGGTTCTACCAGAAATTCCCCTTCTGGTTCTACCTGTACAATGTTCCAATCAATAACATGAGTAGCATCATGAACATACTTTTTCAAAACAGAGATATGAAAAACATTGTGTACTTTTAAATTTGGCGGTAATGCTAACTGATAAGCAACTTGACCAATTCTAGCTAAAATTTCAAATGGACCACAGTAACGTGGTGCTAATTTTGCACAACTTCCTAATCTTAGGGAGCTTTTCTTTGGTCTTACCTTGATGAACACATGTTCAACTACCTGGAACTCTTTAGGAGTTCTTTTCAAATCTGCTTGACTCTTTTGCCGATCCTGGGCAATCTTCAAGTTTTCCTGCACTTGTTTCACAATCTGTTCCATTTCTTTCAATAAATCAGGTCCTAACACTAATCTATCTACTGGATTACTCCAAGAGATAGGAGTGTTGCATTTTCGTCCATACAAAACCTCAAAAGGACTAAACTTAGCTGATGATTGATAGCTGTTATTGTATGCAAATTCAGCTAAGTGTAAATAATCCTCCCACTTACCTGGTTGATCTTTAACATACATCCTTAATAGATCTTCTAGTATTTGATTAACTCTTTCCGTTTGTCCGTCAGTCTGAGGATGGAAAGAGGTGCTGAAATTCAAAGTGGTGTTTAATCCTTTGAACAAGGATCTCCAAAAATTTCCTGTGAATTTAGGATCCCTGTCTGATATAATAACTTTTGGAATACCGTGTAACCGAAAAATCTGTTTTAGAAAGATATCTGCTATGTTTGCAGCCTTGTATGTGGTTTTAACAGGAATAAAATGTGCTGATTTACTTAATTTGTCTACCACTACCATAATCGAATCATTCTGATGTTGATTTTTGGGTAAACCCGTAATGAAATCCAGGCTGATTATTTCCCATTTCCAGCTAGGAATAGGTAAAGGTTGCAGCAATCTAGCTGGATGTTGGTGTTCTGTTTTTACTTGTTGGCAGTCCAAACACTTAGCTAAATATTCAGCAGTTTCAGATTTCATGTTAGGCCAGAAATATTCTTTTCTCAACATAGTGATAGTCTTTTGATAGCCAGGATGCCCGGAATAAGGGGTTTTATGTATTTCGTCTAAAATTAACAGCTTAACTGTAGGTGCATTAGGGATATACAGCCTGTCTTTAAACAGCAAAAATCCGTTTTCGTTTAAACTATACCCTTTTATCAGACTTTCTGTGGGTTGTTCTTTGGCTGTAATTTGTAAATGTTGATACTTTTCGTCTAATTTTATCCCTTCAGCCAGCTGTTCCTTTAAATCAGAGGTATAAGTGCTGCTAGCTGATATAAAATTCAGTTTTTCATTCCTGCTCAAGGCATCAGCCACCTTATTTTCCTTCCCTTTTATGTGTTGGATTTCAAAATCGTATTCACTTAGGAATGCCAGCCATCTGGCTTGTCTTGCATTTAAATTTGGCTGGTCTAAAAGGTATTTCAGACCTTTATTATCTGTTAGTAAGGTAAATTTTCTGCCTATTAGGTGGTGTCGCCACATCTTTAAAGCATGAATTACAACAGCTAATTCTAGGTCATAAGTGGCATAATTCTTTTCATGGATTTTCAGCTTCCTAGATTCGTAAGCAATGACATGTCCTTCTTGAGTCAGCACTCCGCCTAAGTCATCATTACAAGCGTCTGTGCAAACTATGAAATCTTTATTTGGGTCCGCTATTCTAAGAATAGGTGCAGTTGTCAATAAGGTCTTAAGTTTCTTGAAACTTTCTTCACATTTCGCATTCCAATCAAACTTCTTGCCTTTCTTCTGCAAAGAAGTGATTGGATTGGCTATTTTTGAAAAGCCTTCAATAAACCTCTGGTAGTAACCGGTAATTCCCATGAAAGATCTAACGTCCGTCACATCTTTAGGTACTGGCCATTCTTCAATCGCCCGAATCTTTTCGGGATCCACTGAAATCCCTTCCTTAGTGACTACATGTCCTAAGTACTGGATTTCATCTTTGAAGAAGTCACATTTACTAAATTTCGCAAAAAGTTGTTGTTCTCTCAGTTCTTGTAAAACGATACGTAAGTGTTCTTTATGTTCCTCCTCGCTCTTAGAATAGACTAAAATGTCGTCGATAAATACAACAACAAATTTATCTAAGTACTTGTGCATTATGTTGTTCATTAAGCACATGAAAACAGCTGGGGCATTAGTAAGTCCAAATGGCATTACGACAAATTCGTAATGTCCGTACCTTGTTCTAAAGGCTGTTTTGAAAATGTCTTCTTCTTTAATTCTTACCTGATGATAACCCGATCTCAGATCGATCTTAGAGAATACCGTAGCGCCACGTAGTTGATCAAACAGATCATCAATACGAGGTAACGGATACCTGTTTTTGATCGTCATCTTGTTTAGTTGACGATAATCTATGCAAAGTCGCATAGTTCCGTCCTTCTTTTTAACGAAAATAACTGGTGCTCCCCAAGGGGATACACTGGGTCGGATATAGTTCTTATCTATTAACTCCTTCAACTGAGTTTTCAACTCGTTAAGCTCCAAAATTTTCATACGGTACGGGGCTTTTGAGCTGGGAACAGCACCTGGTACCAGCTCAATTGTAAAGTCAAGCTCTCTCTTGGGAGGCAATTCTGGGATTTCTTCAGGAAAAACGTCAATAAAATCATTGACGACAGGAATGTTATCTACTGTTTTCTGGTTGTTTTCAGACTTATCGGTCTCGTCTGTAATAGTTACAGCATAGGTCTTGCACCCTTTCCTGACTGCTCTTTTAAGTTGTAATGCAGAAATTTGCCTAACTACTGTTTTCCTAGGGATACCCCTAACAGTTACAGGCTGTCCACTACTGTTTATACACCTAAAAGTTTTGTCAAAACAGTTTAAAACGACCCTATGTTGTTCCAACCAGTCCATTCCGATAAGTATGTCATAAGAGCCAAGTGGTAAAATGTTCAGTTTAACTGTAGTTCTAAAATCATTCATGCTTAAGATGCATTCTTTTACATAACAGTTTACTTTCTTCTTAGCCCGAGTAGCTAATTGTACAGACCAAGAATTATCAAACCTTTCAACAGTCAAATTACATTTTTCTACCAGTTGAGGTGAAATATAACTAAGACTAGCACCTGGATCTATTAATATAGTAACTGGGGTTTTGTTAATCATACCTCCTACTTCCACCATGGAAGTTTGGTAGTCAGCCTGGCGGTTTTCCAACGCTGCATTGATTCGGGGCATAGTTCCTGCAAAATCTCCAACTGTCATTTCATCTTGAACAGTATGAATATTGCTGACTTGTTTCTTTCTGTTTGGGCAGACTGAAGCATAATGTGGCCCATTACATTCCCAGCACTTGACAGGTTCTTTTCGCTCAAAATTTTTGGTGTAGTTTCCATGGTTATTAGGAGTCTCTTTGCTGTTTTTGTAATTGTTTGAATGGCTGACCGCTCCATTTTTGTTTCCTTGGAAACTTTTACTATTAAAGTGGTTCCCGTTTTTGCCATTCTTGAAACTTTTATGGGGAACAAATTCCTTTTTCTTGTACTCGATCAGATTGCTGTTCTTTTTGGCTTTCCAGCTGGCTATCCCCTCTTTCTTTTTATTCTGTTCGTAACAGAAATTTGCCTTGCGCATAGCTTCTTCCAGTGTTTTGGGGTTGTCATATTCAATTCTGTCCTTGATATGATAAGGCAGGCAACTAAGAAACCGCTGTATTTTTGGTTTCTCTTCGACAAAATACGGTACATAACGCAACAGACTTAAAAATTTACTGTTTAAGTCCTTCATCGTCATAGATCCGAGTTTTAGTTCATAAAATTCTTTAGCCCTTTCTTCATAATACTGCTCGGACAGGAATTTCTTCTTGAAATACCTTTTAAAGGTACTCCAATTAACTTCTCTTTCTTTGATCCCTTTGACCCTTTTCAGGTCTTGCCACCATATGTCCGCCTTTCCCGAGAGATTGTAGATGGCCATTCGTGCCTTTAGCTGATTTGAGTAGTTATAGATCTGAAAATATTTTCTCATCCCGGATAACCAGGATTCTGCCTCTTCTCCAGTTTCAGCTTCTCCATTGAAAGTTGGGGGCTTTATCTTCTTAAACTCCCCGGAAATCTCTTCATAAGGCCTGTACTTTTTCCTTCGGTTGTGCATCTCAGCTTCACTGCTGTCACTGCTAGTGTGATAACTGGGTTGTCCCTTTCTTTCCTCAGATGAGGAATTGCTGTCAGATTTAGTTGGTTTTGTCCTTTTTGACCCTCTTGGATGATTAACTTCTTCTGAGTCAGCTGGTTTGTTCCTTCCGTCAGTGTGCATGGGAAATTCTGACGTGGGTAGACCACCAAAACTTTCTCGGTCAAGGGTTTTGCAGAGTTGACCCACCAATGCCAGATTTGCATTGAGGTGCACTGGGCAAAAAACTAGTTTAGGAAATGTTCGTTACAATAGATATTACAACTTACTTCATTGTGTTAGTAGAATTCCACAGAATGATAAATAGATTAGAACTAAAAGGAAAATAACTATAACAAAACAACACATCCACACAAATAACACAAGATATACCCTACAAAAACCCACCATGGGGAAAAACCTAGCCGTCAGTGAGGACTATGGCTTGCTCTTTTCTACTCCAATATGCAATGCAAATACAAAGGAAGTGGTACTCACTATGTAGTTACCTCTAATAATGTGGCCTACATAACTACTACATGATCTCCTACTTCTTCTGTTATGATCTAATATACACTCCCTTATTGTTTCTCAGTTATGAAACAATACAATGACATCATCAAAATGGAACACCTTCTCTTAATGGCATGGTATTTAACATAGCCTCATAGTCGCCTAGGGTTAATTTTAGGGTTTGTACATGCCACAACTATAAATTAGGCTTAGGGTTTTGGACACTCTAGAATGTTATTGAAAGTCCACGTGTGACTAGCTTAGATGTGCGGATAGTGAGAGTTGACATGGAATCTACTTGGTACCATGGTGGTCAGCTAATGAAGTCCATTTACAAGAAGCATAACTTCCTCATACAAACTTTGATTGAGCCAATCCTTGAATCGTTGGAAAGGCATCGAAGTGTAGAACAATGTTGATGGGGTTGGGATCTATGATCCCAAAGTTTTTACCCCCAAAAGCATAATTTAAGACCTCAAATGAGCCTAGAAGCTTCTATACCCCAAATATGCAAAGTAAGACCTACCCCTAAAATGGGCTCTATAAGCCAAGTCATCCAATTGTTCCACTTAGAAAGCACCGAAGTAGATGGAAATTTTTATATGATCCGGTTTGGATCACATAAAGTGAAACAATCCAATTTCTAAGAGAACTTCCTCATCACAAAATTAGTTAGTAACCAAGTTGAAATGAAACATGGTTTAAATGTACAACAATAGGGGTGTATAGTTGTAGGTGGTTTCTATTTGAAGAGAAAGGGGTACTTCTAATGTATGATTTGACCCAAGTGAGGAAAAAATGAATGTTTTTCTCTCTCACACATTTTGAGTACTTCCAATAAAGCCTTAAAATGTACGTCTTAAGGGGGGTGGGCCCTTTGTTCCAACTATAAAACCTTTGGAAGTTTCAGGTAGCTAAGGGCCAACGAAATAAGTCACTTCCAATCCCTTAAAATGTTATTTCATTTCTTTTGGGTAAATAATTGAGTTTTCATGGACAACCCTTATAAATTAAACCTAAATTGAGTAGTCCACCAACTAAAACATATCTAAAATCAGAGACTCCAAAGTAACTGAGAATAGTTTACAAGTTGTCGAGATAATATGTGCTTCCCATAAGTTGTTATATAAGAAAATATAAGTGGAAATAAACATTACGAATGATATAAAAGTCCATGATCTATAATTTTCATGCCCACAAATACCAAGAGAAACAAGAAACAAGAAAATAGTCCACAATCATTCATAGTTCTACAAGTGCATAAACACATTTTCTAATAACAAAGTCTTTATTAACATATCAAGATAGACTACAATGCAAAAAATAAAGCCCTTTGTTTGAATGCAAGGGTTAGAATTAATAGTTTACCTTAATACTCTTGGCCTTCCAACTTCCCAACTCTTGAACTACCTTTGACTGTCCATCCTTTCACAAGTTTTGTCTTTGTCCTCATGTTGAGTTTTCAACCTTATCGTGAGAATAGTATTAAATTAACGTGTTATTCACAAATTTAATTCATTTGTCATTTTAAAAGATAGGTTCCACACCATATACTTGATCAAAATCCAATTGAATGAGGAAAAACATAGAAGTTATTCATCTTGCATTACATTGAAAAATAAAAACAATCAACCTCTTGTTCACTTATCATAACAATGCATTCTATGCCTAAGTATGATAAAGGGTTTTCCCACTTAAAAACATTGTTGATTAGCTAAAAAAATACCGCCATTGAACTATTAATACGAGCAACCATGGATTTAAACCTAACAAATCATTTTATGTGATGCATGCATTTCAAAACATAGATTTCACCTAACAACTTCTAGGCATCAAATAGTGGTCCTCTACAATCTTCTTTACCTCCATATTATGAGAGAAATAATTTGTGATAACAATTAGCTTGAGACATCTTCTAGCTTCTACATATCCTAACTATAAAAAAATCTTAGCAGTAAAATCATAATTTAAATGTTTTCTCCACATTGCCCACAAATTTCCGAATTTCAATAGCTAGAATTAACTTTAGAACAGGCGCAGTTGATGGCCTACCTTCCTCCACTTGTACAAACCCTGGCCTACCTTCCTCCACATGCACAAACTCTTTAGAGTTTGGCGATGCTTGAAATCTTCATGTCATGATAGTTGTTGAACAATGTGTCAATCCCTAATACCCCTGTGAACACCTAGCCTCAGGTAAAATTAATATTGCAAGTAAGTTCGACACGAAAAAAGTAAAAGTTAACTATGCTCTAGTAGTGGGGAACTAAGGTAGTTTAACACAAGTTTTAATGTTTACATCTTCAACTATGTCTTTTTGAAACCTTCTTGTCCAAGTGATTCCCTTTCCATCAGAAGCACAATTGAAAGCACGTTTTGTATGCTTTGGGTAATTAGATATTTCATGAACAAGAATTTATTGTCATACAAGTTGTGCTCAGGTGGTTTTTACGTGTACTTCAGATATAGGAGCATCATATAAATACCCAACTTAAAGAAATAGGCACAATCAAGCTAATGTGAAGTTTAAACTCAAGCAAATATGTCAATCGAAGGAGGAAACTGTTGTATTGCAAAGAAGCTCTGAATCACTAAAAAAGGAAAATGTGGCCTTCCAACGTAGTAGATCGATGATGTAATAATTTTCCATAACATTCTCCAATGATTGTTTATGTTTAGATATACATGTTTCAACCTTCTCTGTTTAGATAACTGAATAAATAGATAATTAGGATGATAGTTAGAGCCAAAAATCTGTAAAGGCTTGGAGCGACAACTCTGCCTAGGGACAGTTAAGGGAGTTGACGGTTTTTCTTTCTCTCACATCCTACATCCTACATCCTACATCATACAATTAAGTTCACTGAAACTCTTTACGAGTTGTTTCCTGTGAGTTCTATGCAAAGTCATGGCTGGCAATATGAATAGATTATACCCTTGGGAGGCCAAGCTATATCCATTAAAGCACATTATAGTGTATAGTTCAATCATGTTACATAGTAGAACCAAACCTAACAAAACAAATTCCTGAATCATTGTTAACACGGATCTGTTCTTGCCATTATTTTTACCAAATCGTTGGAGGTTTGTTGGTTAATAGTGTAGAGATGAAGTATTTAATCTTGTGGTTTCCAGTATAACCATGAATATTCAGTTCTGGATGAAGCAATAAAACTGCTGATGATATGCATTTAGATATCCGTTCATGATTGAAGGCCAGTCTAGTTAGAAATTAGAACACAGAGTTTAAATCGTTTACACAAACTACAGCATCGTGGTCATCATCATCATCATCATTCTTCATTTTCATCGTGGTCATCATCATCATCATCATCATCATCATAGTCATCATGCTCAATATCATCATCATCATCATCATTGTCGTGTTCATTGTCATCATGCTCAACATCATCATCATCATCATCGTCATCATCGTGGTCATCATCATCATCATATTCATCATGCTCAACATCGTCATCATCATCATCATCATTGTTCATCATCATCATGGTCATCGTCATCATTCTTCATTATCATCAACTGCATATGGTCTACGGACACGCATTAATAGAAAGGTCAGCTTTAAAAAGAAAAATACTCAGTTACCACATGGAAGAAGTGAGCCCCACTAGACTCCACGCCCTAAAGCACGAGGATAAGACTTTGAAACATGGACTAGCCAGCCAATCTTGATTTCCAATGCCCACTACCAACCAGCAAAGAAAGACCATGTCTTTGCATGTAAAGTCGACATGTAATTGATTAGATAGACGCTCAAGTCCATATGCATTAAAGAATCAGGTAAGATTTACACATCAAAAGGACTCTAATTTCCACTAGACTCCAAACCTTCAAGCAGAGGATAAGACTTTGGATAAGACTAGCCAACTTGTAATCTTGATTTCTCTAAAACATCTAGAATGGTACAAAGAGTCAAGTCGATAGCCTCGATTTCTAAGAATTCATATACATTCATAAGTAGGTATAGGAAATAATTGCCGTATTAAGATGTATCTATTTTCATAAACATTGATGGGAATCATTGAAATCGTATTAAGATGTATAGTTGATTTCTTAAATTTTAATGTAAAAAATAAAGAATATGTATTCACAAGTCAAAGTCAATTTTGATTTCTTGTAATAGATTCTAAATGGGGTTACATAGAAAGTGCCCTCCATGTTTACAATGGTGTTAAATGTTTGTGTTTATAATGGTTTATGTGATTTGAAATAATTGAATGAAAATTTTAAAATTGAAAACCTCGAATTTTTTACAGTCCCATCGAACCTGCAGGTTGATCATGAGCCAGCTGCAGCCATATCCTGGAGATCTCATCGTACACAGTCTCGCTGCCGCCATATCCTCAAGGTTCAACGCCCATCTACCTGCATTCAATGCCCATCTACCTGCATTCAAGGCAATGCAGTCCATTGCAAAATGCCAAGAGACCTGGTCCTCATTCTCGTCCTGCAAATTCCTATCGCTGGAGCTGCTGAAACATTGTTCTTGTCCTCTGCAAATTAGAACCTGAATCCTATTGCAAGTAGCTGGAGCGGCTGAATCGTCCTCCTGTAAATTAGAACTTCAGGTACTCCTCGTCCTACAAATTCCTATCATTCTCGTCCATTTAGTTTAGTATCTGGATTTTGTACAAGGCCCATGGGGTATGGGTATTTTTGTGCCTTCTTCAAGTTATAAGAGGTTGCATATTTCAGTTACTGGAGATATCTGCGAGTCTGTTGTATGCTTGAAAATCTTGATCTGAACATTCCCGTATAAATTTCGTAGCAACGTTTTGTAGTTTGTATGTTCTTATTTCAAACTTTATCAGTTTTTAGAGGTTTGTACTGGTTCTTATACTTTGTAGTGGTTGTTATACCGTAGCATGGATTTATATTTAGTGTACCTGACTATTGCTCAAGGGACGCTCCCTCCAGTCACTCATCCTAGTACTTTTGTTTAAAGCACTTCCCAGCACAGTCTTTGCAAGGTCGGAAAGCCCCCTGGAACAGAGGGAAAAACCTTTTGAAGGTCAAGAAATACAACAGATTTTCAAACCAGAATCAACATACATACCAAAGAGTGAACTCGTTGGAAGCATCTCTGCCACTATATCAACATACAATAGAAACTGTAGAATTTGAGAAAGCATTCCTCTTGTTCCTTTGGAGATCCCCCCTCCTAGTAGTCAACTTCCTAGTATTTATATAGGCAATCTAGTGGTTCTATTTCTGTTTAAGCTGGTAGAACCAAATGTGTTCTTTCCTCATGCTCCATAAATTTTACAAAACGGTCTACAATATCTTTGTTATTTGTTTGTTGCGTTGATGTGCTATTTTTCGGCGTCTTTAAACGCGATTTGATGGATAAATTACCGATCAATTAAACCTTGACATCGAGCAATAATTCCCTTTGTGGTATCATTTTCACCTTCATCCATTAGTAAAAACTAAACGAAATATTTCTCAAAATAATAAAAACAAACAGATCAGGAAGAAAGTGTGAGGATCTCTTTCTTTTCCGAATTAGTATCTTTCTTCTATGATAAATTCCTGATGCTTTCGCTTGTGGAAACATGGACTCCCGTCCTCCCTTATCTGCTTCTTTATCTGCGACCATTACAGTAATTTAGAATTGGTGTTTCCGTTTTTTATCGACTAGAATCCACGCAATATTTTACTTCGCTAATATCGCTTTTGTTATCTACGATCTGGTGGAGTTGCAACGATGAGCAGAATAAACAAATTCGTTCTGAATTTAGTGGGATCCCCTTTTACTAATTCGGTGGCTAGCAATCCCTTCCAACGATCTTGGTCAAACGCATGGACTTTTCTTAAATGATGTCTTATCCACACGAAAAAATATAGTGATCTCTCTCTTCGATAATTGCATAACGATATGAAATTAATGAAATCACAATTAAAACGAACTCTGCTGGCACCCAAACTACACAATTTCTAGTGAATGAAGCTTGGCGCAATTTCCCCGGTCAATACTAAACCCTATCTTCAGTAGCTTAACACATTTTCTTCATATGATGATGGCTGCGTCTTGGTGAGATTCTATATTAGCTATGATGTGATGTTCATTTTTAGAATTCCTGGGCATAACAATTTCATCATCTGTGAATTAGTTGTATTGATGCGATGGTATTCTTTTTAAGTAGATTGTATCATTATATATTATTTTTTGGGAGTAGCTATTTTTTTAATCAGCATAAATTTATCTTAAACCCATATCTATTAAGCATCTTAGAGGATTTAATTGTTTTTTAAATTGAAACTCAAGAAATTTGATCTCTCTTAATTTATAGATCCGGGTTTAAGTTTTAAGTTTTTATTTTATATATAAACATTTATTTTTTAATTAATTTTCATAATATTTATTTTATGAACCAACCTAGATTTTTTTAAAATAATTTCTATAATTTTTTATTTCATGAACCTGACATAAATTTTTTTAATTATTTTTTAATTAAAAAATTACTTTTTACATTTAAATTTTGATCTTCATGACAAACTGGAATCTCCTCCTAACTTTAATAATTAATAATTAATACCAACAATTTCAAAGATGAAATCTCTTTATTTAGCTAGGTAGGAGTTGAAACATTGCCTTCACAATGGAATGGTCTTGGTAGGAAGTGGCTCATTGCATTGGACATAAATTCCATTAGAACAAAAATATCGTGAACACTAAGAATTAGAAAAAAAATAACATGAAGATAAATGTTTAGAAAATTATGTAGTAAACTGAAAATATATTAATTACTAAAAAATTAATATAAAAATAATCAAATACTAAAAAACAAATTATTTAGTAAATTCCAATTGTATTGTAAATATTTAAAAATAATATATAAATAATAATAAAAAATTCTTATCAAAATAAAAATTTCAAATAATAAAAACAATAGTATTTTTTATTAAAATAAGAAATTATAAATAATAATAAAATTGTTATATAAAAACAACAAAGTAATATTCATTGTTCGGAAATGGAATTAATAATCTTTTCATTAATTTTTAAGAAAATATCTATAAGACTATCGTAACATTTTACAAGAGGACCCATCAAGAAAATAAATGATAGTTGTAAAGAATTAAATGAATGGGACAAGAGATGGCCTTAGCAAGCTATTCAAGCATTTTGAGGGTAGTTTATCGTAACATTTTACAAGAGGACCCATCAAGAAAATAAATGATAGTTGTAGAGAATTAAATGAATGGGACAAGAGATGACCTTAACAAGCTATTCAAGCATTTTGAGGGTAGTTTATCTTTAGATTGGCATAATCAATAAGCAAAAATCTATAAGAAAAGAAGAAATAAAATGAAATAACTAATAATCTTCTCTCTTTTTTATTATATATGGATATAGTTTTTGCACAATTATCACATCATTTTTTCTAAAATTGTATTATTCATCCGTTTATACAAATTGAAAAATGGAATTTATGATATTTTTTTGGTATTTTGTTTTTGCATTTATTTGTGTTTTTCTTAACCAAACTTGCATTTTTTTCTTATATCTTATTAACATTTATGTCAATATATTAGTATATTTGTATATTAGTATATGATGAAAAAACCTTTTTTTGTTGGTATGGAACAGGGGACTGGGTATGACACAAGAAGCAGGTATTGAGCTTGACCCCGAAACAGAATACAATTGATGCAGTGAACATATATCGGGTAAGCTTTAAATTTTTGGAATCATTCTGTCCATTATTGTAAGAAGGAGTCTGGGTTATGATTTTATGTCTGGTCTTGTGTTGGAAATTTTCTTTAAACTTTATTTGTAGTCTTCATTTAAGAACCCTCATGAATTTATAATATACTTGCTCTGCTACTAGATGCATGTATCACATAGAGCCTTTGATTTGTATTTTTGACATTCCCCATCTCACTAAAATGGCCAATGATAGTGTCAATGAAATTAAGAAGATCCTCAGACAAATGACCTGCTAGCTTGTGGGCATGAAACATGCATAGAATACTTAAGTATTCACATCGAAAAACATGAATCCAAGAAGGAAAACATGAAATCTAAATTCCAAGAACTAAATATTGATTATGATAAAATTTCGTCAAACTCATAGATGCATTACAATATCATATTGGGTTTTGCAAGAGGTTCTCGACCAGATACATGATTTCCTAGTGTTTCAATTGCTTCAACGAAGGGGCATATTATTTATGAAGACATTCCAACAAACAACTTTAGCACTCAATGAGAACAACATGAATCAAAAAGATCAAGGGAAAATTAAAGCAGGACAACAAATGGAAGAAGGCCTCAATGGAAATTATCTTGGCTCTTAAACTTCTCATATATGCATTTTACTTGTCTTGTTTATTAGTAATTATGTAAAGCACTATAGCACTAAATTTGAAATTCATAAGGTAGGTATTGTAAGAAAGAAAAAGCATCATGACCAATTAACATATTTGTTGAAAATATTTATACAAGAATACTATAATGTTTTTTGAAATTTTTGTACTTTTTATGTTATTTGGTTTGTCAACAACCTTTTTATAAATATATAACTACCTCTTTTTTGTGATATATATATATCCTATGGGATGGAGGAGGGCATATTTTAACACATTGGTGACCCATTTTCATGCTCATGTGAACTTCATGCAAACAAATGGGAATAAGGAAAAAACTTTTTCTAAGGTCAAAATCCCATATTCATTACATTGCACATGAACATATTACTAGGAATTGGAGTTAATGACAATAATGTTTCTATATGTGTGGACTTGAATCTCACCCCATGAAGGGATACCAATGAAGGATAATGGAAAAAAGCTTGTTCACAGTGCAATTCCAGGTTTTTCCTTACTCTAGTAATTAGGTTAGCAATGTGTAGGACTCTATTGCACGAGGCTATTAACTCATTAACAATGTGTTGGATTCCATTTGAGGAGGATATCAACAAGGTCTCTATTTAGAAAGTAATGTGGAGGCTACCAACTAATTATTGTAGTACTCTCTGGTGCTAAATTGTAATAGAGTTGTTATGGATCTCATCATGCTTGACAAATAGGCTAGTAGTGGTTTTAGTTATGTTCCTTTCCCTTACATCAATATTAGCATGTAGGCTAGAGAGGTTTTAAGTGTTAGTTACTAAATTTTTATGTATAAAAATACATAAATTTGAGATAATTCTTATCATTGTCTTATCACATCATAACTTCTTTTTCTTGTGAGCTTTACAGTGACATGAGTAGAAGAGGTCATACTTTAGATATCTTCACTTATAATATAAGTATTCGATGCTTCTGTCAGAGCAAGAAATTAGATAAGGCACTGGAGATTTTGGATCAAATGGGTGAGAGTGGGTGCAGTCCTGATGTTGTGACTTACACAACAATCATTGATGGTTTGTGTAAGGTAGAGAGAGTGCGGAATGCTTATGATGTTTGGAATAGGATGGTACGGGCAGGTTGTGCACCAGATGTGGTAGCATGTGGAGCATTGATATAAGTTACCTCATATATACATGCGTTAGCTATTTGTTTGTGGGAGAAAAGGTTTCTTGTGTAAAAATTTAAAGATTTCTGGATAACAATAAATATATTATAGGTTTTTCTTTAAATCTTTTGTTTATGTAATACCTTTATAGAGAAAACGAAAGCATGTCTTTTATGATAAAGTCAATTTTAACCCTAACCTAAAATACATGTAGATTACCATTGTACTTTATTTAAATATTATATAATAGTTAATTATTAAAGCTACATATTATTACGGATAAGTATGAATAGTTACACTTAGAGAGTAGTTTCTTTCTTCAACTATCTACATCAATTCCTCTTAGTTTAGTTGGAAAGATTATCCAGTTTTAACTTAAGGGAATAATGAAAACACAGAAGATAATGTTGATTGAAATGGTGACTTAGTCTATAATACTAGAGTGCTGAGTCTAAAATGAATGTATATTTTCAATTTGCAAGTAATCAATTAAGTGATAAAACTATTGTCTTTTTGCACAACGTTTATTTATTATCACATCAAGCAAGATGACTGTATGGATAGTTGTCAGTTGCCAGTGGCCACCTACATCTGCATAGCAAATATTGACATTGTTTTACAAGCTGGAAAATACATTTTGTGACAACTCTTGTATTAAATGTTTGATTGCAAATTGGAAAATACCTGTCTGTTTGTCTCATAGACAGGTATTAAGTTAGGCCTCCCGTCATAATTTATGGGTTGGGTATGGATGCAAATCTGAATTGGGTTTCTAGTATTTGTCGCGCCTGTATATATAACACTGGATATATTCATTGTTCCTGAAGTTTATTAAAATTTAAAACCACAAATGAATTTAAAAACACTCCAGCTCAATTTCTTCTATACAAAAGGGGCAGCGAAGATATTGAGGAACAAGTGATGGTCCTCATTAACAAGCTCTAGGTTCCCAATTCTAAGGTCCCGAAAAGCTTTACTGTGAATTAAAGCACTCTATTGCTGGCTCGAAGTGAAGATTACCCTTTCAAATGAATCCGGAGAGGGCATATGGACTAAGTGAATCTGTAATTGAATCAACGATGATTACAATATTGGGTAAGTCATATGTTTGAAAAAGGAGCTCAAGTACTCAATAAATTATGGACCAGGAGGCAGGCTCCTTTCCATCTGAGACTCCTTGCCCGATGCGGACAAGTGGCTTTGCACCTTCTTTCACGAACAAATTTTGCAACTAGTAGCCATGTTAGGATAATCTTTGCAAATTTCCATACCTTTGAATGCAGATCAGAGTGTGATTGGCTCTCGGTAGATGTGATTTTGTGGACAGTCCACATCACATGATGAGACAGTTTTCTGATGGGTTATTTTTTGGTATTATGTGCCTTTCCCCCTGTCTGAAACTCTGGACGAGTTGTTATGAAATGTCATGCTGAAGCAGCTGTATGTACTAATGGCCTTTGATTCTATTGAATAACAAGGACATGTTTTTTTCGCTTGAAAAAAAATTGTCCTTTATTTTCAAATATGGTTTTATATTTTTTTTGAAATTTATAGTTTTTGATGTTGTAAATTTAGAATTAGCTTTATTTTAATCTGTATTTTAATGGTATAAATAGATTCAGCATTTTTTAAAAATTTCGAAACATCCAAAAATTCCACTTAACAACTATAATCTAGATTTTGAAAAATTACAATAATTTTTTTTCAAAATAAAAATCATTCTATTTAAACCTAAATAACTATTTTAAATAATTGCCAATCATTTATTTGAATGTTGTATTTCTAAATTTCATTTTGTAAACCTCCATGTTATAATCAACTCTATGAATGTATGTAGGATGTAATATATGGCATTACTTGTACATAAAGATAGCTATCAACTCTATGAATGTATATAAGTATATGGCATTACTTGTACATAAAGATAGTTATCAACTCTATGAATGTATATAAGATGTAATATATAGCATTACTTGTATATAAAAATAGCTAAATAGCTAGTGTTTTTTATATTTAATTATTTGATATAAGTTTGTAACTTACAGATAGTTTCAATATATTGTATAGTTTCCATTCAAGTAGTCTTGGCTTCATAGCTTCTAGATTATTGTCTATCAAAGAAGCAAGACCAACTAAGATGAAGATGAAGTTATGGAAAAAAATGGCATTGGCATTGGCATTAGCTTTAGTCTTAGCCAAACAAAAAGTAAAGAAGAAGATTGGATTAAAAAGAGGTTGAAAATCTTGGTAAGTTTATAGTTTTTTTTTTACTTTTACAATTTTGCTTATAGATTTTATTTTTATTTTTACAATTTATTTTATTTAGTTTTTTTTACATGGTTTACATGGTTTATTTAGTTGTTTTTCTATTAGGTTGAGTTGCATTATTTTCATTTTAAAAGAAAAGCCTTTTCATTTATATGCAATATCTCATGTGTGCTCAAAACCGTCACTTTCTTTGATGCACACACACACACACACAAGAAACTCTCTCGTCACTCACTAAGTTCAAAAATAGCTTAAATCTACTCACTTAATACCTCCATAGGAGGGCACAAAAGAATCTTGTAGTTTAGGTAGGATTTTGGGGCTAGGCATCCAAAAACATAGTTGTTGTCCTTAGGGTGCTATAAAAATCCTTCTAAATCAAGTGGTCATGTATAGCCACACGGGGCAAGTGAAAGAGCGGCGCCGCGCCATAGGAGGTCAAACCCAAGGTTGCGGGTGTATGTTCTCTCAAGTGGGCTCACCACCACTTGTTGAAAAGGAGACGACCCAATACCGTTCGAGGGATAACTGCTCTTTCTCCACTTGACGAAGGTACTTAGTGACCAACTTAGGATGTCATTCCTTATAGGTGACTATCGTGGAAGCCGACAGTACCTGAGACAGATTTTGTCACAAGATCAAGGAAAGCACACGTCACAAGATCAAGGAAAGCTAGCGACTGCTAGATTTTCTTCTAGCATAAGCATTTCCTTCTAGGATAAGAACACATACTTATGCTAGAAGAAAAGCTAACAGTCACTAGCTTTCCAATAGAAAAATCATGTCCATGGTGATTGCTGGTTGCTAGCTTATACCTTGAGCTTGTTCCATGTGATGTATTTTGAAATAAGCACATGGCAAAAGATCAAGGAAAGCTAGCGACTGCTAGCTTTCCTTCTAGCATAAGCATTTCCTTCTAGTATAAACACACATGCTTATGCTAGAAGGAAAGCTAACAGTTGCTAGCTTTCCAATAAAAAACCATGTCCATGGTGATTGGTGGTTGCTAGCTTATACCTTGAGCTTGTGCCATGTGCTCTATTTTGAACAAATGCTAGCTTTCCTTCTAGCATAACACACATGTTTATGTTAGAAGGAAAGCTAGCAGTCACTAGCTTTCCAATAGAAAAACCTTGGGCATCGTGATTGGTGGTTGCTAGCTTATACCTTGAGCTTGTGCCATGCACTCTATTTTCAAATAAGCACATGGCACAAGATCAAGGAAAGCTAGCGACTGCTAGCTTTCCTTCTAGCATAAGCATTTTATTCTAGGATAAGAACAGATATTTATGCTAGAAGGAAAGCTAGCAGTCGCTAGCTTTCCAATAGAAAAATCATGTCCATGGTGATTGGTGGTTGCTAGCTTATACCTTGAGCTTGTGCCATTTGCTCTATTTTGAAATAAGCACATGGCAAAAGATCAAGGAAAGCTAGCGACTGCTAGCTTTCTTTCTAGCATAAGCATTTCCTTCTAGCATTTTTGAGAAGGAAAACTTTTCTTTTTAATGAGTCTCTACTTGTGCTAGATGCAATGGATTTTTATTTATCTCTAAGTATTTAATATGTTTCCATAACACATGAACCTTATTATTCTTGTGCATGTGAATAAAAGACATGTAATAGAATATTGTTTTATAATGCTCATTATTTCATGTATTTTTAAAACAATTTAAACTTATAGTCGACTATTTATTATTGTTTTTAGAAGCTATGGACTCTGGTGCAATGACAATTCCAAAGAATAATTTGAAGAAAAAACGAATTGCAAGTGACACACAAACAACGTCTCCCCCATGTGGTATGGTGGTTTTAAATATTATTCTCACATTTCTAAATGGTTAGACTAGAAGACTATATGGTAATATTTGTGATTTTGATTTCATTTTATTTATAGTAATAATTGCTTATTATTGTTTTTAGAAGCTGTCATCTCCAAAGCAAGTAAAATGCCACAATCAGCATTCAAAAAACAAAAGCATCATTCAACTCAGATTATAAATTCAACAATGGGTTCTAATTTTGAAATGATTAAAAAGTTCAAAACATCTACTGTATATGAGTATGTCGAAGATTGGTATGTTGAGATTGAAAGTCCCATGAATATGTTTCCAGATATGTATCTATTTGGATCCATGGATGGAAATGATATACAAAGGCTAGGGATAATTGTTAGTTGCTATGCTCTCAATCATAGTCAGATCGATTTTCAAATGGAGGTAATTGAAGAAAATGAAGTGAAATTATTTTCTTGCCAAGTTGATTACACAAAATTTAGACCACATTTGATTGATACTAATACAGAATTTCCAGAGTCAATAAAAAAGTCACAGTTTAAGTTGGACAGTTTTGAGAGCTTCAATGAATCTGGTCTAAAGAGTTGTGATGATCTTGTACAACGTATTACCAACGTTATGAAATATCGCTATGTGAGATGTAAGAAAACATCATCCGTGTTTCTTTATTTGCAACAAAGAGGTAAACTACTTGATAAAATACCAGATGATAAACTCGAGGCTCAATTGCTTGCTTTGAGATGGGTATATTTAGCTGAGCTAGAACAGAGCATTAAAGAAAGTGAGTTCATGCCTACTATAGAGTTTGTAAAATCCCAAAAAGAAGACTCTCAGATAGAGAAGCTTGCTGACCAATGAGATGAAATCCATGAAAATTTTAAGGACAGTTATTTATTTTCAATCTCTTTTACCATGAAGGTGGATGTTCGAAGATGTGTAGAAGCACCCAAGTTATATAAATTGAGATCACGGGATGATTTAAATGTTCGAGTATTAGTAAAATCATTCCTACAGAAATTTCAAGCATCATTGCCTGATGCTCTCCTGATTCCATTTGACACAAAAGAGTCTGATCTGATTGGAAACCCTGTGAAAATCATGAATGAAATGGATATAAATGCCAAGAACATCAATTTTTGGATAGTTGATGGGAAACACACCATTCAAGTAGGAAAAGAAATATTATCAAATCCTAAATTCAGTCTATCTGGGGAGGCAAAACAGAAGTACAAAGAATGTAATGCTCGATTCTTAGATCCATTAGTTGCTCCCAGTGTGGTGATTCGTATTTGCTGCCAGTTAAATTCTGCAAACACTTTGTTATTCAAAACTCCATTCATTGATTCTGTGCGATCTGCAAGACAATTCCTAATTTCCACAAATAAATTAAAGAAACAAAAATGTGGGAATTCTAAGACGGCTGAAGACAAGGTATGCAATTTTTTTTTTTTTGCACTTAGTTTATATTGTTATAACTAAATTCATGGCTATTTTATTTTTGATATCACATTCTTAATAATTTATATTTGTTATTTTTTAACAGGTTGATGATGATATGTTGTGCTCTTTCTTCGATTGTCCACTAACAAACTTTGCTGAAAAAAAAGTCTTGTTATATCTTGATGATACTACTTGGGATAAATGGGAAGTTGTTTTTAATTGTTACAAACTAGGGACATTAATGTGTTCTCCAAACCAACCTAAGGATCCAAACTATAAGACAAATAGTCTAAACAGTTTGGTATCAAGTTCTTTCCGTCCCCTTCAGGGACTAACCGCTAAAGAAATGTGTTCTGTAGTAGATAAACTATTGGATGGAACTGTCTGGTTTTCTATTCCAGTGAACCATCCAACCAATGCCATAAAAATGAAAGATTATTGTTCACAATTGAAAACCAAAAGAACAATTTTGGAGGCAATGGTAACATATTGCAAAAGTCATGATAAGAATCTGAATGATAAGATTCTTACAATATCCAATATTCTTGAGCATTATGGAATTACTGATATCATATTTTCCAACTTCTGTAAGACAATGGAAGGGTGTAAATATGTAAAAGGATCACGAAATACAAAAATAGAGTCCCTTTCTCCACAAGCCTGTGTGGTCCTTGATAGAATAATTGATGCATCGACAGATATACAGGAAATTGAGAACAGTTTTGAATTCGGTTGTCATTATGGGGGTCCTAGCCTCTTGCCAACACTTTTGCACTCTTTTCCTTGTCAGTTTCAACCAATGTTATACACTGACTTTGTTGTGTTGGATACATTGGCTTTGAAAGATGAATAATTCCTTAAGGATCACTATATTGAATTGTTTCGATTTTTAATCGAAAAAAATGGGTTGAAAGATTTTACTATGATTATCTTAGTAGAAATTTGGTCTTGTAAGGATGTACACCAAGCTCTGGAGATTGTTGTCAAGGACTCAAATGTCAACTATAAAATGGCTACCGGTCTTTATGAATATAAAGAACAAAATAACTATAGTTATGATATAGTTTTAACTATACATTTCTATAGTGAAGAGTCAAAAAGTTTAGAGGCCTCAAGATACTCTCACAGTTTTAGAGACATATCTGATGAAAAGGAGAGATATTTTGAATTCTGGGAAGAATTATTGCAAATGCATCAACAACATAGTGATCTAAATTTGATTATTTCTCTTTATGCGGGGACAAATTTACAGCAGGCTTGCTGTACATATGGAAGAAGAATGGCATGTGTCATAGAAAATGAGTTACAAAGGACTACCATGCTGACTAATCAAGAATCCTTCCAATTGCAAAAACCAATGTCTAATATATTGCTGTTAGAATATCCAGGTATTGTACTTGTTTTGTTCTTTCTCTAGTGATTCTTTGGATTCTATGCTATTTATAAATCTTGATTAACAAGGTGTTTACTATAACTACTAATGGCGGAAATTGTAAAGAAAACAATGATGACACTTTGCAACAAAGCAATGATCAACATAGTGTGCACAATGTCGAAGAAGTTTTCGAGATGCAAATACAAGACGAAGAAAATACCATACCAGGTACATAATTTATTTTGTTTCTTTTGTTGTATTGTACTTGTTTTGTTCTTTCTCTAGTGATTCTTTGGATTCTATGCCTATTTATTTAATGAATTTCATTCGTTGATACATTTTATAACATTTCATATGTTTATTACAGTAGCAAATGAGGAGAAAAAAGACAGTGATCAAGGGAATGTGACAGAAAGCCATAGTCAAGAACATGCTATCATATCAGGTACTTCACATGTCTCTTATTTTCAATTAAACATAAAATATGTCCTATAAAAAAAAATTGATTTAAAGAAGTATTATTGGTATTTGATTGAAGGTTTGTTATTTTGGCTCTAGGTTCTATGAAGACAATACAAGAGAAGTGTGGCTTATCAATAACTAGTACAAAAAATACTCAAAGTGAGTGTATTTCTTCAACAATTTTTTTTTATTAATAATTTATGTAGCATGAATAAAATGAATTAACTATGATATCCATTATTGTTTTGCAGCTATTATAAGTCAAAAGAAATTAGTTATTTTTGAATTGAATAACATTTTCTATCAGAGCGTTGATGGTGATGCATCACAAAAAGAATTTATTGAGAAAATGGGAAGGGCCGCAGATTACACGATAGAGAAAAAAACATTTTGGTTTCGTCCACATGCAAAAACATTTCTTGAAATGTGTTCCAGAAAAGAATCTCTTGACATTGCAATTTGGACGACATCTTTGAAACAAAACACAACAAGAGTTATGAAAAAGTTGGTTTCAGAAACATTACAAGCTAAATTTTTGTTTACATGGACTGCTTCAGATTGCAAACAACAAAAGGGAAAAAATGACATTGATAATTCAACACAAGTTATATACAAAAAACATCTGAAAAAAGTGTGGAGAATGTATTCTCAATATGATGCTACTAACACTATTCTAGTGGATTGTTCAATGGAGACAAAGAAAGAAAATCCCAAAGAAAATGTGATTATTGCCCCTTTGTTTGATGGAAAGAATGAGGACAAATGGTTGATCGCTGATCTGTGGAGCTTATTGAATAAATTCTACAAGGCACCCGATGTTCGAGATATTTTGAAGAATCTTCAATGACTTTTAATAGTACATTAAGATGACTGTTATTCATTTCCTCTATAAACAAAATCTTGAAGTTTATAATATAAATTCTTGGTCATTGTACATTTGATGACTTAATTCTACATGTGATGTGTTATTACTGTGTTTTATTTTATTATCAATTTAATGTCAATATTATTTCATAATACTCATATAAGGATTGTTGTTGTGCCATTATTATAAATTAACATATTATTATTTTGTTTATTTATATTGAGATATTGAGTTATAAAAAGTTAGTGATTTGAATAATAGTCTTATGCGTTTGCATAAAAATGTAGTATTCCATATTAATTAAATAATTGTATTAGGTTGTATGTATAAATTAACGTACAATTACTATGTTTGAGCAATTGCAGTTTATTTATCAATTGCGTCTTAATTGATCATTATAACTCTTACAAATCAGTGATTTGAATGTTAGTTCAATGTTATCATATGAAATTTTCTTATTTCTTAGAAATTAAAAAAATGGAAAATCATATCAGGTTGTATGTAAAAATTACCTATAATTAGCTTGTTTAATTGAAATTTAAAAAATTGTAAATCTAGGTGGTGTGTATAAATTAACATATAATTGGTTTGAATTGAATTGTTTTGATGCCATTAAGCAATGAAGTTTTGAAGTGAAAATATGTTAATGTTATATATGTTGTGGCAGCAATGCAGATGGGAGTTAATATGAGTCGGAAGATCTTGCTGATCTTTGAAATGGAAGGAGTATTCTTCTCGTCGTATTCCAAAGATGAAACGAGTTGTCAAATTCAAAGAAAACCAGATTGGGAGCTTGGTGATAGATCCTACTTTTGTAGGCATTTTCAATTAGAAGTATTAAAATACTGCCTAAAACATTATGATGTTGCGATATGGACATCAAATGTTACTAACAAGTACATTCGACAAGTACTTGAAAAATCAAATATTGATACAAGTGACTTTGAATTCATATGGGATAGGTCCCATTGTCACTTGCAAACAAAATCCAAATCATGTAGTATGATACAGTTTTATGAGAAAAGGCTAAGCGACATGTGGTCCCAATATGGAAATAAGTACACAGAATCAAATGTATTGCTAATAGATACATCAAAGCCTACTTCTCAATTCCTCAGATATCGGTCAAACTGTATCTTAATAAAGGCTTATATAGGACATGAACACGATACTTGGCTTGTGCAAGTTCTATTCTCCTTTTTAAAGACACTTCATCGTATCAAACAGAAACGCAACTACATTCGAATGTTCAATAGAACATTGAGTTCTTTGTATTAAGTGAAGATATTATTTTATGAAAATTTGTTGACGATTACATTGCAATATTTCAATACAAGTTGGACACATTTTTTGGTGAATTAATTTGTATGATTTTATAACTTTTATAGATAGATGATAATTGACAATGATATATAAATACAATTATTAGTATTATTTATGATTGCTTTTAGATTGACAAGTTTTTGCATCATACAACACTTGATTTCCCCATTCAAAATATTTTCTAAATTTGTGCTCTTAAATCAACTATTTGTAATTTAAATCATCTCATAAAAGCCAACAAGGCATGCAAGAAACTCTCTTTAGTTTTATTTATCTATATGTATTAATACAAGTGCATTACCACACTTGATTTCTCTATTCAAAATATTTTTTAAATTACATACTCTTAAATCAATTATTTGTAATTTAAATCATCTCACAAAAGCCAACAAGGAATGAAGTTCTCTTTAGTTTTATTGATATATATGCATTAATACAAGTGACACACAAATTTTGAATTAAACCTCCATATATATAAAAGCACATTTCTTACAAAAAATATTACTTCAATGATAATGAGTGCTAAGTGTACTAGAATTTAGATTAAAGCATGATGAGTCATAGATGAATAATTTTGAAAGGTATAGGCATTTGATTTCCCAATCTATAACTTATTGTAAATGTGTATTCTTAAGTTAATAGTTTATAATTGCAATAATCTCATATAAGCCAACAAGACATGAAATAAATTATTGACTGTTATTAGCCTATATTCATTAATATGAGGAGTTTATCAATGCAATATGTAATTTTTGAAATAAAACCCCATATAATTGAAGTTGCAATTGTTTTAAAACACAAAATTAATTGCTAATGAGTGCTAAGTGGTATTAAGGGTAGTACGAGATTGGTCATAAGTGAGTGACATTGAACTATAAGAAATTTGATTTCTCATTTCATTTTTTTGTAAGTTTGTATTATTAACTCAATTACGATTAATTGAAATAATCTCATAATAGCCAACAAAGCATGAGATACGCTCTATCTTTTATCTTCTTGTATGCATTAAATGAATGTATAAATGTGATATGCATTTTTTGGAATAAAATACAATGTAAAAACATTCAACAAGTAGTTGAAAAATCAAATACCGATACAAGTGACTTTGAATTCATATGAGACAGGTCTCATTGTCACTTGCAAACAAAATTCAAATAATGTAGTGTGATACAATTTTATGAGAAAATGTTAAGTGATGTGTGGTCCAAATATGGAAATATGTACGAAGAATCAAATATATTGCTAATAGATACATCAAAGCTTACTTCTCAATTCCCCGGATACTGGTCAAATTGTATCTTAACAAAGACTTATATAGGACATGAACCTAATACTTGGCTTGTCCAAATTCTATTCCCCCTTTTTAACACACTTCATTGTATCAAAGAGAAACGCAACTACATTCGAATGTTCAATAGAACATTGAGTTCTTTATAGTAGGTGAAGATATTAATTTTTAGAAATTTGTTAACGCGTACATTGCAATATTTCAATACAAGTTGGACACATTTTTTGATGAATTAATTTGTATGTTTTTAAAACTTTTATAGATAGATGAGAATTAACAATAATATTTAAATACAATTATTAATATTATTTATGATTGCCTTTAGTTTGACATTTTTTTGCATCATACACCACTTGATTTCCCCATTCAAAATATTTTTTTAATTTGTGTTCTTAAATCAAATATTTGTAATTAAAATCATCTCATAAAAGCCAACAAGGCACGCACAAAGTTTTGTAAATGTGTATTCTTAAGTTAATAGTTTATAATTGCAATAATCTCATATAAGCCAACAAGGCATGAATAAATTATTGACTTTTATTTGCGTATATTCATTAATAAGAGGAGTTTATCAATGCAGTATGTAATTTTTGAAATAAAGCCCCATATAATTAAAGTTGCAATTGTTTAAAAACACAAAATTTATTGCTAATGAGTGCTAAGTGGTATTAAGGGTAGTACGTGATTGGTCCAAAGTGAGTGACATTGAACTATAAGAAATTTGATTTCTCAATTCATTTTTTTGTAAGTTTGTATTACTAACTCAATTATGATTAACTGAAATAATCTCTTACAGGCCAACAAAGCACGAGATATGTTCTATCTTTTATCTTCTTATATGCATTAAATGAATGTATAAATGTGGTATGTAATTTTTGGAATAAAATACAATGTAAAACCATATAATTAATTGATAATGAGTACTAAGTGGACTATTTAGACTCATTCGATATGTGCCATAAATAAATTCAAAAGAGCATGGGGTCATATATAAAGTTCAACTAAAAGATTTGAAAAATATGTTTCAACATCTATTTCTTCGACATTTAAAAATCTTATCATTTTCTTTGCCTTCTGGTGAAAGTAATTCTCGGCCATGATTTCTTAATTCGATTTCTTCACACTTTCATTGTGTATGTATAATGTTGTACCTAACAACTATCCCAATTTTGACGAATTTATAGTTATTATTTGGTTCGACATCAATACATTTCTTATAATTTATTTTATTTTAATTTAATATTGTGATTTCCTTCCAATCATGCTATATTATAATATGTTATTTAACAATAAAAATATTTAATATGATACTTTGTTCACTTCAAATATAGATAGAGATCTTCTTGTAATAAAACATGCAATTATGTGTGCAACTTAACTTCATTAATCCTACATTTTATATCTTCATGAATATTTTTTCTCACGATTCAACAAATTACAGATTTTCATATACTCCTCCTAATTTATGGCATACCGAACTAGTTATAAATGATACAACATTTCATTTTTTATGATTGTATATTAAAAACACTTGGAGTAAATAAAATTTGTGATCAATAAAAACATTCTTTCTAGGATTAGTTTTTCCAATTTTAATGGAATATTTCTTTAATGCATAATTTTTACAAATTAAATGAAATAAATAAAATGTTTACAAAAAAATTCAATGTCATAGAAGTCCTTGTAATAGAATTTTTCTAGATTTCTTGAAATAGGTGTTCTAAGCATGGATTTTGTGCTAGGATTGCAAAAGACGCATCAAGGTAAAGACTCAATCTTTGTTGTAGTCAACATATTTTTGAAGATGGAGCACTTTATTCCGTGTTGGATACCAAGTGACGCCACAAGCATTGTTGTACTATTCTTCAAGGAGATAGTCAGATTGCATAGGTTTCCGAAGAGTATAACGTCGGACAGAGATACCAAGTTTATGGGGCATTTCTGGAGAACCCTGTGGAAGAAACTGGACATGAAGTTACATTTTATCTCAGCATATAATACATAGACAGATGGGTAGACCGAGGTGGTAAACATAATTTTGGTAAACCTTCTGAGATGTTTGATGGCTGACAGACCCAAGCATTGGGAGAACATGTTGTCACAAGCAGAGTTTGCATATAACAACTCTATGAATCGATCGAAAGGTATGAGCCCATTCCAGATTGTTCAAGGACAAATCCCACACGGAGTAGTGGATTTGGTTGAGATACCAACAAAAACCAGAAAGAGAGCAGATGGAGAGTCATTTGCGGAGCATATGAAAGAAGTGCATGAGGATGTGTGAAAGCGCATTGGAAAGAGCAACATGGCATATAAGTTGAGAGCCAACAGAAAGAAGAGGCTACAATCGTTCAATGAAGGAGACTTAGTCTATGCACACTTGCAGAAGGAGAGATTTCCGACAGGAACGTACAATAAGCTAAATCTGATGAAGATTGGACCATGTAAGATCGTGAAGAAGATTTCAGACAATGCTTATGTGTTGGAGCTGCCGAAAGACTTGAGCATTTCACCTACGTTCAATGTCTCAGATCTGTACAAGTTTGAAGAAGGTTCAACCAGCAACAGTGCAGAAGTGTTAGATATCGACTGGAAAGTGCATATTCCAGGTCGACACGACAAGGAGGAAATTGCCTAAGTGTTGGAGGAACACGAAGTCGGATGCACGTAAAGTTCGCGGAAGAAAGAATATTTAGTCTGATGGAGAGATGGTGAGTTGAAGGAGGAGACATGGATTTTTGAAGAGGAATTCAGGAGACTGGAGGAGCAATCGAGTTCTTTTTCACCTGGGGAGTCTGATGCAGGGGCATAGGGGCCTAGGAGAAACAATCGAAGTTGATCGACAAAAGGAGGTCAACCAGGGGGAGTGCTGACAATCACTGGTGCAAAGTGAATTGGAAGTCGAAGCTGAGAAGTCGAGCAGAAGCTGTCGATATGCAGTCAACAGGAGAGAAGGTTGAGAGTCGACAAGTATGATGTCGACAGACGACAGGATTGTAGCGAAAGAATTCGGGTGTCGACGGGTTGTCGAACAACAACACTGACAGATTGTGGTGAAAGCCAAGGATGGAGGATGGGGTGGACTGGAACCCATGGAAGTAAAGTAAAGATGACCGGACAAGCAAGGTTGAGGGATGACGAAGTGTAGTATGGTCGATACAGGAGATGGGGCCGACAACTGTAATAGTCAGAGGAGCACGAAAGTCAAGAGGAAGTACTTAGCAGTCATTCGTGGTTGTTGAGGAAGTTATGAGCCATTATGTAGGTGGTTGGGATCAGGACACATGTCACCACAGACAGAGGTTGTATAGCACGACTAGAGGGTGGTGACAACTGCAGGTCTGTAGGATATGGAGGATTCGACGGACAAGGAGGAAGAGTGTCTCGGGGAACATAGTAGACCTCGAGAAGATCAGCAGGGGAGAAAGGTAGAAGAGCAGTGTGAAGGAACAGAGGAGGGGATCATTCATCCATTGCTCAACGAGTTCTTTCATTCAATAGAGACCGTGAGAGGGAGGAATATCGCACACAACCGAGAACACACCTAGAGACAAAGTTTCATTCTGTATATTGTAACATGCTAAGGCCGACTAGTTTTTACTTTACTTTGTATTTAGCATTGTAACCGATTCGGTTTAATAGAAGAAGCCAAATTCTGGCATTCAGTTCACAACCAGTTCTTATGAGCACCTGTGTGTTGTTGTGTGTCATAGTTAAGAAAGAGGCCCCTTGTCGGGACCAATGTTGTGCCATCCTACCAACTGATCAATGTCATCAATTTGCCAGCCGATCCTGATTTTAGTTTGTTGTAAATGAGTTGTGTTTGAATATAAAAGGATGATTGGCACACAATAATTGTTAAGATTCTAACAATTAAAAATACATAGTCCCTCGTTGGAAGTTAAGGTTCAAACCCCGAAGGGAGTAGAGTATGCACACTTTTGAAGACTAAACAATCAAATCATTATAACAAAAGGATCTCATACATCAATTTAATGTCTAGTAGAACCGTGACCTTAAAAATCATATTATTATAATTATAATAATTAAAAAAACATGTCAATTGGGTGTAACTTGAGTGATTGAGCAGAAAAGTTTTTTTTTCCATGTCTAGGTTTATTTCCTCATTTGTGACATGTTTTCTCTTTATGAATTGATTGTTTTTGAGATGTTAACATGAGATTGAACTATGAAGAGTTCAATTTACTTTGGGTACCATCCTCGAAAAATAATAATTAAAAAAAACATAATTCTTTATGAAAGAATAAAATATAAAAACATCTCATTCAGGGGAGTTCGAACTAGGAACCCACTAGAATGGAACTAGTCAAATGCCCAACAACATTGACAACAACCGATTAAGCTAACTCCTTGGACTATGTTCTTGTCTCATATATATGCATATAAATTTGGTTTTAAATTACTTTTTTTTTCGTGAGTGCATGTGTGTGTGTAATGTCCCTTGTTAGGAATTTTATTAAAATGGCAATTTTTCACTTTTTTCCCTAGTTAGACCTTTGACTAGTTTTGATCTCTAGGTCCCAAATTTGCCCCAAATGATCCCAAATCTTCTGAGAAGGTATATGAATGATATTAGAACATAAATATGTGTTTCAGGGATGCCTTTGGACCTTTAAAATACTTCTGCAAATCATCTTTCAATTCTGATCAATGTAGGTAACTTTACTAGTGATTTTCCTTTGACTAGTATTGGTCTCTAGGTCTCAAATTGACTCCAAATTCCTTAAAATATTCAAGGAAGGTGTAT
This sequence comes from Larix kaempferi, assembly GCA_027924585.1. Taxonomy (NCBI): domain Eukaryota; kingdom Viridiplantae; phylum Streptophyta; class Pinopsida; order Pinales; family Pinaceae; genus Larix; species Larix kaempferi. The sequence continues at coordinate 4,402,954 of BSBM01000826.1, read as the reverse complement.
GAATGATATTAGAACTTGAATATGATGTTTATGGATGACATATTTCCACCAAAAGACCTGTGCAAACTCTCTTAAGATTCTGAACCAATTATGCAATTTTACTAGTAATTTGGGGTTCAAATCCCCCTGGGGTAAGTACTGAAAATGCCTTCCCAAATGCCTCCAAACCCACTCAAATTTATGAACAGAGGTATGTAATGTGTTAAGTATTTTATTAAATTCTCATATGCACCATTAATGGATTATTACAACTGTTCTCACCCTCTCCCATTCAACTGCAAAAATCCCCAATTCGACCCTTGGGGAAATGGCACTATTTCACCTCCCAATACAACTAAACTGAGTAAAAATGATTCAAATGCTCAAGTAAAGTACATGAAACTTGTATAATACATCCATGGCAGTATATTTATCACAAATATATCATAGAATCATCCATTCATTCGAAATCATCATCAATACATTGGCTCACAACAAGGTAGTGGGGAAATGACATTGTTCTTCCATTAAAAATGCGATTTATACATTTCTACTTGGAATTTCGACCTGAAACTTTTTGGATATGAAGAACAGAGTATTTAATTCATATTAAAAAAGAAATGGGGCATTAAAAGCTTCCCCAAAGAGTACAATAGCTCACCAAAAACGCCCTCCCTCAAGGATCAAGAATATGCCATCAAAACTGGAAATGGTTGAAGGAGTGAGCTGCAATAGAAGAAACCATGAGCTTCCCTGTATCTTACACCCGAAAATAAAGACTCCATTAAAGCTCCAAATGAAAGGTCTGAATGGCCTTTCCAATTACCAACTTGGATGGGAATCTTTCACCCTCGAAATTGGCTAAGGCAAGAAACTAGTCATCCACTAGCTCTCCCTCTTCACAAATGCAATTGCAAATTCTACAAATGATCAAAAGCTCCAGTTTCATTCTTTTTTATTCACATTTATAAACTTCTAATGTCCTCCATGGGTCGAATTCCTTCCAAGAGACTCATGCCAACTCAAGTTGGGAAGAGATTCCAAAGAACGCCACTTGTACAACAATTCCTAGTCTCCCACTTCCACCAAATCACATGTGGAAGCATCTTAGCTGCCCTAACACCCTTGAGCGCCCTCTTGGATTCTATTTTTAGCCATGACATGTCATATATGTCATATTTCAGCCTTCAGGTCTGATTTGTGTCATAGGTGTCATAGCATCTTCATCATTGTTGTCATGGAGCTAGGGAATCTAGCCCAAGTGTCTCACTAGCTCCAAATTGCCTCTTCCTCTTCCATGGGAGTTACTCTTCCTCTATATTTCGACCTTGGATGAGTCATGCAATTAATAATACCTTTTGGACTCCCCCAAGTATGTTACCATTCACCTTGAATTCAAATTGGTGAGAGAATGATGCCAAGTGTAGTGGGGAAATCTAGCCATATGTGGGTCCCACTTCCTCCATGTGTCTTCATGATGAAATGCCACTTTGATTTTCACTTGTATATATTTATTTATCTCCTTTATTAAATATTTATTCCATTCTAATGTTCAAACATCATTTATTATCCCCATTATTCCAAATGCCAAATCTTCCACCCCAAACCTAGGAAACTAGTAATTTTCTTCCTTAGAAATTATTTGACCTTTAGCATCAATTTGACAAACTCTAATGAATAGGGCCAATGTGATTAGGCCATTGTGACCCAATACCAAATTTGGGACATGACAAATCCTCCCTTCCCAATATTGCTTGTCCTCAAGCAATTTTAAACATGGGTGTTGAAGAACCTGCTTTCTGTGTAATTATTTGAAGTTGCCATTGAATTACCCAACCTTGAGTCTTTGAGTTTCCATGAAGATTTTAGAGAGGAACCACCATGCTTGCTGCTGAACTACTCTGATAAAAATCACTTTATTAAGTGGGGAAATCCATCTCCCATACTGCTTGTTTCCCCAAAAAATTTGAAACCAATGAGATAAAAATTATTCCAGGGTCCCATTGCTTGTATTGCACTCCAACAATGAAAAGTGCTCTCCAACCCATACCATAAGATAAGATGATTCCAGGATCCCATTTTCTTGTATGCATTCTTCCAAACATCATGAGTACAAAATATATATCATCAAAGTACATAACTACATAATGAAAATGTATATCAAGGAGGTGCTTCATCAAAGAATCATGAAAGTGCTTGTACCTCCAAGCAAGTAGACCACGCTTTTCCAAGTGCATACAAGCTTCAAGTGACCAATCAAATATGCTCCAATGACATAGGTGAGGATCCCATTTCCTATAATGATGCTCCAAAAGGATGTGATATGCATCAAAATATTCAACCATGTATTCTTTCATCCAAGAAGTGAATGAAGAATCTCCACTAAAATCTGAACCAAATAATGAGCAAAAAAAACAAGAAGACTTGAAATGACTCAAAGAAGTCTCACCCATACATCCATGAATGTGAGAATCATAAAGATGTAACAAAGCATGTGGCCACCAACAAAAATGTTCTCTCATCATAAATCTATTCACCCAAGTGTTGGATGAAGTTCCTTTAACATCAAATGAACCCAGTGTTGAGCAAGAAAAACCATGAGTTTCAAGTGACTCAAATCCATATCATAGGTGCATCCATGTAGATGTGAATCATCATAAAGTAAAAAATTATGTTGCTGAAAATGTGAATAAGAATTTGCTCCAACCATGTCATCATAAAAGGTAAATCTAGGAGTTCCATACTCCTCATGTGGCACCATCAAAAAGAACCCTTTCACCCATACTTCATTGAGACTAATACTGCAAAACATGGAATTGTAGGATGTAGGAGAACGAACTAACTGACCCAAATGATCAAAAAGTGCAGAAGTTTCATCATGGGAAGGATCCATGTGGGTATTATCATGCAGCTCCTTCAAAAGTGGGAAACCTTTGTCATAGATTGGTTCCAATGTAGAGGAATCATGCTCTTCTTTAAAAATTGCATAACATTCATCAAGAGACAATTCAAGTTCCTCTTCCACCACATCAAGTGTTTGGATCTCTTCAAGTTCATCTTCAAACACATTAAGCACATTCAAATTTCCACATTTCTCATGATCCACCATGTCATGAGAATCCTCCAAACAATCTACCATTTGACAATCTGAAACATAGGAGGAAAAACAAGTATCTTGCAACTTTTCAAGAAGTTGCTCATTTTGAATTGTGAGCTTATGAATATCCTCATTATTCTTCAAGTATGCATCATGTAACAATTCATTAAGCTCAAACAAATGGTTTCTATAAAAAATCAAAGACATGAAATTACCTTTGATGTGGCACATTGCTCTTTGAATCTTCTCCATGTCTTCAATGAAGGATGTTTCCTCCAATGAAGTAGCTCTCCAACAAGAATTTGACACCAATGCTTGAGTGTCATGGAGAATGTTGAGGGACTCTTGGATCTTCTTTTCATTCATCTTTAAGGACCCTTCAAGAAAATGAGGCTCTTGCAAATGAACCTCCCCATCTTCTTCATTTTTGCTTGGACCAACTTCATAAAGCTCAAGTGGTGATGGGGAAGTTGATCTTGGTTCTTCTTCAACTGCTACAAGGTATTCATTATCATGCTTAATGGAACTTGGGCTTGCATCAACACTTTCAAAAGTGATATCTATGTCACCAACATAGAGGTGTGAGCACCCATCAGTAGGTACTCCTTCATAGTTTAAGCATCCATCAGTAGATGCTCTTTGGTTCATGTCTAAGCTAGAAGGTGTCTCAAAATGATCTTCCATATTTTCAATAGAATCTTCTTCATGCTCTTATGATGTCTCTTCATTTTTCTCCTTCAAGCAAGCTGATTCATTTTGCCCCTTGCTTTCCTTAGGATCAGTATATTTGGAATCTCTTCTTGAATAAATATCAAAAGCTCTCCTCAAGGAGGACATCATTTCATGCACACATATATGATACTCGCTCCAAGGGTTTTTACAAGAAGGGCATAAACCTTTCTTCACTAACTCCACATCTTCATTTTTGGGCCTATTTTCAAAAACATGTTCAGCATAGTACTCAAAAGACATGGCATTTTGTGTATTTTTGCTCGAAGCAAGATATTCTTGATATTTTTGATATTGTTGGGGCAAGGTTTTATATTTTTCTCTCCATCTTTGGAACTCTCTCATAGAATTATCCTTGGTTGGTGTGACACACTCATATTCATCAGATCTAAATTCATAAGAATAATCTTCATTTCTCTTGAAATTGTATGAAGTGTTGCAGGATGGCACCTCTTCCTCGTACCGTTCACATTCTGCTTCATATTGCTCATAAGCATATGCATATTCCTCATAAGAATTGTACTCATAGGATTCATCATAATAGTAAAACATGGCTGCCTATTATTCTTGAATGTATGTACCTAATCCATAGGTGCAAGGAACATGATCCGTTACCACAGTAATGTCCCTTGTTAGGAATTTTATTAAAATGGCAATTTTTCACTTTTTTCCCTAGTTAGACCTTTGACTAGTTTTGATCTCTAGGACCCAAATTTGTCCCAAATGATCCCAAATCTTCTGAGAAGGTATATGAATGATATTAGAACATAAATATGTGTTTCATGGATGCCTTTGGACCTTTAAAATACTTCTGCAAATCCTCTTTCAATTCTGATCAATGTAGGTAACTTTACTAGTGATTTTCCTTTGACTAGTATTGGTCTCTATGTCTCAAATTGACTCCAAATGCCTTAAAATATTCAAGGAAGGTGTATGAATGATATTAGAACTTGAATATGATGTTTATGGATGACATATGTCCACCAAAATACCTCTTCAAACTCTCTTAAGATTCTGAACCAATTATGCAATTCTACTAGTAATTTGGGGTTCAAATCCCCCTGGGGTAAGTACTGAAAATGGCTTCCCAAATGCCTCCAAACCCACTCAAATTTATGAACAGAGGTATGTAATGTGTTAAGTATTTTATTAAAGTCTCATATGCACCTTTAATGGATTATTACAACTGTTCTCACTATCATAACCCGAAATTTCTGAAAAATTTAAAAATTTTATTTGTAACAATAAATGTTAACTAGGTAGTATTTCTGATATTGTTTTAATTTAAATAACTAACATAATCTGTTTAAAGACTCTGTCTTCTTAAAAACTTTGATTTCGGTGATTGTAATTAATGACTGTTTTATTTTGAACCGCAAGGGAAGAGATAGTCGTAGTTGACTGGCTTACTTAGCTTACGAGCTAACGCATATGTCGTTTTTTGTTTCTCAGGTGCGCCAGTGAAGTAAGGATCACTGTATGTTAAACTTGGTGAGCATCAATACTCCCTGTACTTTAAAACTTAATGATCGTCATGATATTTCTTATTCAGCTAGTATCGTCAGGTGTTACGAAGATTTACATTGTCTTAGTTATAATTATGTTTTTGTGATTATTATGCTATGTTACTGCTGTAACTAACAATGAAATAATTGTTATATCATAATTATTGGCTGTATAAAGTGTCTTTGCATCATGTGACCTGTTGTCAATTTAATACCGGTGACTACTGTTTTGTTCATGCATTGATAATGCGAGTTGAGAAGGTGACGCTTCTAGCGTTGTTTCAATATAATCCTATGCATCGAAGTCCAATGTCTACTTAGAGTTTAACTTATGTTACCTGACTGTGCCTTGATTTTAACTACCTTTACGATGTGAACCTGTAGATGAAACTCTATTTCAACATCTTAATAATAGAGGTTTATTATTCAAATTGTTACTGTTAACAATAGTATTGGTAGCAAATCCGATGATAGTATATAATGGCAATGTATACATTGTCATAAAGACTTGGTAACATTTCAAGTATTAAATAACGAGGCATTTTCATTTGAAGGTTGACTATCTTAGTACTTATATGAACATAGAAATGTAATATGCCCATGGCATTAATCTATGGCTTGGTTTTAATTTATATATATAATATAATGATTGTGCAATAATCATAATATTCCCATACATTGGCAAACTTTATATTCAATATAGTGTTATGGTTGTATTTATCATACTAAGCCATAGAGAAACTCTAGGGTTGAAGTTGACCACTACCTTGTGAAATGTGATATGCTAATGACATTAACCTATGCCCTGGTTTCATTGTAAATGTGCATTATCTTGATTTTGTCATAGTCCTATTGTTTTTCCCATACCATGGATAAGATTTATAACCAATAATATGTTAAGGTATTATCCACCATATTAAGTTATTGAAATATCCATATTTGATGTTGACTAACTCTTATTTATATCATTGTAGGGATTATACATCTCTTGTGCTTGGAATTATCAACGGTTCGGTTGTTAAGGCATGCACTATATGCCAAATGATTGTATTTCATATTATAATTCCATACGTTGGAGTTTGACTTGTATCCATGCAATGATTTTTTTTGCAATCGATGAATAATGATTTGGTTGGCAATGGAACTATATGGTCTCGACCCATATTACGTTGATTTATTTGGATGCTACGTGGTTAACTCTCCTCCACGCAGTTGGTGATATATAATCTGTTATTGAAAACCCTACCAGGTTATTGTAGTTGCCTTCGGGCTCGGGTCCTAAGGATGGAACCCTCCATGTCTGAGTTTCGTAGTGAGGCACTGTAACAGGGTGCAACGTGTTGTGGTTCTGGTCTCGTGGTTTCATTCTGTAGTAGATTAAGTACTCGGCTCTGGTGATATCATCTGCTACTGTTTCTTCATTTAGTGGTCTCGTTGTTTCATCCTTTGTTAAGTCCCCGATATTTACAGTCCATCGCTTGTGCTGTGTGGATATGGGATAGGGTTTTGCTATTGTTTTTAATGTTATGAGAGGATTGATGCACTGGGTTTTTGGATGTGCTTCTTGACTGGTTCAATACCAGCGTGAGGGTTTCGTCTGCAAGGGTTGTCTGTCGCGGCTGTCATTAGAAAAGTTATGAGGGTGTGCTTTGCTCCTTCAACCGACGAGGGTGGTGGGGTTTATGTGCCTGCTTCCACTGGTGGCTTCCAGATTATCCACGGCTACGTTGCTCAGGTAATGAATAACCGTATTTTCACGATTTCTGTTTTGCAAGCAGGTGTAGATTTCCCTATTATTTAAATTCTCGGCCTCAACAGTGTATTAACATTTCTCTGCATTGAATGTGCAGGTCACGCGGCTCTGAAGGTGTACAGGGTTCTATCTTCAACGCTCTCATCCGGGTAAGCCTGGTTATCCACGGCTGTCTCTTCCTTTGCTGGTTTAAGTGGTTAGGGTTGTGTCAAGGAGAAAACTCCTGTGTAGTGAGGTCGTTTGACGACTTGATGTTAATAGGTACAGTCATGTGTATGGAGTTGTTTTGTTTGAATTAAAAGGGGTTGAACCCTGTTTTGTTTATGGAGAGCCATTCACGGCCAAGACTTATGAGGCCAGGGTTTCGGTTATTGTACTTTGTATTGGCTGAGCATGGGGTTCTAACCTCGTTGTATGAGATTTAATCTTAATATAACACTGGGCCTGTTATGGCCGTGTTTCATTTTCGTGTTTTGTTAAAATATTACAATGTTTGAAAAGTATGGATAGATGTATTCTTCGGTACCTGTAATGGATGATAACTCTGTTTAATGAAACCCTATAATTGTTTTCTGCGTTTTACTTTGATTTGAAATGTTAAAAAAAAGATGGTGAAAGTTTATCGACTGTGACTGCAACAGTTAATAGCATAGGGTTATTCTGGCAAATTGGGGTTTTGTTTTGTGTTCACTGCATATGTATGGTATTGTTAACTCGGTAGCAACTGGGAATGAATTATAACAAATGTTTATTTTGATTCTTGTATAGTTATTATATGGAACTGTGGGTAGAATAATATATACATAGAAACTAAATATAAAGAACCGTAGGTTCTGTCTGCCATATAAGGCATTCTTTCATTGTTTTCAGTTTGTCGAAGGAATAATGTAAAGCTACAGCTGTGTAGGGTTTGTGGACTACTCCCAGGGAGACATTTATACTGAATAAATATTATTATTGTGTATAATTTAAAATGGTTTGTAACAACCAATGATGGTTACGTTCGTCGACAGTTTCTCTGTTGTATTAATACGTTTGTTTTATTTAAAACTACTCTATTAATTCTATTATAATAAGCATGGCTAATGTATTATAATACTAGGTTGCAGAAAATAATAATCTACAGTTTCTATGTGTTTGTGTTTGACTACTGTGTAGATAATTAAGATTATGTGGAAGCTGGTAACAATGAAATATTGTTACAGTCACCCCTTTAGTCAATCGATAGCTGTAACACATGTTCTGAGTATAAACAATATATTAGGATGAGTTTTGTTTATCTGTTAACTCGATATAAGAATGACCTGAAACTAAAGTTGACTGCAATATGCAATACATATATATATACAGACAGATTATTTTGATAGGAAATATCTCCAGGGAAAAACTAAGGTTTTTCTATATTTGTTCTTATGATTGTTAATAGCTATAAATCTGGAATATCTACTGTTTAACATTTCTGTCTATTATTTAACTAATAACAGGAATTTTAGAATATACATAAACATGGTATTTGTTAACTGTAACAGTAACAGCTAGGTTCTGTATAAGATAAATACTCCATTTAAATAAAAATAGGAATTTTCTACAACATCTGCATTCTGAAATTTATACTAAAAGAAAGTACAGAGACTGATTTACTGAAGTTGAAAACAGTCAAAACATAGCTGTGCTAGACTATCTCATATGAAACTAAATTAAACCAACAACAGGAAGAGTGACAGAACCTGTAACTATGGTAGACAATAACAGCAATGGGAGGCTGTTCCTCCCTACCAATTCCTGGAGAGTGCCCAGACAGCACTTCTCAGGACCCCCGAGCTTGCTCTGGTCTAACTGGATGGAATCTAAGTACGGCCAATAATTCCCTCAGCCAAAACAGCTATACTGGAACCAAGTTACTGCAACTTCCTGCTCAAAACACTTCCTTACTATTTTCCCACTTCCTCAATGGGACTCCTGAATAGCATTCACCTGAATGTATTCTCCCTCTAGAACAATTGCTGAACCCCCAGCTCAGTTCATTGAGTAGTATTTAAAAGATTGCCTAGGTCTTAGTTGGGCTAACTGTCATTAATGAGCCACCTGCTCAGATTCCACTTTCTTGGGGAATCATGACCCCAAAATATAGGGAAGTTGCCACCTGCAACTCAGGAAGTGTTTGAGGATGCTGCCACTTGTCTTTTGTCCTTCCACCTAATTCCATCCTCCAGTTAGACCAGTAACCTCTTTTAACAGCTCTCCCATGCTGTTGTCTCCATAATTTATTTATTAATAATAATTATTCAGAATTTACATTCCATTTCTGGAGACTCTGCTGAGTCATCCCTTCCTACTTAGCATTAAATTTAACATAATGTTCTCAGGAATATTAAAAATAATTACATTATTTTAATAAAATTGGGGTATGTGACATACACACCCCCTTAAAATGTAACATCGTCCTCGATGTTACTTATTCTTCTTCTTCAGCTATCTGCTGGAATAGATGGGGATATGCTTCCCGCATCTTACTTTCCAGCTCCCAGGTAGATTCTTCAGGACTAAGGTGCTTCCATTGCACCTTCACTTGTCCAATTATCCGGTTCCGTAGAGTAATTTCCCTCCTCCCGAGGATACAATCCGGTTCTACCAGAAATTCCCCTTCTGGTTCTACCTGTACAATGTTCCAATCAATAACATGAGTAGCATCATGAACATACTTTTTCAAAACAGAGATATGAAAAACATTGTGTACTTTTAAATTTGGCGGTAATGCTAACTGATAAGCAACTTGACCAATTCTAGCTAAAATTTCAAATGGACCACAGTAACGTGGTGCTAATTTTGCACAACTTCCTAATCTTAGGGAGCTTTTCTTTGGTCTTACCTTGATGAACACATGTTCACCTACCTGGAACTCTTTAGGAGTTCTTTTCAAATCTGCTTGACTCTTTTGCCGATCCTGGGCAATCTTCAAGTTTTCCTGCACTTGTTTCACAATCTGTTCCATTTCTTTCAATAAATCAGGTCCTAACACTAATCTATCTACTGGATTACTCCAAGAGATAGGAGTGTTGCATTTTCGTCCATACAAAACCTCAAAAGGACTAAACTTAGCTGATGATTGATAGCTGTTATTGTATGCAAATTCAGCTAAGTGTAAATAATCCTCCCACTTACCTGGTTGATCTTTAACATACATCCTTAACAGATCTTCTAGTATTTGATTAACTCTTTCCGTTTGTCCGTCAGTCTGAGGATGGAAAGAGGTGCTGAAATTCAAAGTGGTGTTTAATCCTTTGAACAAGGATCTCCAAAAATTTCCTGTGAATTTAGGATCCCTGTCTGATATAATAACTTTTGGAATACCGTGTAACCGAAAAATCTGTTTTAGAAAGATATCTGCTATGTTTGCAGCCTTGTATGTGGTTTTAACAGGAATAAAATGTGCTGATTTACTTAATTTGTCTACCACTACCATAATCGAATCATTCTGATGTTGATTTTTGGGTAAACCCGTAATGAAATCCAGGCTGATTATTTCCCATTTCCAGCTAGGAATAGGTAAAGGTTGCAGCAATCTAGCTGGATGTTGGTGTTCTGTTTTTACTTGTTGGCAGTCCAAACACTTAGCTAAATATTCAGCAGTTTCAGATTTCATGTTAGGCCAGAAATATTCTTTTCTCAACATAGTGATAGTCTTTTGATAGCCAGGATGCCCGGAATAAGGGGTTTTATGTATTTCGTCTAAAATTAACAGCTTAACTGTAGGTGCATTAGGGATATACAGCCTGTCTTTAAACAGCAAAAATCCGTTTTCGTTTAAACTATACCCTTTTATCAGACTTTCTGTGGGTTGTTCTTTGGCTGTAATTTGTAAATGTTGATACTTTTCGTCTAATTTTATCCCTTCAGCCAGCTGTTCCTTTAAATCAGAGGTATAAGTGCTGCTAGCTGATATAAAATTCAGTTTTGCATTCCTGCTCAAGGCATCAGCCACCTTATTTTCCTTCCCTTTTATGTGTTGGATTTCAAAATCGTATTCACTTAGGAATGCCAGCCATCTGGCTTGTCTTGCATTTAAATTTGGCTGGTCTAAAAGGTATTTCAGACCTTTATTATCTGTTAGTAAGGTAAATTTTCTGCCTATTAGGTGGTGTCACCACATCTTTAAAGCATGAATTACAGCAGCTAATTCTAGGTCATAAGTGGCATAATTCTTTTCATGGATTTTCAGCTTCCTAGATTCGTAAGCAATGACATGTCCTTCTTGAGTCAGCACTCCGCCTAAGCCATCATTACAAGCGTCTGTGCAAACTATGAAATCTTTATTTGGGTCCGCTATTCTAAGAATAGGTGCAGTTGTCAATAAGGTCTTAAGTTTCTTGAAACTTTCTTCACATTTCGCATTCCAATCAAACTTCTTGCCTTTCTTCTGCAAATAAGTGATTGGATTGGCTATTTTTGAAAAGCCTTCAATAAACCTCTGGTAGTAACCGGTAATTCCCATGAAAGATCTAACGTCCGTCACATCTTTAGGTACTGGCCATTCTTCAATCGCCCGAATCTTTTCGGGATCCACTGAAATCCCTTCCTTAGTGACTACATGTCCTAAGTACTGGATTTCATCTTTGAAGAAGTCACATTTACTAAATTTCGCAAAAAGTTGTTGTTCTCTCAGTTCTTGTAAAACGATACGTAAGTGTTCTTTATGTTCCTCCTCGCTCTTAGAATAGACTAAAATGTCGTCGATAAATACAACAACAAATTTATCTAAGTACTTGTGCATTATGTTGTTCATTAAGCACATGAAAACAGCTGGGGCATTAGTAAGTCCAAATGGCATTACGACAAATTCGTAATGTCCGTACCTTGTTCTAAAGGCTGTTTTGAAAATGTCTTCTTCTTTAATTCTTACCTGATGATAACCCGATCTCAGATCGATCTTAGAGAATACCGTAGTGCCACGTAGTTGATCAAACAGATCATCAATACGAGGTAACGGATACCTGTTTTTGATCGTCATCTTGTTTAGTTGACGATAATCTATGCAAAGTCGCATAGTTCCGTCCTTCTTTTTAACGAAAATAACTGGTGCTCCCCAAGGGGATACACTGGGTCGGATATAGTTCTTATCTATTAACTCCTTCAACTGAGTTTTCAACTCGTTAAGCTCCAAAATTTTCATACGGTACGGGGCTTTTGAGCTGGGAACAGCACCTGGTACCAGCTCAATTGTAAAGTCAAGCTCTCTCTTGGGAGGCAATTCTGGGATTTCTTCAGGAAAAACGTCAATAAAATCATTGACGACAGGAATGTTATCTACTGTTTTCTGGTTGTTTTCAGACTTATCGGTCTCGTCTGTAATAGTTACAGCATAGGTCTTGCACCCTTTCCTGACTGCTCTTTTAAGTTGTAATGCAGAAATTTGCCTAACTACTGTTTTCCTAGGGATACCCCTAACAGTTACAGGCTGTCCACTACTGTTTATACACCTAAAAGTTTTGTCAAAACAGTTTAAAACGACCCTATGTTGTTCCAACCAGTCCATTCCGATAAGTATGTCATAAGAGCCAAGTGGTAAAATGTTCAGTTTAACTGTAGTTCTAAAATCATTCATGCTTAAGATGCATTCTTTTACATAACAGTTTACTTTCTTCTTAGCCCGAGTAGCTAATTGTACAGACCAAGAATTATCAAACCTTTCAACAGTCAAATTACATTTTTCTACCAGTTGAGGTGAAATATAACTAAGACTAGCACCTGGATCTATTAATATAGTAACTGGGGTTTTGTTAATCATACCTCCTACTTCCACCATGGAAGTTTGGTAGTCAGCCTGGCGGTTTTCCAACGCTGCATTGATTCGGGGCATAGTTCCTGCAAAATCTCCAACTGTCATTTCATCTTGAACAGTATGAATATTGCTGACTTGTTTCTTTCTGTTTGGGCAGACTGAAGCATAATGTGGCCCATTACATTCCCAGCACTTGACAGGTTCTTTTCGCTCAAAATTTTTGGTGTAGTTTCCATGGTTATTAGGAGTCTCTTTGCTGTTTTTGTAATTGTTTGAATGGCTGACCGCTCCATTTTTGTTTCCTTGGAAACTTTTACTATTAAAGTGGTTCCCGTTTTTGCCATTCTTGAAACTTTTATGGGGAACAAATTCCTTTTTCTTGTACTCGATCAGATTGCTGTTCTTTTTGGCTTTCCAGCTGGCTATCCCCTCTTTCTTTTTATTCTGTTCGTAACAGAAATTTGCCTTGCGCATAGCTTCTTCCAGTGTTTTGGGGTTGTCATATTCAATTCTGTCCTTGATATGATAAGGCAGGCAACTAAGAAACCGCTGTATTTTTGGTTTCTCTTCGACAAAATACGGTACATAACGCAACAGACTTAAAAATTTACTGTTTAAGTCCTTCATCGTCATAGATCCGAGTTTTAGTTCATAAAATTCTTTAGCCCTTTCTTCATAATACTGCTCGGACAGGAATTTCTTCTTGAAATACCTTTTAAAGGTACTCCAATTAACTTCTCTTTCTTTGATCCCTTTGACCCTTTTCAGGTCTTGCCACCATATGTCCGCCTTTCCCGAGAGATTGTAGATGGCCATTCGTGCCTTTAGCTGATTTGAGTAGTTATAGATCTGAAAATATTTTCTCATCCCGGATAACCAGGATTCTGCCTCTTCTCCAGTTTCAGCTTCTCCATTGAAAGTTGGGGGCTTTATCTTCTTAAACTCCCCGGAAATCTCTTCATAAGGCCTGTACTTTTTCCTTCGGTTGTGCATCTCAGCTTCACTGCTGTCACTGCTAGTGTGATAACTGGGTTGTCCCTTTCTTTCCTCAGATGAGGAATTGCTGTCAGATTTAGTTGGTTTTGTCCTTTTTGACCCTCTTGGATGATTAACTTCTTCTGAGTCAGCTGGTTTGTTCCTTCCGTCAGTCTGAAATTTTTCCATCAATAGCTGATTTAGCTGTTCCTGAGTCTTTAGAATTCTTTCATTATCCCTCTTAATTGTTTCCATTTCTGTCTTTAATCCTCTTATGGTCTGCATCAGCTCAATGGTGTGAGCAGTTTCTTCTTCTGTCTCAAGTTCTTTTGACATCTGTCTTGTCACAGCATTGGGAGATTCCTCCTCAGCATATTCTCCCAGTTTTTCCATACCTGTCTGTAAAATTCAGAAAAGAAAATTTTTCTGTTCTGTTCATGAAACCGAAATATATGTTAGTAAAATAAAAATAAAAAATCTTCTTTTATGGTCACTGTTGCGGAAGTTTTGTGGAGTCACATCCAAGCCTAGTGTCTGAACCATGCTATGATACCACATATCATAACCCGAAATTTCTGAAAAATTTAAAAAATTTATTTGTAACAATAAATGTTAACTAGGTAGTATTTCTGATATTGTTTTAATTTAACTAACTAACATAATCTGTTTAAAGACTCTGTCTTCTTAAAAACTTTGATTTCGGTGATTGTAATTAATGACTGTTTTATTTTGAACCGCAAGGGAAGAGCTAGTCGTAGTTGATTGGCTTACTTAGCTTACGAGCTAACGCATATGTCGTTTTTTGTTTCTCAGGTGCGCCAGTGAAGTAAGGATCACTGTATGTTAAACTTGGTGAGCATCAATACTCCCTGTACTTTAAAACTTAATGATCGTCATGATATTTCTTATTCAGCTAGTATCGTCAGGTGTTACGAAGATTTACATTGTCTTAGTTATAATTATGTTTTTGTGATTATTATGCTATGTTACTGCTGTAACTAACAATGAAACAATTGTTATATCATAATTATTGGCTGTATAAAGTGTCTTTGCATCATGTGACCTGTTGTCAATTTAATACCGGTGACTACTGTTTTGTTCATGCATTGATAATGCGAGTTGAGAAGGTGACGCTTCTAGCGTTGTTTCAATATAATCCTATGCATCGAAGTCCAATGTCTACTTAGAGTTTAACTTATGTTACCTGACTGTGCCTTGATTTTAACTACCTTTACGATGTGAACCTGTAGATGAAACTCTATTTCAACATCTTAATAATAGAGGTTTATTATTCAAATTGTTACTGTTAACAATAGTATTGGTAGCAAATCCGATGATAGTATATAATGGCAATGTATACATTGTCATAAAGACTTGGTAACATTTCAAGTATTAAATAACGAGGCATTTTCATTTGAAGGTTGACTATCTTAGTACTTATATGAACATAGAAATGTAATATGCCCATGGCATTAATCTATGGCTTGGTTTTAATTTATATATATAATATAATGATTGTGCAATAATCATAATATTCCCATACATTGGCAAACTTTATATTCAATATAGTGTTATGGTTGTATTTATCATACTAAGCCATAGAGAAACTCTAGGGTTGAAGTTGACCACTACCTTGTGAAATGTGATATGCTAATGACATTAACCTATGCCCTGGTTTCATTGTAAATGTGCATTATCTTGATTTTGTCATAGTCCTATTGTTTTTCCCATACCATGGATAAGATTTATAACCAATAATATGTTAAGGTATTATCCACCATATTAAGTTATTGAAATATCCATATTTGATGTTGACTAACTCTTATTTATATCATTGTAGGGATTATACATCTCTTGTGCTTGGAATTATCAACGGTTCGGTTGTTAAGGCATGCACTATATGCCAAATGATTGTATTTCATATTATAATTCCATACGTTGGAGTTTGACTTGTATCCATGCAATGATTTTTTTTGCAATCGATGAATAATGATTTGGTTGGCAATGGAACTATATGGTCTCGACCCATATTACGTTGATTTATTTGGATGCTACGTGGTTAACTCTCCTCCACGCAGTTGGTGATATATAATATGTTATTGAAAACCCTACCAGGTTATTGTAGTTGCCTTCGGGCTCGGGTCCTAAGGATGGAACCCTCCATGTCTGAGTTTCGTAGTGAGGCACTGTAACAGGGTGCAACGTGTTGTGGTTCTGGTCTCGTGGTTTCATTCTGTAGTAGATTAAGTACTCGGTTCTGGTGATATCATCTGCTACTGTTTCTTCATTTAGTGGTCTCGTTGTTTCATCCTTTGTTAAGTCCCCGATATTTACAGTCCATCGCTTGTGCTGTGTGGATATGGGACATGGTTTTGCTATTGTTTTTAATGTTATGAGAGGATTGATGCACTGGGTTTTTGGATGTGCTTCTTGACTGGTTCAATACCAGCGTGAGGGTTTCGTCTGCAAGGGTTGTCTGTCGCGGCTGTCATTATAAAAGTTATGAGGGTGTGCTTTGCTCCTTCAACCGACGAGGGTGGTGGGGTTTCTGTGCCTGCTTCCACTGGTGGCTTCCAGATTATCCACGGCTACGTTGCTCAGGTAATGAATAACCGTATTTTCACGATTTCTGTTTTGCAAGCAGGTGTAGATTTCCCTATTATTTAAATTCTCGGCCTCAACAGTGTATTAACATTTCTCTGCATTGAATGTGCAGGTCACGCGGCTCTGAAGGTGTATAGGGTTCTATCTTCAACGCTCTCATCCGGGTAAGCCTGGTTATCCACGGCTGTCTCTTCCTTTGCTGGTTTAAGTGGTTAGGGTTGTGTCAAGGAGAAAACTCCTGTGTAGTGAGGTCGTTTGACGACTTGATGTTAATAGGTACAGTCATGTGTATGGAGTTGTTTTGTTTGAATTAAAAGGGGTTGAACCCTGTTTTGTTTATGGAGAGCCATTCACGGCCAAGACTTATGAGGCCAGGGTTTCGGTTATTGTACTTTGTATTGGCTGAGCATGGGGTTCTAACCTCGCTGTATGAGATTTAAGCTTAATATAACACTGGGCCTGTTATGGCCATGTTTCATTTTCGTGTTTTGTTAAAATATTACAATGTTTGAAAAGTATGGATAGATGTATTCTTCGGTACCTGTAATGGATGATAACTCTGTTTAATGAAACCCTATAATTGTTTTCTGCGTTTTACTTTGATTTGAAATGTTAAAAAAAAGATGGTGAAAGTTTATCGACTGTGACTGCAACAGTTAATAGCATAGGGTTATTCTGGCAAATTGGGGTTTTGTTTTGTGTTCACTGCATATGTATGGTATTGTTAACTCGGTAGCAACTGGGAATGAATTATAACAAATGTTTATTTTGATTCTTGTATAGTTATTATATGGAACTGTGGGTAGAATAATATATACATAGAAACTAAATATAAAGAACCGTAGGTTCTGTCTGCCATATAAGGCATTCTTTCATTGTTTTCAGTTTGTCGAAGGAATAATGTAAAGCTACAGCTGTGTAGGGTTTGTGGACTACTCCCAGGGAGACATTTATACTGAATAAATATTATTATTGTGTATAATTTAAAATGGTTTGTAACAACCAATGATGGTTACGTTCGTCGACAGTTTCTCTGTTGTATTAATACGTTTGTTTTATTTAAAACTACTCTATTAATTCTATTATAATAAGCATGGCTAATGTATTATAATACTAGGTTGCAGAAAATAATAATCTACAGTTTCTATGTGTTTGTGTTTGACTACTGTGTAGATAATTAAGATTATGTGGAAGCTGGTAACAATGAAATATTGTTACAGTCACCCCTTTAGTCAATCGATAGTTCTAACACATGTTCTGAGTATAAACAATATATTAGGATGAGTTTTGTTTATCTGTTAACTCGATATAAGAATGACCTGAAACTAAAGTTGACTGCAATATGCAATACATATATATATACAGACAGATTATTTTGATAGGAAATATCTCCAGGGAAAAACTAAGGTTTTTCTATATTTGTTCTTATGATTGTTAATAGCTATAAATCTGGAATATCTACTGTTTAACATTTCTGTCTATTATTTAACTAATAACAGGAATTTTAGAATATACATAAACATGGTATTTGTTAACTGTAACAGTAACAGCTAGGTTCTGTATAAGATAAATACTCCATTTAAATAAAAATAGGAATTTTCTACAACATCTGCATTCTGAAATTTATACTAAAAGAAAGTACAGTGACTGATTTACTGAAGTTGAAAACAGTCAAAACATAGCTGTGCTAGACTATCTCATATGAAACTAAATTAAACCAACAACAGGAAGAGTGACAGAACCTGTAACTATGGTAGACAATAACAGCAATGGGAGGCTGTTCCTCCCTACCAATTCCTGGAGAGTGCCCAGACAGCACTTCTCAGGACCCCCGAGCTTGCTCTGGTCTAACTGGATGGAATCTAAGTACGGCCAATAATTCCCTCAGCCAAAACAGCTATACTGGAACCAAGTTACTGCAACTTCCTGCTCAAAACACTTCCTTACTATTTTCCCACTTCCTCAATGGGACTCCTGAATAGCATTCACCTGAATGTATTCTCCCTCTAGAACAATTGCTGAACCCCCAGCTCAGTTCATTGAGTAGTATTTAAAATATTGCCTAGGTCTTAGTTGGGCTAACTGTCATTAATGAGCCACCTGCTCAGATTCCACTTTCTTGGGGAATCATGACCCCAAAATATAGGGAAGTTGCCACCTGCAACTCAGGAAGTGTTTGAGGATGCTGCCACTTGTCTTTTGTCCTTCCACCTAATTCCATCCACCAGTTAGACCAGTAACCTCTTTTAACAGCTCTCCCATGCTGTTGTCTCCATAATTTATTTATTAATAATAATTATTCAGAATTTACATTCCATTTCTGGAGACTCTGCTGAGTCATCCCTTCCTACTTAGCATTAAATTTAACATAATGTTCTCAGGAATATTAAAAATAATTACATTATTTTAATAAAATTGGGGTATGTGACACTCACCCTCTCCCATTCAACTGCAAAAATCCTCAATTCGACCCTTGGGGAAATGGCACTATTTCACCTCCCAATACAACTAAACTGAGTAAAAATGCTTCAAATGCTCAAGTACAGTACATTAAACTTGTATAATACATCTATGGCAGTATATTGATCACAAATATATCAGATAATCATCCATTCATTCGAAATCATCATCAATACATTGGCTCACAACAAGGTAGTGGGGAAATGACATTGTTCTTCCATTAAAAATGAGATTTATACATTTCTACTTGGAATTTCGACCTGAAACTTTTTGGAGATGAAGAACAGAGTATTTAATTGATATTAAAAAATAAATGGGGCATTAAAAGCTTCCCCAAAGAGTACAATATCTCACCAAAAATGCCATCCCTCAAGGATCAAGAATATGCCATCAAAACTGGAAATGGTTGAAGGAGTGAGCTGCAATAGAAGAAACCATGAGCTGCCATGTAGCTTACACCTGCAAATAAAGAATCCATTAAAGCTCCAAATGAAAGGTCTGAATGGCCTTTCCAATTACCAACTTGGATGGGAATCTTTCATCCTCGAAATTGGCTAAGGTAAGAAACTAGTCATCCACTAGCACTCCCTCTTCACAAATGCAATTGCAAATTATACAAATGATCAAAAGCTCCTTTCATTCTTTTTTATTCACATTTATAAACTTCTAATGTCCTCCATGGGTCGAATTCCTTCCAAGAGACTCATGCCAACTCAAGTTGGGAAGAGATTCCAAAGAACGCCACTTGTACAACAATTCCTAGTCTCCCACTTCCACCAAATCACATGTGGAAGCATCTTAGCTGCCCTAACACCCTTGAGAGCCCTCTTGGAGCCTATTTTTAGCCCTGACATGTCATATATGTCATATGTCATCCTTCAGGTCTGATTTGTGTCATAGGTGTCATAGCATCTTCATCATTGTTGTCATAGAGCTAGGGAATCTAGCCCAAGTGTCTCACTAGCTCCAAATTGCCTCTTCCTCTTCCATGGGAGTTACTCTTCCTCTATATTTCGACCTTGGATGAGTCATGCAATTAATAATACCTTTTGGAATCCCCCAAGTATGTTACCATTCACCTTGAATTCGAATTGGTGAGAGAATGATTCCAAGTGTAGTGGGGAAATCTAGCCATATGTGGGTCCCACTTCCTCCATGTGTCTTCATGATGAAATGTCACTTTGTTTTTCACTTGTATATATTTATTTATCTCCTTTATTAAATATTTATTCCATTCTAATGTTCAAACATCATTTATTATCCCCATTATTCCAAATACCAAAGCTTCCACCCCAAACCTAGGAAACTAGTAATTTTCCTCCTTAGCAATTATTTGACCTTTAGCATCAAGTTGACAAACTCTAATGAATAGGGCCAATGTGATTAGGCCATTGTGACCCAATACCAAATTTGGGACATGACAGTGTGTGAGCGGATTAAATAAAGTCAATGTAATTTGAAAATACGACAAATAAAAAGAGGAATGAGGGGCCTAAAGCAATGAAATGAGTGAAGTATGTACATCAATTCTTGGCTTGAGAAGAAGGGAAGAGGCATAAGGATAATCTATACTCTAAGTAGAGCATAATCTATACTCTAATTAGAGCCTCAATGAGTTGTGTTGTAGTGAGAGATTTAATGTTGAGTGCTTCTTTGAAAGTCGATAGGATCTCTGCACCTCTTTCTATTTGATTGAATAATGATCTAGTAAGATAAGAGGCCCCGAATGGAGTTGGACTTTTAGGGTATGTAACAACTTCCTTTGGATTTGAGAAATATCTAATGAAAAGGAAACACCTATGACCTTTATAAGAATGCATAATCAAGTAATGTGCGAGAATGTTTAAATAGTTGAGATAATTTACCATAGATCTCATAATAGTTTAAATGAAATAAAAGTGATGTTATATTCTGACTCAAGCTCCTTATTACATAACTTGCATGTATGATGATCATAATGTATGTCATGATTAGTGTCCATCCCTGACTACTAAAAACAAACCTTGAATTGCCTAAGACAAATGTGAAGCCTATGAGGGAGTTTCCTTCTAATATATCTTTGATTGATGATAGAATCATTCTTAATATGGACATAAGTACATTAATAAATGATGAATTTTAGGAGAAAGGATTGTCATGGTGAATCATAAGACAAAATCACTGAATTGGTACAAGAAATTGCAACACCAAAAGACATGTAATACCTTTTTTTTGACCCTTGGAATCGATTGGATCATAATATCTATAATTTGTAAATGTGGTTATAATGATGGGAGCCAAGCCATGTGAGCTTAAATAAATGATCATGTATATAAATGATTTAAATTTGCTTGTATGGATTCTTAGTGTAGAGCTCAAGGGAAAAACTTGACTAATGAATGGCTAGGCATGTAAATGTGCAAATCTAGATCTATGGACCATGTGGTAGGATTTCCATGGTGAACTCAAACTAGGTAAATATTCATGTTGGAATATATTATATAATAGTCCAAGCTGGCTATGAAGAGCATGAGAGGGGTTAATGATTCCACCAAAGGAGAAGAGGAAAGCGTGCCTAAGTGAAATTAATCATCTAATGCCAAGTGTCACCCTATGCTCTCATCTCTTTTCCATCATGTAACTTAAATGAAGCCATCCACCAACATTAACTTAGGAAAGTGATTGTTGAATGCATGTAGAACGTTGGTGAGGAAGTCTACCTCACGTAGTTATGGAGCATGAGATGAGTAAAATATTTATAAAAAATGTAAGAGCACTTCATTCTCTGACTTAATTAGAAATCATGCCATTCATTCCATTCATTCTCACCATTCTCATGTTCAAGATTTCCAACTCTCATGCTACGCTTTTCATTCCTACTAATTAAGTAGAAATATAAAGATAACCAAATCAACACTATGAAAGCGGAATTTGTAGGCCTTGGGGAATATATAGAGAGGTTGTAGATGATCATAGAGGATGGAAAATTAGGAAGCCTTCAACCACTAGTTATTGGTACTTATCAATTGTTTGAGAGTCAAGTTTACTTCTTCCATGTTATCCCCAAATCATTTAGCAAATTGGACTCTTTTTGCCTACAATAAAGAGCATTGGAAGGGAAGAATATATTTGAAGGACTATTGAAAATAAGAAAGTAATATCTTGCTTGTGTTGTATGGGGTAATGGAAGAGAGTTCCATGGCTATTTGATAATAGATTAGATGTTTGGAGTGCTATGTAATTAGAAGATTGGTTGAGCCATGAGAGGAATCGACTGGGTTAAGTGATTTTTGAGCTTTTAGCTTGGATTTATTTTCCCTTAGGATTGGAATTTGCAGTAGATGCTTATGGTTGGGTGGAATATTGCTCGTATGTAGTGATTTTCTTGGACCCTTCTTGGCTAAAATATAAGCGATCCACCTCTGTCTATGAACATGAAATTGAATGCTATTTACTACTATGGAAATATATGTACTTTGCATGTTGTGTGTTTTTATGTTTAATTATAAATATGGACACTTGGTTCCATGAAATATATTAATCCTTGCTTGTTTAATTATACTACATTTTACTACTACACCCTCTCCATGCATTTAAACCATTTATGCACCTTTTATGGTAGGACTCCTCTTATCTCTTATGGTGAAATGGTCTTTCATGGCTCAGATGTTTAACCTGCTAGAGGCTAGTTGTCCCATGGATGGGATTACATTGGAGGGGATGCCACATATTTGTATCAAAGATCAATGTACAACATTGGGTTGTTATGGGCAAGGAATAGTGGGCACGGAATCCAGGTTATAAGGTGAAATTTACATTTGCATACCTATTATTATTTGACAAAAGGCCTCAACAAGGATTGTGGAAAAATGTCATAAGCATCCGAGATGAAGAGTTGGTGGATTTAATTCACATGTAAGGGGAAAACGTTTGGTAATTATGATCTTTAAGTTTTTAATCTTAGGGAGTACTTATTCATGTAGATGTTCAACATGATCAAATTTGAATCCCATGGAATGCAAGCTCCAATTATTTATATATAATAGGCATTGTTTGAAATACAATAAACATGAGCAATTATGATGAGTGCATGGCTATAACTAACTAGAAGAGAGAGGCTTAAGCATGCTTGAGAAAAAATGGGCACAAATGATTATCCATGTGAATGGCTGGAAAATATGTACAATGGAGCTACCAATGCCACTGTTGTGTGGTGCCTCCATCACATGGTGTATTTTATGTTCAACAAAGGAGTATGCATGCATTTCATAGCTTGTAAATCAACATAAATATTCCAATTTCATATATACCAAAAATAATCTTGGCCTTGCCTCTTCCCTGAACAACAACACAATCAAGTTTCACAAAAGAGTAATAAAATAGTGCTCTGTCTAGCATTGCAATTCAAAAATAAAATCCCACAGGGAAAATTTGTTGTTTTCACTTTCAAAGAGACAAAGTATATGAAGCAATACCCTAATCAGAGAGGTTCCCTGTGTTGCACGAAATTGCAAGTAGTCAGTGCTCCCCGGTGTATCATGACAAGGGACTAATCGCCTCTCATGAATCCTTGAAATCTGGCGGTGGTGAGTTTACCAATCACCTCCATGTTTTGGTGTAATGGTAGCCGTACTACCAACAATTAGTATCAGAGCTAGAGGTCACGAGTTCGATACACACTTGGCTTGCACTGAGGGGGAGATTGTTGCACGAAATTGCAAGTAGTCAGTGCTCCCCAATGTATCGTGACAAGGGACTAGTCGCCTCTCGTGGATCCTTGAAATCTAGAGGTGGTGAGTTTACCAATCACCTGCAGGTTTTGGTGTAATGATAGCCGTACTACCAACACCCTGGTCGCCACAATGACGAGGATGACAAAGGTTGAAATGGGAACCTTCTAGGAAGAGGCAATTATTGATAGTAACATGATATGAGGATGGGGAACAATGAACGACTAGGGGCACATCCATGGTTGGAAAAGGTAGAACGAGGAAAATTCTAGGAGGAGGTAGTTGTTGATAGCATCATGATGTGGGGATGGAGAACAATGGATGACTAGGGTTGCATACATGGTTGTCTCATGTAGATCGACGGGTTGGTGGAAAAATAGACACACCCATGGACTTAATCTCCAAATTAAAAATACCTTATGACATAATGATAAGTATTTTGGGGTTTGTTTATCCTACTCACTATATATTGTGTGGAATTCTATGTGCTTACAAAGAGGGATGCTGTTGATTTATAAGAATATTAAATCAAATTGTCTTTAGTTTGTTGTTGTCTATGCAATGTCACACGATATTTATATAGTGGTGTATTCTTATGTTTATGTTAAGATTTTGTTCCACATTAACACTCATATTTTTTTTTATCATGTAGGTTTTTTGGGGGACATATTACTTATATTGAAAATTTTAGATATAGGTTTTTCTTTTAACCCATTGATCTTGATACATGAAAGTAATCTACATAGTCATTAATATTATCACTAGTTTTCATTCTATTAAAGGTATTACAACATTAACTATACGATCTTAGATCCATCTTAACTTCCAATCTCTCTCAAGCACGGAGAGGAATCAAATCTCTCAAATTGTGATACCATAGTATCTTGGATTGTGTTGGAGATGTGTTGTATTCTTTTCATGTGGACTAGTGGGAGGGGGGCACAATGATAGCCCCAAAAAATTTCATGTATTGTGTTGTCTATTTTTGTGCTTTTTAAGGCATTGTAATCAAATTATGATTAAGAAATTAAAGTTGTAATTTAGTTCTAACCCAGTAGGGTTTTGGACTTTCCAAATTACTTAAATATTGTATTATTCATATTAATAGAATAGAAGTGACTCTTGAGTTATGCTTCATTTGCATAGAATCAAAACATAGAAATAAACTCCGAGAGTCTAAACCATTAAATTTCAGCTTCACTGCAGAGGAAAGTTTAAAGCTGTAGATTTCCTTTCCTTATAATGTCTGGTTACAACACCTCAGACGAGGTGGTTTACGATGAAATCTTTACCCAAAAAGCAATTAGATGGCCGAGAAAGGTATTCTTTACACAATCCGATTCTCAAGATCTTTACATGGTTTTCTATGTTCCACGTGGCATGATGCCGTTTTCGAGTCAGCGTGACATCTGGAGCCGACCCCACGCTGAGCACCGTGTTCTAACTTCACCATCGAGTGCACGAACAAGTTTCGTCCAGGATTGGAGGCGGGTAGGCTACCGGCTTCATCCGGTTTCTGAGAGTCTCAAGTTGCTTTGGAATCTGCTAAGTGACCTCTACCAGATCAGCAGCCTTGGAAGAGTGCCAGTGCCATTCCCAGGTCTACCGGCTGCACTGCTTTGACAAGTAACCTCTTCAATGAGAAAGTTAATATTAAGATAAATGATTATAAATATTGGAAATTTATTGTGTAAGGAAGTAGTTTAAATTTTAAATGATTTTGAAAATACAGTTTCAAACATTGAAAAATTGAAAGTTGACTAATGATTACAAAGCTAAATTCTAATGAAAACAAAATAGGTTGGATTATGAAAACAACCTAATGAATATATGCTAAAAAAAAGTAAGGATTAATAAGATTTTTTAGTGGAGATAGTTGTAAATAGGAGTAGTTTATTTATTCTATTTTTTGGATTTTAGTGTGGGTTTGGTGGGTTTTTGTAGGAATCAAGTAATTTTTTTTTTGTAAAATCCAAATCTTGCGTTTTTGAATTTATAATACCCTATGCACCCAAATTATGCAATTTCCATAGCTAATATATGTGATTTTAAGATTTTCTAAAAATTTCCAATAACAAAATAAGATGGAAATTATGCTTGGAAAATGTTGAAAACGTAGAATATTTAGACTACACCATTGTAAATATAGTTCCAACAACTATAAGACTAATGAAAAGATCTCATGATTTTGAAGGCTCACTTTGACCAATATCCTACCACTTGAGTTCATAAAGGGGGTTTTTAAATTGTCAAAAATTAGTGATATATATTGCAGGTATTAGGGGGGGGATTAGCTACTGAGTGGGGTAAGGTGTTTTTAAGGTATTGGGATATAAAAAGTGGTAGGGGATTGGTTATAAGTATTGAGAGGGGGGTTCAACAAAAAGAGATTGGGTCAATATTTAGTGAAATTAAGAGTATTCTTTAATATCTCATGATCACACATGCTATGTGAGAGGTTTACTGAGTGAAGTACCCGTGGATAAGGAGACCACCTTGATTACAAAATGTGGGATACAAAATCTAAATATTCAAGTAGTTATTGTGGACCATCTTTTATGGAAATAAGCATATATTAAGAAAAAAGAAAGGAAAACAAGGTTTAGTTTAAATTTGTTTAGTAATTATTACTTATGGTTATTTGTACCAATATTTTTTTAGTTGTAACTCAAAATGCTTTTACTTTATATTAATTTATTTTCATCTTATAATTTTTTAGAAAAAATTTCAATGTTTTTAAAAATAATTTATTAAATTAATTTTTTTGAAAATTAAAAATAAACTTCGAAACTTTGAAGATCCATAGTTTTTTTTTCAAGCAAGGTTCTATAGTACATATATGAGTGAGATGCGAATTTATTTTTAAAACATAAAAAATAAAACTAAAAACATTTAATGTGAAATTTTCAAAAAAGTGACATATGACAACTTTCACATGTTATTATTGACTTTTGTTTACTAAAAAACAAAAAAATGTCGTTATCATTTTTCGGAGTCGTCTAATCTCTAGATGATTTACACTTTTTCCAGCAGTTTTCGCTGGAATCCAACGACGTCGAAATTGTTGAAATTGCAATTTTAGTTTCTAGAGTTGTAATTTTGATTGTAGGGATGGATTCGACACCCTCGATTACCCATAGGACACCTCGATTATGCAATTCCAACAACTCCAAACTGTGATTTCAACAATTTGAGTTAGATTTTGGCCAGAATTATTGTCGGATTCTAGGTGCAAATTGTCTAGAGTTTAGCTCAGTTCTCATTTTTCATGTGATGTTTTAATTTTGATGTGACTAACTCTATATTTTTAAGCAGGCATATTGTAATCTATTAATGGTCAACTTGGTTTGACTTGTTATTAGTGCGCAAAATTTTAAGTGTTACCAAAGTTGAACTTTAAAATTTTAAAAATAATATATTTTAATTATAAAAAAACTATTTATTTGCTATCTTATTGGTTAAACATATGACATGACCGTGATTTGACAAATTTTCATCTTATTCTTGCCGCCATCGGAATAAAAAACTAAATAATAAAAAAATTGTGTGTCAGTGGCATGATGTCGATGGCGCGTATGATAAAAGACAACCAAAATGCCCCGATTTCCGATGATTTTGGGATAAAAACCGGTTAAATTTCTTGCTTGAAATTGTTATTTTCGTAATTTTGTAATTTCTGCAATCAAGATTGACTTTTCTAGACTAATTGCCCAATTTTAAAACTACCCAGATCGTCGAAATTACGATCTGAGCACTTCAAATGGCGATTTTGGCAAGAATTGCTCTACTGGATTCCGGTGAGTCGGGGGCATTTTGATTAGCCCTTATACAGCTCTTGCAGATTATGGTGGTATTTAACCTCAATTACGATCACTATGTATAAATGACATGTAACTCCTCTTATTAGAAGAGGACACATGTCTTCTCACTGGTGACTACACGCTCAGATTTACCTCGTCTTGTGGTATCCTGACACATAAATGTTGGAATTTGGTTCACATTATCTAAAAGATATCGATCCAAGTTCAAATTCATTAAATACTTGTCCTTCTTAGTAGAGTTGGAGCTTAACTGGGAGATGGATCTTCTCTCATGTTTTCCCTCACATTTTACCATAATTTTGAATATAAGTCGATTGCTTCTTTTCTAGCCTGTCAACATAAGATTAGTTAGCTATGGCACTAGTGATGCATTTTTAGAAAATGGGTTTAAATAGAAGTCGCTTTATCCTTGAGCTTCACCTTGTTGAAAACAGTCTCATGCCACTTTGAATTAGAGCTTATTTTGTGTGTTTCGAACATGCAGCCCATTGTTGAATTTTGGAGCGTGGAAATCGAGCACCTATCTCATGTAACATGTTTGAATAATGAAATGTTCTTGTAAATAAAAGGCTTTAAGGAATGTAAAAAATCATATTTTATTGGGAACTTTTAGTTAGTAAATTAACAAACTCATAACATCCATTTAGAGAAATAGGATTGACCAAAAAGATGGATGTCCAATAAAATAATAGTTTGACATCCATTTAGAGAAATAGGATTGACCAAAAAGATGGATGTCCAATACAATAATAGTTTGAGGCTTTGAGAGATTACATAGATTTCATGTCCGTTAATGAGGGTCTTTGTATGCAAATTGGAAAAGCCAATTTATAGTATATGCCTAGTGCATTATAATGATTTTATGGAATTAAAATTCATGTTTTTTGGAGCAGGCAAGAACAAAGCAACTAACATAGAGAAAATTAATATCCTCTTAGAAGTACTAAGCTCATATTGTTATGAATAAATTTTTAAGTCTCTACTGTCTTAAAGGGCCTAGCTTTCAAATCCTATAGAGTACGAATTTGTTAATGACATTTGTAATCCATCTACTACCAAGTTGGCATCAATGTTCATGTTAATGCTTCTATAATAGCTCTTAACACGGTGAAATCATGGGAACACTTGCTCCATTTTTGTCAGGTTACCTTCTTGGCTTTTTGCTTAGAACATAGCAACTGTTAATGAATAAAAAATGGGAGCATGCCATGGGGGGTTCATAACAGAATAACACAACATTAATCAAAATACAACAACTGTATTCAATATATGGCAAGATAAAACTTCTCTATCTAGCATGTTATTAATCCCTGTTACATATGCAATGAAAGCTATGATGACAATAGGATATTCATTTGTGTTTTATGAACATATGGTTTATTGATCCACATCGCAGTTTGAATTATTGTCGAATGCTAAATTCGACACATCTTTGACAAGTCATCAACGTCGACACAACTTCGACAAGTTCTGACTTCGACAAGTTCTAACTTCGACATGGATTCTACAACTCCGCGAATTCAACAAGTTTCGTGACCTCATAGTTTCGCGACATCGACATGCAGCATCGATCTGCGACTTGCGACTCTCAAGCTTCGACAGACTGTCTCTCTGTCTTCCATTCGACCGTAACGGTTAAACTGTCGAACCGTTCTAACTTCTCTTGTAACTGAACGTAATGGGAAATCACCCAAGCGTCTCAGCACTTTATATATAAGCATGTAAACTATTGTAATATACAACTTAGAATCAATTGATGATCTCATATCTAATAATAGAAGATCAGTTCGCATTCCTGCATATTGTCTATGTATATTTGTGTTATGTCTTTGTAGTGTATTCCTACTTTGCGCATTCTATTTCTTAAGCTTCCACCATAATTGAGCCGACTCATACAGTTGAACTATTGTCCCCCTCGTGATTCCTGGCCATGTGCGGACCATTGGTATCAGAGCACTCAACTTTGTTCATGCTTAAGTTTGCGTAGACACTTCAAGCGAAGTTACCGACTTATGACTGTTCAAACACGCTCGCAATATCAGCAATCCAAGCATATGCTACCTCCAGAAATGGCAGAAGAAACAGACAATAGAAATGCAGTCGAAGAGACAACACAACTTATTGAGCAAGCAGTGACTCAACAATAGACTGAAATGTTCGCCCAATTCAATGAAATTATCACGGGATTTGCTTCGACATCCGGAGGATTTTCGACGAGAACTCACTCCGACAAAATCATCCCCTTCAAAGTGCAAATGAATTTGGACATACCGAATCTTGAAGGAAAGATTGACGCAGAATCCGTCAATAATTGGGTGCAACAATTGGAATCCTACTACTTTGTGAATCAAATCTCAAAAGCTGACAAGATCACCATTTCAACCTTAAATATGTCAACATCTGTGCACTAATGGTGGGAGAATCTCTCGACAAAGATGGAGAAAAGCGGAGACCCCATCGACACATGGGATAAATTCGTTGAACACATCTGAAAGGAATTTTACCCACCCAAGTACCTTGAGTAGCAGTATAAGAAGTGGCAGCAACTAAGGCAATGGAAAGACCAATCAGTACATAGTTACACCGATGATTTCTATCGAATCATGGCTAGAGTTGGCATCCAAGAAGAAGAGAAATTGCTTGTTCTGAAATACATCAGCATATTTTCCCAGTATATTCATCAAGAGATGGAATTTATGACTATCAATATGCTTGCGGATGCATTCCACTATGCCAACAAACTCGAAACCAAGCAGAAAGGGAAAGCACGCTTTGCGACAAAGCCAGAACAGGATGGCCACCTTACAAGAAGACATCAACCGACTTCGACAAGTCGAAATCTTCTCATCCGACCTCGCCAAAGCTTGATCATGGAAAAAATCCTTTTTAGAAAAGGGAGCCTAGAAAACAACCACCCAACGGAAAATGGTGCGATTACCACCACTCATATTGGCATGATACGTCTGAATGCAAAGCTCGGAAGACATTTTTGGAAAAAGTGTTGACATCCGACGCATTCGACAAGACGGTGGAAGAATCTAATCTAGATGCAACGACCCTTTTGACATCGACATCGACCACTCCAACAGCCTCGACTATTGTCGACGAGGAGAATGAGAGCACCTATTCCATACACGGATATGGGTCCAGCACAACCCATTACATCTGATTGCAGATAACAGCAGCCAGAGGAACTTCATTTATGAAGATCTTGTAAATAAACTAGGTCTTGTTACCACTCTGCATCCTCATCCTTACAACATCGGTTGTATGAAGGATGGAAAGGAATTTCAGATCACCCGACAATGCAAACTTGACTACTTCATAAATCCTTTTGAAGATGAAGTACTCTGCGATGTAGCACCACTCTCCGTAGCCGATGTCCTGTTTGGGAAAACTTACCGATGGGATCGCCATGGAAGTTATCAGTCACGAATGGATAAGGTGATTGTCAGAATCCAGAATTGATGGTACAGGATTCCAGAGGGATGACCTACACCAATGGTTTCAATGATATCTGCTAAACAAACAAAGAAGCTCATCAATCATGCTCAGAATTTTGTGTTAATCATGATCAAATTGCAACATTCTAGAAAGACTGCATCCACGAGTCGACTCATCAACCAAAGCAGCTCCCGATAGAAGCAGTTGATCGACAACGTTCTCGATGAGTATCGGATTTTATTCCAAGAGCCGGACGGAGTACGTCGACATTTCTAGGTAAAACGCTCCATTGAAATTGCTCCTGGTTCTTCTTTGCCTAATGCATCTGTTTACAGAAGATCTATTCTTGAAAATGAAGAGATTCGCAGACAAATCCAAGATTTCATCAACAAAGGTAATATCCGACCCAACTCCTCTCCTTTTGGAAGTCCATTCGTCCTCGTTCAAAATAAATACGGGACTTGGTGCATGTGCATCGACTATAGGGAACTCAAAATAATTTCAGTAAAGAATCGCTACCCTCTGCCGCATATAGACGAGCTCAACGACTTTCTGAAAGGTGATAAACTCTTTACTAAGCTCGACCTCAAGTCAGGATATCATCAGATTCCAATCGAGCCCTCAAATGTGTGGAAAAATTATTTCAAGACAAAGGAAGGATTGTTTGAATGGTTAGTCATGCCTTTCGGCTTAACCAATGCACCTGCGACCTTCATGCGATACATGGATAACATTCTTCGACCTTTCATCGGCAAATGGGTCATTGTCTATCTCGACAACATACTGATTTTTAGTTGATCATGGGAAGAACATGTCAGACAACTTAGACAAGTCCTCGACACTATCCAACAACATCGACTTTACTTGAACATGGACAAATGCACCTTTGCGATGAACAACATCAAATATTTGGGGTTTGTAATTGACTCCGCTGGCATTCATGTTGATCTAGACAAAGTACAAATTATCAAATATTGTCCCATTCCTCATAGCATTTAAGAACTAAGAAGTTTTCTTGGTTTGGTGAATTTCTATCGACGATTCATACTCGGCTTCAATCACATAGCCTGGCCCTTGAATCAATTGACGAAACAAAGTGGTAAAACTGTCTTCAAATGGACATCGACACAACAAGAATCTTTTGAACAACTCGGCACAAGCTATGCAATGCACCAGTACTTGTGTTACCTGATTTGCATCAGCCCTTTGAGATTGAGATGGACGCATAGGACTATACCTTGGTCATAGTGATCACTCAGACTGGTCACCCAGTCACTTTTCATTCCAAAACTTTTAACGACATAGTTAGAATATATTCGACGTACGAAAAACAACTGTACACCATTGTGCAAGATCTCAAGCAATGCAGGCATTACATCCTTGGCAAGGAAATGGTCATCCTCACTGACCACATTCCCCTACAGTTCACTCTGACCCAATCAAAATTACAAACAACTCGACAGCTCAAGTGGATTAATTACCCGCAACAATTCTAGTTGGTAATTAAGTATTGGACAGGTAAAGCTAACGCCGCCGCCGATTGTCTAAGCAAACCTCCCATTACTCTCCCTTTTATAGTGATGAGTATGCAGGGATATGACACCACTACTTGGCCTCATTTGTATTAAGAAGACGCCAAATTTTCACCAGTATACTGACAGCTTCAAACTGACAAGTCATCGGCCACCGACTATTTCCTCAAACACACCTTGCTATACAAGCTTGGACAGCTTTGTGTACTGACCGGTGAGCATCGACAGAAGCTCATTTGGGATGCACAATACAACAAGAATGCAAGATACTTTGGGGTAGCAAAGACACTTGCTATTCTGTAGAAGTATTTCTTTTGGCCTACACTTAAACCGACGTCAACAAGTACATTCGATCATGCGTGGTTTGTTCCATTGCTAAACCGCCTAATGGACGACAAGGATTGTACACACCTCTGCCAATTCCTAATCGGCCATGGGAATTTATTTATATGGACTACTTGAAGGGATATCCTAATAACAAACATCAACATGACGCGATATTAGTAGTAGTCAACATATTTCCAAGATGTCCATTCTCATACCATGCAAGAAGACCACAACAATGCACCAGACTGCTCAGCTCTTCTTCACACATGTTTGGAAACACTTTGGTTTACCCACAACCATTACTTCCGACCATGATGCTAGATTCATCAACATATTTTGGAAGAATCTATGGAAAAAGATGGACACACAACTCTCATTGTCGACAGCTTTCCATCCTCGGACCAATGGATAACCGGAAGTTGTGAATCACTTGGTAGTACAATTGCTTCACAGGTACAACCACAAGCATTGACGAACATGGGATGAAAGTCTTCCATACATACAACACAGCTACAATCGTTCTCAGCACAGCTCTACGAGCAAGAGTCCATTAGAGATATGTTATGGATTTCAACCCTCAGTGCCTATCGACTTGATGAGCTCCTCAAGATAGCCAAACTCTGACACCAACTATAGCCAACGAGAAGTTGATAAAGCCTCGAAGTTTCGAGATCAAATATGTGACATCCAGAAGAAAGCACATTAAATGTTACAACGATCAAACGAGGAAGATAAGGCCCTACACGACAAACATCGTATTCCTCATTCATTCCAAATTGGGGATCAGGTCTGGTTACATCTCAAGAAGGAACGCTTCACTGGTCCATTCAAGAAGCTCAAACCTTTGTGATATGGTCCTTACAATATTCTTCAACAGATTGGAGAAAATTATTTCCAGCTTGACATTCCTGCATGCCTGGGTCTACATCTAGTATTCATTGTGGATCTACTTCGACCATATCACGCACCACTATTGGAATAGAACAACTTGCAAAAAAAGAACCCGACGACATCAATCCATATGTTCAGGAGCCTCTTCCTTGCGACACCATTGTAGGATGACGCGTATGCCATACAAGGACCAACACAATTCCCTTGTTTCAGGTTGCTAAAGCCGGACAGATCCCAACACAAGGAAAGTGGTACTCTGCTATTGAACTGGACGAAAAGTTTCCTCACCTTCACGAGCAAACAATGGGGACCATTGTTTCTTAAGGAAGGAGGTCTTATCCACATCGTAGTTGGAATTCTTGTTGAATGCTAACTTCGACACATCTTTGACAAGTCATCGACGTGGACACAACTTTGACATGGCTTTGAAAACTCCGCGACTTCGACAAGTTCTGCGACCTCACAGTTTCGTGACATCGACATGCAACGTCGATCTGCGACTTGCGACTTTCAAGCTTCGACAGACTGTCTCTCTATATTCCACTCAACTGTAACGGTTGAACCATTGAACCGTTCTAACTTCTCTTGTAACTGAACATAACGGGAAAGCACCCAAGCATCTCAGCACTCTCTATATAAGCATGTAAACTATTGTAATATACAACTTAGAATCAATCGATGATCTCATACCAGGAATGCGAACATTTTGTCTGTGTATATTTGTGTTCTATCTATGTAGTGTATTCCTGCTTTGTGCATTATGTTTCTTAAGCTTCCTCCATAACAGAGCCGACTCATTCAGTCGAACTGTTGTTGGCGGATATTTCTACCCTATAGTCAGGAAACTAAACTATCAACTTGGTTGGGGTGACAGGTAAGTGCATTAATGCTATTACAGAGGCGTTTTACAAAAGAAATAGATTGCAGATTTGGGGAACACACCTTTTAACCGAAGTCTGATCCTAGCCTTGACTCGATCCCGTGTCCAGCTTCCAAATCTACTTTTCCTTCAGCAAACCTGCAACAACAATACCTTCCTCAAACATTTTGGGCAATATATAAAGCATGAAATAAACAAACACTATGTTTAATATTCAGCATTGACCAAAATAAATCCAATTTAAAATGCCATCTCATAACACATTCAGATTGGAACAAGGAAACACTTCAACCTTTATTTGTCAAAATTGGAATGCAGTACAAATATACCTGATAATGAAGCAGGCTCCTGCAACTAGATTCTGGGTTCTGGCTTTCTTCTGGCTTGGGTATCTTCTACAACAACTTCTCCAATGCAAGCTTCTTCAAAGTTTTTCCATTAATCAATCTCACTAACTCCAATTTCTAACCCTTCTCCTTTAACCTTCTTGGTATTTATAGGTTCAAAGAAGCAGTTCAGGTCGAGATGTAGTTATGGAGGAAGTTGGGGGAGTTAAGGAACTGCCATCAACTAATCCTCCTCGATGAATTAATATATTTTTTAATCATCTTTTAAGATATACGTGACTATTACTCAGTGGAGTAGCATATAGGGCGCTACCCTATTGTTTAACAACTAGCGCTCATTCAGTTTTAAATGTCGAGCGCTACTTTGCTAAGAAGGAGTAGCGTATATATTGATATGGGCGCTACTATTATACACTGGAGTCGCGTATGGACGCTAGTCTATTTAAGTGGAGTAGCGCTCATACCTTAAAATGATATTTTGTATATTTTCCAGTATTTTCAGGAAATAGGATGAGTTATCATATGGTCCAAGGTCAACATGCTCCTCCATCCAAATTTTCCTTTTGTGTGATCAGCAGCTCAGGGTGATCACGGACGGAGAGGTGCAATTTTGACCTATAACAACTGTTATCCCCCTTGTGCTTCCTAGCACGTGTGGACCATTTATCACTATAAGTGTAGATTACATATTCAAGTTATGGGAATTTCTATTCGCAACTGATGGTTATATGATAGAAAAGTCTACTTGATCTAGATGCATGCCATGTATTATTGGGCATGACATATTGTTCTAATTAATCCTTTTGTTTTAATTAAAAAATAAAATCATGTAGGGTTGGAAATATACAAGGCAATCAATATTCAGTAGCTACTTTTCTTTTTAACCCTAGACTCAACGCTATTCATATTGTAGTGTCTTCTCTACTTTAAATGTTGGAAGAAGTTGTCATTGATGTCAAATGGGTGAAGAGATCCATGTAATTGATGTCAAAGTGACTATGATGATATGGTTGTAATAGAGAAAGATTGTTTGGTTAATGTTTGATGTAGCCTTGAAGACCCTAAGGTATCCCTTGAAGAAGAATCATTGGCATAAATGTATATAACTCAAAATATTTCCCCTTATGGCGTAGCAGTTACGCATGGCCCTCACGGGAAGACACTTTGATTTGTACAAAAGTGGTGCAAAGCCCCTAGAGAAGCTCTTAATGACCATGATGATGTGGAGTATAAAGAAGTCCCTAAGGTGTTCTGAAGAAATGTGAAGAATGTTCTAAAGAAATGATGTTGGGTCACATGACCATGATTGTGGGTCACATGACCAAGATGGTGGGTCACCTAATCATGATTATGAGAAGTGTAAGGAAGTCCCTAAAGTTTCCTTGAAGCAATGTTGGAAGAAATGTGAAGAAATCCCTAAAATAGTGGTGTTGGGTCCACATGACCATGTGTTTGGGGTTACATAACCCATGGTGGAGAAGGCCCTAAAGAGTCCCCAAAGTTGGTCCAAATCAAGTTGCTGTGAATATTGAAGTATCCCATAAATAATGATGTTTGGTCCACATGACCCCGAAAGTTGTGGTACTTTGGCCCATTGGACCACATGAAGTGGCAAGTATCCCCATAAGAAATACTGATGTGTCCACCTAGTATGATGATGTGGAAAAGTCCTAAATCCCCTTTGAGAAAGTATGGTGCGATCTTGAATTTTTGGTGAAGTGTCACGATGGATCCTTGAAGTGGGGTATTAACCCTTGAGACCCTCCTAAAAATTGGAAATCATTTTTTTTTAAGGAAGAGTAAAATGTTTTTGCAAAAATGAGTTGGATCCCCCCTTGAGTATAAATAAGATATGGAAATTTTCATTTTAATTCATAAAAAATTTAAGAGCTCATATACAAGAATAGAGGACCGAATTTCAAGGTTAGATGAAGTGAAGAAGGCCAAAATTCTAGTGGAGGATGAAATCTTGTGATGATTTCTATTTGAGTTTTTTGTTGTAAAATCTGTTTCAGGTCATCGTGGAATTTTCTCTATATGTTCTATTATAGGATGGTTAATAAAATTTAATTCAGATGAGATGAATTAGAGATATTGATTAACCTATGGTAGAAGTTTCAGATGTTGATTCCCTATATTTAAGGAGATATGACCTCAGGAAGTTAGGGTTTCTGAATAATATTCAAACAGGTTAGTTTTGTATTTTCTTTATATCTTTTGATCCATAACGTTTCTGACTGTGTCCCTTGGAGAGGATATAGTAGAGATATTGAAGAATATATGGTTCAAGTTTCAGATCTTTTTTAGCTAAAATTTCGGAGATATGCTCTTGGGAAGTAAGGTATTCTGAATGACATAGAAATCATCTTTAAATAGGCCAGTTTGTAATTTTCACTATAATTTTTTATTCAAGATGTTTCAAAGAGTGCCCATTGGAGGATATGCATTAGATATCTTGAAGAATCTGTTGTAGAAGTTTCATATCCTGAGTCATTACAAGTTTAGATATATACTTGTTTCAAGTCAGGGTTTTTGACAATGACATAGGTAGTGAAAATTCAAGAGAAGAAGGTTGAAGAAATCTTGCATAACTTTCTTATACAGTATCAGAATCACAAAATTATTGGATCATTGAAAATATTGTTGTCAGGGATATGTGATGACATGGTCTAGGGATTCTTTTGCTTCCTTTTTTTGTCTTGAAAAAATGTATGGAGTTTGTACATGCTCTAGTGCTTCTCTTGGCATACTTTATGATGATCTTGGCATATATATTGGTGATTATCTGGGCATATTGTAAGATGATCTTGACATAGATATTTATGATTATCTAGGCATAGTGTATGATGGTATTGGCATAGATAATAGTGTCTATCTTGGTATATTCCATGGTTATGTTTTGGCATATGGCTCATCTCTTGGAGTGTTCAATGTTTTGAAAATGTCTATGATGTAAAAGTTGAGGCTGCAAATGAAATCGATGGATGATTGTTTATGTAAATTTGAGGCATGTACAGGTTGATATAGTGTGACAGATATTGAGACAGTGTGATAGTGATTGTGGCATTGTATCAGAGACAATGCTTGTGGCGGGGACAATGATACATGTACAAAGATAGAGATACAAGTACAAGTTGACAGAGACATAGATACATGTTGCATAGATAGTGATTGGGGTATTGTGATAGAGATAGTGATTGTGACAAGTTGATAGAGGTAGTGATACAATGATACAGGTTGAAAAAGACAGTGATACATGTACAGGTTGGCTAAGGAAGTGGTACATGTACAAGTTGTCATAGACGAAGATACACTGATTGTTAGAGATTGATTATTCTATTCATATAAGGGTGGCAAGACGAGGCAAGTAAGGGAGATTGAAGTCTCCTTCAGGTTGGTTCCTGTGATCTTAGGGGGTTGGAGCCTCCTTCCAGTTAATGCTGGTAAATTTAGGGAGTTCGATCTTCCTTCAAGTTGGAGCTTGTAAATTAGGGGGTTGAAGTCTCCTTCCAGTCGGTGATGGTAAATCAAGGAGTCAGAGCTTCCTTTAGGTTGGTTCCTGTAAATCAGGGGTTTGGATCATCCTTCTAGTTAGTGCTAGAAAATAAGGGAGTTGGTGCTAGAAAATTAGGGATTTGGTGCCTCCTTCCAGTTGGCTATGGTAAATAAATTGAATGTAATATTCACTATAAGGAAAAGGCCTTATAGTGGAGGTTATAGAAGAAGCCCATTGAAAAAGAGGCCAAAAATCTGTTTATAGCGGAGGTGAGTGGCCGAAGATTTTAGCGGATATTTTTTAATCGGTGCGTTTACATAAAAGCACACCGGTGCATTTGATACTAAATCGCACTGGTGCGTATACATATTATACCGCACCGCAACAGAGAAAAATATATGTCAAATAAGATTTAATTTAAAAAATAGTATTATTTAATCATCATTAATCAGTGTTTATATAGGACATTCACACCGGGACGTGATACTATAAACGTCCTGGTGCATTTAATACACATAAACGCCCCATTTTTTCAATTTATATTTGTAATAATAAATCTAATACTGGTGCGCACGTTAACCTTAAACACACCAGTGTGCATTTAGTGAGAAAATGCACTGCATTCTACTACAAATAATTTCTTTCCAAAATTCGTTTAAATTGCATTTACAAACCATGCTTGATGGTGTGTCGGTGTAATATATGCACTGGTGCGGGTACATAGTATACAACACTGCAACAGAGAAAAATATAAGTCAAGAAAAATTTAATTTAAAAAATTGTATTATTTTAATCACAATTAATCGATGTGTTTATGTAGAGCACTCGCACCGAGATGTGATACTATAAACATCTCGGTGCGTTTCACACATATAAATGCACCGTTTCTCAATTTATATTTTTAATAATAAATCTTATACTGTGCGCACATACAACTTAAACACACCGATGCTTGTCTAATACACACCGCACCGATGCTCCTTTAATGAATAAACACAACGCACCACACCGATGCCCATCTAATGAATCAAATTTCAATGCATGGTGTGCTCTGTATTATATGCACCAGTGCGTTGGTGTTTTCCAAATGCACCAGTTTCCATCGTTACAAAATAATAAATGAAAATACATTTTTTTTTAAAACCCTATTTTCCAGTGCATTAAATTGACCTCCAGCTCCGGTGCGCTTTACCTTATAATGCATCGGAACAGGGTTTAATAAAAAAACCTCGAGGTAAAATTCATTTTTACCACCTCAGTGCATTTTCTCCCAATTGCACCGGTGTGAAACCTCACCCACTTAGATTCCCTGACATCCATGGTCCACGTGGACACATTCTTCACCTCTATTGGATGTTGCCGCTAGTTTAAATTTTTAAAAACGATGGTCAAAATTTCAAACTTTCCATACATCACCAGGATGCCTCCCCGAAGGGCCATTCAACAAGTAAGTTGTTTGCTACCTCATAATTTAATTTTTGAACAGATTAATTTTTTAAATTAAGCTTTAATTTTTTGTATTTAAAAAAAAAATTCAAAAAATTTTGTGCGGTGTGTTCGAGCCATTCAGCTTGCACCAGTACGCGGTGCACCCTGTAAATTATAACAGGACGAACCGTAACGGTGCGAGCCGAACGGATGGAACGCACCAGTTCCTGAA
The DNA here is from genome assembly GCA_027924585.1 of Larix kaempferi. Lineage (NCBI taxonomy): Eukaryota > Viridiplantae > Streptophyta > Pinopsida > Pinales > Pinaceae > Larix > Larix kaempferi. The sequence goes on along the minus strand of BSBM01000826.1, from coordinate 4,362,966 downwards.
AAAATATAATAAAAAAAATTCAATTTCTTAACTTTGCACTTGATGATTTAGAGCACCGGTTTTTCGATGTCGTCTAAATCATCAAACACACCGTGAAACATAAATAATAAAAAGCAACTAAATTTTTCGGTGCGTCAAGGGACATGTCACCACTCCATTACCGGTGCTTTGACGTGTCCATGGCGGACCAATGAGATACACACGGGAACATAACAAATGCACCAGTAAACATTGCATAATAAACGAAGAAATAAATTATACAGTGCGCCTATGGAATTTTAGAGCACTGTAGTTGGTGCACTTACGTTCAATTAGTGCATTGTTAATTAAATTGTAATGGTTTTTAATAAACGATGCGGTTGGTTGAAGTAAACGCACCATTTATGTTGCACTTACTTGCACTGAATGCACCGAAAGCAAATTATTAAACCTTTTACAAAATTCTATTTCCTTTGCACCCTTTCCACATCAGTACACCGATCATGGTGCTCTAATATGGAATGGACACACCAGGATTACATTTTCAAAAAATGTGTACGGTGCATTCTATGAATGGAACGCAACGATGCGCTAATATGATTTTAGTGCACCGTTAATTAAATTTTATTGATTGTACCGGTGCGTTGTATTTTTTACGCACCGTTTACATTAATTTTAAATAAAAAAATATTCAGTGTGGTAGGATCATTATAGCGCACTTTAAGTGGTGCAATTGTAACATTAAAGCACCGTGTACGATGCGCTTGTATTATTCTGGCACACTGATTGTAACAATTTATTTTTTTCATAAAAAATTATTATTGATGTTAGTAAATATTATTTTAATTGTATGAAATATGTGAAACATAGACATGGGCGACGACATGCTACTCAACAGGAGTGTGCTCATCTTGAGAAATATACCATGGTCAGACAGTGGGAGGATAGGGAGAGGGAGAGGGATTTGTACCCTCACCCCATTATTTCTCAAAATACAGATCTATCGAGGCTTGTTGACCTCCTAAAGTTTTATCAGGCGGCTACATCCCTTAAGGGAAACTCTGCATTATTATGTCAAGTCATCTGACGTTAGGATCATCAGAGTCAGGCATTTCTTGTTGGTGGCGGTCAGTGGTTCCAACCCACTGAGGAGGATATTTATTTCATCACTAGGCTATCTAGGAGAGGGGATGATTTATCCTAGTTCCCTGATGTCCCAGCTGGTGCTGCAGCAAAGATTCAACTAGCTTACTCTATGAGATATATCAGTGATGCGATCATCCATCAGGCTGATTTTTAGGTGAGTGGTGGGAAGCTTAGGATCTTTGATTTTGGTCGAGAGGAGGTTATATGCCTCTTTCTTTTTATTACAACACGGGCGCACTACATTATTGATGGGAAGTGCATTAGTTAGTCCTTATTGTATTATGTTGGCTCTTTAGTGCAAAGACCTAGATGCATTAGGTGGTTTGAGATTTTTTTGTGCCAGTTTTGTTATTCTTTGGATGGATGTCGTGCAGTTAGTGATGGGAGGTCCAACTTCCCTTTCGGTTCAGATATTTTTTGTTTATTTTTTGAGAGGATTCTGGCCACTAGGCCATCATTTGAGCGCCTACCTACTAGGTCGACGACTAAGGTGCGTATGCACATGTGGGGGGAGATGATGCCCAAGAGGGGGCAACCTGAGTTCCCAGCTAGTATCACCTTAGATGTGCTGGAGATGTTGTCTAGTGGGGAATAACATGCACTTGACATGGTTCCATATACATATGTAGGATTGGACTTGAGAGGGTGCCCAGAGGTCTTCTTCACACCGGATGAGCCACTTGATGAGAGAGGTAATATTAATGTTATGTTTAAATTATTGTATTGCATTTTATTCTCTTTATACTTAATGCAAAGGAAATATGTTATAAGTATGTTTATTTCTTAATGAAATTGTCTAAATATTATTTTGTAGATATTGGCATCTTTGATGCATAGGTCGGTCTGCATCCTCCCGCTCATGATGATAAGGATATGGAGGAGAAAGGTTAGGATGGCCCATAGTTGGATGGTAGACATCCTAGTCACCATCCACGTAGGCCCCGTGATAGGTATATTCAGGATGTGGAAGACAAGTTGGCAGATGTAGGTGTTTAGCCTATGCGACCACATGATATTCGTGATGACCCTGATCTTGTGGAGGTATGGAGGATTATTCCTCATCATATGAGGTTTTTGATGCAGCATATTGTTGGTGCACGCTTTCAGTTGGATTCCCATCAGCCTCCTCCACCCCCTCCTCCATCAGCTTTGACATCTACTACTCCACCTCCTCCTCCATCAACTTTGTCGACATCTCATCCACCTCCTCCTCCTCCACCTTCGACATCTCATCCACCTCCTCCTTCACCTCAATCATCATCTATTCCTCTACTCCTACTCAAACTTCCTTCCGATCCTACATCATCATCTGATCCTCTACTCCTGCTCGATCGACCTTTCGATCCTACTCATAGGACCAACCATCCTATAGTTCCAACTTCATACATTGTTTCTATTTTAGAGGCTCTCAAAGAGGTTGATGGAAATATCCCTCTTTCTCTCAGATCTCTTTTTCCTTTTGGTATTATAGGTACTAGTGCCTCTTCCTTTGCTGATAGAGGTGATGATACTGCCTCTAGCTCTATTGCTGGAGGTGATGATACATCTAGCTCAAGTCAGAGAGATACCGATGACACCTCTACCGACAGAGGTGGAGAAGATATGTCATAGTAGTTTTTGCACTAGAGATATTTTATATTTGACATATTGTATCATGACTTTGATGTTATATATGTTCATATCTATATATATTTTTCATTTATCATGTTTATGTTGATGTTTATTTATTTATGTGGTGAAAATGATGATCATGGAGCGTTAATTAATTATGTTTACGTGTATTATTAGTTATGTGAGGTGTTAGATGATGTTTAAATATGTTAGTTGTATATGTTACATGAATATGTGATGTAATTAATGTTTATGATGGTACGTGTGAAATTCTATGTCACAGTAGATCTAAAGAGCTAAGGATACCTCACAAAGAAAGAATGAGCATTAAATTTTAAGAAGAGTGAAAACTGCAGTAAACAAGAGCAGAAGAATAATAATGCAGCAGAACTTAGATAGGAGAGAAATAATGTCACATGTTCCAATAATAAGTATAATAAAAAATGATGTTACAATGGATATAATTCGAATCATGCAGAAGAATTCGAACCTCGGTTGGTCTAGCATAGGGATTATCACCACTGGAGTGCTCCAGAAGACTCAAAGTCAACTAAACTAAATCTAAACTCAACTAACTGAAGTCACAATCAGTTAAATGACTAAGGAGTGAGAAATAGTGAGTCTGTCATGCATGCTAGGCAGAAAAGGGCGCATGAGGCCACAATCAGTGGCATTTGGAGCTCTAACCCCACGCAAGTGTCAGATAACTCAGGTGGACTGCACTGGAACACTTAGTAGGTTCCTATAAAATAGGGAACTAACTGAAGTGGTCCTAAAATGATGCATGCAAGGCTGAGAAGGTGGTATATGGATCCTTGATGACATCTGCACACCACTAGGGGGGAAATGACATCATCAACAACTAGGAAAAATAAATAATGCTAGAAGGATAAGGATGGAGTATTGAAATATCCTAACACCCCCCCTTAATCCATACTTTGCATCCTGGGCCCCGGTTAATAAGAGAAAAGGTCACCCATACAATCAAATAAATGATAAAAAATAAAGAACTGTCCATGAACCAAGGAAATGGGGAAAAACCTCATGGGAAAAATACCCCCCCTCAAAAAAGGACAGCAGTAGGGAAATCAAAGAACGTTCATGCTAAGCAGAGAAGGAAAAAAATTTCCTTAGTGAAAGCCTTTGAAAAAATATTGGAAAGGTGATCCCCTGTAGGATAGAAATGCAGGTGCTAGATCTGGATATTCTCCTCTGATGTGCCTCCCACTGTGTAGAAGTTGTATTTTAAAAAAAAAGTCTTTCAAGAACCCTTCTTGCTATTGGAGCAAATGGCTCATTGTGGTCCAAATCATGAACCTTTGAGTTCCTTTTGTCAGACAACTGAGATTTTTTCTTGGTTGTATATCCCCCATGCAAAGTATCTCCAAGAGAATGTGGATCAAACCCCATCGTCATGCAGCACCTATCTGAGAGAATTGGATCTTAATGACATAGTGCAAGTTTTGCATGGTACTGAGATCTGGTGGTTCTATGGTCAAATGGATCTCCAACTGTGTTCCCAGCAGATACAAGGACTTCGTGAGCCCATATTGGCCTTGGCCATGGATTGAAAGCATGTGTTGGATCTGAATCTAGTTCTCCTTGAACTTTATTCTCAACATCAAGATCTTGATCCTGATCTTCATTAGAAGAGGTATCACTTTGATATTCATCAGATTCCAATGGGGTAGGCAAAGAGTATGGAAAAAAATGTGAGAATTCATATGCCTTGGAGGCATCGTTTGGAAAGCCTTTCACTATAATATTCCCAGTGGAGATATCTGCAATCTCAACTATGTCAGGACCAAATACCACTTTCTTCGATGAACCTGTGTGAGTCAGATGATATACATACAACAAATTTTTCGACCAAGAAGGCACAAATAGAACATTCTTGAACTTTTCATGCTCCATATGTATTGTGCCCTTCCCTTTAGCAAAGATCTCAAAGTTGTTTCCCATGTGAATAATCAGACCATATTTGATATCTATAGAATAAAATGATTCTCTGGAGGAAACCGTGTGGTTGGACGCTCTTGAATATATGAGGAGGAATTTTGATTTTGAAAATCCATCCTTCAGTGCATGGAAACTCTCATGGCCATCAAAATCACTTCCAGAATCAGTCTCTCTTGCACCTTTTGGGAGGGAAATGTTGTGTTGTTCAAGAAGGTTGGTCATCTGATCTATCTTCTTCTGCATGCAAGATCTCTCTGGGTGGTTTCCTTTCTTGCAATAGGTACACTTGTATTTCTCAAATCCCTTATGTTTGTCCTTCTTAGAGCTGGATGCTCCTTCTAATGGACTTGAATTGGAATTCTGCTTGGGTTCAGATTGCCTCTTATCCTTTCCTTTGTGCTTCCCCTTCCCATTCACATGTTTTGCTTCTCCAACCATAAGAGATTGATCTTTGGAGGCTTGAAAGGCGCCCATCTGTATCAGCTTATCTTGTTCTTGGATAAGAGATTCAATGAAAACATCTAAGGAGGGCATATTCCAACCAAGGATTGACATTCGCCCAGAATGGAAGGTAGAGACAAAGATAGAGAAGTTAGGACTTAGCTTGCTCAAAATGGATAGCACCAACTGCTCATCCTTCTTCTCAATGCCACACTGTTTGAATTGCATAACTAGAGATTTGAATTTTGAAAATAATCGTTGAATGGTATCAAAACTGCTCGGTTGTAGAGAAATCAACTTATTTTATAGAATATGGCCTCTTAGCTCATCTTGTTTTCTGAAGATGATCTCTAACTTCAACCATAAGTCTCGTGGAGTCTCCGATCCTTTGATGTGGAAGAGTAGATCTCTAGAAATATGAATACGCATGAAACCAAATTCTTCATCCAATCTATTTAGATACTTGGTTTTCTCCACAGCTGATGTTGGTTTGGGATCCTTCCAAATTGTCACCCTATACAGTTATTTGTTTCGCAATACCATATGCATATCAACCCTCCAATCAAGATAATTGAAGGGTGTCAAGATATTGGGAGAGAGAGGAGAGTTCAAATTTTCCATTACAACTACTAGAGCGAATACAAGGTGAAACTGATACTACTGCAGAAAAAACTACTGCAACTGCAGAAAACTATTGCAACCGCACAAAACTGTTGTAATTGTTGCAACAACAGAAAACTGTTGTAACTGCTGCAACTGTTGCTGCACTCAAAAACTGGAATAACTTGCAAAAAATCTCAATAAAGGAGGTAGACTACTACTAAGCACTGCTTTAGGACAGTAGGCACTTTTATCCGGATCCTTCACACCTGGCTAGACCTCATTGGATTTCTCCAATGAATTAAATGCAATGGCACTAGGATTTGCTGTGAAAATCTAGAGGCTTCTGGTGCACTACCGAAAGCAGTTGCTCAACCTATTCGCTTAAATGGCTCTGATACCATGCGAAATTCTATGTCATAGAATATCTAAAGAGATGAGGATGCCTCACAAAGAAAGAATGAGCAAAAAATTTGAAGAAGAGTGAAAACTATAGTAAAAAAGAGCAGAGGAATAATAATGCAACATACTCAGATAGGATTAGAATAATGTCACATGTTCCAATAATAATTATAATAAACAATGATGTTACAATGGAGAGAATTTGAATCATGCAAGAGAATTTGAACCTCAGTTGGTCTAGCATAGGGATTATGACCACTGGAGTGCTCCACAAGACTCAAAGTCAACTGAACTGAACCTAAACTTAGCTAACTGAAGTCAAAATTAGTTAACTGACTAAGGAGGGAACAATAATGATTCTTTCATGCATTCCAGTCAGAAAAGGGCGCATGAGGCCACAATCAGTGGCATTCGGAGCTTTAACCCCCCATAAGAGTTAGATAACTCAGGTGGACTGCACTGGAACACTCAGTAGGTTCCTATAAAATAGGGAACTGACTGAAGTGGTCCTAAAATGATGCATGTAGGGCTCATAAGGTGGTAGATGGATCTTGTATGACATCTAAAAACCACTAGGTGGCAAATGACATCATCAACAACTAGGAAAAATAAATAATGCTAGGTAGGATAAGGATGGAGTATTGAAGTATCCTAACAATATGTTCATTCGTGCTTATTTTTCAATTTTATGTTAATGATGGTATGATGGTATATATGATGGTGTTTATTTTTATTTTTGTTAGATGCTGAAAATGATTATAATAATGGTGTGTTTATGGGAATGTCATGAAAATGATGATGATGCATTTAAGTTTTTTTTTTAAACTTATGGTTATATTAATGTTAGTAAGGTGATGATTATGTTTATGATGACATGATCATGATGTTTATGTTTGTAGGTTTTGAAGATGATGATGACCATATATTTATGTATTAAAAGAACTTTGTATTATTGAAAATCATGTGGGTATTTAAATCACTAAGTATTAATTTAGTCAACAAAAACATCTCAATTTGCATTGTAAATTATGGATGAAGTTGTGGCAACTCTATGATTTATGCATGATTGTTGTATAAGAAGGAAATTAACTCTTCATTGTATAATGTTGTGTATAAATTAATTATATATTCAAATGATAAACATAAATTAATCTTGTTTAATTTATAAGTGTAATTTCCAAACATCATAAAAAAAGCCAAGTAGTATTACCATATTGTAATATTAAATTTATAATATATGAATATGAACATCACATAAAAAAATTGTAAATATGAACATCATCAATATGACCTATCAATGTTGTATCATTCAACATTTTTTTTTCTTGGCAATAACTCACTTTACAATGACAAATATCAAAGATCTATTGGAAAGAAAGACAAATACTTAATTAAAAGAACAACATTTTCTCTCAATCCATCTTAATTAACGCAATTATAATTCTTAGCATTATAATTTATAACAAAAACATCAAGAAATACAAACATTCAAATGTTGATCATGGAGAAACTAGACACCACCTTAAATTTTCTTGTAAATTTCATTGTTCTCAAGCCCATAAATATTAAAGTCATTGTAGAGCACCTTAAAGTTTTTTGTAAATTACATTGTTATCAAGGTCATTAATTTAGTCATTGTTATCAAGGCCATAAATTAATTGAACTTAATCGAATCATATAACAAAAAAACATTACATTAATCTACCAGAAATTTCATAAATTAAAGCAATTATAATACTTGAAACTCTTGTCATCCTTGTTATCTTATACGGTTGCGAAGTATGTGGGTTCAATATTTCTAGAGAATATTGGAGAAAGATTGAGCAAATCCTGAAGTGGTTTATAACTTATAACGTCAAAATTAAAAGCAATACGCCTTATTATATTCTCCACATATAAGTGGGTCTTTCCCCATCGAGAGCATGGCTATGACTAGGTACCTAATGTACAAGCGCAAGATAAATAACATGGGAAAGAAGAGACTTCCTAAAATTGCTTTACATTCAAGAGTCAAAATGAACTACGCTTCAGGTGGAGTTGGTGTAAAGATACGATGGCTTGGTTATACCATTGGGGCATTGATGAAAATGACACTTTATAGAATATCGATAATGTAAAAAATATTATTATCTTTAAGTTTAAAGAGAAATTGTGGTGCAAGGAAAATTTAGCAGTTATGAGAAAACTAAGATACTATAAGGAGGTCATTAACCCTAATTTGGAATATCCGAAATATCTCTCGATAGTAACTAGTTTAAAGAAGAAAATTAATATAGACAAGATTAGAACAAAATCCCATGAGCTTCATAGCGAAATAGGGCGTTGGTTTATTCCCAAAACTCCATGAGAGAAAAAGGGTTTGCCATAATTGTGAGTCTATGAGCGTTGAGGATGAAAATCACCTTCTCTTAGAGTCACCTGCTTACACCCACATTAGATATGAGTTACATAGTATTTTCTACAATACAAACCTTGTTAACCTCCTAACTTTCCAAAACTATAGTGAGCTTGGAAAGCTTCTTACCAATCTTTTTGAGCATAGGAACAAAATTTTAAAGCAAACCAAGTAATAACCTTCTTAACAAGTTGGTCTCAATAGACGTTAATCATCATCATCATCATCATCACTTATCATTATTTATAACAAAAACATCATAAAATACAATCATTATTGCAATATTAATATAGAAATTAGAGGATACCTTCAAGTCCAGAAGAATATGTTAGCCTTTACTTTCACAAAAATAAAATTGAATCATGTAAGTTGTTTTCATGGTGTATTTACATGTATACACAAGACATAATTTCCACCATCATAAGATGACAGATTAACAATATAATTAGACAATCAAATATAACAGTAACAAAATGATATCTCAATCTGTAAATGACAAAATAAAACATGTACATATCACTCTCCGTTGCCATCACCCTCATTATCTTCCTCGGTTGGCATGATAACATTGTTTTTCTTAGAAACATGTTTAGTTCAAGGGCCATGTCTTAATATGAACCACCAATCTCTATCCAACACATCCAGGTGAAAGAACTGTTGGTTTCACTATATTGGGAAAACATAAGGCTCCTTACTTTCATCCCACATCTTTCTAGAGTTGATACATATCAATCCAATATCACCATCTTCCTATACATTATTCTTGTTGAATGTGTCCCACCACCTACACCTAAAAATAACACATTGAAAAGATGAGAATTCCACTTGAATGATCTCTTGTATCTTTTCGACATAACCCAACATCCCTCCTACTAGGTTTTGATCTCGGTGGCTAGCACGACTAGATTGGTCGAAAACAACTTCCACTCCACAGTCTTGTGTAACACACCAATTATCAGCATCCTAGGTGCTAAAATGATGTCCATAAGACCACATAGATGGGAATGAATGCACCCATAAGAAAAGTTAACAAATGATGATGTCATATGTCTATTAACCCAACCATTAGTATATTAAACATAAATTTTATAATTCAAAGTTGCATGAGAAAGTTAGAAACTATGTACATAAATATTTTATTACCGAGTTTCTGCACCCAATCCCAATGTTTAGCGCATCCTCCTCTTCAAGAGGGTAACAACTAGATGCACCATATTTCTCTTTGACTTGGTATGTAACCCAATTTTTGGGACAGATCATTGGCATATATTTTTTTAAATGATTTGGAAAAGACATGCTTCTACCATGCAACCGCCTGAATTATTTTATGTCAATGTCTGATTTCATCCTTTTCTCTTCATACAATGCAATCCACGGTTGTTTTCCCTCCGCATTGTAAATAATGAATTTATTTATTGCATCAATTTTTGAATTTGTTGTTGTAATCATGGAAACAAAAACCACATTCAATATGTATCAAATCAAATATATATTTTAACGTTTGTTGTGAATATAAGTTACTATGTGGAAAATTGAAGATCGAAATATAAGTGACTTACTCTTTATCATGCTCCTTTTTCCATTCGTTTCCATTACCTCACCTTCTCTTCTGTCCTTATTACGTTCATCATCCCAAATCATTGAGCCTAGTGTGTCATCGATTTGCTTTATGTACTCACGAGCATAATAGAATGACTCATATACTATGTACCCCTCTCCCATAGAGTTCTCGAGTTTTTCCCTTTGTCGAACATATCCCTTCACTTTTTCCATGAGCCTCTCTAAGAATAACATCCAGCGACAGGAGACCACCCCAACTAATTCAACCTCATCGACTAGGTGAATTAGAAGATGAATTTTCAAGTCCATGAAACTCGACGACAGTTCCTTCTCAAACATACAAACAATCTCAGTTGTCTCTTCATGCTACTGTGGAATGCTAGCGATGTAAATATAATTTGATGTGATCCATTGTACAAATGCAGATAGTCTAGACATGGCATGCCGCAGATCATCGGGAAATTCATGGTTCACACACCCATGCACAAACAAAGGATAATGACACTAAAAAGTAAACACAAAAATTTAATTGCATTTTAACTTTTGTGGAAAAATACATAAACAAATAGTAATAACAATTTTTTGGCATTATACGTACCCTTAGAAGGTTGAGAGGGTCATGTGATTTCAAACCCAACAAATTTTCATCTAATGTATTGAAGCAGCGTCATAGAGTAGACCCAAAAAAAGAAGATGCCTTCATGTTGAATATAACTTATTTTTCCAAATTAAGATCATCTTTCTTCAAAATCCATGGGACACCACCTTCTTTAAATGAAAAAGAGGGGCCATCCTCTCCTCTATTTTCTTGTCTTGTCCAATGCTTCTTTTTCGTATTTGAAGCAATAAGGTCTTTCCTTAATTTCATCTTGTCACTTTTTTTGGATGATATGTGACACCACAAAGAATATGAAACATTTTTTAATATATGTGATCTAGTAAGTGGGAAATATTAAGATGCTCCCACTGTGGGAACTTGTAAAATATCGATTTCCTTTTCATCCCCGTGGGAATTTTCTCAACATAAGTGTCGAAGAAACCATGATCATCGATCGTAGGATGCACGTTTGAATTGGAAATCTCTGTGTATTCCTTATCCTTCTCTCTGTCATATTCCCTAATACAGACAGTCGGTGTCATTATTTCAGTCCTTTGGGTTCTCTCTCATTTACCAATGAAAGCAAATTTTGCTCTTCTATAAGAGTGGTTTTCTGGGAGGAATACCCTAGAGAAGTCGTACACTGAATTTTGTAGGTATTTGGACCACCTAGCCTTCATAGAAGGTACACAACATTTACATCCATAATCACCTTTTGTTACAAGACATGTGATGCTATAGTAAAGAGAGCACGTTAGTGTTGAGGATGAAGATAGACACACCGAATTAAATATTCCAAAAATTATTGCTTTGAATATAAAAACAAATAAAACAATATATTTACCTTAACAAACTTCTAACCCTGAAATATGCCAGAGAGTGTAAAACTCCTCTGTGATGGGATGGGTCTCGACACATCATATACCTGTATCCCTTCTCATAATTCCTTGAATTCATCAATCAATGGTTGTAGGCCATAAAAATCCATATTCTTCACTTGTTTTTTACTAGGGACTATAAGAGCAAACATAAGATGTTCATTCTTCACGGAAAACCATGGGGGGATATTGTTATTGATCACTACTACAGGCCAAACAATATAGATGTTGTTTGGTTAGGAATATGGGTTGATGCCATCAATGGCTATGCTCAATCGAAAGCTGCGTACTTCATCCTTGAATTTATCGGTCCATGTATCCTCTATATGCTTCATGAATATTGAATATGTTGGGATTCACATAACTCGTTCCTCACTTTGATTCGATGCATGCCATCCTTGCAGCATAGATAATTATTTGCAATGAAATAGCCTTTGAATCCTTGAGATTATAGGCATATGCCTCAATATCTTATGAGGAAGACCATGTGCTTTAGCCTTGTTATTCAATTCTTTGTATCTGTCATGCCCACATTTTGGACATATCGCTTTGTTTGCATATTCGCCTCTATATAGAATACAATCATTGGGGCATGCATGATAAGATATGTACTCTACACCTAGCATTTTCAACATTTGTTTTGCCTATGTGCAACTTCCAGGAAAGACATTATCATTCAGAATTACCTTATCTTTGAATAACCTACGTTTAGTGGGAAATATAATGTATTTGATAGTTAGTTACCTCAACATTTCCGAGAAACATGCGTCTGACATGCCATACTTTGCTTTCAAGTTGTATAGTAACATTGTTGTCCCCAACTGTGTAGAATTTGACTGGCCAGATCCAAATAGAGGTGTGGTGTAAGTCGATTTAAGGCTTTCGAAGAAGGCTTCAATAATATGAGCGTCATCCCCTAGCTCATTGTCTTGGAATGTATGGAACAAAATTGTATCCATGGCACTCCTTTGTCATAATAAATCGTGTATACCAACTTCTAATTCATTTCCTCCATTGAACTACTATCACTATAGGCATTCCTGATTGATGAGGATGGATGTAGTGGAAATTGAATAGGTTGTTGATTCAACCATGCTTGGTATGCTTCCTCTCCAATTTTCGCTCTTTTTTAAACCTTCTCTCGATTTGACATTGTACTGGGGTGCGATGGAAGATGGTATGCAAATCGCTCATCATCAGAATCCTGATTTCAAAAATATTGAACATTACATCAATGATGTTAGTAAGTATAATGCAATTGGTTTGATCTCGCATTATAGAAAAGAATTATTACAGAAGCATGAGAATCACTTCCAGTAGAAAATTTTAAGCTACAAGAAATTTATAAAGCAGACGTTCAGATTGAGCGATAAATTAACATCAATTCCACATTAAATATCAAAATTTAAAATTGAGTAACACATTTTCAAATTCAGTTTATAAATTAAATTAACAATTTATAAAACATAATTTCAAACTGAGCAATACATTAATATGAATCCATTGAAAATTAAAAAATACAATTAATCAATGTTTTTTTGTCTTACGCCCCAAGGGAACGTCTAAAGGTAATCCCAATGTAAGGCGTCTCTGACGAGCGATTGGTGGTCTACAGAAGTTGTTGTTTATTAACAACTCATCACCAGGAGATAAAATACGTATTGCATGTACAACAACAAGTATGGATTCTCTCCTTTTCATAAATAACTCCTGGTCATTGAAATGTTCATCAAATGAACAATTTGGAGAAAATAAAGAGCACCTATAACTATTTATGAACCTTGCAATGTTCCCATGAGTGTGTGGATGACCATCTATATACAATAGTTTCTTCATGTTAAAGTTTCCAGAAACATAACCATTCATGCACATATTATACAAGGAAATGTTGTGTTTGTATTTAACAATATTCAAGTAATCAAACCGACAATAGATAGGACCGCAAAATGGCATAAGTGCCACTGAATGTTTGGAAAGAACAAGTCAGGATAAACAACCCAAGCTTTGCAGCATTTATATTAGACTTGATAATCATAAAACGATTACCACAAAAGGAGAATTGGTTCCAACATTAGGCACAGGTAGAGAGGATGGCTAAGAGCCATATAAAGCATGATTGTACTTGAAGTTTGATATTTACTTTCCAAATTCACATGAAGGGAGAAATCATCACTACCCTCCAACAATTTGACGGACCTCGGTGTGTACATGGAAAGTTTTTCTCTCAACCCATGCAAATTTTTGGATCTTCTAGTAGAGATGGGTTGGGTGGCATTCATATCATAATTTGGATCACTAGAAATTTCATATGACTGAACATAAGCCGAGGGGTTTTTCAATTTAGGATGAGACAAAGTTGTTTTGGCTTCCAAATTTTTCAAAAATGAGCATAAGGAAGTGTTCCTGCATGTATTTTCTATATCACATATTGATTTTTTTACTGCAGTAGGGGGTATTATACCATCGACATTAGGTAATCTATCATTGGTTTAATGGGTGAGTGTGAAACGCCGAGGGTTCTCCTTCAACCCTTGACATGTTGAACAAACACAAAATACTGGGGTGTCATAAAAGAGTTCCAGCTCGCGACGAATTATCATCAATGAACCAGGATGACGACTTGAAGATGGCATGTTACAATTGGAGGGGTAAAGTGGTTTCCCATTTTCATCCATGAACTGCTTGCGGTATCTTGCTCCTTATAAGAAATTATGACGTTTTGAAACTGGTGGAATGTCTTGTGCATCCGAACTCGAACCTAAATTCTGATCTCGCAATATAGAATAAACCGATATTGAGATTCCCATGGATAAGTAACATAAATTCAAGTAAGTAGTCAAAAAATAAATAAAACTTGAACTTACCGGGGATGGAATGGGAGAATGCGTCGAACTTTGAACACGATGGTATGAGTTGGAATCTGAAGAATTGGCCATTTGATACTACAAAATTTTCTTCGTTCATTTGATCCAAATAAACAATCAACATATATATACTATGAAATATTGTAATTGGTGTGGTTAAATAGTAAAAGTAAATTTAGTATGAATATATAATTTTAAGTGGACACATAAAAACATAGAATTTACAAACTAAAACGGTGCATTTATTCATACATAAACGCACCAGTGCGCTAACACAAACCAGACCCACCGATGCATAACAAATTTAAATGCACAGTTAAAGTATATATACAAAATCCCCCGTGGTGGAAAACATCCACTACATTTGGTAGTAGATACTTCTACATGCATTTTTACAAAATAATTCGTTCTGGTGCATTTCCTACATATAAGCGCACCTGTGCAGCATAACATTACACACACCATCGTAGGAGTTTTTAAATTATTTGAAAGACGACGCATTTTACATATGTACTCACCGGTGTGACTTAACAAAACGAACATCGAAAATCAAAATTAAAAAAAAAAACGCACAAACCCTTTTTTCCCTAAATTAAAAAAAATGGCGGCAATTTTAAGTTCAAAAAGTAAATCTAAATAGTCTTTAAAATCCAAAAACCTAAACAACAACTTCCTATTTTGCCAAATTTTTTAGGAGAGAGTTCTGGAAGAGAGACTTACGTGGAAGGAGTATGGAGCAATTGGATGGAGTTCTGAGAGTCAAAATTTCTTAGGAATCCCGAATCAAACCAAACCCTACATGATAGAAATTTCAAGCATGTAAGTATTACTGTAGATCTTATAACCTTATTTAGATTTTAACTAGATTTACAAAAAAAACTTCATACTTACCTTCAATGTTGCAACCATTATTTTCTCCATGCTTCTTTTCATTTTATGTGGTTGCAAAAGGACAGGTGCAAGGTAATGATACCCACTTATGACACGTTAGTTGCAATGGCATGCTGGAAAAACATAAATAGTATCATTAAAATCAATTATTAGATGTACCTACAAAAATTTTTAGAATTAGGTGTAAAAAGATGAAACTTAGAAAAACGGATCACCTTTCGGAATATATAACATTTATTTGTGTAAAAGTGGTATAACCACCCCAAAATGTAATTATTTTAAGATTGGTACGTTATTTGTTTTCTAAAACATAATGCATATGTTTGTGTTGGTCCACCTGTTTGTTATGTAAATTGTCAATTTATGAGGAAAAAATATGTAGAGGCGTAGGCAACAGACGAATCTTGTGCCATTTTTCCAAAATTTTAGAAGTTAATTTTATATATATTTTTTTAATTATGAAATTCAATGAAGCCTTAAAACGACATGGTTGAGTGTTGGTCCACCATATCATGGTCTTAACATAATAAAAAAAAAATAGCTTGTAGGTATTCTTGTACTCTTGTGCGTGTTCTTTTCCGTTCTCGAAATAGGTAAGCCAATCAAAAGTTATAGGCCAAATAAATGACCTATGTTTTTTAAAAATTTGACATGAGTGGATTTAAAAATGAATTAAAAATAGAAAACACTGACAGATCTATTCAAAAAATATATAGTTAGAATATGCACACAGAGCTCGACAAGTGTGTGCAATTTCATCAGTAGTGCACAAGTGGAGCATATGTGGAACTAAGTGTGAAAAACATGAAGTTACAAAAATTGGTGTGTTCTTCCATAACTTAGACCAAGCCTCAAGGTTTGGAAATCCGAATCTAATAGAAAACCTGCAAGGGCTCCAAAATTTTTTTGAATCCAAACACACGTGCGCGCAAATGCACACACGGGTAGAGGCACACACACGTAGTGGTGCGCACGCGTTGCTGTGTGTGGACATGTAGAAGCGCACACGCGTTATGTTTCACCCCTTGAATTTTACTTATCTCTCCCTAAACCACCCCTCTCTCTCTATAACCCCACCACCCCCCTCTTCCTATCCACCCAATCCCTCCCACTCTCTTCCACACTAAGTAATCCCTCCTCCCTCCCTCACCCCTCTCTTCTCTCCTTCACCACAAGGGTTAGGAGATATACTATTACACAAAATCACTAACTTGCATTATCCTCATGTACATATAAATATTCATTCTTGTAACCATAAATCCATGACCCCTATAGCTCAATCCCCAAACCCTTGACCATTAGTCCCTAGCCACTGCAATCCTTATTCCCTAGTACAAATAACCACCATAACTCTTGTCCCACTATAATCCTAAACTAGTATAGCCCCTAAAACTCCTAAATACTAACACATAATGATATATCCCTTAACCCCTATAATCCTAACCACGTATTTCTAACCTCTAAAGTGTGTAGTCAAATAAAAATTAACCCCTAACCCTTATAACCTCTAATTCTCATCAACCATAAACTGTATCATCAAACACCCAACCCTTAAAACCTATAACCCATATCCAGTTTAGAGATATAGTCAGAGAGAGAGAGACTTGAACCTTGGGCCCTAAAGGAATATTCTATATAGAAAGAGCTATGATGATCTCCTCCACTAACCACACATGACCTATTAATGGTATCATTGGCCCATGATTAAGGATGTCGATACCATGAAATGGTTTTGAGAAATATGTATGTTCCTGATCAAGTATTTTGAAATGATTTTTTATGGAAGAATATCGTGCCTTCGGCCATAAAGAAACCGTTTAGACATCCAAGGCCATGAACAATGTCGAAAAGCACCAAACAAAACTTTATAGGGGTATCCATTGTGCTATGTATCCAAGTCTTGGGGGCTTAGGGCATTGAACATGGTAAAGGGAGGAGACCTAAGACTCGAGCATTAAAGGAATATTATATCCATCTAGGGCTAAGAAGGTTACCTCCACAAACAACAAATGGCCTCATGAGGTATCATTGTCCCGTGATTGAGGATGGAAGTGCTATTATATGGTTTTGAACTTAGTATCTACATGTCTTAGGGTCTTGGAAATGGTTTTCCAGGGAAGAATTATTCTAGCCATCAAATACTAAGAAGGTTTTCTCAACCAAGGCCCATCATGTGGTGATCATCATCCTCCTCCTCAACATCCTCATCATCATCATCATCTTCATCATCATCATCATCGTTGTCATCACCATCTTCGTCATCATCATCATCGTTGTCGTAGTCATCACCACCACCACCATCATCATCATCATCTTCATCATCATCATCATCTTTTTCATCATCATTTGCATCATCATCATCTTCATCATCTTCATCATCTTCATTTTCGTCGTCATCACCATCATCTTCATGGTATTCATCATCTTCATCATCATCATCATATTCAGCATCATCATCATCATATTCAGCATCATCATCATCATCATCATCATCATCATCTTCATCATCACCGTCATCATTATCATCGGCGTCCTCATCGTCATCATCATCATCATCATCTTCATCATTATCATCTTCATCATCATCACCATCTTCATTACCATCATCATCATCGTCGTCGTTGTCTTCATCATCATCATCG